>OZ018327.1:59260906-60460906 GCA_963969495.1 Ceratothoa steindachneri
TATATACGTGAAATTCCCAATAAAAAAAAAGAAACAAAACAACCGTTAGCCCAAGCTCTTTCGTTGTCAAAACTTCTTCAGGGCCAAGAACAAAGATAAATGTTAAAGAAAAAAGTGGATCGGGCATATAAAACATAATAATGTGACGTCATAAACAAAAGACTAACGACATGCATCCCTAAAAATGAAACAAAAGAATAAAGAGATTGTTATGTAAAATAGGTTA
This sequence comes from Ceratothoa steindachneri, assembly GCA_963969495.1. Classification (NCBI taxonomy): domain Eukaryota; kingdom Metazoa; phylum Arthropoda; class Malacostraca; order Isopoda; family Cymothoidae; genus Ceratothoa; species Ceratothoa steindachneri. The sequence goes on from OZ018327.1 coordinate 59,261,133, forward strand.
TATAAAACCTGAGAGTTTTTTTATATTATTTATATTTTCTTTCAGTTATAAAATTATCAAGTTTAAAAAGCCATCACTAATATTAAAATTTAGGAGCTGCGTAGATTTAATAATGGCGGATTCAATAAGATTACGCTCATGATGGCCTTCTACATAAATTAGGGCTTTTGCTCCTGACCAATAAACATGATGGCCAGTGGAGCTAATATGTAGAAATAAAGCACTAGAATGTCTGCCCTGTTCGGCAACTATATTTATGTTGGGTAATCTTCACAGTTTGACCAACATAAAACTCATTACAAAAAGTACAGGGAATTGCATAAATACAGGAAAGTTTATTATGGGGCGAATTATTAATTAACAAATTCTCTAAAAAACTAAATTAGAGGTAAAAACGACATGAACATTAAATGAAGGTAAAAGCTTGGGGATATGTTTAAAATTATCATTATAGGGAAGAAACAAAATATTTTTGTGGGAGAAAGTTTTTTTTTATCATTATTGTAAAAGGATTTTTTGGCTGAAGCCAAGGCACATATAGAGGGTACTTTAGATCCCTACCAATATTATATATACACTTAAGCTCTCGGTCTAAAAATTCAGGATTACAAACACGTAGAGCCCGTAAAAACATGGAGATAAAAGCAGATTTTTTGACAACAGTGGGATGGTTCAAGGAAAAATGAATATACAGAAGAATATGGGTAGGTTTTCTGCAAACAGAAAATTTAAACTTGCACAATACGATGAACAAGACAGTTTAAAAAAGGAAGCTTGCTTCCAATTTCCACTTCATAAGTGGACTTTATGGATGGTACTAAGTTATTCAGTTCATTCAGAAAAGCCTCAATATCACAATCATTGGGCCAAGTACAAAATACATTATCGACATACCCAAGCCAAATCGCATTTCCTGGCAAAATTCTTGGCAGCATCCTAGATTCCAAGAACTCCATGTAATGGCAGCTAAGTAAAGGCGAAAGAGGGTTACCCATTGCCATACCAAAGCGTTGCAGGAAATAATTATCATTAAAGTTGAAGAAACATTTTTTTATGCATAATTCAATCCACTCGATACAAACATTAGTGTAAAAGGCAATGAAACTTCATTCAAAACTACCGGCAAGTAACTAAGAAGGTCGTCAACCGGGACCTTGGTGAATAAAGACACCACATCAAAACTTACCATTTTAAAATCAAATTCAAATTATGTTCTTGAAGTTTATCAATAAAATCGATCTTATCCGTAACACATGAGCCAGATATTGTACCAATTAAAGGACTCAGGATCGATACCAACCACTTGGATAGTTTGTAAGAGACGGACCCAACCGAACTAATAATGGGTCTAAGAGGAAAACCAAGTTTATGGGTTTTAACCAATCCATATAGGTAAGGCAAAGAAGGTGTAGTACCAACAAGCCTACAAATTAGCTCTTTGTCCTTAATTAAGCATTTGATTTTTAAGGGAAAGATGAATTTACAAAAACTAATGGATCTTTAACTAGTTTTAAGAGTATGTAAAATTGTCATTAAGTAACGCATCCATCTTAGTAATATAATCGCACTTATCAAGAACCACAAATGTGTTGAGACTTATCTGCTTTAGTGAAAAACAGGGATTCATCTTTCTTCAGATTCATCACCGATTGTTTAGCAAGTAATGAGAATTTTCGTCTGCACAATTTATACTTCCCATTTCTGGAAACTTAAAATAATGGGAAAAGTATAATCTTCTGGTTCCTCGGAATATATGACAATTCATTAGCAATTTAACAATAATGAGAAATATAGCTTAAGATTACTTAGATGAATTGATTGCAATAACTGTGGAAATTAGGGTGGATGCTAGATTCACTATATGCAATTTAAATAAATAATACTGCAAAGTTATGATATACAAAAGGATTTTAGGTAACTATAGTGAAGAACACACCTTAACACTAAGCGGTGAAATATTTCAGACTGACGAACATTTGAACAATACTATTGAGTATGGTTTGGTAGGTTGTGGTTTTTACAGAACATGAAGATGAACTGATGAATTACCTAAATTAAGAGTAGGTTTTAAAGATTTAATATATATTGATTCTGCGATCCTGAGTGTGGTCGGACATTTATTGCTGGCTGTGATTTTAAAGTTATTTATTGTTATTGACGTTTTACCATTTATTATGTGGTCTCTTACAGGTGAATGTTCTTTTGTCGAAAGAACAGACCCTGTTCGATGGCTAATTCCCATATGCAAGGGAATAACGAGCCCCCAATGATCGCACAGTGCTGCCGATATATAAATTTGTAGACAACACCACTGCGCAAACAATCAGGTGTTCGATCCTTGACAGGGACAAATTTTTGTATTGATTTATCATTTACAAATGCGAAACTACATTCAATTTTAGAGAATATTTTTTAGCAAATAATCATAATTTTCGTCTGGACAATTAATTTATAGTTCCCATTTCTAGAAACTTAAAATAATGGATCTGCTTAGGGACTGTAAGTGTATTTATTTTGGGTGAATAAATATCGTTTAGAAATATTCGAATCATTTTATCAATGTATAACGACGGATAGCTATTATTAGTAAAGTACCTTTTTAATTTATGAATTCATGATGCATAGTCTTAAGTGGAGGAGAGATGGTAACCAAGGTATAACAACGTTTTTATGGCTGAAATTTTGTATTTAAAATCACACGAACTGAATAAATGGATTTAGAAAAATGATTGGATTATTTTTCGTCATTAGCTTTATATTGAAAATTAAGTTGCGCCTCGCCAGCAAATCGCCCCATATATATATATATATATATATATATATATATATATATATATATATATATATATCCATATGGAGCTCGGCCGTGAAGCCTGCATTTAATATTGAGGATAAATCCCAGAGCCACGAGAAACGGATGTAGCATCTTTTAATTTTTCACTACGTTTCGAAAACTACAAGTTTTCATCTTCAGGCTAGAATAAGTTTACAAAGTTAATATGTATAAAGAAAACTTGAAAAGGCCAACAAGACATTATTTTACAGGTGACCAATTACAGAATATCAGTAGAAAGTACTACAAGTTAAATTAAATATGACTTGGCAACAGTTAAATTTGCTTTAAGACTGACTCAAAAATTAGTTCATAAATTTAAAGATTATTGCAGAAATTAATTACAAACTAAGAGAAATTGACTTGGCATTATTTAAAGATAATAAATTTAAACTTTTTTTTTTTATTAAATTTTGTAAAGACTGTAAGAGTTAAAAACATTTAATATAAAAACGGAAAATTTGGGTACTTACTAAAGCGGATCCATCCTAGAGAGTGAATGGTAGGTTTAACAAAGGGGCTAGTATATATAGGTTACATTGACGGTTGGTTTATTAAAAGGCAAACCAACTAACAAACTGTAGTTAAAATTAGTTAATTAATAATATTGCACTTAAATCTTCATTGAGTGTAGGTTTGTAGTGTTTTATATATAGAGATTCGAGGGTTCTTAGGCAATGTTTGTTGTTGTTAAAGGCTAATACTTTAAAATTCTCAATAGAAATGTTAGTTTTACAGCTTATGGTGTGTTCCCTAATAGATGACTTTTCCTTTCTATTTAATATTTTGCTTGTACGCCAACTAATCCCCATATGAGCAGAGAACCTAGCTCCAAGAGACCTAACAGTGCTACCAATGTAAGAGGCTCCAGTACAACTGGGACATTTAAATAAATAGACATTATCACTGCGGAACTCCAAAGAGATAGGATCTTTATTATCTTTAAATAATGCCAAGTCAATTTCTCTTAGTTTGTAATTAATTTCTGCAATAATCTTTAAATTTATGAACTAATTTTTGAGTCAGTCTTAAAGCAAATTTAACTGTTGCCAAGTCATATTTAATTTAACTTGTAGTACTTTCTACTGATATTCTGTAATTGGTCACCTGTAAAATAATGTCTTGTTGGCCTTTTTTAAGTTTTCTTTATACATATTAACTTTGTAAACTTATTCTAGCCTGAAGATGAAAACTTGTAGTTTTCGAAACGTAGTGAAAAATTAAAAGATGCTACATCCGTTTCTCGTGGCTCTGGGATTTATCCTCAATATTATATATATATATATATATATATATACTAACAGCCCAGATCTTCCAAAGAGGTCAATCGATGCGATCGATGTTCCTGCAACTGACCCGTCCGGTCCCAGCTTAGCCTCGTATTCTTCTTTCTGACACCCTGCTTCCTCACTTCCCCTACAACCTCGCCCACAACTTTCTCTGGCCGGCCTCTAATTTAACAGGGTAGATGCCGACCAGCTTTCTCTCACTCAACCATCCCGGATCGGGGTTGAGAGGGGAGGGGACGTTGTCCCTTCACCCCTGAAATCTGGTTTGGGGCAGTGAGTTTTAACTACCTGCTTCTTCCCCCCACCTTCATCCTCCTCACATCCCTTTTCTTCATTTCTGTATCCTATTAATCTTACGCTGAGCCCAAGGTGGAGCCACCATGCTGATGGGCTTCCTGGCCACTGGGCGGGAGGTGTGGCCTCGGATGGTGGCAACCGGCTTAGCCGGCCTCTTATTCAACCCCTTGCAGAGCGGGCTACTGCAGCAGGTGATTAGCGTTTGCGTTCTGCATTCATAACGGGGTCCCCATGCCCACTAATGAAAATCTAAAAAAAAACTAATCTCTCTGGCACAGGGACTGAGTCTCTGACTAACCCGGGCCGTCTTAAGGATTTTGATTTGGATGCTCCTTCAGCTCCTGCTATTACCCATTTAGTCTTGCTGTTGACAAACCTAAAAGGTTCACACTACACACTACTTTTATGCAGAATCTACTGCAACAGAATCTACTGAATTAAGCACTGAAACTGAATACACTCCTGTGGTTTCCACAGACGAGAACAATAAAGACAACCATGCTGAAACTTTATATAAAAATGATAATGGGGGTTTTAAGGAGGTTCCCAAATGACAATCTAATGCTGAGGTGGTGGCTCTGCCCACTACTACCCAAGACACTAAAGACTCAAATGTTGTAACACTGGAACCTTGCGTACCACGTTCAACTCATAGGCCATGTATGTCTACAGCTGAGAATCCTTGGATTCCAGTAGGGAAGCGTCGAAAGGGACGACAGAGACAGCATCAACTGCAAGCTACTTTTGACTTTAGTTGTGCAGTCACAGCTCCAACTCCCTACTTTTATAAATCCTTCCTCATCCAGTTTCTTGGATTAGAGTTAGCTACAGATGTAAAAACATTAAACTGGATCAAGACATCCAGTCTAAAGTTGGCCAGACATTAAAAATTGTCAAGGCTACAAAATGTTCTCTACTGTTGGAGGCCCAAACTAGTGTGTAGGCCGCCAAGATCAGTTCATTAAAGTCTCTAGTGGGAAAGCAAATCACTGTTACTGCAAACCACTAATATATCACTGTTAAGGGTATAATTCGCACCCCTACACTATGGCAGTTATCAAAGGAGGAAATACATGAACATTTAAAGGACTAAGATGTCACAGATTACGTAGAGTACAACTGAGACGAGATGGACATTTAGTACCAACCGACAATTATATCCTCACTTTTAACCTCTACTCCTGTCCGCCAGTGCTTCGTATCACTCGCTGGCTATTGGTTGAGGTGGACCAGTAAGACTACCGCCCGCAGCAGTGTTACAAATGTCAGCGCTTTAGACTTGTAGCAAAATATTGCCGTAGAGAGGTAGACACATGTGCCCGATGTAGTGGTGGAGGTCATTGCAAGAATGCATGCACAAGTAAGGTGTTTTGCTTCCATTGTAAGGGACCTCACTAGAGTAATGATGGACAATGTCCAAAATACAAATGTGAGAAAGATGTCTTAGACCTACAGATGAGAGAGCGAATTTTTCGTTTTGTAGCTCTCCAAAGAATCTTAGACAAACACCCTATCTATGAGCCTTTATACTCTACTTCTGCTCAAGAGCAATGTCAAAATTAAAACTACAGTCGCCCCAGCAAGGACCACACCTAATCTTCCTATAAGGTTAACCACTGCACATACTCCTTCCTTATCCACGCCACAGATGGCATCAACACTATAATACTATCGTTGATGTAGAGCGTTAATCAGGACCTACTCTTCTTGTGAAAACTAGGGGAAAACTAGGGGATATCCTCCAAAGGTACGGTCTGCAAATAAAATGGATGCATCTCCTAATTTGAAGAAAGCAGAACAAACAGAAAGATCTTAAAAGACCATCTGCGTAAATCATATCGATGTACTAAGTTAGTACATCGATATGGCTTGGCCGTACCCAGTTGCAGGAACAGTGATCGTAGCGATTTAACTCGTTCAGTCAAAGATCTGCAACTAGGTAGGGCCAAGCCATATCGATCTTTGACCAAACGATTTCAATCGCTACGATCGCTGTTCCTGCAACTGGGTAGGGCCAAGCCATATCTATGTACTCAAAGCCCAGATCTTCGACCGAACGAGTTCAATCGCTACGATAGATGTTCCTGAAACTAGGTAGGGCCAAGCCATATCGATCTTCAACCGAACGAGTTCAATAGCTACGATCGCTGTTCCTGCAACTGGGTAGGAGCAAACCATATCGATGTACTAACAGCGCAGATCTTCGACTGAACGAGTTCAATCGCTACGATGGATGTTCCTGCAACTGGGTACTGCCAAGCCATATCTATGTACTCGTAGACAAGAACTGCGACCGAACGAGTTCAATCGCTACAATCGCTGTTCCTGCAGCTGTGTAGGGCCAAGCCATATGGATGTACGAAGAGCCCAGATCTTAGACCGTACGAAGTCAATCACCAATATATATATATATATATATATATATATATATATATATATATATATATATATACGAGGGGCGGTCAATAGGATTTGCGAATCAGTAGGGCAAAACAGAGGAAAGGGAATGGCTGTTTGTGAGGATGTTAGGACAAGTTATGACAAGTCATGACCTGCAGCCGCACGCTCCTGCCTCGTCTATTTAAGAAGCAGTAGCTGATCGCAGATTGTCAGGCACAATTTTTTCAACAATAGAAAAGGTTGAGCACCGCGCAGTGATCAAATTGTTGACCAGGGAAGGCAAGAATGCAAAAGAGATCCATGAACGCATGGTTGCAGTGTACACCGACACCGCCCCTTCCTATGCAACCATTACTCGCTGGAATTGTGAATTCCGCCTTGAAGATGACCCCTGTCCAGTACTCCCGTCAGACGTGACCAACGAGGACAATGTAGCCCGTGTGGAGAGGAGGATCCTCTAAAATCGACGGGTGAAGGTCGAAGAAATCGAGAGAGAACTTGGAATATCACCTGGAGGTGTTATCAACATCATCCACGGCAATTTGGCCATGACCAAAGTCTCTACCTATTGGGTCCCTAGAAACCTCCCGAAACCTCACGCCCCATGATCGACTTCAACGTCGTCAAAGTTCGGAGGAGCTGATGCTCTTGTTCAACCAAGAGCCGGCGGGATTCGAGTCACGCATAGTGACAGGTGATTAAATGTGAGTCCATCACTGGGATCCCGAGACCAAGCTCGAAAGCATAGCCTGGAAGCACAGGGGCTCTTCGACCCCCATTAAGTTCCAGACCCAACCCTCAGCCGAGAAGTTCATGGCCACCATCTTCTGGGATTCTGAGAGAGTGTTGATGGTGGACTATGCGCCTCGTGGAAGGACCATCACAGACCGATATTACACCGATGAACTGGCTGGGTTGAAGAAGTGTATCTGTCAGAGGCGGCGCGGCAAGTTGACACGCGGTGTCCTGCTCTTCCACGATAATGCCCCTGTCCACAAGGCCAGAGTTGCACAAGCTGCCCTGCTCGAGTGTGGATTCGAGGATCTCAACCATCCCCCCTCCCCTACAGTCCAGATCTGGCCCCTAGCGACTACTTTATATTTCGCCAGCTCAAGGCTGCACTGCGTGAACGCCGGTTTGGGGACGATGAAGATGTCCAGCTCGCCGTCCAGGAGTAGATTAAACAGCAGTCGGAAGATTTATGGTTGTCGGGAATTCGAAGCCTCGGGGACAAGTGGCGAAAGTGCATTGAAGTCGAGGGTAGTTATATTGAAAAATAATAAAACACTTTTCCTCATATCTCGTTTCTTTATATCCGAATTGCAAAACTTATTGACCGACCCTCGTATATATATATATATATATATATATATATATATATATATATATATATATATATATATATATATATATATTACTGGTAATTGATTTGTTCCTTTGGAATCTGATATGTAGCAGGAATATGAAGACCTAGGTGATTAGACTAATCACTTATTGGCCGGACGTTTCGGACCTTTACTAGGACCATCTTCAGCGACTATGTCGACTAATGAGAAGGGGAAGGAGCATTAATTGATAAGTTAAAAGAATGCACTAAATAATGGTTAAAAAATCGGAAGAAGGCAAGTTAAAATAATATGACAATTATTAAAATTAAAGTAAAAACACTAATAACAATATATAGAATTAAATAATACTACCCAGTGTGATTTCAAATAAAAAAAATAATAGAAGGTGAAATTATTACATAAACTTACTTGAATATCACATTAAAAGCTACTGGAGTAAACAAAAAATAACCCGTTATATTAAATTGTAAAAAACAACAAAAAACCCGAAAACAATTAAGAATGAACAAAGTGACTAACCTTTATCGTGGGAGTTGAGAAATCAACTAACTAAACATATAAAACTACTGACGAAATTTATTCGGTTGGTCGGTTGGCTAGTTAATCTATTTAAGTGTTGGTTGGTTATATTGTGAATAGTTTAATTGAGGAGGAGTAATTATTTAGGTTTGGATTTATTTTCTTGGTGTATAGCGACTCTTAAGATTTTCAAATCGAGAGAAGTTAAGGCTAAACATAAATAGTAAATGAATTAGAATTAAGAGGATGATGGTGATACTCAGAATGTTGCCTGATGGAAGTGGCTTTAGGTTTAGAAATACCAGTCCTATGAGACAAACCCAAGTGCTTCGCGATCCTGCATTTGAGTTGTAAGCCAGTTTGGCCTACGTAACGACTCTGGCAGGTCGTACATGTATAATTGTAAATTATACATGATCGCAAGCCCAAAGGGATTATCTCCTTATGGAGAAAAAGGAATTTAACTATACAGGGTTGGAATTTATACAAATGAATTAGCATTGAGGGAAATGGTTGTTGAGGGAAGAGAGAAGGAGTTTGTTAAACTCGGATGTCAAATGCACGAGATAGGGTAGTCTAATGAAAACCTTCTGTTTAGAAACAGTAGTAAGTAAGAGTTGAGGATAATATTTTTTGGAGTGAAATTTGGATACTAACTGGTCGAAGATGAAATCAGGGTAATAATTAAATTTGAAGAAATCCTTTAAATAAGTCAGTTCTTCATGAAACGATATCCAGTTAGAGCATATATGGTAGGCTCTGAAAATTCGGCTTTGAATACTGGATAATTTAAACTGACTGGGAGAGCTACTAAAAAAATGTGTACCTAATCTAGAGGTGGTAGGTTTTCTCTTAATGGATGTATTGTAAGACGAACCTGTTCGGACAACGTTGACATCCAAGAACGAGATTTTGTTGTCCTTTTCTGTTGTCATAGAAAACCTTATGTTAGGATGTTGTTGGTTAATATAATCGAGAAATAAGGGTGCATGATCACTGTGCTTAAAAATTAGAAAACAGTCATCTATAAATCTTTTGAAGACAATAGGCCTGAATTCTAGAGGACACTTGTCCAGCCACCGAGTTTCGTGGTGACATAAAAAACTATTGGCAAAGGAGGGACCCAGTGGGCAACCCATAGCCATGCCTTCGTGTTGTAAATAGAGCTCGTTATTAAAAAGAAATGGTATCACTCACAGCTAGCTTTAAAAGCTTGATGAAAAGTTGCTTGGTTCAACCCAAGCAGCTGGACCTTGATAGGAGGTATACAGTTATTTCCGCGTACATTTCGACGCGGGAGACTTCCGCGGCGTTGTGGCAGGGTTGCCGAGGCCCTTTATCTTGGGAGACATTTTATTGCGTGATCTCTGATCGCTGAATTTTCCTTTGTCTGAAGCATTTTTCCAGTTCGATTACTTATGCCCATATGAGACGAGGATAATTGGATCTTGTGGTTGAATTTAAGGGCTAAGAAATAAAATAAAAGAGTATTCATTCTATTAATTCCTTATTTCTGTATTAACGACATTTCAGGCTTCATGCCTTATCTTTGGGTCTCTCAAAGTGAGATAATTATCAATAAATATTCAAATATAACGTTTCGTATTATCAAATTGGATACACCGAGTTATTTAAAAGGGGAAGGGGGAATTTGGACAAAAAGTGGCCGAGTAACCTATCGGGGTGAACTGTGAGTGAGACTCAACTGAATATGTTAAGGAAGAAAACGCTGTGAGGGAGCAGTAGTTAAACTAGAGGAACGGGGCAGGAGTTGTCTCGTTATTAAGGGAAAGTTTTGATATTTTAATATCTATGGACTCTAGAATATGAAGGGAAATCTAATTGTTACATTAAGGTATTTTTAAGTTTTCAGGAAAAACGTCGGTTTTGCATCGTATAATGTGAGCTTTTCTGGCTGATTCAGTATGATTCAAAGGTTCGCCTTATCCTATTACTGATGCCTAAGGAGACCACAGCCTGGCCTCAAGGAAACTAACTGTGGTTCCTCTATTGGTGCTTCGATCACAGCGAAATGATATACCAGGCAACTACGCAAGTTCCGAGGGAGTGTGTCCTTTACATAGAATTTTGAGCCAATTGAAATATTGGGAACCAATGAATATGAGGGAAATATTGCTAGAGAAGTTTTAGTAATTCTGTGCGGACGGAACGGTTAGGGAAGGAGTATGGTGAAGACATAGAATGAGTCTTTGGCCACTACTAATCGGTAGTACCCTGGCCTCATATTGTTGGTTTAAGAATTTAAGTAGCTTGTTTTATAATTACTGTGAAATGAGTTGGTCTGATGAAAATGCGAAGGAAGGTTTTTTTCTTTATGGGGAGAAGTAGGTTGAAGCTTAGTGATAAACACTGTGAGGTAGTTTTCTTTAGCAGATTTTAAAGAGTTGGTCCCAAAAAACTGAATTGTCCTTGGCCGGTGAATGTTGGTTTTCGATATACGGAAGTGTTCATTTTATTGCCAGTCTTGTCTATCAGTAAGTGAAGATATGGAAAGATATTCTTATTTATCGAATTCAACGGTGTATTTGATTGGTGTGCAATGCGTTTATTTCTAAAAACTTGTTAGCTCGATCTTTATTGTGAAATGGCGAAGCAGTCATCTAGAAAACTGAGATAATAAAGTGGGGCAATACCTTGAGGGCAGTTATCAAAATTCTTATGTTCCATGTTTATTATGATGTCAGCAGTGATGGATGCAACTTGGAACACACAGCAACATCTATTTGTTGGTAAACAGTGTTGTTGAACAAGAAATAGCTATCCTTAAAGGAGTTACAATAACTATTTTAAAGTGTTTTGAGTTGTGAATCCATTAAAGAAATTTGAGTTGGCAAACACTCTCTGAAAAATAATGTCTAACTTCATTAAGAGGTACGAAGGGCGATCAATAAGTTTTGCGGATCGGTACGGCAAAACAGAGGAAGGGGGATGGCTGTTTGTGGGGGTGTTAGGACAAGTTATGACAAGTCACGACCTGCAGCTGCACGCTCCTGCCTCGTCTATTTAAGAAGCGGTAGCTGATCGCAGATCGTCAGTCGCAAATTTTTCAACAATGGAGAAGGTTGAGCACCGTCTAGTGATCAAACTTTTGACCAAGGAATGCAAGAATGCAAAAGAGATCCATGAACGCATGGTTGCAGTGTACACCGACACCGCCCCTTCCTATGCAATCATTGCTCGCTGGAATAGGAGTTCCGCCATGGTCGTGAGTCCCTTGAAGATGACCCCCGTCCAGGACACCCGTCAGATGTGACCAATGAGGACAATGTGACCCGTGTGGAGAGGAGGATCCTCGAAAATTGACGCGTGAAGGTCGAAGAAATCGAGCGAGAACTTGGAATATCACATGGAAGTGTTATCAACATCATCCACGACAATTTGGCCAAGATCAAGGTCTATGCCCGATGGGTCCCTAGAAACCTCCCGAAACCTCACGCCTCATGATCGACTTCAACGTCGTCAAAGTTCGGAAGAGCTGCTGATCCTGTACCACCAAGACCAGGTGGGATTCGAGTCACGCATAGTGACAGTTGATGAAACGTGGGTTCATCACTCGGATCCCGAGACCAAGCTCGAAAGCATGGCCTGGAAGCACAGGGGCTCTCCGACCCCCATCAAGTTCCGGACCCAACCCTCAGCCTGGAAGATCATGACCACCATCTTCTGGGATTCTGAGGGAGTGTTGATGGTGGACTATGCGCCTCGTGGAAGGACCATCACAGGCCAATATTACGCCGAGGAACTGGCTGGGTTGAAGAAGTGCATCCGTCAGAAGCGGCGCGGCAAGTTGACACACGGTTTCCTGCTCCTCCACGACAATGCCCCTGTCCACAAGGCCAGAGTTGCACAAGCTGCCCTGCGTAAGTGCGGATTCGAGGAGCTCAACCATACCCCCAACAGTCCAGATCTGGCCCCTAACGACTACTTTTTATTCCACCAGTTCAAGGCTGCACTGCGTAGACGCCGGTTTGGGGACGATGAAGTTGTCCATCTCGCCGTCCAGGAGTGGATTAAACAGCAGTCGGGAGATTTCTGGTTGTCGGGAATTCGAAGCCTCGGGGACAAGTGGCGCAAGTGCATTGAAGTCGAGGGTAGTTATATTGAAAAATAATAAAACACTTTTCCTCATATCTCGTTTCCTTATATCCGAATTGCAAAACTTATTGACCGACTCTCGTATGTTGGTTAATATCTATTTTATAACGAAGCTAACGGCCAAGATAGGGCGAATGGGGCACATTAGGGTTGTGGACTTTTGAAAGGCCGTAAAGGACACCTAAACTTGAACCAGTTTCATATAGGGTATTGTATATGTCTTTGGATGACTTAATTTTAGCGAGGAGACTGATAAATCTAATCTTCCAAACGGAGAAATAGTTTGTTTAATGGTTCTGTTACTTAGCAAACTTTAGTGGTATCATAGAGGATGTTGTGGATTTTTTAAAAGTAATCGGTTTTGTTGATCACCACTCCTCTTCCTTTAACAGGGCGAGAAATAACTAAATTAATATTTTGCGGAGGAGAGCCAAGTATAGCAGTCGTGTGATCTAATAAATAATAAATAAATATATAAAAACAATCTGACCTCAAAGGGAAAACATTGCTTTAGATAAATACGGAGTCTCTTTATTTTCTAAACCATCGTGAGTTTGGAAATGTTAAGACAACCAAAGTACCAACTCCAATCAATCTTTCTTTTTTCCTCACGTGGTATACACAAATATTTGACTTAGTCGCGTGTTACCTCTTTTGATTTTTACCCATATATATATATATATATATATATATATATATATATATATATATATATATATATATATATATATATATATACATATGGTTGAAACCAAGCACGCTATTGATAAAAAGCATCTTTATTTGTCGGGATTTGAATGTTTTGAGGTCTTAGCCTCATCATCGGTACTAGGAAACTAAGATAGTAAAATTCTAGTTTTCATAAAATACTAAAATTAAATAGTGCAATTTAGGATAAGCTGCTTAATACAAGAATAAAAATTTCAATAATTCATGATACAATATAAAGATTGGATCCTGTTTGATTTATATTAAACCAAGCAATGGCTTCGCCACTCACCCCTATGATGGCGGGAAGGGGGGGGGGGCTTGCGCTTCGCTATTAAGATTAAAATTTTTAAAAAAGCAGTCATGGTTAATTTTCATAAATTTTCTCAACTTCGCCAATTATAATAATAATTTTAAAAAGGAACTCTAAACTAAATTTTCTGAACGTCACCATTTGTAATTGTTTGAGTTTTAAAAAATTGACAAAATTTCGATACTTATATTTATTTCTGAACTTATTAGAAATAACTTTGATAAAAACCATAGGTCATAACCAAACTAAGATGAAATTATTATTCGAATACTAAAAAAAAATCCCCTTAAATTATAGTTATCGATGATAATGATGATGATAATTAAGAAACTTTTTAATGTTTTTTTCCACTAATGAGTCAGGGTAACCATTGTTTTTAAAGAAAGTTTTTAGAAAAGAGAATTCTAAATGCAACAGTCTATAGGAAGAACATATATTGTTGGCTCTATGAATAAGAGTTTTTATCGAGGATAATTTAAGGTTTTCTGGCAAGAAACTAAAGAAGCTTGTGCTTAAACCTGTAACTGTAGGCTTCCTATAGACTGAAGTTTCAAACTCTGTTCCTGAACGTTTAATATCTATATCCTAAGAGGAAGTCTACTATTTTTCTCTATCTCCATTGTATAATTTATATTTTTATGTCTAGAGTTGAAGTATTTAAGGAATTGTTCCGCCTGTTGTCGTGATTTCATTAATATGAATGTATCATCGACATAACGTCTGTAATAGATAGGTTTATATTCAATGGGACAGGAATTGAGCCAAAGTTGTTCATAATGGCATAAGATGATGTTCGCGAAAGGTGGCCTAAATGGTAGGCCCATCCCCACCCCTATTTGGACGTGAAATTCTTTACTAAATATAAAATACGAAGTTAAGACGGTCAATTCCAAAAATGACTGAAATACTTTTTTTTAATACCTATTACCTTTTAACAAGAATGCAAAAGATAGTTTGTGCAAATTTGGATTGTTTCATTGAGCGGAATATTTGTGAATGAGTTTTTGACGTAATAACTCACCATTATGACGTAAGCAGCGGTCGAAGGGATTCACAGGTCTTCTATTAAGTTGAGAAATAAATTCTTGCTTTTTTTATGTTGTGTTGATATAAGTTTTGTTGACGTGATTTGTACACATATTAAGAAACAATAATAAATAATGATAGCAAAATTTGCAAAGGTTAGGCTACGTCTCATAACAGCGTAGACTATTAGGCTTTTGCTTAGGCTACGTATCGAAGTTGAGTAATAAGTAATTGCGGTTTATTTAAAAGTTGTGTTAATTTAATTTTTGTTCTATACCATCAAAATGGAATGTCAAGTTGAAAGAAAGGCGGATTTTCGACACTTGTTGTTATTCATTTTCAATCGAGACGGGAACAATGCAAACGCAGCCAAAGCTCTCCGCTATATTTGTGCTGTGTACGGAGAAAATGCTTTATCAGAAAGGACAGCTCAATGGTGGTTTTCACGTTTTAAAAACGGTCATTTGAATCTTAATGATGAAGAACGTTCTGGTCACCCCATTAAGTTGGAGGAAGATCGATTGAACGACCTTCTTCATGAAAATCCTCGTCAATCGACTAGAGAATTGGCTGTACAATTGGCGTGTGATCAGAAAACTGTAGTGAATCACCTTCATTCGATGGGAAAAGTTGAAAAACTCGGTGCATGGGTTCCGCACGCTTTGAGTGAAAGCTACAAATTTCAACGATCCAAGATTGCCGCAGGTTTGCTTGCTCGTTACAAAGCTACTGTTGGATATAAGGACATATTTCTTCACCGCATCATCACTGGCGACGAAAAGTGGTGTGTTTATGTCAACATGAACCATCTAAAACAATGGTTTAGTCCCAATAAAAAACACTTACGCGGTTAAAGCAAGGACTTCATGCACGAAAGACGATGCTGTGTGTGTGATGGGATTGTAAAGGCATCATTCTTTATGAGCTCCTTGCGAACAACGAGATTGTCAATGCAGGACTCTACGTTCAACAAATGTATCGACTCGCCGAAGCTATTCGTGAAAAGCTACCTCATCGACGTTATGGAGTCCTTCTGCAACGCGACAATGCTTGTCTTCACCTTGCGAATATGACAAAAGACGCCATCCAAACGCTTAATTGGAAAATCCTGCCGCATCCTCCATATTCGCCAGACTTGGCTCCATCGGATTTCCATCTGTTCCGATTGCTCTCCAACAATTTACGCGGCGTTTCGTTCAATACTGATGTGGAATTAAGAACCTGGTTAGACGAATTCTTCGAGTCAAAATCCAGAGTTTTTTATTGCAGAGGCATCGCAAAACTAGTTGAACGTTGGGAAGAAGTCGTAAATAATAACAGAGAATACATTATTGATTAAATTGCATATTGTTATCAATTAAAAATGAAGTTTTTCTAAAATTGTTAATGTTAATGAATAAATTTGATAAAACCGCAAGAACTTATTCCTCAACCCAATACAATTTTCCTGGAATTAGCTATGGTGTAGTCATTATTGGTAAGTTCAGAAAGGACGAGTACTAGGAATTTCGATATACCATAAGAGGGTGTATTGTATGAGGAAAAAAATAGATGGGGGGGAGTGGAACGCCTTCCTTATGGGATTTAAGTTTTCCATATAGTATTCCCCCCGTAAGGGGCGCGGCGATTTGCCATCCTGGCCGCCGTGCTGACGGGATCCAGCGCCCCGTCCGGCCCCAGCTTAGCCTCTCTTCCTTCCTTCAGATAGCCTGTATTCCTATCCTACCTCGTCGCTTTTCATACAACCTCTCCCACAACTTTCTCTGGTCAGCCTCTAATTTCACAGGGTAGAAGCTGACCTTCTTCTCAGCCAATCGTCCCGGATCGGGGCTGAGGGGGGAGGGGACAATGTCCCCTAACCCCTGAGCTCCGGTCTGGGGTGGTTGGCTTTTAACAACCTGCTTCATCCCCACCCATACCTTCCTCACATCCCTTTTCCTCTCGTCTTCAAAATCTATCCGTTTTACGCCGTGTTCAAGGTGGAGCCGCCATGCCGAAGGACTGCCAGGCCACCAGGCGGGAGGGGTGGTCCCAAATGGCGGCGCCTGGCTCTGCCGGGCCTGTAAGCACCTCTTGCAGTGCGGGCTACTGCAAGAGGTGGTGAGCGATTGCGTCCCGTAAAACAAAGAGGGTCACCATGCCCAATGATGAAAAAAAAAAACATCTCCCCTTAATTCCCCCTATAACAACAACGGAGCCGCCCTCGTGCAGCTCCACAGAAAAGATGGAGGTCCCCCCCCCCTGTGCTTGCGCAGGGGACCCTCCATAGCTCTTTAACCGGAGAGGAGGCTTACTCCTCTCCTACGCCTACGGGTGTAGGGGACTCCCCCTCACCCCCTTCTCTGGAGGTGCTTTCGGGCACCTCCCTATCTCCAGCGGCAGTCCCTCCTATGCTTTCTAAGGGGACTGCCAAGAAAGCCAGCAGGCCACCCTTAGCCAGCCGCTCCACATCAAAGCGGCTCGGTAGGGCAAACCCCCTTAGGGGGGAGAGGGAAGCCAGGCCCCTTCGGTCGCTTCCCTCAAAAGACCTGCTGGCAAAAATATTAAACCTTGCCGGGGTCAAGGCCTGTGCCTCCCCACTAAAGACTTATGACGCTGCCAAGGGGACCTGCGATGTCCTGGGAGGGGATGGCCAATTGGAGGCCCCTCCTGTGATAGACATGGTCCTTGAGGAAAACCAGCCTCAGAAGGTAGGGCCTTCCATGGGGGGGAATCCGGGCTTGGCGCCAAGCACCGAACCCGAATCCGCCCCTATGCAAGGTCCTCATCAAACGGCTGTGGATTCTCAGGCAGGACAAGGAGGGGAGGGATCTCCTCCGGATGAATCCCCTGCGCCCACCGGGACCTTCTCCATTTCAGAGAAGGACCTGGCTGAGGCCTGTCCATCTGGCCTGGGGGCTTCTACCGGCGGGGGTGAAAAGCGGGTTCATTCCCCGCCCTCCTCTCCTAAAAAGAAGAAAAAGACAAGAAAGACGAAAAAGACTCGGGGCTCCTCTCCATCCGCGGGGGCTGCGGGGACGGATGGGTCTGCTGCCACTTTGGTAGGCGACCAAGCCAAGATCGGCACATCCGGCCCCTCTACCCCTTCGTGTGCGGAGCCCCTGACTAAGACCAAGAGTGCACAGGGCGGAGCCTCGATGACATCGGGGCCCCTGATTCAGAGGTTACCTGGCGTTTTCGAGCCCGCTGGCTTCAAACGCTTCCTCGTTATTCGCTCCACTGATGGCACCATGTTGTCCAAGGGCAACATGATCCATCAGAGGAGAGGATTAGCTAGTGCAATTGGTAGAGAGCCGAAGGTAACCCGTTTCTCGGACGGGAGCCTTCTGGCGAATGCGGCGAATCCCGCCGAGGCGGCCAAGATAAGTGCTCTTCGGACACTTCATGGCACCCCGGTGAGTGTGACGCCGCACTCTACCATGAACTTTGTAAAAGGAGTAGTTTATGCGAGGGAACTCGTTGACTACTCCATAGAAGACATCACCCTAGAGCTGGCCGACCATGGGGCGGTCAAGGTCGAACGTGTGATGAGAAAACAGGGAGGGGCCTCGAGACCCACCCCTACACTCTTCGTCACGTTCGACTGTGACAAGCTCCCTGAGTCGGTGCGTGCCGGTTGGTACCGCTACCGCGTGAAGGCATTCGTGCCACTGCCGCGGCGGTGCTATTACTGTCACCGCTTCGGCCACACGAATCGATCATGTAGACGTGCAAAATCGGGGTCACCCGAAGTCTGTGTAAATTGCTCCAAGGTCGCACACGATAAGTCCAAATCGTGTGTGGCCAAGTGTGTCAATTGCGGAGAGCCGCACCCTGCTTCTTCGAAGCAATGTGGTGCATATCTCCTTGAGAAAGAAATCCTGGCCATTCAGGCCCAGGATCGACTCTCATTCCGCGAGGCTAAGGACTTGGTCCTGGCGCGCCCGGCTCTGCCTGGGACGTCATATGCCTCAATAGTTAGAAAAGCACCCTCTGCTCCTGGCCCATCCAGGCCAACGAGCACGGTTGTTTCCGCGCCCATTCGGAGCCCTTCTGCGGGCTCTACTACACCCAGGCGCTCCCCTGGTAGAGCTGGCGGCAAAAAGGGTTCACACCCAGCCCCGGCTAATACCATGGCCCCCCCCTCTTCCCCCAGCGTGACCGTTTCCCGTAAGGCGAAACGGCCACGCGCCTCCACAGAGTCGTTAGACTCACAGGAGGCAACACCCCTGAAGATGGTCGCTAGGCCATCTTCCGGGGTTCCTAAAGCTGTTCCCCGAAAGGAGGACAGCAACAAAGGAGCTTCGGCCCCTTCGCCCACGCCCCGAGGTGGAGCGAGTGGCTCGGAGACGGTGGTTCCTCGAAAAGAGGGCCCCCCGCCTCCCAAGCCGCAACGCCCGCCTAAGGTTTCGAGGCGGAGGGAGGAAAAGACTCGCATGGCGAGCCCAACCTCCCCCAATAAGTCCTCGAAGGCGACAGCGCCTTCAGCGCTTTGTCCGGCCAACAGCGCCCGGGGTTCTGCCCCCGGGAAGCGTACGGCCATTCCCGTGAGGGTCTTCAATTCGAGGAGGGCCCCCGCGTCTCCTCTGAGCTAGGCCTGGAGGGCATATTCCTTCAATGGAATTGCCGTGGACTCCGGGCCAACTGGGAGGAGCTGCGGAGGCTCGTCTCGTCCCGTTCCCCGTTAGCTATTTTTTTGCAGGAGACCATGCTAGGCGCGTGCCCGCTGCCTGCCCTCCCGGGGTATAAGGGTCTTGCGACCCCACCACCGCGGGATGGCCGGGCTGGGGGATGCGCGGTTTACACCCGGCATGATGTCTCCGTTCTTCCTTTCTCTTTAGATACCTCCTTTCAGGCAGTGGCTGTGCAGCTGCACCTGGATAGGAGGTATACTATCATTTCTGCGTACATTCCACCGTCAGCTGACTTCGACGCGGGGGACTTCCGCCGCGTCGTGGCACGGTTGCCGAGGCCCTATCTCTTGCTTGGAGATCTGAACGGCAGGCATCCTCTCTGGGGAGATTACTCCATAAATCCCAGGGGACAAGTCCTTGCCGATCTGATCGAAGAGCTTGAGGTGGGTGTCCTAAACGTGGATGAGTTTACGCATCACTGTCCGAGAACCGCTTCATTTTCTTGCCTTGACCTATCTTTGTGCTCTTCAGATGCACAGCCTGATTTTGATTGGGGGGTGGTCGATGACCTCCATGGTAGTGATCACTTTCCCATTCAAATATCATTTTCAGGGCAACTGCCGCCTGAGAGACCACCTCGGTGGTGCTTGGTGCGGGCGCGGTGGCCTGCATTTCAGGAAATGACTGAATTCTCTATCTCAGTCGAGGAGTTTAGGTCGGTAGATGAGGCCGTTGAGTTCTTCTCCGGCAACCTCATCGCCGTAGGCCTGACTACTATTCCTAGGACGTCTGGCCGTTTTGCACGCCGACCACTCCCATGGTGGTCGGCCGAGTGTGAGACGGCCCTCAAACAGAAGCGTTATGCCTACATGCGCTATAAGCGCCGCCCGAACGATTTCACTGTCGCTGAATTTCGTCGGGCTAGGGCTAGGTTCCGGTATATTTCGAAGCACGCCCGCCGCTCTTCTTGGCGGGCATACGTGTCTTCACTTAACGGGAAGACCCCTTTAGCTGAGGTGTGGAAGCGAGTCAAAAGGATTCGGGGCAAGTTCTCGCAGGACCCCCCTCCCGTTCTCCAGGAGAATGGGACCGCAATCTCGGACCCCGCGTCCGTGGCGGAATCCTTAGCGACCGCTTTTTCCGAATTCTCTAGCCGTGATGCTGCTCCGCCAGCATTCAATGCACGTCGTGATGTTGCGGAAGGCCGCCGGCTGGACTTTACCTCCAGAGGCGGAGAACCCTTCAACGACAAGTTTACTGTGAGTGAGTTGCGTTCCGCTCTCGCTTCGTGCGCGGACACCGCCCATGGTCCGGACGATGTCCCGTACGCCATGCTTCGACACCTGGGTGAGCGAGGCATGGCCTTTCTGTTAGATTTGTTCAACAGGATCTGGGTGGAAGGTCTTCTCCCAGACTCCTGGCGAATCGCTACTGTGCTCGCCTTTCGCAAGCCGGGGAGAGATCACTCTACTCCGACCGGTTTCCGCCCAATCTCTCTAACCTCTTGCGTGTGCAAGTTGATGGAGAAATTGGTAAATGTTAGATTAGCCTATTTCCTGGACAGCGGAGGCCATCTGTCTTCTGCACAGTGCGGCTTCCGTAAGTTCCACTCCACGTCGGATGCTCTGCTCCGACTGGAAAATGCCGTCTGCGAGGCTTTCCTTCGTAGACAGCACTACGCCACGGTGTTTTTTGATCTGGAGAAGGCCTATGATACCGCATGGCGATACGGTATCATGGAGACTCTCCACACGATGGGGGCGAGGGGACGCCTCCCAATGTTTATATCTGAATTTTTGCGAGATCGTCGATTCCGCGTACGGGTGGGGGGAGCCCTCTCCGGCCCAAAGGAGCAGGAAGAGGGTGTCCCGCAGGGAAGTGTCCTCAGTGTCACACTCTTTGCCCTGAGCATCAACGGCATCACCTCGGTGCTGCCGGAAGATGTTCTCGCTACGCTCTACGTGGACGACCTTTCGATCTCTTTTGGCGCGGCCCAGATGCCAACTCTGGAGCGTCGACTCCAACAGGCATTGAACCGCGTCTCTCACTATGCCGAAGCGCACAGGTTTCGGTTTTCTTTGGCCAAGACTAAGGTGGTGCACTTCTGCCGCCATCCACGGCTTCACCCCGACCCAGATTTGTTTCTTAATGGGGTGCGCCTGGATGTGGTTGAGTCGCACCGTTTCCTTGGTCTTGTATTCGACCGACGCCTCACCTGGGAAGCTCATATTCGCAGCCTTAGGGTCTCTTGTACCCGCGCCATGGACATTCTCCGTTCCGTGACGTTCAGCGCTTGGGGCGCTGATAGGGCTACCGCCTTACTTTTTTATCGATCCTTTGTTCGCTCGAAGCTCGACTACGGATGCGAGTTTTATGCATCCGCAGCCGAGCGTTTATTGCGGAAGGTGGATTCGATCCACCACACCGGCCTTCGCCTTGCGACCGGTGCCTTCCGCACTTCCCCCATTGAGAGCCTGTTGGTCGATGCTGGGGAGATGCCACTCGCTCTGCGCCGCGTGCAGTGCATCACTCGCCTGTACGCGCGAGCCCGGCGCCTCCCTCAGTCGCCAACAGCTCTCACTGCATCCGCAGCTGATCTCGATGGTGCCTATGCCGCCGAGAGACGCCAGTCATACCCTAAGCCCTTTGGGTTTAGGGCCAGGAAACTCCTTCGAGAGCTAGATATAGCTCTCGGGCCGGTGGCGCCCCTGGTTCTGCCCAGGACGCCACCCTGGAGGGTACCACATTTGGCTATTTGTCGCCACGCCTCTGCTCCCAAAGCTTGTACTGCGCCGGGAGTATTGCGTTCGACCTTTTTGGAGCACACATCGTGTCACGCTGGTACCGTGCCAGTGTATACGGATGGCTCCAAGTCCCAAGAGGGGGTCGGCTTCCACGCCGTATCCCCTCTGTTTGAAGTCAGCGGGGCTCTACCAGGCGCTGCGTCTGTCTTCACGGCCGAGCTGGTGGCAATACACCACTCGGTACGGGAGATTACGCGACGTGCCCGGTTCGGAGACCGGATTGTGATCTATAGCGACTCACAAAGCGCCCTGAGTGCTCTCGGGGCATTGGAATCTCCGCATCCCCTGGTTCGCGATATCCGTGACGCCACGGTTTTGGCGAGCCGGGCAGATGTCGAGATTATCTTCTGCTGGGTTCCTGGACATGTAGGAATTGCGGGGAATGAGCGCGCCGATGAGGGCGCCAAAGAGTCCGCGAGGACTCTGCGACCGGACCAGCGTTTCGCTCTTCCTCACACCGACTACATGGCAGGAATACGGGCAGCTCTTCGGACTGCTTGGCAAAGAAGATGGGAGACGGTGGAAGGGAACTTAAAGTTGCGTGCCATTGCGCCGCGACTGTTCCCATGGACCTATCCCCCAATGCCGCGGCGGCTTCAGGTTGCTTTCTGTCGTCTCCGAATCGGACACACTCGTGTGACGCATCGCTATCTGATGGAGCGCTCGCCTGCGCCCTATTGCAACGACTGCGTCGTCCCCCAGACTGTTCGGCACATTCTTGTCGAATGTCCCAGTCTGGGTGATCTTCGCGCACGACACCTGTCCCGGTACCGGGATGGGCGGGGTCGCTACCGCCTGTCCCTTGTTCTCGGGATGAGTGCGTGTACTTTGACTGGTGGACTTATTGACTTTTTGGGGGAGGCCGGCCTTCTCCCTTTTATTTAACGCGATTTAATTGTTGTTTTTGTAATTGTTTTGTTATTGCTTTGTTATTGTTATTGTTATTCCTTTTTATTGTTTTCTGTTTAATTTTTTAAAGTAGCCTAAATTAGGCTGTTTGTTTACGGCAACTTATGCCTTAGTCGGCAGTCGCCAGATAGCCCCTTAATAATAAAAAAAAAAAAAAAATCCATATAGTATTCCAGGAACAGAGCCTGATACGTGTAACTTGTTATATATTTAGTTAGATTTTAATTTGCCCGTCTTCACTTTGGATAAGAATCTATTGATACGATCTTTTATATGAATCAAAGTTTGAATAATTGGATCTTTTACTTTTTGAAACTTACTTTTGTCTGAAAGTGTGACTATCATTTTATCAGGTTTAAAGATTATACGAATTTTATCAAAGGCGAGAGATTTAAGTAGAGATATATCACCAGGGCGAACTATCAGAGAGAAGAGATTATGCCTTAAAGTTATAAAAATACTTAAAACTTATGAATATTAGGGTTTTCTTAACATCATTGAAATTATGACTGAGGGTTGATGCTTTTTTTTTATTTTGAAAAAGAATTTGTCAAAATTCAAATAATAAATGTGCGGGCCAAAGTCTAAGCCGAATGCAATTAAGAATCAGATACGTTCGGGTAATGGTTTTGATGAATAATTAAATATTACTTTGTCCGTAGGACATGGTTGAAGATCATTATTAATTCCTATATCTTTTAATTTACGAATATCTTTTTGGCGAGAATTTTCACAAACACACACACACACACACATATATATATATATATATATATATATATATATATATATATATATATATATATATATATATATATATATATATATATATATATATGTATATGTATATGTATATGTATATGTATATGTATATGTATATGTATATGTATATATATGTATTTATATGTATGTATGTATATATATATATATATATATATATATATATATATATATATATATATATATATATATATATATATATATGTATATATATATATATGTGTGTATATATATATATATATATATATATATATATATATATGTATGTGTATATATATATATGTATATATATATATATGTATATATATATATATATATATGTATGTGTATATGTGTGTATATGTGTATATGTGTATGTGTGTATATATATATATATATATATATATATATATATATATATATATATATATATATATATATATATATATATATATATATATATATATATATATATATATATATATATATATGTAGAGAACTAGATAGATAACTAGAGATAGAGAGAGAGATAAATAGAGAGATAGATATATAACTAGTCAAAAGTTAAGATATGTTTTAGTACGTTTGTGTCATAATTTGAAGGTGAAATATACAAAATTTAAACGCCAAACCCTTTTTTTATTAATACAGTTAATTGATGCATCCCTTCACTATTTGCAATGGTGTCTCTTGTTCGTTAGGCCTACTTCAATTCGTTTCGGCATGCTAGAGACCAAATTTGTCATGATGTATCCGATTGATTAGATTTTTTTTTTAAATGCTTTTGCTTTGTGCCAAGGTGTGACATCATGCGGAAAAATAGTTATCCCCAAATTGGACATGAACCGTTGGGGAAAAAGTGATGAGGAAACATTTGGTATTTTTACTTCATGAGTACTTGTCCGGGTGCTCACCGTGGGTACGACACAGGACTCATTTAAGCCCTCTTTTTTTTCATTCTAACGAAGGATCCTCCAGAAACTACAAAGAAAGAGAAGAAAGCTTTATGAGAGAGCATCACTTTGCCCCAGTCTTCAATCGTCTATTCTTTATATTTCCCAGAAAAGTGGAGCTTATCCGTAAGGTTCTTTTCGGTGAGATGAGGCTTATTCACAGACCTTTGGGTCGAAATGTCTCCTCCTTACTTTGCGCGCTCAACCGTTCACAAGTTTGCTTAGATTGGAAAACTAGTGAGCAAGCTTGGCCCCGAAGGAAACCCAACCCTTGAGCCGAATGAGATCTTACCAGGAGCTGTTCTTTGCGTTCACTTGACACTCATTTGAGTCCCTAAGATTAAAAAGACTAGTTACAATCCAGTTAATAAAGGCCTGCTGGCCACATATTTTATTTGCGGACTACGTGTCACTTTTACCCACTGTGTAATGTACGTAGTACATAACACAGTGGTCTGTCGTAGTAGACAGGCACCAATACTAATAATAATCCTGTTAATAAAGTCATTAATGATCCTAAAGATGGTGTTCCTTGATGCAATAATACCCTTAGCGACTGCTTTTTGCATTTCAGGCTACCCTGGTTCCGAACAATAATAGTTACAAGGAGTTACAAGGAGTTACAAGGAAAGAAGGTACCCTAGGAGACCTTACGGTCCATTCAAAGAGGGTACCTTGGGACTAGCAATCGAGCGGGCACATGGCTGCTCAATTGTTTTGCGTCCCTAAACGGCCACTTTTCAAGACTTTGTCTAGTCTTGACTTGAACTGGTCAACAGATTCACTGGTGACAACTTCCACTGGAAGTGCGTTCCACTTACCGCAGATACTGTAGGTGAAAAAGTTTCCACACAGATTGCGGTTGTAACGCTTCAGTTCAAGTTTGAAGCCGTGATTGCGCGTTCTGTTCTCACTCAGTGTGAAAATATCCCGGTAGTCAACATTGTCGAACCCTCGAAGTATTTTGAAAACTTCAATGAGCTGACCACGCAGTCTACGGGTTTCCAACGAGAACAGATCTAATTCCCTTAGTCTATCCTCATAACTTTTATGTCGGATAGAGGGAATCAGTTTGGTTGCCCTGGCTTGTACGCGTTCCAACCTTGCGATGTCCTTTCGAAACGAAGGACTCCAAAATTGTACGGCATACTCCAGGTGCGGCCGAACTAGGGAGTTGTACAGACAAAGTACTATCTCCCTGTTACGGTATCCAAACTGGCGCTTTATGTAGCCTAACATCCTTTGGGCTTTCTTCTCTGCCTCAATGCACTGTTTCGAGAACTTGAGGTCGCTAGTGACAGTAACACCCAAGTCCTTCTCAGTGTCACTCGATTCGAGAGCAGTGCCCTTAAGGATATAATGAGATTGGGGATTTCTGTGGCCGATATGCATTACTTTGCACTTGTTCACGTTGAACGGCATTTGCCACGTGTCCGACCACTCCCCAATCTTCCCAAGGTCTTCCTGCAGGCGGGCAGTATTTCCATCCTTTGCAACGTTCATACCAAGCTTGGTATCGTCGGCAAATTTGGAAATCTTGGCAACCATGTCACCGTCCATGTCGTTGACGTAGATGATGAATAGTAGTGGTCCCAGGACAGAACCTTGAGGCACTCCGCTAGTAACGGGCACCCACTCAGAAGCCTGTCCATTCACCACCACCCGTTGCCGTCTGCCACTTAGCCAGTTCTCGATCCAGCCGGCTACTTTTCCGTCTATGCCCAGCGCTCGCACTTTCCGGAGAAGGCGGCGGTGTGGTACCTTATCAAAGGCTTTCTGAAAGTCTAAGTAAACCACATCCACCGCCTTGTCCCGATCGTGCTCACTGAACACGAAGTGGAAGAATTCCACAAGGTTCGTCAGGCATGACCGTTGCCTTCGGAAGCCGTGCTGGGAACTCCTCAGTAGCGACTCTAAATACGACGTTATTTTCTCCACCATCATGCTTTCCATGAGTTTACCGACTATCGAAGTCAGACTGATAGGTCGGTAGTTTGACGGATGGCTGGAGGATCCTTTCTTGAAGATCGGAGTCACCTCCGCCTCACGCCAGTCTCTAGGAACGCATCCGGTCCGGATTGACATGTTAAAGATAGCGCACAGATGTCGTGATACTTCATCGCACACTTCCTTCAACACCTTGGGTAGAAACCCGTCCGGTCCAGGGGACTTATTCGTCTTTAGGTCAGCGATCTTTTTCTTTATTTCTCCTTCGGTGAAGTCCATTGCCTCCAGCTTTTCCCCCGAGTAGGAATCCGTGGGCTGGGGGATGGGACCACACTCTTTAGTAAACACTGAGGAGAAGTAGTCATTGAGAAGGTTAGCATTTTCTGCATCTGACTGAGTTAATGCACCCTCCTCGTCCACTAGGGGCCCAATCCTACGATAGATTGGTTTACGGCTATTTACATAGCCGAAGAACTCCTTGGGATTCTCCTTGCAGAGTCTCGCCACTCGGAGTTCCTCAGTACGCTTAGCCGCCCTTATGCTGGACTTCACTCTCCTGGCTAGCCTCCGGTACTCGTCAAAGGCACCCGAGATCTTCGATCGCCGGTACGCATTTCTCTTCTCCCTAAGCAGTTGGCCGATTTCTCGATTAAACCACTTTGGTTGAACAGAAGACCGACGGAGGCATTTTAGAGGGATGCAACTTGATTGAAGACTCATGAATTTATTTTTGAAATTGTTCCACGAATCCTCAACCTCTTCGCATACCGCTAGCCTTACATCAGTCAGCCCAGCACGAAGGCGTGCAAAGTCTGCTCTTCTCAAGTCAAGTTTCCTTGATTGACTGGCAACAGACCTTACCTTCGGGATCTTGACGGTAAATCTAACTAGCTGGTGATCACTGCCACCGAGCTCTTCGCCTACAGAGACATCCTCAACGATATCATCCTCAGAGGTGAAGACCAAGTCGAGGATATTGTCTCCTCTCGTCGGTTCTCTGACCCATTGAGTGAGGAACTCGTTGTTGGCGAACTCCAGGAGTAGCGCGCTATCGCCACAGGCTGCTCTGGTTTCCCAGTCAACTTGTCTGTTGAAGTCGCCCATAACGATGCACACTCTGCCTTGAACAAGCTCACCCAGCAGCTGGTACAGTTCCCTGTCCTTCTCAACGGGTTGGGAAGGGGGTCTGTAAAGCACCAGGGTCCTGTATCTGACAGGACCTATCTCTAGGTCAACGCCTAGGAGCTCGTGATCGGATATAATGTTGGAGTTCGTAGATTTGATTGTATCCTTGACATACAACATTACACCGCCACCCTCTCTGTCTGGCCTATCTTTGTGGAAGAGTTGGTAGCCAGGAACCGTGAATTCGCCTTCAAAGTCTCGGTTTGACGTTTTTATCCACGATTCTGTTATGGCTACCATTTCGGGTTCTTCCGTCGCTACGAGGCCACGGAGCTCAGGAAACTTGTTCCTGATTGACCTCGCATTGAACAGAAGAACTTTCAGGGAGTCCCCGACTGTAGGACTCCCTATGCTCTTCCGTTTCCCGGCTTCTTTGTTGGCGAGGCACCCCTTTTTGCGACCTCTGAGAAGGTCGTTCCTGGAGTGACACGGGCGTACTGGCGTACGTCCGCCCTCACTCTGGGCCGGATACTCCTTTCGGTCCTCTCTACGACATTCTGGATCATGTTCGACAGAAAGGCCTTTCCTTTAAAGGAAAGATGTACCCCATCCCTTTGGTAGAGATCATTTCTACCATAAAAGGTGCGGTACGGGTCCACAAAAAAGACCCCCTCTGCCGTACACAAATCTGCCAGGCGCCGGTTTAGAGACACATTCATCGAGTGAGCGGTCCGTGTTGGACCTCTCCTCGGGAGCATCCCGACTACCACACGCTTGCGGGTTTTCAGCCCACAGTCGTCCACGGCACCCATGACCGTGTGGAGGATTTTATCTGTAGGGCCTACCCTACCTCCTCTCAGGTACAGGTCGTTTCCACTGACCATCAGAGCAACGACTGAGCTCTCAGAAATCTGTGATTTCTCAGCCTCTACTCTGATGTGGTGGTTACCACATCCTGGCAGGCAGCTTACCTTCACACTAGTGCGAAGGCGGGCCGCTAGCAGGGACTGCAAGCCCCGTGCTTGAGAATCACCAATAAGGGTGACTCTTGCACATTTGTCAGCAGGCGACTTATTCTTTCCTCTCGGAAGCGACTTGCCGCTTTCCTCTTGTATCTCTGCATTTTTCTTTTTTTTCTTCCTCATCTTATTTTTCTTCTCTTCATTTGTTTTCTCTTCTTCCGTTTCTCTTTTCTCTTCTTCCGTTTCTCTTTTCTCTTCTTCTCTTTCCACTTTCCCATGCGCACCAGTAGCGCTTTTCTTTAGAAAGAAGCATTTTTAGAATTGAAAAAGATTTGACATCTTTTTTACTCCAAAATATTAGGAAATAGATTATAATTGTGCATTAATTTAACCCATATTTTTTTTTTTAGCATTTTACCCCCTTGATCGAATAGCAAAATCTCCACGGACTGAAATTTCCACCTACAGGTGAACCGGACCTGAATTTTAATAAAACTGTACTAATTTAAATATCAATTATACTTTTGTACATGAATATGTTTGTATACATGTATACGTGTACTTTGGAAGAGACCACACTAACGTGATAATATAATTGAAGAAGAAACCACAATTATAATTAGATTTTATTTAAACACAACTAGTTTCGGCTTTCGCCATCGTCAGCTGTATTTTAACGAGGCAATGCAGCGCGAATAATCCATATAAAGACGGGGAGCAAATTAAAATAAGTAAAATGAGTGTGGGTAGGTGAAATTTCGAGTCGAAAGTAGGTGGTTGTTCACATATGTAATATTAGTAAAAGAACGTAGGTGGTATCGGAGTTAATTAGTGTTTGTAAATTTAATGTAAATAAATTAAAGTTTTCTTAATTGGCTTTGTGTATTTGTGGTGTTTAATTGAAAATTCATCGAATGAGGGTGTCTGGCTTGGTTGTTTGGTTCGGTCGTGTAATCCGATACAGGACTTTTCTGCACTGGTAATGAGAGCTTCCGTCCTTCAACTTATCCCGAGATGTGCGCTAAGAGGAGAATGTAATTTGCGCTGCGTCGAACCTAAACAAAGCTTCGATTTCAATAATTGAGGATCGAAGCTGCTTTGGCACTTTGTCTTTGTTGTTAACGAGACATCGTAATTTGAGCCGTTTTGAAATACGGGTTGAAAATTGGTAGCGGGGAAAGTATTTTTTTTTAGGATAGGCGAGAGTTTGGAGCAGAGCAGAGCAGAGTTAACAGGTCTTATATAAGGCAACGATATGCATACTTCGTCTTTAGGAACGCCGTAGGAATGGAATTTGGCGTTAAGCTTTGCATTAAGAAATGTTCGAAGAGTTTGGTCGAATAGGCTTAGCCGGTCTTGGCCGAAGTAATTAGAGAGGAAAAGTAACTTTAGTTATGAAAGCCGAGGCAGGAGGAAGAGATTAAATACGCGGGGAAAGTCTTAATGGAATTCAGTTTGTTCTCATATATATATATATATATATATATATATATATATAGATAGATAGATATAGATAGATATAGATATAGATATAGATATAGATATAGATATAGATATAGATATAGATATAGATATATAGAGAGAGATAATGAAAATGAGAGAGTGTGTGTGTGTGAGTGAGTGTGTGTGTGTGTGAGAGAGAGAGAGGGAGAGTGTGTGTGTGTGTGTGAGAGAGAGAGAGAGAGTGTGTGTGTGTGTGGGGGGAGAGAGAGAGAGAGTGTGTGTGTGTGGGGAGAGAGAGAGAGAGAGAGAGAGAGAATATGAACTACTACAGAACTACAGAAACAAGGACCAGCAGAGATCCTAAGGTCCGCTCAAGGTCAGTCTGCTTACAGAAGATGTTAACTACCACTTTCTAACGTTAGTGTATCATGCTTTTATTTTACATGCGTTTCTTTTAACTTTAAAATCTACGGTACACACTTATGCATGTGTACCCTTGACCTGCAGGTTCAGCTATCCCTCAAATACACGAACACGCTTTTTCGAACCAGGGGGTGGGGGTGATAGGACAGTACTCTCTTCTCCCGCAGGCGTCGCCTGCTAGTGATGAAAATCATATACTTTTAGGACAGCCTGTAAAAGAAAAGGGGAATTCACATTCACTCCATGCATGGAGGCTTCGGTAGCATCTTTCTATTCCTCATTTCATTTTAATCCTCAACTCCTTATAATACAGGACGTTTTAATCTGTGCTCCTACTACATTATATTTACGCTATTGAAGTACTCATCAAGTCGGTTTTTGAACATATTAACCGACGTGCTTTCTACTACACGGTTGAGCACTGATAGGTACCGCTTGTAGATGCAAATCTTTTTATTAGATATTTTGAAAAATAATTTTTCATATACATATCCAAGATTATTTGTATTAGTAAAACATGAAAGAAACTTGTTTACATTTTATATAGATGCATAATCAACTTAAAAACCGTAATTGTTATTATGTCTTACTCATCTAAACTTGGAACATGCTTTTTTTTTCCTAGTTTTTATTAACATACAATGTCTTGTCACTTTTTATCTAAAGTTTACCATTATTTTGTCCAATCTAGTTTTAAAAGTATCAAGTGAACTGCTGGATACCACTTCTTCAGGCAACTGGTTCCAGAATTTTACCATTTTATAGGAAAAAAAGTTCGCCCATAAATTTGTTCGCAAATGTTTCGGAACGATTTTCCTGCTATTATTTCTCGTATAATTTGTGTCAAGTTCGAACCAAGTAGAATAGTCTACATTATCTATTCCTTTCATGATTTTGAATACTTCTATTAATTGACCTCTCAAACGTCTTGTTTCTAGTGTGAATAAATCTAGTCTTTCTAGTCTTTCCTCATAGTTATAATTTCGTAACTCTGGTATCAATTTTGTGGCTCTAGCTTGTACTTTCTCCAATCTGTTGATATCCTTTCGTAAGTATGGTAACCAGACCTGAGCGGAGTATTTTAATTGTGGTCTTACCAATGCATTGTACCTATTTAAAATTGTAGCTTTATTTTTGAAACTAAATTGACCAGACCTGAGCGCAGTATTCTAATTGTGGTCTTACCAATGCATTGTACCTATTTAAAATTGTAGCTTTATTTTTAAAACTAAATTGACGTTTGATATATCCAAGAAGCTTCATTCCTTTCTTTTCCACTTCGATACACTGATGAAAAACTTGAGATAATTTCATATATAGACTCCAAGATCTTTTTCATTATCAGTTACGGTAATATTTCGATCAAAAATTTGATATTCTGCTCTTGGGTTTTTATAACCTACATGTATTATTTTACACTTGTCTAGACTTAGGGGCAGGTTCCCATTTTGTGGACCACTGTGCTATTTTATCACTATCCTCTTGAGATTCTAAAACATCATCCTCAGTTAATATTCCTTTTCCTAACTTGAAATCATCTGCGAATTTAGAAATTTTTGGCAGCAGGTCATCATCTACATCATTAACATATATAGTGACTGGACCTAAGTATTTGCATAACTCTATTTGTGATGTATTTTGAAAAGTTCGAGATCTGGTTTGGGTTTAGAGTACACGTAGTTCAGAGAACATATATTTAACAGAATATTTAAGCAGAACATACAAAAGTATATTGACAACCAGAAAATCAACTAAACCAAAAAAATGTAGGGGAGTTTTGAGGAAGGAAAAATAGGTAGCCGAAAGATAGGACAATTAGAGAAAAGAGGGGGGGGGAGCGGTGCTCGGTCTTCGGAAGAAATTGTATTGGGATTGGGATAATATAAGTGTATAAGTAGTCGTAGTGTATAAGGTAGGCTTCTGGAACTTAAAACAATAGCCCAAATGTCTGGCTACTGCAGGAAGCCACCGGGTGAGTACGTTCTTGGTGCCCGAAGTAGGCTTCAGTAACTATTTGCACTTAGGAAGGTGATGAATGTATGCAGTGGCGGGAGGGGCAAATTACGGAGTAACAAAGAGTAACAAGGAAATAAAGTACCCTAGGAGATAGGAAGGGGGGTGGGGGACTTTTATATTGTGGCTTCCCGGGGGAGGACGGGAGTTAAATGGCTGCCTGAAATTTCACGAGAAATGCAAGATAACTCAGGGAAGCGGGGAGGAAAAAAGTCGCCACGAGCAAGGCAGTTTTTTTAGTTTTAAGAGGCCTTCTGGCGACTACCTACAAGCGTAAATGTCGCCGTACTCTCGCCACAGCCTAATATTAGGCTAGATTTAAAAATAACATTTAAATAAAAAACAAAAAAGGAGCAAAGGCTAAGACACAATCTACAAAAAAAAGAAGCACAAGAAAAAAGTTTTAAAAGGATACGCAAAAATGCAAGAAGAAGGGAGCATGCTGCTGCGTCGGGGGTAGGCCCGCCTTCCCCGGCGCAGGAACATGCGACCTAAATGGGTCGAATGGAGCAGTACAAGAGGCCAGCCTCCTCCCAAAAGTCGTTTAGGCCACGAGTCGGTGTGCACGAACTCGCCCAAAGGACAAACGCTAGCGACCTCGCTCGTCCCGGTACAGGGACGGGTAACGTGCAGGAAGATCACTCAGACTGGGTCATTAAAACAGAACGGGCTGAACAAACACACTGAGGGACAACGCAGTCGTCGCAACAAGGCGCAGGCGAGCGCTCCATCAAATGGCGCTGCGTCCCGCGGGTGTGTCCGATTCGGAGACTACAGAAATCAACTTGAAGCGAGCTCAGCCTCGAGACTAACCGGTTGGTTGGTTTGACCTGGTGAGAAGTAATTAAAAAATAAAGGCAGGAGCTTAGGGGCTTTTTTATTGACATTCATAATAAACTTGAATATAGGTCCCAGTTTTGTTTGTCTCGAGTATTCTGTTAGAGGGTGAGAAATGGGAATATACTTTAATTCCATAAAGAATGATTATCTATTCAAGTTCGCTCGGAAACTTAGGATAATTGAGGTATTTTAACTGAGGCTCTTTGTTATCATCTTTCTTGCCTTCCAGAGACCATCCTAAATAACCTTGCCACTATCCCAAATTTTTAAAATGCCTTTTAATAAAACAAACTGCATCATCAAACAAACGAGGCTCATGAAAGCGAACAGCACGTAATAAGTCTTAATTAAACATCAATCCCTACGCTTCTGCTTTCTCCTGAAAGTGGGGAGAATAAAGGGGAGGTAATATATTCGTATTAGTAGGAGCGCCGTACGTTCTTGTGGTAGGCTTCGGTGCAGAGGGGGTTCGTTTGACCAAGGCTTGAGATTAGATTGGTTGGGTTTACCAAAGGTGTCTCGGTAATCGGGGTAATTAAAGGACTTTGAAAGGAAGCGGCAAAGAAAATATAACTTTATTCTTATATTGGCTTACTAAAAGGGGCAAGCCGAAACGTCTCGACTTCTTTGCGGTTAATGTGTAGGGTTACTGTTTTACGCGAAGTATCAAGTCGAAAAGCGGCTGGACTTAGGCGAGTACACGGGATTCCGTGACGCTACTCAGTGGCGGGCAGTCAATGGAAGCAAGGGAAGAAAAAAAGAAAAAGAAATTACACCCCAACAATTACGAGGGGCGGTCAATAAGTTTTGCGAATCGGTAGGGCAAAACAGAGGGAGGGGGATGACTGTTTGTGGGGGTGTTAGGACAAGTTATGACAAGTCACGACCTGCAGCCGCACGCTCCTGCCTCGTCTATTTAAGAAGCAGTAGCTGATCGCAGATCGTTAGTTACAAATTTTTCAACAATAGAAAAGGTTGAGCACCGCGCAGTGCTAAAATTTTTGACCAAGGAAGGCAAGAATCAAAAGAGCTCGATGAACGAATGGTTGCAATGTACACTGACACCGCCCCTTCCTATGCAACCATTTCTCACTGGAATATAGTTCCGCCATGGTCGTGAGTCACTTGAAAATGACCCCCGTCCAGGACGCCCGTCAGACGTGACCAAGGACGACAATGTGGCCCGTGTGGAGAGGAGGATCATCGAAAATCGACGGGTGAATGTCGAAGAAATCGAGCAAGAACTTGGAATATCACATAGAAGTGTTATTAACATCATCCACGATAATTTGGCCATGACCCCAAGGTCTCTGCCCGTTGGGTCCCTAGAAACCTCACGCCCCATGATCGACTTCAACGTCGTCAAAGTTCGGAGGAGCTGCTGCTGCTCCTGTAAAACCAAGACCCGGCGGGATTTGAGTCACGCATAGTGACAGGTGATGAAACGTGGGTCCATCCCTGGGATCCCGAGACCAAGCTCGAAAGCATGGCCTGGAAGCACAGGGGCTCTCCGACCCCTATCAAGTTCCGAACCCAATCCTCAGTCGGGAAGATCATGGCCACCATCTTCTGGGATTCTGAGGAAGTGTTGATGGTGGACTATTTGCCTCGTGAAAGGACCATCACAGGCTAATATTACTCCGAGGAACTGGCTCGGTTGAAGAAGTGCATCCGTCAGAAGCGGTGCGGCAAGTTGACACGCGATGTCCTGCTCCTCTATGACAATGCCCCTGTCCACCAGGCCAGAGTTGCACAAGCTGCTCTGCGCGAGATCGGATTCGAGGAGCTCAACCATCCCCCCTACAGTCCAGATCTGGTCGCTAGCGACTACTTTTTATTTCGCCAGCTCAAGGCTGCACTGCGTGGACGCCGGTTTGGGGACGATGAAGATGTCCAGGAGTGGATTAAACAGCAACCGGGAGATTTCTGGTTGTCGGGAATTCGAAGCCTCAGGGACGAGTGGCGCAAGTGCATTGAAGTCGAAGGTAGTTATATTGAAAAATAATAAAACATTTTTCCTCGTATCTCGTTTTCTTATATCTGAATTGCAAAACTTATTGACCGCCCCTCGTAATATGACAGCAGAATCAATTTTATTCTCACATTTATTCTTGCCTATACTTGTATACGCCATACGGGTGGTGATTGCGACCCCGTCCCCGGCCCGATATGGATCGGGGACCCTTACGGTATCGTTCACTTTCATCGA
Source organism: Ceratothoa steindachneri (assembly GCA_963969495.1). NCBI lineage: Eukaryota > Metazoa > Arthropoda > Malacostraca > Isopoda > Cymothoidae > Ceratothoa > Ceratothoa steindachneri. Next base: position 59,296,983 of record OZ018327.1, read on the forward strand.
ATTGGCGTTAGACTCTGATAGGCCCGACTGCAATTGAAGAAATGCATACATTTTGTAGAGATTTCTACTCCTTTTTTTTCTCTAAATTTCAATAATAGTTCTGTTTTTTAGGGCTTTGAAATCAATAGTTTAAAAGATGTTTTGCTTTTCTTAGCAATAATATACAGTCCTTAGAGTTTTATGATTTTTATATAGATATTCCAACGCTTTGTTAGAATTAAGAAAAAATAATCTATTTACATACGGAAAAGGAAGCAAATTTAGCTTTGCAGTCATCTGCTTGCATTGGGCAGCTCTGCCGCGTAGACGGAATCTAGGAAAAAGCAACAAAATGTCTAAGACACTTTGTCGTAACTATTATTATGCTCTGAAGCTTAAACATTTTTTAGGTTATATTTAATATTTCCTGAATTCTGGCAGCCCGAGCGGAGTCATCCCTCGTATCTTTGAGATCAGTAGCTTCGAGTCGGTACTTAGATAAGTGTGGTGTATTGTTCATATTTTAAGTGATTACACACTTTTAAACAAAATGGATGCAAATAAAGTTGTGAGAAAATGCGATTGCATTATTGGAAAATGATTAAAAAGAAAGTTCAGTGCGATGACTTATAATGAAAGAGAAACTATTATTAAAACAGGTAGGCCTACGCCAACACTAGATGTCATCCGAAACAAAGTGTTGCACTCGCAAATACAATGTAGGCCAATATGATAAAACATCTTGTCTAGCTGGTTGTGCATACCTACAGAAGCTATTTTAACATTGAAATAAAGTTTAAATAAAATAACATTTAAATAAAGTGAGTAGCTCACAATTTTATAGTTATTTTTAATGAAGAACATATTTTCTTCAATTAACATTTTTTATAAAACTTGAATTGCTTTCTCCTCATCTTCAAAAGTTACCGCTCTTTAATGAATAAAGAATAATGAATCTTCTCAATAATTTTAGTAATAATGCTTGTGAGGGAATCCCACATGGAATTTCTTTTCCAGCACGGAAGTTCCATGCGCTGGAGAAGGTTCTGTTAGGTTTAAATTGGTAAGCCTAACCCCGCCCCCCTTCCACAAGCGGTAGCCTCAAACCGCATCCACCACGGTCCACCTTTACACGGGGGGAATCGCCTCGGCAAGAAGATTCGAGGCCATTCGAGAGTAGAGCGTTTCCCACTCACCCCCCGCGGTGAGAGCCTCGGACATATATAGTGCTAGTCTTTCATGAGGCAGACACAGAGTTGAGAAGTCTCGCCCGGACCAAAGAAGATTCCCCTAGTTCCCTTTCAGGTGCCAACAACGAAGCAAAGTAACGGCTGAACTATTTATGTGTCGGAATTAGCCCCAGCCAGTGAGGTAATTACATTTAACGATCGCTACCGAGTGATTTTTCCGACTTCACTCATCAACTCCTGTCGAAGCCCTCCTCGTTTTCGGGTGGCGGAAAAAAAAAATAAATAAAAAAAAATATATATATATATATGTATGTATGTATGTATATATGTATATATGTATATATGTGTATATGTGTATATGTGTATATGTGTGTGTTTAGTCTCTAAGCGGCGTAACCTTGACTTGTCCGTGGGGCGATCCCAGTGGTCTAGTACGTTCGTTATTTCCACCCCTTGGGCGGAGTTTCTGACAGCTGTGTACCTGTTGTGCCTACATATGTCCCATAGATTTAGCTTTATTATGTGGAATCGCTTGTTGCAGGTCTCTGTGAAATTTCTCTGGCCAGAGCCTATATTTGTTCAGCTGCTGATAAATGTTCCCAACACGCGTATGTTTGTTTGTGTGTGATCCTAGTATTTGTCCAAATGGTCACCTTTGATATCTTTGTTGGTTTCCGCGCGACTCTAACGACCGCTTCCCTCAGATCTATTTGTACAATTTTATATATAGTTTAATTTCCTAATTCTATTTGGTTCTTTATTTATTACACTTGGCATATTATTTCCTTAATTTGCACACGTAGCAATTTTTAGGATTTGATAAATCCACCGAGCTGGGCCTATTAAATCCTGCAAATTGGCGCCAGAGGCTTACCTATTTTATAGAACGAGACCTCAAAGATTTCGGCAGTACCAAATTTTAGTGAGAATTATTACATGTATATCGGCTTGCACATCCATTTGAACTAAGTATGCAAATAACTAATCGCAATTTTGGTTAAAATAGCGTATTTCAAAGATTTTCTAGTTTATAAAGGGTTATTTTAAAGGATGTGTAGTTAATGAGATTTGAAGAATTTTCATATTTTCCTTTTGGACAACGGCAGCTGGCAAAGTGAAGCATTGCGTTTAATTCCTTTACATAAATCTCCATGACGTCATCTTATATTCATATCACAAGCATGGAGCTGAAAGGCATTGTCCTTTTCGAGCTGGAATTAGACCAAAAAAATTCCTTCCCTTTCTAATACTATTAGGATTTTTACTTAATTTGGAACATGCATACGTTTTGTAGATAATTATATTATTTTATTAAGCGAGTACAAGATGGTTTCGTGGTCTTGGGGGACTGGTGAGAGCTTATGGTTTAGTAGAGAAATCCCAAGATCAGAAATACTTGATGGTTGGTGTCGAGTATTGAAGATCCAAGGATACCATTGTTTTGGTGTTTTTTTGAAAAGTTAGCATAGTCGTGTGGTTAGGATAAATCAAAAATTGATAGACTACTGCCTCAGGTCCTGGGTGCCGGGCTTCATGCCTCACCAGGAATGAAATATCCAATCTTTCTACCGAAAAAAGAGATGTAGCAATCTCTTCTCTAATAATAAATCCTAGTTTACTATCCAACCTTATATCATCATCATCACTCACTCTATAATTTAAGAAGGGGATTTTTGGGGGAGTATTTGAATAATAATTTCATCTTAGTTTGGTTATGACATGTTTTTCTTTCAAAGTTATTTCTAATAATTCTTTTATAATATCAAAAAGCAAAATGGTAGAGTTCAGAAATAAATATAAGTATCGAAATTTTGTGAATTTTTTAAAACCCAAAGAATTACAAATGGTGAAGTTCAGAAAATTTATTTTTATATACCTTCTTCTATATCTATATTTTAGCAACGTGATATTTTGAAAGGGTGGAAATTTAGTTTCGAGTTCCTTTTTAAAATTATTATAATTGGCGAAGTTCAGAAAATTTATACAAATTTAACCATGGCTGTTTTTTTCTAGATTATAAATTTTAATCTTAGTACCGAAGCGCAAGCTTCCCCCGTTGGGGGGAGTGTCCAAGCCATTACCTGGTATAAATAGATTTTTAAAATGAACTTCGAGAAACGAAGAGAAACTGGAACATAATCGATTGATCCCTTTCTTTTCTGGTGAATGTTAGAAGGATTCTGGGAATATTTCTATGCTGGTAAGACACGATACCCGTCTTACAGCATCTGAATCAGTCCGTTAGGAATTTGTGCTTTGTTAACCGCAGTATGCGTGCATGGAATGTAGATGGAATGCGTATGTAATGCATTTTGGGTTTTTAAATACTTTACGTGTAATGGATTTACACCACTGTAATTCATAACGCGACTAAAAAAAAAAATTCCTTTGAAAGTTCTGCTTCAAACAGGAGACATTGAAAGTTTCGGAATATACATCTAACATTAAACTTCTTTATAACGGTCCATATAATAAAATTTTAAAGAAAAAAAAATTCATAACTTTAATTTGTTGGTAAATTTTTAAGCTATTTAAATTTACCTTAAAATGTAAGCTGGGATCCTTCTTTAGACTGGAGGGCTGAAGTCTTCTTCTATGTTCGTCTATCGTTTATTTTTAATCTTTCGATAACTCTTCCTATGTTCAAAGTAAGAGCAATTAGAAACTAGGTTCGGTGGTCGACCCCTCGGGGTAAGGTTTCTCTTTAATCTATACGGGATCAACGTTTATGAAGCTAATCCGATAAAACCAGAAATAAAATATTGGCTAAATCTCTCCTTTATGAGTTTCTCTTTATAATATAAGATTTCTATATTTTAATTACTTGATACAGAATTTTCGGGTAGGAACCCATTTTCAAGGACCTAAAATTAGAACTATATACGCCTAAAAATTTAGTAGAATAGTTTTCTTAGAATAAAAGAATCATATGAGCAGAGCCGTAGCAATGTCTAGTGCCCCCCAAATTAAGATTGTAGGGCCCCCATAACAATATTCTTGTAATGCAAATCTTCTGGTCTATCATTAATGACACAGTCGAAGGGAAAAAATAAATCAGATAATTACAGAAAGTTTTATATTTTCATTAATAAAATAAAAATTGGGGGACATAGTGAGGCCCCTTCAAGAGTCCCTCCCCCCCCAGCCGGGAGTTCTGGGGGCGGTTGCTACGGCTCTGAATATCTGAATATGGGGAATGTGCTGCAACAAAGGTGGGAGTATTCAAATTAGGTAGAATGGAATTTGTTCTCATGGACTTTTAAGTAGGAATTTACATATAAATGCTGTTTTTAAGATCAGGAACAAAATAAATAATTGAGGAATGGGAAATGGCGAAAATGCACAAGTTTTAACCCATAATGAATGGAAAAAAGTTTTATTCGCTCGCATGCGACTCTATAAGTTAATATGTTGGTTCGTAGGTCTGTCGGTGGATCGGTCCGTAGGTTGTCGGTCGGATGTAACCATTTTACTTTTATCAAGTTTTTGGGGTATAACATCTTAACTATTAGGCCGATCCTAACGAGATTTATGAGCCTTAAGTTGTTTTGAATTTTCTTTTTATTGATATAATTGCCAATGTCCTCCCAAGGTTAGTCCGGGAATTATTAAAATAAAACTTACTATGGGTTTGGATTGTCACACTTGTTGAAAGATTTGAAGGTCATAAGTCAGAACAATTGAGAGCCCGCGCCTTAGGTATGTGGTAGACAGATTCAGAGTTTGACTTGTTTTGTGCATTTTCGCTGTACAAAATGGAGAAAATAATGAAAACATGGGAGCGATATGGGTTGGTTCTCGTAGTAGTAGTTTGGGTGTGTGTGGTTAGGTGTGTATATGGATGGGAAACTGATCACTACCATGGAGGTCATAGACTACCCTCCCCCCCCAACCTAAAACCAGAGTGTACATCCGGGAAGCACAGAGATAGAACAGGATAGGAAAATGAAGCGGTCATCGGGAAGTGATGCGTAAACATTTAGGCCACCTATATCCAGCTCTTCGATCAGGTCGGCAAGATCTGACCCCTGGGATTGATCGAGTAGTCTTCCCAGAGAGGATGTTTCCCGTTTAAGTCCTCGAGCAAGAAATAGGGCCACGCAAACCGTGGCACCATGGGGCGGAAATCTCCCGCGTTTGAGTCAGCTGATGGTGGAATGTAGGCGGAAATAACAGTATACCTCCTATCCAGGTGCAGCTGCACAGCCACTGCCTGAAAAGAGGTATCTGAAGCGAAGAGAAGGACGGAGACATCATGCCCGGTGTAAATGGCGTATCTTCCTCCAGGCCCCTTATTCTGTGGTGGTGGGGCGCAAAACCCTTATACCCAGGGAGGGCAGACAGAGGGTACGCATCTAGCATGCTCTACTGGAAAAAATTGCTAAAGATAATTGGGATAGACTAGCCTCTGAAGCCCCTCCCAGTTGGCCTAGAGTCCGTGGCAATTCTATTGAAGGAATATGCCGTCCAGGGCTAGCTCGGAGGAGATGCGGGGGCCCTTTTCGAAGAGAAGGCCCTGACGGGAATGGCCGTACGCTCCCCTGTGGCTCCTTCGAGGACTTATCGGGGAAGGTTGGGCGCTCTATGCGAGTCCTTTCTTCCCTGCGCCTCATAACCTTAGGCAGCCGGGGCGGCTTCAGAGGCGGCCGTCCCTCCTTTGGACGATCCACCGCCTTAGTCACCCAACCCAGCACTTGGTGTGGGTGTAGGACCCTAAGCTCCTTTAGTGTTGTCGTCATTTGAAGAGGCTGCTTTAGGAACCCTGAAAGATCAGATTCAGCGGTATTGCCTCTTGTACCTCTAACGACTCTTTGGAGGCGCACCGCTGTTTCCCCTTACGAGAAACGGTCACACTAGAGGGGGAGAAGGGGGAGTCCTGGTTTGAATCGTGGTTGGGTGTGAAATTTTAGCTGCCAGCTCAATCAGTGGAGCACCCTGAGTGAATAGAACCCATAGAAGGGTTCCGAATGGGCGCGGAAACGACCGTGCTCGTAGGCCTGGATTGTCCATTGAGGTATAAGACGTCCCAGGCAGCGCCGAGCGCGCCGGGACCAAGTACTTAGCCTCGCAAAATGAGCGACGATCCTTGGTCTGAGCGGCCATGATTTCCTTTTCAAGGAGATACGCACCACATTCTTTACAAGACGGGCGGTTTGGCACTCCGCAAATGAAACACATAGCCACACACGATTTGGACTTATAGTGTGCGTCCTTGGAGCAACTACACAGACTTCGGGTGACCCTGATTTTGCACATCTACAAGAACGATTCGTATGGCCGAAGTGGTGACAGTAATAGCACCGCCGCGGCAGTGGCACGAATGCCTTCATGCGGTAGCGGTACCAACCGGCGCGCACCAACGCAGGGAGCTTGTTACAGTCGAACGTGACGAAGAGTGTAGGGGTGGTTCCCGAGGCCCCTCCTTGTTTTCTCATAACGCGTTCGACCTTGACCGCCCCATGGTCGGCCAGCTCTAAGGTAGTCATCTATGGAGTAGTCAACGAGTTCCCTCGCATAATCTACTCCTTTCACGAAGTTCATGGTAGAGTGCGGCGTCACACTTACAGGCGTGCCATCAAGTGTCCGAAGGGCACTAATCATGGCCTCCTCAGAGGGATTCGAGAAACGGGTCATCTTCGGCTCTCTACCAATCACACTAGCTAGAGCCTCCTCGGATGGATCTTGTTGCATTAGCCAACATGTTGCCAAGATTGGAGCGAATAACAAGGAAGTGTTTGAAGCCAGTGGGCTCGAAAACGCCAGGTAACCTATGAGTAAGGGGCTCTGCTCTGCGTAGTTCTGCTTTTCGTCTGGACTCTCCCTCCGAGGGAGGAACGGGGCCGGACGTGCCGATCTTTGCTTGGTCGCTTACCGAAACTGCAGCGGCCTCCGCGGAAGGAGAGAAGGCCCGAGTCTTTTTTGTATTTTTGTTTTGTTTTATTTATAGGCATCAGCCGGAGGAGGAGATCCCTCCTCCTCTTGTAAGTGCGTGGGCACCCCCGCCATCTAAGGAGAAGCTCTCACAGTGGCAGACTCGGGTTCTGTGCTTAGCACAGAGCTCGTGTTCAACCCCATGGACGATCCTACCATCTGGGGCTGGGTCGCCTCAGGGACCATCTCCATCTCAGGGGGGCCTCCATGTGCCCCCCCCCCCTCAATCCATAAGACATTCTTTCGTGTTTGGCCGATCTCCGTAAGGGGCGCGGCGATTTGCTTCCTGGTCGCCGTGCTGACGGGACTCAGCCCCGTCCGGCCCCAGCTTAGCCTCTTCTTCTTTCAGAGAGCCTTTATTTCTCCCCTACTTCGTCACTTTTCCTACAACCTCTCCCACAACTTTCTCTGGTCAGCCTCTATTTGCACAGGGTAGATGCTGACCTTCCGGATCATGGCTGATGGGGGAATAGACAATGTTTCCTAGCCCCTGAGCTCCGGTTCGGGATGGTGTTTTTTTAACAACCTCTTTCATCCCCACCTATACCTTCCTCTCTTTTCCTTTCCTTCTCACTTCAACGCCGTGCCCAAGGTAAAGCCGCTATGCTGAAGGGCTGCCAGGTCACCAGGCGGGAGGGGTGGCCTTAAATGGCTGCACCTGGCTCTGCCAGGCCCGTACGCACCCCTTGCAGAGCGGGCTCCTGCGAGGGCTGATGAGCTTTAGCTTCCGGTAAGAAAGATGGTCAACTTGCCCATGAATGAAAACTTAGAAAAACAAAAATCGCTCACCCTTTCCCCTTTAAGAACAACGGAGCCGCACTCATGCAGCTCCCCACAGAAAATTGCGGTTTTCCTTCCCTGTAGTTTCCCAGGGAACCCTCCATAACTCCTTAACCGAAGAAGAGGCTTACTCCTCTCCTTCGCCTACGGGTGTAGGGGACTACCCCTCACTCTCTTCTCTGGAGGTGCTTTCGGGCACCTCTCTCTTCCAAGCGGCAGTCCCCCCTTTACTTTCCAAGAGGACTGCCACGAAAGTCAGCAGGCAGCCCATAGACGACCGCTCCCCATTTAAGCGGCCCGGTAGGGCAAATCCTTTTAGGGGGGAGGGAAAAGCCAGGCCCCTTCGGTCGCTTCCCTCAAGAGAGCTTCTGGCAAGAATATTGAACCTTGACGGGGTCAAGGCATGTGCCTACCCAGACTTGACTTGTGACAGCGTTGCAAATGGGATCTATGATGTTGGGGGGGGGGAGACCAACTGGAGGCCCCTCCTGTGATAGACATGGTCCTTAAGGCATCCCAGCCTCAGACGGTAGGGCCTTCCATGGGAGCGATTCTGGGCTCGGCGCCAAGCACCGAACTCGAGTCCGCCCCTATGCAAGGTCCTCCTCAAACGGCTAGGGTTTCCGAGGCAGTAGAAGGAGGGGAGGGATCTCCGACCGGTGCCCCTGCGAATGACAGGACATCCATTTCGAAGAAGAACCAAGCTAAGGCCGGTCCATCTGGCCTGGGGGCTGCTTCTGGCTTCCGGCGGAGGGAAGAAACGGGTTCATTCCCCAACGCTCCTCATAAAAAGAAAAAAAACAGAAAAAAGACTAAAAAGACTCGGGGTTCTTCTCCATCCGCGGGGGCTGCGGGGAAGGATGGGTCTGCTGCCACTTCGGTAAGGACCAAGCTAAGATCGGCACATCCGGCCCCTCTGCCCCCCCCCGCCCTGGTGCAGAGCCCCTGACTAGGAACAAAAGTGACGGGGGGTGGAGCCACGATAACATCGGGGCCCTTCATTTAGAGATTACCGGGCGTTTTCAAGCCCGCTGGCTTCAAATGCTTCCTCGTTATTCGCTCCACTGATGGCACCATGTTGGCTAAGGGCAACATGATCCATCAGAGGAGAGCATAGCTAGTGTAATTGTTAGAGAGCCGAAGGTGACCTGTTATAGCTGGCCGACCATGGGGCGGTCATGGTAGAAGGTGTGATGAGAAAAGAGGGAGGGGCATCGAGACCCACCCCTACACTCTTCGTCACGTTCGACTGTGACAAGCTCCCTGAGTTGGTGCGTGCCGGTTGGTACCTCTTCCGCGTCAAGGCATTCGTACCACTGCCGCGAAGATGCTATTTCTGTCACCGCTTCGGCCATATGAAACGCTCATATAGACGTGCAAATTCGGGGTCGCCCTAAGTCTGTGTAAATTGCTCCAAGGCCGCACACGATAAGTCCAAATCGTGTGTGGCCAAGTGTTTTAATGGCGGAGAGACGCACCCGTCATCTTCGAAGCAGTGTGGTGCATATCTTCTTGAGAAAGAAATTCTGACCGTTTCTGGCACAGGATCGACTCTCATTCCGCGAGGTTTATGGATTGGACCCGGCTATGCCTAGGACGTCTTACGCCTAAATGGTTAGAAAGACACCCACTGTTTTTGCCCCCTCCAGGCCAACGAGCACGGTTGTTTCCGCTCCCATTCGGAAGGAGCCCTTCTGCGGGTTCTACTCAATCCTGGCGCTTCCCTGGTAAAGCTGGCGGCACAAAGGGTTTACACCCACCCCCAGTTAAACCTAGGGCTCGCCGCCCCCCTTTCCCCCAGCGTGACCGTTTCACGTTAGGCGAAATGTCCACGCGCCTCCACAGAGTCATTAGACTAACAAGAAGCAACACCTCTTAAGTTGGTAGCCAGGCCATCTTCTGGGGTTTCTAAAGCTGTCCCCCGAAAGAAGGACAGCAAGAAAGGAGCTTCGGCTCCTTCGCCCATGCCTAGTGGTGTGCTGAGTGGCTCAGAGATGGTGGATCATCAAAAGGATGGCCCCTTGCCTCCAAAGCCGCAACGCTCGCCTAAGGTTTCGAGCCTGAGGGAAGAAAAGACTTGATAAGTCCTCGAAAGCGACAGCCCCTTCAGCGTATTATCTGGCCATATCGCCGGGGGTTTTGCGACCTAACCACCACAAGATGGGGGCCGGGCTTGGGGATGCTCGGTTTACACCATTTATAATGTCTCCGTTCTTCTTTTCACTTTAGATACCTCCTTTCAGGCAGTCGCTTGACCTGAAAGGAGGTATACTGTTATTTCTGCATACATTCCACCGTCAGCTGACTTCAACGAGGGGGATTTCCGCCACGTCGTGGCACGGTTGTCGAGGCTTTTTCTCATGTTAGGAGATCTGAACGGCAGACATCCTCTCTGGGGAGACGATTCGATAAATCCCAAGGGACAAGTCCTTGCCGATCTGTTCGAAGAGCTTGAGATAGGTGTCCAAAATGTGGATGAGTTTACGCATCACTGCCCGAGAACCGCTTCATTTTCTTGCCTTGATCTATCTCTGTGCTCTCCGGATGCACTGACTAATTTTGATTATGGGGTGGTCGGTCACCTCCATGGTAGTAATCACTTTCCAATTAAAATATCATTTTCAGGGCAGCTGCTGCCTGAGAGCCTATCTCGGTGGTACTTGGCGCGGGCGCGGTAGCCTGTAGATGAGGTCGGTAGGTGAGGCCGTTGAGTTCTTCTCCGGCAATTTCATCGCCGCGGGACTGACTACTATTCCCAGAACGTCTGGCCGTTTTGCACGCTGACCACTCCCTTTGGTGGTCAGCCGAGTGTGAGATGGCCCTCAAACAGAAGCGTTATGCCTACATGCGCTATAAGCGCCGCCCGAACGATTTTACTGTCGCTGAATTTCGTCGGGCTAGGGCTAGGTTCCGGTATATTTCGAAGCACGCCCGCCGCTCTTCTTGGCGGGCATACGTGTCTTCACTTAACGGGAAGACCTCTCTAGCAGAGAAGAGGAAGCGAGTCAAAAGGATTCGGGGCAAGTTCTCGCATGACGCCCTCTCCCGTTCTCCAGGAGAATGCGACTGCATTCTCGGACCCCGCGTCCGTGGCGGAATCCTTCGCGCCCGCTTTCTCCTCATTTTCTAGCCGGGATGCTGCTCCGCCAGCATTCAATGCACGTTGTGATGTCGCGGAAGGCCACCGGCTGGACTTTACCTCCAGAGGTGGAGAACTCTTCAACGAAAGGTTTACTGTGAGTGAGTTGCGCTCCGCTCTTGCTTGCTGCGCGGACACTGCCCATGGTCCGGACGATGTCTCGTACGCTATGCTTCGACACCTGGGTGAGCGAGTCATGGCCTTTCTGTTAGATTTGTTCAACAGGATCTAGGTGTAGATTCTCCTCCCAGATTTCTGGTGAATCGCTACTGTGCTCGCCTTTCGCAAATTGGGAAGAGATCACTCTACTCTGGCCAGTTTCCGCCGAATCAATATAACCTCTTGAGTGTGCAAGTTGATGGAGAAATTGGTATATGTTAGATTAGCCTTTTTCTGGATAGCGAAGGCCATCTGTCTTCTGCACAATGCGGCTTCCGTAAGTTCCACTCCACGTTGGATGCTCTGCTTCGACTGGAAAATGCTGTCTGCGAGGCCTTCCTTCGTAGCTACAACTACGCCACGGTGTTTTTAGATTTGGAGAAGGCCTATGATACCGCATGGCGATACGGTATCATGGAGATTCTCCACACGATGGGGGCGAGGGGACGCCTCCCAATGTTTATATCTGAATTTTTGCGAGATCGTCGATTCCGCGTACGGGTGGGGGGAGCCCTCGCTGGCCCAAAGGAGCAGGATGAGGGTGTCCCGCAGGGAAGTGTCCTCGGTGTCGCATTATTTGCCCTTAGCATCAACGGCATTACCTCGGTGCTGCTGGAAGATGTTCTCGCTACGCTCTACGTGGACGACCTTTCGATCTCTTTTGGCGCGGCCCAGATGCCAACTTGAGCGTCGACTTCAACAGGCATTGAACCGCGTCTCTCGCTATGCCTAAGCGCATAGGTTTCCGTTTTCCTTGGCCAAGACTAAGGTGGTGCACTTATGCTGCCATCCACTGCTCTACCCTGAACCAGACGTGTTTATTAACGAGGTACGCCTGGAAGGGGTTTAATCGTACCCTTTACTTGGTCTTGTATTTGAGCAACGCCTCACCTGGGAGGAACATATTCCAGTCTTAAGGTCTCTTGTACCTGCACCATGGATATTCTCCGTTCCGTGACGTTCAGCGCTTGGAGCGCTGATAAGGCTACTGCCTTACTTTTTTATCGATCCTTTGTTCGTTCGAAGCTCGACTACGAACTCAAGTTTTATGCAACTGGAGCCGAGCGTGTATTGTGGAAGATGGAATCGCCCCCCTCCCCACGGCCTTCGCCTGGCGATCGGTCGCCTCCGCACTTCCCCCATTGAAGCCTACTAGTGGATGCTGTGGAGATGCCACTCGCTCTATACGCGCGAGCTCGGCGCCTCCATCAGTCGCCAACAGCTCTCACTGCATCCGCAACTGATTTCGACGGTGCCTATACCGCCGAGAGACTCCAGTCATACCCTAAGCCCTTTGGGTTTAGGGCCAGGAAACTCCTTTGAGAGAGAGGTATAGCTCTCGGGCCGGTGGCTCCCCTGGTTCTGCCCATGACGCCACCCTGATGTGTACCACATTTGGCTATTTGCCGCCACGCCTGTGCTCCGAAAGCCTGTACAGCGCCGGGAGTATTGCGTTCGACCTTTTTGGAGCACACCTCGTGTCACGCTGGAACCGTGCCAGTGTATACGGATGGCTCCAAGTCCGAAGAGGGACTCGGCTTCCACGCCGTATCCCCTCTGTTTGAAGTTAGCTGGCCTCTGCCAGACACTGCGTCTGTCCTCACGGCCGAGCTGGTGGCAAGACACCACTCGGTAACGACTCACAAAGCGCCCTGAGTGCTTTCGGGGCATTGGAATCTCCGCTTTCCCTGGTTCGCGGTATCCGTGACGCCACTGTTTTGGCGAGCCGGGTGGATGTCGAGATTATCTTCTGAAGGGTTCCTGGACATGTAGGAATTGCGGAGAATGAGCGCGCTGATGAGGGCGCTAAAGAGTCTGCGAGGACTCTGCAACCAGACCATCGTTTCGCTCTTCCTCACACCGACTACATGACAGGTATACGGGCAGCTCTTTGGACTGCTTGACATAGAAGATGGGAGACGGTCGAAGGGAACTTAAAGTTGCGCGCCATTGCGCCGCGACTGTTCCCATGGACCAATCCCCCAATGCCGCGACGGCTTCAGGTTGCTCTCTGTCGTCTCCAAATTGGGCACACTCGCGGGACGCAACGCCATTTGATGGACGCTCGCCAGCGCCTTACGGTGAAGACTGCGTTGTCCCCCAGACTGTTCAGCACATCCCTGTTGAATGTTCCAGTCTGGGTGATCTTTGCGTAAGTTACCTGTCCCGTTATCGGAATGGGCGGGGACACTACCGCCTGTCCCCTGTACTCGGGACGAGTGCGTGCACATTGACTGGTGGACTCGTAGACTTTTGGTGGGAGGCCGGTCTTCTCCCTTTATTTAACTAGTTTTTTTTGTTTTCTTTATAGGTCGCACGGTCTTGCGCCGTGGGGACCTCCCCTCCAACGCAGGAGCTTGCTTCCTGCTCATTGCCTTTTCCTTTTTTATATTTTTAGTGTTGGGTTTGTTTGTTTTTCTTCTGTTTTTTTAATCTTATTTTAAATTAGCCTATTAATCGGCAGGTTTTAATACAGCGACTAATGCCCAAGGAAGCAGTCGCCAGATGAGCCTTTAAAAAAAAAAAGAAAAAAAAAGTGTTTGGCCAGCGAACCGTCATCCGCCGTGGAAGAGAAGGGAACAGATATACTGACCCCCTGCAAGTTGCCCGCGCAAGTACGTAGGACATTAGGGGGCAGGAGCAGGGGACAACGGGCCCTGCCTTCCCTTGCTCCCTTAGGAGGATTGTCCCTATTTGAGTCACTCCCACCGGGAGCGGTCAATTATTTGCCTCCTGCGTACTTTCTTGGCAGTCCCGTTAGAAAGTAAAGGGGGACTGCCGCTGGGAAAAGGGAGTCGCTGAAGGGGGGCTCCAAAGAAGGGGATAAGGGGTAGTCCCCTACACCCGTAGGCAAAAGAGATGAGTAAGCCTCCTCTTCGGTTGAAGAGTTTGGGAGGGCCCCCTGCTAAAGCACAGGGTGGGGGGACCTCCATTTTTTCGGTGGAGCTGCCCGAAAGTGGCTCCGTGGAGGGTGAAAGTGAAATAGGGAGAGATTTTTTTTTATATTCTCAGGATTGGCATCGTGACCCTATTAGTGATACGGTCAGCGAACGCTAATCCCTCACGTTGTAGCCCGCCCCCCACGCAGTAGCCCGCCCTGCGAGGGGTGAACCCTATTAGTGATACGGGGTCTTCTGTTCTTGTAGGAAGCCGAATAGCGTCTCCGAGGAGACGATACGCCCTTGTCCATTAGCAGCGTACATCTGATGTAGGACTCTGGCGTGTACGCGTGGGTCGTCGCCAGCCATTTCTTTCGCCACAGCAGAAAGCGCGATGTCCATGGGTACTTTTGGATTGATCAGTGGGGAGTTTGCATGTGTCGTGTGTGTGTAGGAGTGCATATGTGTGCAGGTAGTGTGCGTGTGTGTAGTTAGAGCTGGGTATTGTGAGGTTTCTGGAGCTCCGCATACAGCGGCGAAAGATCTCGTAAGACTAGATTTGGGTGGGGTAGTAGTAGTAGGGGGATGGGAGCATGAGTTGAGGCCTGCGCATCCTGAAACGGCCGCCGCACGCTTTTCCACGAGGTACAGACATCCCGTGTACACTGCCGCCTGGTTATCGCCGCAGTTGACGCACAGGAGTATTTGACTTGTACATGCAGTGTAAAAGTGCCCTTTTACACTGCATCTCGAGCAGACCTGGTCTGCTACACTTTATCCTGTTGTGTGTCCTGCTTTGCAGCAGCAGGAGCACTGCTGTGGGTGTATATTGTGTTGTTCTAATGAGTGTGCGTATGTTAGTGTGCCAAGGATTTTATTGCCCTGGTTGAGGAGTGTCTTGTCTTGAGACTGTTATGAGCGCTTGGTGCGGTTGCAATGTAGGTCTTCGATATCCTCCTTACTGTATACTCATCGGAGTTCGGCGATGATTTATTCTGTCGGGAAATCCAACCACAGAGGGTTGGTGCTTCGTATTTGGTGTTTTTTGGTGATGGCATCTGGTAACAGTGTGTGGTGTAGCTTTTCAGCAAGTGAAGTGTGAGCATATGTGTGAAACTTCAGGGCGTCCTCGGACGACCTGAGTACAGTATTTGTGGGGGTGACGTGATGATGGTCGGCGTCCTGGCTTCGAATGACGAGATGATGCTACGAGTGCGATTCGCGGCCGATTACCTACATGGACACCTTGACCACGAAAGTCTTGCTCTGAATGAGAAAGAGCACGAAGAAAGCGAACTAAGTCTTTCAGCAGGACTGTGCCCCGGCTCACACGTCAAGACCATGCGAGAGTGGTTGGGGTCGAAGGACTCTTGGCCGCCGCAGTCGCCCGACCTCAATCCCCCTTGACTACAGAGCGTGGGCGCATCTCTGGTTCAAGACCTGGAAGGTCCGCCATAGCAACGTCGACGAGCTGAAGTCCGGCGTCAACCGAGTGTAGGGTACTATGAGGAAGGATTCCGTCCGCCACGTGTGCGCAGCCTCCAGGGCTCGCCTGGAGGACGTGCTCGCCGCTGAGGGCGGCCACATAGATTAATATTACAATATAAACACATACTTATATTTTATAACAATTAAAACGTGTCTAACTGCATCAAAACTATCAGTGCGCGCTTTGTTGAGAGCGTCGTGACGAGTGTAGCGAGACCTTTGCAATGCCCGCTTATATTTTCGGTTCAGAGGTCTAGATAGTTATCACATACAATAAGGAGATATTACAATAAAAATGAGAGGGCAGGTAAAGAAAAGCGTCTTCCAAGGACCAAGGTAGAGTTGGGCGGTGCCCAAACCTTCACGGTTAAGAACAGCGTCCCCCATAAAATTCCAAGTTAAGATACGCGTCCCCAAAGTCGGTTAGGTTAGTGACTGAGATTCATAATCTTCTTACAGAACATTTCATAATGTCAGTCTCAAATCCTAATTTCATTATAATCTCTCGATTTTTTTATTCTCAATGTATAAACACTCAGCTCCTTCCAATGTTATCAAGATAAAGATTAGCGTTCCCCCAAAGTTAAAGGTAAAAAAAAGAGTCCCCATGAAATTCCAGGTTAAGATATGCGTCCCCAAAGTCATTGGGGACGTTTTTCTTTTCCTGCTCCAAAATGAGTGACTCGCTGTCACGAAATTTGCCTCAGTCCTCCGCCTAGCTAGACTATGCTACATCAATGCTTCTTTCGATGCCTTTTCAAAGCAGAGGAGTATTACCCTATGTATTTGATGAAATTGTCAAAATACACATGGGAGATTTATACCCCCTGTGTGCACTTAAACTTAAAAAACCCTTTCATATTCCTGAAGACCTACATAGGTATGTATGTCCGTAATCAATGAGCCCCTCGCATAGTCAAAGAAGCAATATGCTGAGCGATTTCCAGTCAAACCTAGATTAGAAACTGCGGTTTTATCCCTCGTAAATCGATCCTGAAAAGATCGATGCAATATTTTGAGCTTCTTCTATTCACTCGAAATATATTCTTTAAAGCCAATCTCATTCTAGTCCCAACCTGCCTCTCAAAATATTTGCCCCCCGCCTGTTGCAAGACTTTAAAAAAAAACATTTGCGTCATAGAAATCAAGATGGCTTCCAGTGTAGAGATGAATGAGGCCATAATCTTCATCTCTTTTCTTTGAATCGCAAGACTCACCCTACCCATTAATAGTGTATACCTCGCACACACATTTGTAAATTGGAAACTTCCATGTGAAAATTTGTCTCTGGCTTCACACACGACCGTTAATAATATAAATCAAACGGGTGTCTATGGCAACGGTGTTTGTGGCAATACGACCCGGATATGGTACCAAACCCTGGTTCGTCGTTGGTGGCCAGAAACCTTTTTATTCCGACCTTTAAGAGTTCTTGCCTCTTCGTGCCAATCCGGGTGTAAAGCCGATAAGCCACCACACGTATACAGAAACCCATTGTGGAAGGGGACGGGGGGTGCTATTTGTACTGGTTTTCACCGAAAGGGGGTCACGAGGGAAGCTCCCTCTTATCCGTGTCAAGTGAACAAAGAGAAATTGCTCTGAAGGCGAATAACCTACATCGATCTCGAGTCAAATGAGTTTCCAGATGAACAATATTTACACACTCTTAAGTATTATTTATCTGGGAATTAATTTCCGATTCAATACAATAAATGGGCATAGTTCCTATTTGCACAGCTGCGTGGCTAGGGGTCTGAAGCCCCCCCCCCCCCCCTCCTCTCAAAATTTCAGACCCGTTTGTTTCTATTTCTTTAAGTCCTACTTGTATTTTGCTATTCATAAAGATGTGTAATAATATAGAATATATAGTTTTTAACGTTGCGAGCGAATGTATTTTATATGATACATTTCTTAAATACAGTTAAATCTCAAAAATAATGATTAAATTCAGTATTATACCTTAACTGACATCCCCAAATTACAATAAATCACAATTCATAATTTTCTGCTCTGGGGAAAATGGATCTGAGTGAGTTCGTGCTCACTCCTTTATGAGATGTAATATTTATTATCAATACTGTCTATTATAACCCTTATTAATCATCAATTCCCTTTTCTCAGACTCCTCAGAGAGATGAATTCAGGTTAGCCAACCCCCTTAAATTTTTAGTCTGGATCCGCCACTGTTGAACAGTAGATATATACTTTTACCATTAAAGAGCAATAGAGTCCCTTAACCTTTATGCAGGCCCCCAAATGTGAATGAATTAACTAAAGCACAACGGCTATCAACGAGAGTTGGATTTACCCTGACAAAGTGGATAGAATTCCGATAAATAACAAACTGATGAGATCCGGATGACCTCACCCCTCGACATTTAAAATATAGGGAATCAGGTTGGCCAACCTTACCCTAACTAAGTTGATAAAATATAACTAATTAATAAATAGGAAACTATTTGGTGCTAAAAATAAAAAAAAAAGAGAATTACCGTATGTCAAAAGATTTTTCCGACGCTAGTAACCAATGGGAAACTACTTTCCTGAAATGGTTAACAATGAGAATTAACGCCCCGCGAAATCAACCATACATCATCCTCTCAAGACTACTATAAACCAAGCAGGGGTTAGCTATCCGAGCTCTTTATCCACAAGCGCAGAAACTAAATAAAAGACTCCTTAGGCCACTGAAGGCAAAATCAAACCCCTTTTAGGGTTACAAAACTTACAGTAATATTTAACCCTAAATCTCAATTAGTCTTCGATACGAGACAAATGCTTTGGCTCCGAATTATCAAAGAACGGAACTCTCCAAAGAACAGACTATTGGAGCACGCAGCCGAATGACGAAAGCGTTAATCCGGATATCAATCGACCTCGTTCAAATTAACGTACACGATACCTGTACGGAACTGGGATGGGCGGGGTCGCTACCGCCTGTCCCTTGTACTCGGGACGAGTTTGTGCACATTGACTTGTGGGCTTGTTGACTTTTGGGATGAGGCAAGGCTTCTCCCTTTATTTAAGTAAGTTTTATTTTTTGTAATTGTTTTCTTTGTAGGTTGCACGCTCCTGTGCCGGGGTGAGGGGGACCTCTTCCCGACGTCGGAGATTGCTTCCTAATTGTTACGTTTTTCCCATTTTCATCATTGTTATATTTTCATATTCTTATTTTAAAGTAGCATAGTTCTAGGATGTCGTGATTCTGGCGACTTATGCCCAAGTGGGCAGTCGCCAGAT
The DNA here is from genome assembly GCA_963969495.1 of Ceratothoa steindachneri. Classification (NCBI taxonomy): domain Eukaryota; kingdom Metazoa; phylum Arthropoda; class Malacostraca; order Isopoda; family Cymothoidae; genus Ceratothoa; species Ceratothoa steindachneri. Next base: position 59,315,768 of record OZ018327.1, read on the forward strand.
GGGCTCCTAAAATTAAAAAAAAAATCGTTCAAATTAAAATCACCCTTAGAGGGAGCGCCAACTTAATTCCTAAGAAACTTTACAAAGAAGCACTAAATAATACACGAACTTAGGCAATGTTCAAGGTAGGAATTATTAACAATTAACTATACTTTTAAGTTATAGGTACAGATGTAATGTTAAGCAATGTCCTCCTACCTGGCAGATTTAAACCAAATCCGAATGCCGGTACCACTTTTATTTTCCAAGGCCGAAAAGCTCTTACAGTTTATTAAGAACTTTATAGTTAATAAAGGGATACCGGCATTGAAAGCCATCAGGAAAGGGAGAAGGGAGTACAGCGAATCGATTATCCTCGAAATCCCACTTGTAGGCAAAAAAAAACAAATCTATTCTTGAACGAATAAAGTAATGACAAAACAAAGCGAGTAATGTCAAATCAAATGGTAAATAATTACAAATGAAACAAATGCAATAACAATAAACTATTTGGTGTTGTCTTGTTTCCTTGTTAGGGATTTTTGTTTTTCTTCTTTCTTTCTTCGTTGTTTGAATCTAGTTTAGTATTAGCCTGTAGCGTAGTTTACGGCGAGGTTTTCCTTAGTAGGTTGTCACCCGATGGACTCGTAAACAAAAAAAATCAACTGAAAGTGAAGATGATTCGAATTGAAAAGAAAAATAGTACAAAATGACACTAGCTAACCTTGACTGTCGGAGTTTTGAGAGCAACTTATTCGATGAAGAATACAAATGGTGGCGGAGTAACTGTTGAAAGGGATCTGAGAGAAGTTGTTTGAAAGATGTGTTTAACGATTCATTTGATGGATGAATCGTTGCCAATTCATTCGGGGTTTAATTTTCTTATTTAGTTATTTTTTTAAGTCTAAAGAGCTTAACCCTATATGAATTACAGAAAAATCCGGGGTACAAATGGAGTGAGCAAAATTAGCACTATGTAAACGTGCAGAAGAGTACTCCGGTTTAGAAATCGGACAACCAGTGCTATATGATATCCCGCAAATGGTTCGATGTTCTCGTCTTTTTTCGTAAGGTGGTTAGACCAATGTAGCGACTATTGCAGGTCGCGCACGTAAATAAAGAAACAAATGAAGACTGTGATAGAACGGGTTGAGGCCGCGTTAATTTCAACCACTATCACATGCTATTTAAAACCACGATGCTCCCCACGTGCATCTTCGCTTTGAAGCTGGGCGCTTTATTGCAGCCACCTGAGTCAATGTTTAAACAAGGAGTTTTATCATCCCCCCCAGCCGATCACGCCAGATTGAGTTAGGCTTATGGGCAGATAAGGCTTGTTCTCAGGCTCGGCTGTGCATTCCCTCGAAGCTCCCACTCCATTGTCCCCCACGCCAAGGAGATGTCTTGACTATTTATTTGGAAACTTTACCACTAAGAACAGATTGGAGATCCAGATTTTCGTCGCGAAACATCACTACGACCCTCTCTCACCTTGTGCGCCAAGGGACCTCGACCTCGAGATTCACCATCACTTGTCCAGAAGAAGGACAATATCCCTTGAGTGCCAAGGTTCGAGCCTTCGTGACGCCGAGTCCACAAGGTTTCCCCCTTGTTGTTCAGAAGAAAACAACATTAGAACAGCCATTGTTCTTGAGCCCGTTGACAAGAAACGGTTCTCACCCCCCCTTCTGTTGTTGAGAAGAGAACAACGTTAGAACAGCCATTGTTCGTTCGAGCCCGTTGACAAGAAACGGTTCTCACCCCCCCCCCCCTTGTTGTTCAGAAGAGAACAACGTAGAACAGCCATTGTTCTTTTGAGCCCGTTCGCCCAGAAACGGTTCTCACCCTTCCTCCTTGTTGTTCAGAAGAGAACAACATTAGAACAGCTATTGTTCTTGAGCCCGTAGACAAGAGACGGTTCTCACCCTTCCCCCCTGTTGTTCAGAAGAGAACAACGTAGAACAGCCATTGTTCTTCAAGCCGTTTGTCAAGAAACGGTTCTCATTCCCAAGACGCCACGTCAGGATCATTTAATTCCCCCTCCCTTCGGCTGGAACTCGCCAGCGGACCGAAATTCCATCACGTCGCCTTCCTCTGCACAACAAGTATAAATTACGTAAGCCGAACGTTACCTTTCAGTATTTAACCCTTTTGTCATTTCTATCCTGTGCTTTAAATGGTTTAGCGAACCATCCCATCATTTTAACTTTATATTTGTTTTACCTTTTTAAATCTTTTAATCCTCAGATTAGCTCGATTCCACATGACCCTTTCCATTCTCTGTTTATGTCAATATTTTCCGTTTTGTGTGTTGTTGATAGTTATTATTAATAAAACTCTATTTTATTAATGATAGCAATATTATTATCCTTGAGCTCAGTTCCACTTCTTAAGCATATCGAAGATACATAATATCGGCCAGCCAGACATCCACGCACTCTAAAGATAATTAAGTAAGTTCCCTCAACGAATAGTTATATATGGTATATCGTCGAGAGTCCATTCTACGACGTATATCTCATAAGTTTTGGGATGAAATCTTTATATTGAAATAAGAGGACAAGTTATATATATATATATATATATATATATATATATATATATATATATATATATATATATATATATATAAATATATATAAATATATAAATATAAATATAAATATAAATATATATATATATATATATATATATATATATATATATATATATATATATATATATATATATATATATATATATATAAATATAAATATAAATATAAATATAAATATAAATATAAATATAAATATATATATATATATTTATATATATATATATATATATATATATATATATATATATATATATATATATATATATTTCATCTTTTGAGGGGGATGGAACTTGATAAGTCTAATTATCTGTTTAATATGAATAAAATGACGTTGCAAACAGGGAAATGAGGCAAAAATCTCTAAATTTGAGATAACCGACATAGGATTACACAGGCCCTAAAGAAAAATAAATACCTAAAATGGCTAGATCATATTACAAAATACCAGGGGCCGGTTCTCTTAGGGGACAGGTGTTAGCAAGTATTATGTTTAGACACCAAGCAATTTTCAGGGGAAACCTTCGTCGCCCAGGGTTAAGGGACCTGTTCCGCATCAGAGGTATGTTAATATAGATATCCATCGGGTGGATCCTTGGAACAGTGTGTGTATATATATGAATGTATGTATGTGTGATAAGAAGTGCAAAATCTACCCACCCCAGTGCAGGGTTGAGCACAGCGCATCCACCAGTTGGTATCCGTCTATGTGAGCTGGCGTTTGCGTCCACTTATGCCGGGATCGAACCCGACACCTCGAATGGAACGCTCGCCTGCGCCCTACTGTGAAGACTGCGTTGTCCCCCAGACTGTTCGGTACACTCTCGTATGTCCCAGTCTGGGCGATCTTCGCGCACGTTGCCTGTCCCGGTACCGGGTTGGGCGGGGTCGCTACCGCCTGTTCCTTGTACTTGGGACGAGTGCGTGCACATTGACTGGTGGACTTCCCGACTTTGGGGTAGGGAAAAGGCCGGCCTTCTTCCCTTTATTTAACTAGTTGTTGTTTTTTATTTTGTAGGTCACACGTTCCTGCGCCGGGGGAAGGCGGACCTCCCTCCGACGCTGGAACTTGCTTCCTGCCTCTTGCCTTCTTCTTTTTTTTTATTTGATTGTTTTTTTGTAGTTTTTTCATGTTACTATTTTAAAGTAGCCTAGTACTAGGCAGTTGTAAATACGGCGACTTATGCCCAAGTAGGCAGTCGCCAGATGAGCTCTTAAAATTAGAAAAAAAAACCCGTCACCGCGACATTGGGAGACGAACGCCTTATCCACTCAGCTAGAAGAATGAGGTAGTAGCATTTGAGGACTTTCAAAAGGAACCAACTGGGAATCCTTGTGGCATTGCCGATATAGAACCATCGGGCGTAAATAATTATTGGATTTATGCGCATTAACGAGGCTATAAAAGATAAGGTAGAGAAAAATTCATAGATTTAAATTTAGAAAATCGGGAAAATTCTGTAAGAAATGACTTTTTTTCTGGAAATTGCAAAATTATGTTCCAAAGAATCTTTTTTGCAAGTGAACATAGGTAGTCTTTGTTGGTTAATTCGCTCATGTCATCACATTGTTTCCCTTTTGTTTTTCGTGGGTAGACTCTAAAAGAGATGTAAATCTTTTTGACCTTAATTTTAAAAATTTTGACTCGTCCTTTGCTTTATAGGATATTTGGTGAATATGTATGGAAGAGTTGTTGCTGGGTTAAATATTTTGCCTCTTCTTGCATTTAACCTATTATGAGAATAATATTTTGCTTGGGTTAAAAGTATTCTATCTATGTAGCTACCATGTTGAGATGAGAAAGTAAACTTACTCAGTGAGAAAATGGTAGGTAAATACAAGTTCTTCATAAACTTGATTGGAATTAGTGTAAAAATATTTCATTGTAATCTTTAAATTTAAAAAAAATGCCTAATTTTTATGTTGGGTAATGATTCAAATTTGTCAAATGTGCTAAGATGGTATGACTAAAGATTTTTAAAATTACATATGTTTTTGTATAAAATTGGACCTAGACGATAGAATATAACATAGATAAATTGCGAGTTTAATGAAATTTATCCTAAAATACAAAGATCTTTAAAGCTCCATCATTTGTACCTAGCCCAGGCAATGGCGCTTCGTCGCTCATTGAATTCCACTTTTGCCAACAAATTTTAACTTTGTCTCTGCTACTTGAGTAAATTGAGTAAATGTTGTTGTAACTAACTAATTTTGGTGCGCTGATTCCAAAGCTGGGCTCAGATATGTCCTCAGGTTCCTGATTTATGCAACTAGGCTATGTAGCTCATTTTGTCACCTTAGATCAATTAATCATATAATTATTACGAGTTTGAGAAGAATGAGACGTTTCTGGGCAAAGGTTTTGAATCGGGACACCCTATTTGGGGTTATGTACGTCCTTTTGCAGACCCAGACAAGATATGTATTACATATAAAAGAGGTAGTACTCGCCTAACTATAAATTTCTTCAAAAATGCTTGAGACTCTTGCTCTCTTGCTTGTACGAAAATATAGGATCCTCCCGTTGTAGGAACCAGCAGTAGTCACCCATCATGTTTTCGTTGAAGCGGCCTTGATACTTGCTTTCCATCATTGCGATATCTCGGTGGAACCTTTCCCCATTTTCGTCACTAATATCACCTATATTAGATGGAAAGAAATCTAGATGCGAATGCAAGAAATGCATCTTAAGAGACATCCGACACCCCATTCGTTGATAGGTCTTTAGCATGTTGTCCACTAGTTCTTCATAATTTTCATCCCTATGACTAACAAGGAAGTTCTACACTACATGGACAAATGAATCTCATGCTGCCAACTCAAATGGAGTTAGTTTATTTCTGAACTCCCTGTCACGTATCAATTCTCTGATCTCCGGCCCTACAAAAATGCCAGCTTTAAGTCTAGCATCGGTTTTCTTTGCACCAAATTTCTCTTTGAGATATCGGAATCCATCAGAATCATGGGCCATTGTTTTAAAAAAATTCATGATGATGCTAAGTTTGAAGTGGTGGAAGGTAGCTCTTCTGTGGATGTACCAAAGGCATGTGCTTCACATTGTATCGGCCAACTATGTGTTCTACTCTTTCGGGCCACCTTTTGACAATATAATGATTCCTCTCGTCACGGCTGTTCCATAGGCATAAGAAGCACATATTCTTTGTATATCCTAGCTGCAGTCTAAGAAGTAAAGAAATTACCTTTAGATCACCACAGATATTCCACTTATGATGCCAATAATGAACACCTTTCAAAATAATTTTCATTGAGTCATGTCTCTATCATCCCAACAATAAGTGCGACCGGAATTGAAGGTTTTTTGTTACCATTGTTTAGCAACAGCTTTGAGGCTAGCAGTGCTTGCATCTCTGAATAGTCTCCATTCATCAGGTAAATAAATGCTCGTTTCCTAGCTAATTCATGAGGCCATTAACATTAGTACAGAAACAAGCACCATCTTTTTCTTTATAGAAGGCAGCTAAGGCCTCATGCCGTTTACGGAAAGTAGTCTAGAGCCCAACAGTTCTGCATTCTCGTTTGACAATGAGAAATCCCTCATCAAATCAAATCATTCAATCTTTCTTCATTTATCAACTGGATCTTCTTGTCCTTATAATCATCCTCATACATTTCATCGTCATTGTTATCCTCCTCTTCAGGCGATGAATCATCTTCTTTAACAGCACTAGCTGTTCGAGGAACTCGGATTGGCATCTCTATATTATGGGGGACTGGTTTTATGCCGACTTACAATCTAGATATACAATTTTTGACTTGTTCTTATTTGAGAATCCCGCAGTATTTGCTATACAAAAGTAGCAATCAAAAACATGATTTGGAGTCTCACGCCACACCATTGGTACAGCAAAAGACATACCCTTCCGTTTGCCATTTAACCACTGTGTGAGCCCCGTATAACAAACGGTACAAGATTTTTGAGGTGCCCAGGGCTTGTCTTGGTCACCAACTTTACAACCAAGATAATAATTGTATGCAGTTTTCACTCTTTTAGCTAAATCTTTCCGCTTGTTGTTTGGAGTATATCTCCCACAAATATAACAAAAGTTGTCTGAGCTATTTATACATCCTCGCTGATTCATGTTTTCAACTTAGTTTGTATATATCCTGTTATATACTTTTGTACAATCCTATTTCATTTACAAATTAATTGAGAGATAAATCTGAAAGAAAAATGCAATTAATCACTGTATGTAAATACCGTTTCAACCCCACTACTATAATGGCTAAATTTGACAACGTGTTAAAGCCGGAGTGTAATGCCAGAACTAAACACACTCAACACATCCTCTCACTACGGTAGCCGAAGCAACACTGCCCATATGTGTAACTAAAGAGTATGTGTGTAACTCGGGTACCTTACGTGCTAGAACAATTCTGATTACAGATTCGTAATCAGCATACTCGATTTAGTATAAATCACAAAAATCATTGTTGACTAGTAAATTATGAACGACGATATCTAAACATGGCAAATAATTTTCCTTCTAGGTCCCTAAGTGTATATTTTATTTTTTCTTAAGTAAGTTAGTTTACATTGTAAGATTGAATTAATATAATAAAAACTCGTGGACTGATTTCTATTATTACGTGTTAAGGTCTGGTCTGGGCGATGTTTAGAATCATTTTTAAATCGTGAACAAATTACGTCAGAAAGTTTGATTTTTTTTTTTTATTGTACATTTCACCAGCTTTGGAGTTTTAAATACAATATCTCTTTATGAATTCAGTCGGTTGTTCCTATCGTGTATCGTTCTGTTCCTCGCAGTATTTATCATTTTCTGCGTGTATTTCTTTGTTCATTGTCCAAATTTCACACTCTCCAGCATAATTTCTTGTACTGAATTCCTACGTCAGGGAGTCTAGAACTATTGTTGAAGCTCCTCATATTTAATTATTGATTTAATTCCACTCTTAAGACTGGAGGAGGAGAGGAATTGCCAGTTGAAAAGGTGAAGGAAAAGGGATCATGCGATGGAGCTCCAACATGGCTGTCCAGCGCTGACACGTTCTGCGATGTTTCATGAACCGTGGCCAAATAGCGGCTCAAGAAGCACTCTTATGTGGCTGCCAAGATAATATTCAAATATTGGATTTAATTCCATTTTTGCCTAAAACTTAAGAGTACCGTCCAAAACTAGAGAACAAAATACCAAACCTTTTTTAAAAATTAATTTCTATGAAAATTACCCACAATTAGAGGCAAATTTCAACGAATATTAGATTAGCATTTCAGAGAACACGGATAAATGAGGGCATGAGGAAAGTAGTGTCTTTCCAAAGAAATGAATCGTCCAAAACTATAGAACGATAAATATACCTACAAAAGTGACCGGGAAATAACATAATTATATCATAGAATATTGAACAACGTTAAACAAAATGGACGACCTTGTTCTGAAGGACGCGTCCTCGGTCGCATTGTTCGGCTGTGATTATATTCTCTATTCTAATCTTTGCGAGACATCTTCAACATTCGCAGGTTTCGGAGCCATTTCCTCCTCACAGATGATTTCCCATAGATTTTCTACTTTAAATCAGGGTTCAACGTAAACCACATCATGTTTTTATTTTTAGCATCCAATAATTACTTCACCATCTTTGCTGTGTGGCGCGAACAATTGCCTGGAAAGAAAACTTAGTAACGTACGCCGAATGTTTTGAAAGAGGAGATCATAAGTTCCTGAAGCGGATCCTTCAATACCGCAGTATTTACTTTGCCACGTAATCGTGGGAAAGGATCATCTCCGCCGTTTGAAATCATGCCACGCATATCTCTGCTACTTTAGAGTATTTTTCGTGTATGTGAGATTTAACCTTTCACCTGTATGAAACCTACAGGCTGCTTCCCATCTATTCCATCCAAATTAAATTTTCTTTTGTCGCTCGGATAAAAAACTTTCCAAATTTTCAGTACTCCAGATGACATGCTCAGTAGTGAAGGCCAACCTAGCAGCTTTATTCTTTTCGAGTCGTTTCTTAGCTGAGGAGCCTACCATGACTCACGCATCTGCAAAGTGACGCGATACAGTCTAGAGACGCGTATTTATGTTGAAAGTTCTCGTCTTCTGTACATGAAATACCGGCTGCGGTCTCGAATCGGTCCTTCATTGATACCTGCTGAATTGTGTGATCATTTTTAGCAGGGATTTTGTTTTTAAGGAGACTCGCTTGCTTCGTCGACTCGCGGGAACCGGTATCCTCGTCGAGAGCTTTATCCGTGACACTACACTTTGTGGTCAATTTGAAATGCCTAGAAATGTCCGTATCATTTCTTCACTCTTCCATTAGGTAACCTTTCTCAAGTATTTCTAGACCTTCTTAATTCGTCTCACCACCCTGATAAGCGAGTAATACCATCGGTAGCTGTCTACAATACACACGAGACAGTGTTGCTATCTATAGGTCACGAGTTTTTACGTCAAACTTATTTTTTGTCGTTCTCTAATTTTGGAAGCAGGTTTATCAAATGCGCGCATATTTCCTAATTGCCTATTTTTGTCTGTTTTATGAAATGAAACTTAAACACTTTATCAAGAGGCAAATTTGAAAGAATATTTTGTGTAATTTACAAAAATATTTTTGTTATTGTTCCCTGGTTTTGGACGTTGCTGTATAATACAAATGATAGGTAAGTGGCACCTCGTAACAGCAAAGTTGGTCAAATTGACCAATAATGACTACCTGGACATAACGGGGCTGGTATGTGAGCAGTATTTAGTTATAGTATTTATTGTGGTGTTAACCGAAATTTCGTTCGTTTTTGTGATTGGTAAATACTTGAGCTTAATTTTAAAGTGATGTAGTTAAGAGTTGTTCATTTGCCAAAATTATAATTATAACCATGTTATTCAATTATTTTAATGACTTAAATATTGAAATACGAAAATGAAAATAGTTATGACCCCGTAATGTGAATATAATTGTGACTTTATTCCGTCATCAGTAATGCCATGTTTTGTTTTTCACAAGAGCATCGGTCTCTCTAAATTCAGTAATTTAAACCATCACTAAAAAGTACCAAAACCTTTTTTCCCTCTCGGGGAAAAAGAGTCTCAAAGATAAAACCGGCTCAGGATGACCCGTGGAATTTAATTAAGATCCTTTAAAAGTAAAGAGGAAAAGATATCCAATTGTAAATGTTGAATCCATTGCCTGGACGACAACAGTCAGCGCACTCCACTGTGCAGTCATTTAATGGAGATTGGCAAAGTTTCAATTGGGCAAAGGATTCTTGATGACCTGCCACAGGTAAACTTGCGACAAAGAATCGACATCTTCGAGCCTAAAAGTGAGCAATTCTTTTGGCAAGATTGTTTATTTGACCTTTTTGTGTGCGTTTATTTGACCTTTTTCGTGTGCGTTTATTTGACCTTTTTGTGTGCGTTTCTTTTTTTTAGTTCGCATGTTCCTGCGCCGGGGAGGGGCGGGCCTACCCCTGACGCCGGAGCACGCTTGTCTTGCCTTTTTGCTTTTCCTCGTAATTTTTTTTAGCCTTTTATCCTTTTATGTCGTTGTTATTTACATGTTATTTTGGTTATTTGTCTTTTTAATATAACCTCGTAGTAGGATGTGTTGTGTACGGCGACTTATGCCCAAGTTGGCAGTCGCCAGACGAGCTAACACAACGATAAAAAATGGTAGGATTGTTAAAAGAGATGAAAAGTGGATTAAATACCAAAAAATATCAAGCGTTCTACACAATGGATTAATCCCGTGGTAAAAATAATATCCCAGCCGCAACGGAGGCCTCACCCGTGGAAGATAATCTAGTTGTAACTTCTTAAACCAAGGCGAACTATCACCAAAGAGGTCTACCGTGTTCTGTTTGACCGTTTGCATGTAATACAAAAGGAAAAAAGACTAGCAAATACAAGCTTAACAATTGGATTGGGAAACTAAAGTCTTCCTCCATCAAATAACTTTTTTTTTGTTTAGCGAATCACCTGAAGAGAATGAAGAGCAACATAAAAGGTTGAAACAACATTAAAGAATTTTTTTTCTAAATCAATCAAACGATTTTTGCAAATATGGTATTGAAAAGTTAATAGAAAGATGGAGACTAGGGGTAGAAATTGTTAATTATATAGTTAAATATATATATATATATATATATATATATAAATAACTTGTTCGATTTCTATCCCTAAAATAATGATACACAAAGAAAATATCCCACTACATATGGGACCATCTCATAAATATTACTAATAAAGACAGATTAATTAACAATTAACATTAGAAACGCTTTATGATTTTGATAACAACTTTGACAAAGTAAAGATAAAAGCAATGCTTTGAAATTCTTTTGTGTCCTTTTCTTATTGATTTCGTTAAGAATGATTGTCGCGATAATATACTCAATGCTTCAGAAGCTGCTTCAATAGGAAAGTTTTGAACATTTTGGTTTGAAGCCAAGTATCTTGATCTTCTGAAAATATCTTGGTGTTTTAGGGGCAACTACCAATATTGTGAATCTATATTCTCGATAATGCAAGACGTATCTTTCTTCGCTCATTAACAGCCATTGTGTTTTTTTTAAGCGTTTGGTTTTGCGTTCGATTGTTTTACTACTTTAAGAGATTAACTCTTTTCCCTTTGTTGAAGCGCTAAATCTGTCTCACACCCTATTAGAAGTGTGAGGGGCGTATATGAGTCTAGCTCCCAATTTATTTCTTAAATAAATTTTAGTAACTGTTGAAGAAATGATTTCCATTAACCATTTCACTTAATAGTAATGCTAACGAAGTTAGAAATAGCAGCACTTGCAGGTCAGAATAATATGTTTGATTCTAGGTTGTTTTTTTTATGAAATAAGCTCAAATTCATGTTTTTTTAGTAGCTTCTTTATCATTATCACTAACTCTATAATTTAAGAATCGGATATTTTTGAGTATTTGAATAATAATATCATCTTAGTTTGGTTATGACTTATGTTTTTTATCAAAGTTATTTTTAATAATTCTTTTATAATATCAAAAATAAAAATGGTGAAGTACAGAAATAATTATAAGTATCGAAATTTTGTGAATTTTTTAAAACCCAAAGAATTACAAATGGTGAAGTTCAGAAAATTCACTTTTATATATCTTCTTCTATAACTATATTTTAGCAACGTGATATTTTGAAAGGCGGAAAATTGAGTTTCGAGTTCCTTTTTAAAATTATTATAATTGGCGAAGTTCAGAAAATGTATACAAATTTAACCATGGCTGCTTTTTTTTAAGATTTTAAATTTTAATCTTAGTAGCGAAGCGCAGCTTTGCCTGGTAGTTTTATGGTATTTTTAAGTTTGTATAGTCTCTTTTCCAACTACTAGGAATTGACCACACAGCTCATTCAGTTGCCAAGTGCCCATTTTTTTCAGAAATTTAGGGTGCAAAGGAAAAACATTGGAATTTTATTGATTTTTAATTGAAGATAAAATAAAACATTTTATTGAATATACAACTTTAAAAATCCTTTCTCAAAGTAATAAAAATATCATTTCACAAACTAAAAATAAAATTTACCCTTTCAAAGTAAGGAAAAAAGTACTTTCTCAAAATAAAAAAAACAAAACATTTTGAACTATAAGTAAAAAATTAACTAAAATTACTGTTATAAATTCGACTGAGAAATGAATATAACATGATTTTTATTCAGGATTGGTTAAAGTAGTGCCTCTTAACTTTTGTTTTTGCCCAATTTTACTATTTTTATTACAAAGGAAATTAGTCAACCACCCACAAAATTAAGTCCTACAAAAAATATATGTGTTACAATACATATATTATAATTTCAAATGATATATGTATATATGTGTATATATGTATATATATGTATATATATATGTATATATATATGTATATATATATGTGTATATATATGTGTATCTATATGTGTATATATATGTATATATATGTGTATATATATGTATATATATATGTATATATATATATATATATATATATATATATATATATATATATATATATCAACTATATAAACTTTTTATTAACAACACCGCCAAAATATAGGAATTTACCTTATAAAATTATAAATGTGTTTAATTTTACTTAATTTTATAAATTTTTGTACCGCCCACCCAGGAGCTCAAACCGCCCAGTAGTGGGCGATATCGCCCAGGTTGAAGGACACTGGGTTAAAACATTTCAAACAATATCCTTTTTTGCACTCGACACATTCCAGGGAAACCCTTTTTGTTTTAATCTGAGCTTTTTTTCTTCCTGTTTCGTAACGCACGTTGCATCGTCTTCTCACAATCTTATTATCTCGTTTTCGAGGGATTTCAGTCAATTTGTGCGTTGCTATTTGTTGTTCTCGCGGAAATTTTTCATTTTTTCCAAACCAAATTTTGACTAAGTTTGTGGTACAAGTCTCAAAGCTAATTTTTTTTTTGTGTTTTAAAACTTGTTATAGGAGTATCCACGTATTGAGTATAGCAATACTAAGAAGCTGAAAAATAACCTTACTGTACTGATACCCTTGCGTGCTAGATTGTACTACTCGATCATTTGATCTGATAGATCAATGTCCCCTTTGATTCTATTATAGTCAACTATAACAGAAGGTTTGGAGATGGACTCTACCGAGCGATTCTTTTTGGTTGATTGCTCAAAATTATTTGAGTGGAATGTTGAAATCATACTAATTTCTTTCTTGTCCATATATTTGAATATATAAATTCCATTTGAATTCATGGCTCTCAAAATGTTTCCTCGTGTCAATTTGACTTTAGGTAATTCTCATAGTCCTTTCGTATTTTTTTATAATTGTACCACCGAAATCTGTGTTTTTATTTTGGAGAAATTTGGCTAAGGGGATGCTGCTATACCAGTTATCAGTAACTAGAAATCTTCCTTGTTTGAAAAGAGGTTCACAAAGATCAATGTCTACCGAGCATGGGTGATCCAATCCTGGTCTAAGTTGAGAGGAACCTGAACCACAATAAATCTTGGCATTCCAGACAAAACTACTTGTCACACAACTTAAACATTTTCAACCCATATTTATGCCTTTGAGTTGGGTTGTACTCCCTAAAAGCAATTCGTCCTCTGCGAGAGATCATAGTTTCCTCTATTACTATTTCTTCATCTGGCATGCATAATTTATTAATGTTTTTAAAGACCATATCGCACATTTGACGAACTTTGAACAAGCGATTACCATTGGGAGCCTCTTCATTATTAGAAAAATGCCTAATTTTTTAAAATTAGGCAAAGTCTGTCATAAGACTTGCCAACGTGATGAAAAATAGGATGGAAAAAAAATGACTCAAACTTCCAATATTCTTCTAATTTAGGAAACTTTAGTAATCCTGTAATGAAAATTATGGCAATAAACTTCATTTCTTCTTCATTAGTGTCGGACCATTTTTTTCATTCTTGAAGTTCTTGCCAAATTGGAACTAGCTAAAGTTTGATTTGCACAAAGATTAGTTTCTAAAGCCATAAAATGTATAGATTTTTCATTATTTGTTCAAAATACTGACAATATAAAATGGTCCTCGTTTAATACGAATTCGTAAACCAGAAATTCTTGTAAATCTGAATTTCCTTCTTCAAAAATCACTATCATTCTAATGAGGGAGAATGTGATGTCCCATGGTTAGATTCTTCATTTTCTTCATCAAACTCGGATGATGAGCTAGAGTTAGGAGAAGATTCGTCACTACTTGGAATAAGATTAGATGCCAGTCGGCGGAACTTTTTATTTTGAGAAACTGTAAGCTTTTCTGAATCAGAATCTTTGGAACCACTCTATACATAGTTGTTCATAGTTTTCTATCAAATAATCGAGTTCACTTTGGTTCAATGATGTTTAGGCCATTCTGGGGTCACAAAATAATAAGGCTTTCACTACGAGAAATAAGGTAGGTTTCGCTACAAAAGATAGGCTTAGAATGAGGCTGAAATATAATTCATTGGTGTATAGATTGAAAATTCTGATGAAATAGGGCTCTATGTTGCATCATTCCCTAAACAGCTAAATGCAAAAAAAAAAATATTGTCATAATGATCGTTATTTCATATAATTAAATAACCATTAGAAATACTTTGATGAGTAAACTGATACACGGGGTTCGGACCCCAAAAAATGGAAAACTTGTTGAAGGAAAGTTTTAATTAGCATGAAGTTAGTCCTCTTTTGGCATAAATACTTATTTGAATGTACGAGTATGTCTAAATTTACTCGTACAGCTTTTGTAAGTTCCATTTTATACGTTCCTTAAAGCAAAGCCTGTTCCAGCTCCTTTAGCGACTCTCTCGGAAAAAGCGGTTCTCCAACTCTTGCTTTAATACGACCTAAAAGTGTTTGGTAATGTTAAAGCTGGCTGTGATAGAACGTGTTGAAGCTGCGTTTAATTTCAACTCCTATCCCGTATTATTTAAAACCACGATGCTGCCCACGTGCATCTTCGATTCGAGGCTTGGAGTCTTATCACAGCTACCGGATGTCAATGTTTAAACAAGGAGGTTATCGTCCCCCCGTTCGCCCCCATACGCCGACCTCGCCAGATCGAGTTAGGCTTATGAACAGATAAGGCATTGTTCCCCGGCCTGGCTGTGCGTTCCCTCCAAGCTTCCACTCCATTGTCTCCCCCACGCCAAGGAGATGTCCTGGCTATTTATATGGAAACTTTACCACTAAGATCAGATTGGAGATCCAGATTTTCGTCGCGAAACATCACCACGACCCTCTCTCCCTTTGTGCGCCAAGGGACCTCGACCTCGAGATTCACCATCACTTGTCCAGAAGGAGGACAATATTCCTTGAGTGCCAAAGGTTCGAGCCTTTCCGACGCCAAGTCCCCAAGCCCCCCCCCCTGTTGTTCAAGGAGAACAGCATTAGAACAGCCATTGTTCGTTTTGAGCCCTTCGCCAAGAAACGGTTCTCATCCCCCCCCCCTGTTGTTCAAGGAGAACAGCATTAGAACAGCCATTGTTCGTTTTGAGCCCTTCGCCAAGAAACGGTTCTCATCCCCCCCCTGTTGTTCAAGGAGAACAGCATTAGAACAGCCATTGTTCGTTTTGAGCCCTTCGCCAAGAAACGGTTCTCACCCCCCCTGTTGTTCAAAGGAGAACAACATTAGAACAGCCATTGTTCTTGAGCCCGTAGACAAGAGACGGTTCTCATCCCCCCCTTTGTTCAGAAGAGAACAACCTAGAACAGCCATTGTTCTTCAAGCCGTTCGTCGAGAAACGGTTCTCCTTCCCAAGACGCCTCGTCAGGATCCTTTTATTCTCCCCCCCTTCGGCTGGAACTCGCCAGTGGACCGAAACTCCTTTGCGCCACCTTCCACTGCACCACTAGTGCCAAAGTTACGTAAGCCAAACTTCACCTTTGAGTATTGATCCCTTTTGTCAATTCTATCCTGTGCTTTAAATTGTTTATCGAACCATCCCATCTCTTTAACTCTATATTTGTTTTGCCTTTTTTTAATCCCTTAAATCCTTGGATTAGCCCGAGTCTCCACGACCCTTTCCATTCTGTTTATGTCAATATTTTCCGTTTTTGTGTATTGTTTATAGTTATTATTAATAAAACTCTATTTTATTAATGATAGCAATATTATTATCCTTGAGCTCAGTTCCACTTCTTAAGCATATCGAAGATACATAATATCGGCCGCCAGACAGTAAACGCACTCTAAAGATAATTAAGGAAGTTCCCTCAACGAATAGTGTAATATATGGTATCGTCGGGAGTCATTCTACGACATATATATATATATACTATTTAAATTTGGTATCAGGTGTGTGGGGTTTAACGCTATATCTTTGCAAACACTGGTCTCAGTCGAGTAAAGCATAGTGTTATTCGTTATAATAATAGAATATAGTAGTTCCCTTTTGTTTTAACGATTGCTATCCCCTTTTTTTTTTAAACTTAAGAAGCTGGAGTAGCTCAAGGAACGGTTATAATAATTTGTTTGTGTTTTTTTTGTGATTTTAGTCAGTGGTTATTTAGATTGAGAAACCAAGTACGAATAGGTCAGTGCCCATATTTAGGTAGGCTAATTCTATAGAGGCATAATTCTTGTTGCAAGGAATTTTAGTTGGTTGACTAGTGCGCCCCAAGTGCAAAGATGACTCAGTTCGAAATCTTTAAAGCGCAAGGAGAGTCCTGTGGACTCTCCGGAAAAGAACTAATTGAGTACATTCAAGAGGAGCAAAGAAAAGAGGAAGAAAAAGAAAGAGTAATCCGACAAGAGCAACGAGAAGAAAAAGAAAGAGTAATCCGACAAGAGGAACGAGAAAGAGAGGAACGGATAAGACAAGCTGAGCTTCAGATTGAATTAGCTCGGATTAAAGCAGAAGTTCAAAGAAAAAAGGTAGAAAAAGAAAGAGAAAGAGAGGAACGAGGAAGAGTAATCCAACGAGTAGAACGAGAAGGAAAAATACAACGAGAAGAACGAGAAAAAGAAATCCAACGAGAAGAAAGAAGGACGGATTCGCGCTCCTTCCCAGGAAAGCTGACAAAGTTTCCGAGCTCCGTAAAACCCCAAAACTTCTTTCCCCAAAACCAACATCGGGACTCCAAACCTCCCGTTAAGACTTCTCCTCCATCTCTCTTCCCGAAGCGACCAATAATATGCTTCACCTGTGGTGTAGAAAACCACATGAGCTGGAATTGCCCCCAAAATTCTAGGCTTAAAAGCGGACCAGCCCACCAAGTTCACCAGATTAATGCAACCCCGGCTCCCCCGGTGGTGCAGACCCAAGCAGAAACTTCTCCCCCTCCGTCAGGCCACCAGGTAAATTTTGTTTTTGGTAAAAGTTCATCGGGAACTTTGAAATATGAGGAGGGCAGCGTGGACAGCTGCCGAGTATTGACTCTCGTCAGGGACACAGGATGTACGTGTTTCATCGTGTCCGACGAACTCCTCCCAGTGGCCTCTAACCACGAAAAATTTGCGGTGGTACATGACTACCTTGGGCGGGCGAACAGATTCCCCGTCGCTAGATGTTACCTGCAGTGTCAATATTATAATGGCTGGGCTGAAGTCATTGTAGCACCCATACAATTCTGTTCCGTACTTATAGGACAGAGCCCCCAAGTAAGTTTCGACCCTGTGTTTCAGGCCGCCCTTCCTCAAGGCCGAGATAAGAAAGAAGCCCAGGAGCCCGTCCCCATCAGAACCCCGATACCGTCCGATTTCTCGGAGACCCCTAACCAGGACTCTAGGACGGCAAAAGAGGAGTGTGAATCACTAACACCCTTAGGTGATAAGGCCCCAGACAAGGACACGGAGACTGTCCCTGGACCCCAAGAAAAAAAGAACCCCCAACGCGCCCATGGAGATACCTTCGTAGAACTGGACGAAGCATCGGCGCTTGAAGAGGATTGCCCCGCGGAGTCCCTTAATGTAATCCAGACAGTGTGCATCCAACCTGATGCCGATTACCCTCCTCCTTCCCTACCAGGCGAGTCTTTAGAACCCTCTGACCTGGATAGTGACGCGCAGCTAACACCACGTCCGAAGAGTCAGCTACAAGAACTAATTAAATGGAGTCACCATTTACCCACCCTATTAGCTCTTTTCGAGCGACTGCGCGAAAATCGCCTCAACATTGGCCCCCGCAAATGCCATTTTGCTCACGAACCCATTAAATATTCGGGTTTCAAAATAGGACCAAGCCAGTTAGGTCCCCAAGAGAACAAGATTAAGGCAATCGCCGACATGCCTCTCCCGATTACAAAGAAGCCATTAAGATCGTTCCTAGGATCAGCTTCTCCCTATCAGCGATTTGTTCCGAATTTCGCTGCAATTTCGGCCCCACTATGCCCCCTTCAAAAAAAGAATTTTCCCGATCGTTTACGTTGGAATGATGTCGCTGTTTCCCATTTTAATCAGCTCAAAAGTAAGCTCATTTCTGCCCCCATTTTAAAGTTGCCCAACCCGGAAAAATCCTTTGGGATTAAGACCGACGTGATCAACGAGGGCATTGGAGGTGTACTCCTTCAATACGTGGATGACGGAACGAGTCATCCAGTTGCATATGCTAGTCGTCAACTATTACCACGCGAAAAGAGATATGCCACTAGAGAAAAGAAAGCTCTATCAATTATCTGGGTCATAGAAAAATTCAAGCTGTACTTGATATGTAAAGAATTTCAAATAGGAACCGACCACCGTCCGTTAGCCTATATTAGGAATGTGAGACACTCAAACGGCCGCATCATGCGCTGGAGTTTACTCTTGCAAGAGTATCAGTTTAAAATAAATTAGATAAAAGGTTCCGATAACCAGGTTGCTGACGCACTCAGTAGGAATGCGTTGCCGAATAGCGTAGAATAATTGTTTCATAGGATTAGTATCTCCATGTAGGTATATACCGTCTTGTACGACTTAATTTAAGATTCTTTTGTAATATAATTAATTAATGTATATGTCTGAATTTTGTAACGCTCAATGTCTAATTTTTTGTATGTCTATATATTTGTTCTTATTAATTTACGTATAAATTATTTTGTCCCGTATGTACTAAGTTTATATCATTTCATTGTTCCATGCCCTTTTTTTTCTTTGATTAAGTTGTATTAAAGGTTATTTTCCCCTGTAATCTAAAGATCAAAATAATCATATGTATTGAGGTAATACTAGTTAGGTGCAGGAAGGTACGGTTGGTACAAGAAAACGAGTTCCCCACAACGGAGCTCTATCGTTGTCCCTTCTCTCTTTTTTTTTCGAAGTGACAACTTCCCCTGGAATGGAGGGGTGTGATAGAACGTGTTGAAGCTGCGTTTAATTTCAACTCCTATCCCGTATTATTTAAAACCACGATGCTGCCCACGTGCATCTTCGATTCGAGGCTTGGAGTCTTATCACAGCTACCGGATGTCAATGTTTAAACAAGGAGGTTATCGTCCCCCCCGTTCGCCCCCATACGCCGACCTCGCCAGATCGAGTTAGGTTTATGGGCAGATAAGGCATTGTTCTCCGGCCCGGCTGTGCGTTCCCTCCAAGCTTCCACTCCATTGTCTCCCCCACGCCAAGGAGATGTCCTGGCTATTTATATGGAAACTTTACCACTAAGATCAGATTGGAGATCCAGATTTTCGTCGCGAAACATCACCACGACCCTCCCTTTGTGCGCCAAGGGACCTCGACCTCGAGATTCACCATCACTTGTCCAGAAGGAGGACAATATTCCTTGAGTGCCAAAGGTTCGAGCCTTTCCGACGCCAAGTCCCCAAGGCCCCCCCCCCCTGTTGTTCAAGGAGAACAGCATTAGAACAGCCATTGTTCGTTTTGAGCCCTTCGCCAAGAAACGGTTCTCATCCTCCCCCTGTTGTTCAAGGAGAACAGCATTAGAACAGCTATTGTTCGTTTTGAGCCCTTCGCCAAGAAACGGTTCTCATCCCCCCCTGTTGTTCAAGGAGAACAGCATTAGAACAGCCATTGTTCGTTTTGAGCCCTTCGCCAAGAAACGGCTCTCACCCCCCCTGTTGTTCAAAGGAGAACAACATTAGAACAGCCATTGTTCTTGAGCCCGTAGACAAGAGACGGTTCTCATCCCCCCCTTTGTTCAGAAGAGAACAACCTAGAACAGCCATTGTTCTTCAAGCCGTTCGTCGAGAAACGGTTCTCCTTCCCAAGACGCCTCGTCAGGATCCTTTTATCCCCCCCCCCTTCGGCTGGAACTCGCCAGCGGACCGAAACTCCTTTGCGCCACCTTCCACTGCACCACTAGTGCCAAAGTTACGTAAGCCAAACTTCACCTTTGAGTATTGATCCCTTTTGTCAATTCTATCCTGTGCTTTAAATTGTTTATCGAACCATCCCATCTCTTTAACTCTATATTTGTTTTACCTTTTTTTTATCCCTTAAATCATTGGATTAGCCCGAGTCTCCACGACCCTTTCCATTCTGTTTATGTCAATATTTTCCGTTTTTGTGTATTGTTTATAGTTATTATTAATAAAACTCTATTTTATTAATGATAGCAATATTATTATCCTTGAGCTCAGTTCCACTTCTTAAGCATATCGAAGATACATAATATCGGCCGCCAGACAGTAAACGCACTCTAAAGATAATTAAGGAAGTTCCCTCAACGAATAGTGTAATATATGGTATCGTCGGGAGTCATTCTACGACATATATATATATATACTATTTAAATTTGGTATCAGGTGTGTGGGGTTTAACGCTATATCTTTGCAAACACTGGTCTCAGTCGAGTAAAGCATAGTGTTATTCGTTATAATAATAGAATATAGTAGTTCCCTTTTGTTTTAACGATTGCTATCCCCTTTTTTTTTTAAACTTAAGAAGCTGGAGTAGCTCAAGGAACGGTTATAATAATTTGTTTGTGTTTTTTTTGTGATTTTAGTCAGTGGTTATTTAGATTGAGAAACCAAGTACGAATAGGTCAGTGCCCATATTTAGGTAGGCTAATTCTATAGAGGCATAATTCTTGTTGCAAGGAATTTTAGTTGGTTGACTAGTGCGCCCCAAGTGCAAAGATGACTCAGTTCGAAATCTTTAAAGCGCAAGGAGAGTCCTGTGGACTCTCCGGAAAAGAACTAATTGAGTACATTCAAGAGGAGCAAAGAAAAGAGGAAGAAAAAGAAAGAGTAATCCGACAAGAGCAACGAGAAGAAAAAGAAAGAGTAATCCGACAAGAGGAACGAGAAAGAGAGGAACGGATAAGACAAGCTGAGCTTCAGATTGAATTAGCTCGGATTAAAGCAGAAGTTCAAAGAAAAAAGGTAGAAAAAGAAAGAGAAAGAGAGGAACGAGGAAGAGTAATCCAACGAGTAGAACGAGAAGGAAAAATACAACGAGAAGAACGAGAAAAAGAAATCCAACGAGAAGAAAGAAGGACGGATTCGCGCTCCTTCCCAGGAAAGCTGACAAAGTTTCCGAGCTCCGTAAAACCCCAAAACTTCTTTCCCCAAAACCAACATCGGGACTCCAAACCTCCCGTTAAGACTTCTCCTCCATCTCTCTTCCCGAAGCGACCAATAATATGCTTCACCTGTGGTGTAGAAAACCACATGAGCTGGAATTGCCCCCAAAATTCTAGGCTTAAAAGCGGACCAGCCCACCAAGTTCACCAGATTAATGCAACCCCGGCTCCCCCGGTGGTGCAGACCCAAGCAGAAACTTCTCCCCCTCCGTCAGGCCACCAGGTAAATTTTGTTTTTGGTAAAAGTTCATCGGGAACTTTGAAATATGAGGAGGGCAGCGTGGACAGCTGCCGAGTATTGACTCTCGTCAGGGACACAGGATGTACGTGTTTCATCGTGTCCGACGAACTCCTCCCAGTGGCCTCTAACCACGAAAAATTTGCGGTGGTACATGACTACCTTGGGCGGGCGAACAGATTCCCCGTCGCTAGATGTTACCTGCAGTGTCAATATTATAATGGCTGGGCTGAAGTCATTGTAGCACCCATACAATTCTGTTCCGTACTTATAGGACAGAGCCCCCAAGTAAGTTTCGACCCTGTGTTTCAGGCCGCCCTTCCTCAAGGCCGAGATAAGAAAGAAGCCCAGGAGCCCGTCCCCATCAGAACCCCGATACCGTCCGATTTCTCGGAGACCCCTAACCAGGACTCTAGGACGGCAAAAGAGGAGTGTGAATCACTAACACCCTTAGGTGATAAGGCCCCAGACAAGGACACGGAGACTGTCCCTGGACCCCAAGAAAAAAAGAACCCCCAACGCGCCCATGGAGATACCTTCGTAGAACTGGACGAAGCATCGGCGCTTGAAGAGGATTGCCCCGCGGAGTCCCTTAATGTAATCCAGACAGTGTGCATCCAACCTGATGCCGATTACCCTCCTCCTTCCCTACCAGGCGAGTCTTTAGAACCCTCTGACCTGGATAGTGACGCGCAGCTAACACCACGTCCGAAGAGTCAGCTACAAGAACTAATTAAATGGAGTCACCATTTACCCACCCTATTAGCTCTTTTCGAGCGACTGCGCGAAAATCGCCTCAACATTGGCCCCCGCAAATGCCATTTTGCTCACGAACCCATTAAATATTCGGGTTTCAAAATAGGACCAAGCCAGTTAGGTCCCCAAGAGAACAAGATTAAGGCAATCGCCGACATGCCTCTCCCGATTACAAAGAAGCCATTAAGATCGTTCCTAGGATCAGCTTCTCCCTATCAGCGATTTGTTCCGAATTTCGCTGCAATTTCGGCCCCACTATGCCCCCTTCAAAAAAAGAATTTTCCCGATCGTTTACGTTGGAATGATGTCGCTGTTTCCCATTTTAATCAGCTCAAAAGTAAGCTCATTTCTGCCCCCATTTTAAAGTTGCCCAACCCGGAAAAATCCTTTGGGATTAAGACCGACGTGATCAACGAGGGCATTGGAGGTGTACTCCTTCAATACGTGGATGACGGAACGAGTCATCCAGTTGCATATGCTAGTCGTCAACTATTACCACGCGAAAAGAGATATGCCACTAGAGAAAAGAAAGCTCTATCAATTATCTGGGTCATAGAAAAATTCAAGCTGTACTTGATATGTAAAGAATTTCAAATAGGAACCGACCACCGTCCGTTAGCCTATATTAGGAATGTGAGACACTCAAACGGCCGCATCATGCGCTGGAGTTTACTCTTGCAAGAGTATCAGTTTAAAATAAATTAGATAAAAGGTTCCGATAACCAGGTTGCTGACGCACTCAGTAGGAATGCGTTGCCGAATAGCGTAGAATAATTGTTTCATAGGATTAGTATCTCCATGTAGGTATATACCGTCTTGTACGACTTAATTTAAGATTCTTTTGTAATATAATTAATTAATGTATATGTCTGAATTTTGTAACGCTCAATGTCTAATTTTTTGTATGTCTATATATTTGTTCTTATTAATTTACGTATAAATTATTTTGTCCCGTATGTACTAAGTTTATATCATTTCATTGTTCCATGCCCTTTTTTTTCTTTGATTAAGTTGTATTAAAGGTTATTTTCCCCTGTAATCTAAAGATCAAAATAATCATATGTATTGAGGTAATACTAGTTAGGTGCAGGAAGGTACGGTTGGTACAAGAAAACGAGTTCCCCACAACGGAGCTCTATCGTTGTCCCTTCTCTCTTTTTTTTTCGAAGTGACAACTTCCCCTGGAATGGAGGGGTGTGATAGAACGTGTTGAAGCTGCGTTTAATTTCAACTCCTATCCCGTATTATTTAAAACCACGATGCTGCCCACGTGCATCTTCGATTCGAGGCTTGGAGTCTTATCACAGCTACCGGATGTCAATGTTTAAACAAGGAGGTTATCGTCCCCCCCGTTCGCCCCCATACGCCGACCTCGCCAGATCGAGTTAGGTTTATGGGCAGATAAGGCATTGTTCTCCGGCCCGGCTGTGCGTTCCCTCCAAGCTTCCACTCCATTGTCTCCCCCACGCCAAGGAGATGTCCTGGCTATTTATATGGAAACTTTACCACTAAGATCAGATTGGAGATCCAGATTTTCGTCGCGAAACATCACCACGACCCTCCCTTTGTGCGCCAAGGGACCTCGACCTCGAGATTCACCATCACTTGTCCAGAAGGAGGACAATATTCCTTGAGTGCCAAAGGTTCGAGCCTTTCCGACGCCAAGTCCCCAAGGCCCCCCCCCCCCTGTTGTTCAAGGAGAACAGCATTAGAACAGCCATTGTTCGTTTTGAGCCCTTCGCCAAGAAACGGTTCTCATCCTCCCCCTGTTGTTCAAGGAGAACAGCATTAGAACAGCTATTGTTCGTTTTGAGCCCTTCGCCAAGAAACGGTTCTCATCCCCCCCTGTTGTTCAAGGAGAACAGCATTAGAACAGCCATTGTTCGTTTTGAGCCCTTCGCCAAGAAACGGCTCTCACCCCCCCTGTTGTTCAAAGGAGAACAACATTAGAACAGCCATTGTTCTTGAGCCCGTAGACAAGAGACGGTTCTCATCCCCCCCTTTGTTCAGAAGAGAACAACCTAGAACAGCCATTGTTCTTCAAGCCGTTCGTCGAGAAACGGTTCTCCTTCCCAAGACGCCTCGTCAGGATCCTTTTATCCCCCCCCCCTTCGGCTGGAACTCGCCAGCGGACCGAAACTCCTTTGCGCCACCTTCCACTGCACCACTAGTGCCAAAGTTACGTAAGCCAAACTTCACCTTTGAGTATTGATCCCTTTTGTCAATTCTATCCTGTGCTTTAAATTGTTTATCGAACCATCCCATCTCTTTAACTCTATATTTGTTTTACCTTTTTTTTATCCCTTAAATCATTGGATTAGCCCGAGTCTCCACGACCCTTTCCATTCTGTTTATGTCAATATTTTCCGTTTTTGTGTATTGTTTATAGTTATTATTAATAAAACTCTATTTTATTAATGATAGCAATATTATTATCCTTGAGCTCAGTTCCACTTCTTAAGCATATCGAAGATACATAATATCGGCCGCCAGACAGTAAACGCACTCTAAAGATAATTAAGGAAGTTCCCTCAACGAATAGTGTAATATATGGTATCGTCGGGAGTCATTCTACGACACTGGGCAATTGAGGAAGACGTGTGTTTCACTTCATTATCATGCTCTCTCTAATAATTCTAGCGGTGTCGATCAATACAGTATGATCTTGAGAGACTAGCCACTATTGGGGAAGAGTAGAATCGAAGAGGTCAACCCCTTACGGTGTTGACCTCATCGATTCTAACTCTTCTCCTTCTTTCAGATAGCTGGTGTTTCTCCCATACTTCCTCACTTCCCCTACAACCTCTCGCATAACTTTCTCTGGTCGGCCTCTATTTTCACAGGGTAGATGCTGACCTTCTTCGCAGCCGATTATCCCGGATCGGGGTTGAGGGCCCCGTAAGGGGCGCGGCGATTTGCCATCCTGGCCGCCGTGCTGACGGGATCCAGCGCTCCGTCCGGCCCCAGCTTAGCCTCTCTTCCTTCGTTCAAAACACTTGTTTCCTCTCTTTTCACACAACCTCTCCCACAGCTTCCTCTGGTCAGCCTCTAATTTCACAGGGTAGATGCTGACCTTCCTTTCAGCCAACCGTCCCGCATCGGGGCTGAGGGGGGTGTGGGACAATGTTCCCTAACCCCTGAGCTCCGGTCTGGGGTGGCTGGTTTTTAACAACCTGCTTCATCCCCACCCATACCTTCCTCACATCCCTTTTCCTCTCCTCTTCACAATCTATTATTTTTTACGCCGTGTCCAAGGTGGAGCCGCCATGCCGATGGACTGCCAGGCCACCAGGCGGGAGGGGTGGTCTTAAATGGCGGCGCCTGGCTCTGCCGGGCTTGTAAGCACCTCTCGCAGTGCGGGCTACTGCGAGAGGTGATGCGCGATTGCGTCCCGTGTCAAAAAGAGAGTCACCATGCCCAATGATGAATTTAAAAAAAAACCCAACCCCCAACTTCCCCTATAACATCGACGGAGACGCCCTTGGGCAGCTCTAGCAAAAAAATGGAGGTTCCCCCCCCTGTGCTTGCTCAGGGGACCCTCCATAATTCTTTAACCGGAGAGGAGGCTTACTCCTCTCCTTCGCTTACGGGTGTAGGGGACTCCCTCTCACCCCCTTCTCTGGAGGTGCTTTCGGGCGCCTCCCTTTTACCAGCGGCAGTCCCTTCTGTTCTTTCCAAGGGGACTGCCAAGAAAGCCAGCAGGCAGCCCTTAGCCCGCCGCTCCACATCGAAGCGGCTCAGTAGGGCAAACCCCCTTAGGGGGGAAAGGGAAGCCAGGCCCCTTCGGTCGCTTCTCTAAAAAGACCTGCTGGCAAGAATACTGAACCTTGCCGGGGTCAAGGCCCATGCCTCCCCAAAGAAGACTAGTGACGATACTGCCAACGGGACCTGCGATGTCTTGGGGGGGGGATGGCCAACTGGAGGCCCCCCCCTAAGATAGACATGGTCCTTGAGGAAACCCAGCCTCAGACGGTAGGGCCTTCCATGGGGGGGAATCTGGGCTCGGCGCAAGCACCGAACCCGAATCCGCCCCGATGCAAAGTCCTCCTCAAACGGCTGTGGTTTCCGAAGCGGTACAAGGAGGGGAGGGATCTCCTCCGATAGGTGCCCCCACGACTACCAGGACCTTCTCCATTTCAGAGAATGACCTGGCTGAGGCCGGTCCATCTGGCCTGGGGGCTTCTTCCGGCGGAGGTGAGAAGCGGGTTCATTCCCCGCCCTCCTCTCCGAAAAAGAAAAAGAAAAAGACTAAAAGGACAAAAAAAACTCGAGGCTCCTCTCCATCCGCGGATGCCTCTGGGGACGGATGGGTCTGCTGTCACTCTGGCAAGCGACCAAGCCAAGATCGGCACATCCGCTATAACTGCCCCCCCGGTTGCGGAGCCCCTGACAAAGAAGACTAATACCAAAAGAGTGCACAGGGCGGAGCCTCGATGACATCGGGGCCCCTGATTCAGAGGTTACCTGGCGTTTTCGAGCCCGCTGGCTTCAAACGCTTCCTCGTTATTCGCTCCACTGATGGCACCATGTTGTCCAAGGGCAACATGATCCATCAGAGGAGAGGATTAGCTAGTGCAATTGGTAGAGAGCCGAAGGTGACCCGTTTCTCGGACGGCAGCCTTCTGGCGAATGCGGCGAATCCCGCCGAGGCGGCCAAGATAAGTGCTCCTTGGACACTTCATGGCACCCCGGTGAGTGTGACGCCGCACTCTACCATGAACTTTGTGAAAGGAGTAGTTTATGCGAGGGAACTCGTTGACTACTCCATTGAGGACATCACCCTAGAGCTGGCCGACCATGGTGCGGTCAAGGTCGAACGTGTGATGAGAAAACAGGGAGTGGCTTCGAGACCCACCCCTACACTCTTCGTCACGTTCGACTGTAACAAGCTCCCTGAGTCGGTGCGTGCCGGTTGGTACCGCTACCGCGTGAAGGCATTCGTGCCACTTCCGCGGCGGTGCTATTACTGTCACCGCTTCGGCCATACGAATCGCTCATGTAGACGTGCAAAGTCGGGGTCACCCGAATTCTGTGTAAATTGCTCCAAGGTCGCACACGATAAGTCCAAATCGTGTGTGGCCAAGTGTGTCAATTGCGGAGAGCCGCACCCTGCTTCTTCGAAGCAATGTGGTGCATATCTCCTGGAGAAAGAAATCCTGGCCGTTCAGGCCCAGGATAGACTCTCATTCCGCGAGGCTAAGGACTTGGTCCTGGCGCGCCCAGCTCTGCCTGGGACGTCATATGCCTCAGTATTTCGAAAGGCACCCTCTGCTCCTGGCCCATCCAGGCCAACGAGCACGGTTGTTTCCGCGCCCATTCGGAGCCCTTCTGCGGGCTCTACCCAACCCGGGCGCTCCCCTGGTAAAGCTGGCGGCAAAAAGGGTTCATACCCAGCCCCGGCTAAAACCAGGGCTCCCCCCTCTTCCCCCAGCGTGACCGTTTCCCGCAAGGCGAAACGGCCACGCGCCTCCACCGAGTCGTTAGACTCACAGGAGGCAACACCCCTGAAGATGGTCGCTAGGCCATCTTCGGGGGTTCCTAAAGCTGTCCCCCGAAAGGAGGACAGCAACAAAGGAGCTTCAGCTCCTTCGCCCACGCCCCGAGGTGGAGAGAGTGGCTCGGAGACGGTGGTTCCTCGAAAAGAGGGGCCCCCGCCTCCGAAGCCGCAGCGCCCGCCTAAGGTTTCGAGGCGGAGGGAGGAAAAGACTCGCATGGCGAGCCCAACCTTCCCCAATAAGTCCTCGAAGGCGACAGCGCCTCCAGCGCTTTGTCCGGCCACAGCGCCCGGGGTTCTGCCCCCGGAAAGCGTACGGCCATTCCCGTGAGGGTCTTCAATTCGAGGAGGGCCCCCGCGTCTCCTCCGAGCTAGGCCTGGAGGGCATATTCCTTCAATGGAATTGCCGTTGACTCCGGGCCAACTGGGAGGAGCTGCGGAGGCCCGCCTCGTCCCGTTCCCCGTTATACTTTCCAGTGCCCTAGATTTTGATCTTCGCGCACGATACTTGTCTCGGTACCGGGATGGGCGGGGTCGCTACCGCCTGTCCCTTGTACTCGGGACGAGTGCGTGCACCATGACTGGTGGACTTATTGACTTTTGGGGGGAGGCCGGCCTTCTCCCCTTTATTTAAGGTTCCTATTTTTTGTTATTGTTTTGTTTGTAGGTTGCACTCTCCTGCACCGGGGTGAGGGGGACCTCCCCCCGCTGCCGGAGATTGCTTCGATTGTTAAGTTTTTCCACTTTATATCATTGTTAAGTTTTCATATTTTCACTTTAAAGTAGCCTGGTTCTAGGCTGTCGTGTTTTTCGGCGACTTATGCCCAAGTGGGTAGTTGCCAGATGGGCTCAATAAAATTAAAAAAAAAAAAAAAAACCCGTTCCCCGTTAGCTATTTTTTTGCAGGAGACCATGCTAGGCGCGTGCCCCCTGCCTGCCCTCCCGGGGTATAAGGGTCTTGCGACCCCACCACCGCGGGATGGCCGGGCTGGGGGATGCGCGGTTTACACCCGGCATGATGTCTCCGTTCTTCCTTTCTCTTTAGATACCTCCTTTCAGGCAGTGGCTGTGCAGCTGCACCTGGATAGGAGGTATACTATCATTTCTGCGTACATTCTACCGTCAGCTGACTTCGACGCGGGGGACTTCCGCCGCGTCGTGGCACGGTTGACGAGGCCCTATCTCTTGCTTGGAGATCTGAACGGCAGGCATCCTCTCTGGGGAGATTACTCCATAAATCCCATGGGACAAGTCCTTACCGATCTGATTAAAGAGCTTGAGATGGGTGTCCTAAACGTGGATGAGTTTACGCATCACTGTCCGAGAACCGCTTCATTTTCTTGCCTTGACCTATCTTTGTGCTCTTCGGATGCACAGCCTGATTTTGATTGGGGGGTGGTCGATGACCTCCATGGTAGTGATCACTTTCCCATTCAAATATCATTTTCAGGGCAACTGCCGCCTGAGAGACCACCTCGGTGGTGCTTGGCGCGGGCGCGGTGGCCTGCATTTCAGGAAATGACTGAATTCTCTATCTCAGTCGAGGAGTTTAGGTCGGTAGATGAGGCCGTTGAGTTCTTCTCCGGCAACCTCATCGCCGTGGGCCTGACTACTATTCCTAGGAAGTCTGGCCGTTTTGCACGCCGACCACTCCCATGGTGGTCGGCCGAGTGTGAGACGGCCTTCAAACAGAAGCGTTATGCCTACATGCGCTATAAGCGCCGCCCGAACGATTTCACTGTCGCTGAATTTCGTCGGGCTAGGGCTAGGTTCCGGTATATTTCGAAGCACGCCCGCCGCTCTTCTTGGCGGGCATACGTGTCTTCACTTAACGGGAAGACCCCTTTAGCTGAGGTGTGGAAGCGAGTCAAAAGGATTCGGGACAAGTTCTCGCAGGACCCTTCTCCCGTTCTCCAGGAGAATGGGACCGCAATCTCGGACCCCGCGTCCGTGGCGGAATCCTTAGCAACCGCTTTTTCCGCATTCTCTAGCCGGGATGCTGCTCCGCCAGCATTCAATGCACGTCGTGATGTCGCGGAAGGCCGCCGGCTGGACTTTACCTCCAGAGGCGGAAAACCCTTCAACGACAAGTTTACTGTGAGTGAGTTGTGTTCCGCTCTCGCTTCGTGCGCGGACACCGCCCATGGTCCGGACGATGTCCTGTACGCCATGCTTCGACAGCCGGGGTGAGTGAGGCATGGCCTTTCTGTTAGATTTGTTTAACAGCATCTGGGTGGAAGGTCTTCTCCCAGACTCCTGGCGAATCGCTACTGTGCTCGCCTTTCGCAAGCCGGGGAGAAGATCACTCTACTCCGACCGGTTTCCGCTTAATCTCTCTAACCTCTTGCGTGTGCAAGTTGATGGAGAAATTGGTAAATGTTAGATTAGCCTATTTCCTGGACAGCGGAGGCCATCTGTCTTCTGCACAGTGCGGCTTCCGCAAGTTCCACTCCACGTCGGATGCTCTGCTCCGACTGGAAAATGCCGTCTGCGAGGCTTTCCTTCGTAGACAGCACTACGCCACGGTGTTTTTTGATCTGGAGAAGGCCTATGATACCGCATGGCCTCCCTCAGTCGCCAACAGCTCTCACTGCATCTGCAGCTGATCTCGATGGTGCCTATGCCGTCGAGAGACGGCATTCATACCCTAAGCCTTTTGGGTTTAGGGCCAGGAAACTCCTTCGAGAGGTAGATATCGCTCTCGGGCCGGTGGCGCCCCTGGTTTTGCCTAGGACGCCACCCTGGAGGGTAACACATTTGGCTATTTGTCGCCACGCCTCTGCTCCCAAAGCTTGTACTGCGCCGGGACTATTGCGTTCGACCTTTTTGGAGCACACATCGTGTCACGCTGGTACCGTGCCAGTGTATACGGATGGCTCCAAGTCCCAAGAGGGGGTTGGCTTCCACGCCGTATCCCCTCTGTTTGAAGTCAGCGGGGCTCTACCAGGCGCTGCGTCTGTCTTCACGGCCGAGCTGGTGGCAATACACCACTCCGTACGGGAGATTACGCGACGTGCCCGGTTCGGAGACCGGATTGTGATCTATAGCGACTCACAAAGCGCCGTGAGTGCTCTTGGGGCATTGGAATCTCCGCATTTCCTGGTTCGCGATATCCGTGACGCCACGGTTTTGGCGAGCCGGGCAGATGTCGAGATTATCTTCTGCTGGGTTCCTGGACATGTAGGAATTGCGGGGAATGAGCGCGCCGATGAGGGCGCCAAAGAGTCCGCGAGGACTCTGCGACCGGACCAGCGTTTCGCTCTTCCTCACATCGACTACATGGCAGGAATACGGGCAGCTCTTCGGACTGCTTGGCAAAGAAGATGGGAGACGGTCGAAGGGAACTTAAAGTTGCGTGCCATTGCGCCGCGACTGTTCCCATGGAACTATCCCCCAATGCCGCGGCGGCTTCAGGTTGCTTTCTGTCGTCTTCGAATCGGACACACTCGTGTGACGCATCGCTACTTGATGGAGCGCTCGCATGCGCCCTATTGCAACGACTGCGTCCTCCCCCAGACTGTTCGGCATATTCTTGTCGAATGTCCCAGTCTGGGTGATCTTTGCGCACGATACCTGTCTCGGTACCGGTATGGGCGGGGTCGCTACCGCCTGTCCCTTGTACTCGGGACGAGTGCGTGCACCATGACTGGTGGACTTATTGACTTTTGGGGGGAGGCCGGCCTTCTCCCCTTTATTTAAGCTTCCTTTTTTTTGTTATTGTTTTGTTTGTAGGTTGCACTCTCCTGCACCGGGGTGAGGGGGACCTCCCCCCGCTGCCGGAGATTGCTTCGATTGTTAAGTTTTTCCACTTTATATCATTGTTAAGTTTTCATATTTTTACTTTAAAGTAGCCTAGTTCTAGGCTGTCGTGTTTTTCGGCGACTTATGCCCAAGTGGGTAGTTGCCAGATGGGCTCCATAAAATTAGAAAAAAAAAAAAAAAATCGGGGTTGAGGCGGCTCCGGTTTGTGATTGTGGGTTTTTAACAACCTGCTTCATCCCCACCCATACTTTCCTCACATCCCTTTTCCTTCTCATTTGACTATCTATTTTTTTTAACGCCTTGCCCAAGGTGGAGCCACGATGCTAAAGGGCTGCCATATCACCAGGCGGGAGGGGTAGCCTTGAATGGCGAGACCTGGCTCTGCCAGCCCTGTACGCACCCCTCGCAGGACGGGGGCTACTACAAGGGGGTGATTAGCGTTTTTTTCCCGCAGAAAGAATAGGGTCCCCATGCTCGATGATGCAAATAAAAAAAAAACTTTCCCTTTTCCCCTCTCAATCAACGGAGCCGCCTTGGGGCAGCTCCACAGAAAAAAATGGAGGTTTTTCCCCTGTACTCTTTCAGGGGACCCTCCAAATCTCTCTAACCGGAGAGGAAGCATACTTCTCTCTTCGCCTAAGGGTGTAGGGGACTCCCCTTCACCCCCTTGTCTGGAGATGCCTTCGGGCACCTCCCACTTTCCAGCGGCAGTCTTCCCTTTACTTTCCAAGGGGACTGCCCAGAGAGCCAGCAGGCAGCCCATAGCCGACCGCTCCCCATTGAAGTGACTCGGTAAGGCAAACTCCATTAGGGGAGAGAGGGAAGCCAGGACTCTTTCGGTCGCTTCCCTCAAAAGACCTGCCGGCTAGAATACTAAACCTAGCGGGGGTCAAGGCCTGTGCCTCTAAGACAAGACTAATGACACTGCTGCCAATAGGACCTGTGATCTCCTAAGGGGGATAGGATGGCCAAATGGAGGCACCACCCGAGATAGACATGGTTCTTGAGGCAACCCAGCCTCAGACGGTAGGGCCTTCCATGGGAGCGAATCTGGGCTCGGCGCCAAGCACTGAACTCGACTCCGCTCCTATGCAAGGTCCTCCTCAAACGGCTACAATTTCCAAGGCAGTACAAGAAGGGGGGGGGATCTCCTCCTCCAACCGGTTCCCCTATGACTGCTAGGACCTTTTCCATCTCGGAGAAGGACCTTGCTGAGGCCGGTCCATCTGGCCTGTTGGCTCCTGCTGGCGGAGGGGAGAAGAGAGTTCATTCCCCGCCATCCTCTCCTAAAAAAAAGATTAAAAGACTCTGGGCTTCTCTCCATCCGAGTGGGCTGTGGGGACGGATGGATCTGCTGCCATTTCGGTAAGCGACGAAGCCAAGATCGGCATATCTGGCCACTCTCCCCCCTCCCCCCCGGATGCAGAGCCCCTGACTGTGACCAAAGATGCGCTTGGCGGAGCCACGATAACATCGAGCCCCTCATTCAGAGATTAGCCGGGCTTTTCGCGCCCGCTGTCTTCAAACGCTTCCTAGTTATTCGCTCCACTGATGGCACCATGTTGGCTAGGGGCAACATAATCCATCAGAGGAGAGCTTTAGCTAGTGTTATTGGTAGAGAGCCGAGGGTGACCTGTTTCTCGGACGGGAGCCTTTTGGTGAATGCGTCGAATCCTTCCGAGACGGCCATGATTAGTGCCGTTTGGACACTTGATGGCACGCCTCTGAGTTTGATGCCGCACTCTACTATGAACTTTGTGAAAGGAGTAGTTTATGCGAGGGAACTCGTTGACTACTCCATATAGGACATCACCTTAGAGCTGGCTGACCATGGGGCGGTCAAGGTCGAACGTGTGATAAGAAAACAGGGAGGTGCCTGTCCCGGTACAGGGATGAGCGGGGTCTCTACCGCCTGTCTCTTGTATTCGGGACGGATTCGTGCACACCGACCCGTGGACTTTTAGACTTTTTCGAGGAGGCCGGCCTTGTCCCTGTTATTTAATATTTGACTATGGATCACGTTCTTCTTCGCCGGGGGAGGGCGGGCCTGCAACCGTCGACGGAGCTCGCTTTATATTTTTTCAATTTGTATATTTTTGTTTTTGTTTTTTCTGTTTGCATTTTTTTTCTTTTTTTATTTTGATTTTATTATATCCTAGATTTATGCTAGGTTGAGTACGGCGACATATGCCCTCGAAGGCAGTCGCCAGATGAGATATTAAAAAAAAATAAATAAAAAATATTTAACTAGTTGTTTTTTTTCTTTGTTTTTGTTATTTTAGTAGGTCGCACGTACCTGCGCCAGGGAGAGGCGGACCTACCCTGACGCTGGAGCTTGCTTCCTGCCTCTTACATTATTCTTTTTTATTTATTGTTGTTGTTTTTTCTTTTTTCATGTTACTATTTTAAAGTAGCCTAGTACTAGGCAGTGGTAAGTACGGCGACTTATGTCCAAGGAGGCATTCGCCAGATTAGCTCTTAAAAAAAAAAGAATTATAAACTATGATGTCAAAGTTGATAATCTTGAATGGTTATCCTATCTATTAATATAGCATAACCACAAAAGTTCCAAGATAGGATCCCATAAAGCATTAAGGTGGGGGGCAGGCAGTCGAAATTAAGAGCTATTGAGTGCTTCGTCCACAGGTGTGCGTGCTATCGCGCCGTGACTGTTCCCGTGTTCGTGCCACCGATTCCCGCGACGGCTACAGGTCACTTTGTGTCTTCTTCGAATCGGATACACTCGTGGGACGCACCGCCATTTGATGGAGCGCTCGCCGCAACCCCATTGTGACGACTGCGTTGTCCCCCAGACTGTTCCCGCATTCTTGTTGAATTTCCCAGTCTGGGTGATCTTCGCGCACGTTACCTGTCCCGGTACCGGGACGAGCCGGGTCGCTACCGCTTGTCCCTTGTACTCGGGACGGGTTCTTTTACACAGACGTTGACTATGTGACTTTTTGGAGGAGGCTGGACTTCACTTTATTTGACTCTCTCTGGTACAAGTTGCATGTTCCTGCGCCCGCGGGAAGGCGGTCCTACTCCCGTCGCCGGAGCGTGCTTCCTTCTTGCTTTTAGTTTCTTTTTGTTTTCCTTTTTCTATCTTTCTTTTTTCTTTTAACCTAGCCGTAGTAATAGGCTTTAGCGTGATTACGGCAGCTTTGGGCCTATTAGTCAGTCGCCATATGGGGGCTTCTAAAAAAAATAAAATTATTCGCTTTTTGGTATCTTTTTATAAAGTGAATTAAGTGATTACTATTTGTGGTGAATCGAGATAAACAATTTATAAGGACTTATTTTTCCCTCCTTTATTAGGAAGATAATTCATTCCTCGATGTGGATAGCCTTTCAAGCAGCCGAATTTGTCATTCGCTCTAAAGGGCCTTTAATTATTTATTTATCATTTGCATTTTAATAAGTTCCATTTGTATTTTCATTTTTAATTTGCATTTTGGGGATTTACCATTTGAAATTACTTTATTCGTTCCAAAATTGATTTGTTTTTTTTTGCCTACAAGTGGGATTTCGAGGATAATCGATTCGCTGTACTCCCTTCTCCCTTTCCTGATGGCTTTCAATGCCGGTATCCCTTTATTAACTATAAAGTTCTTAATAAACTGTAAGAGCTTTTCGGCCTTGGAAAATAAAAGTGGTACCGGCATTCGGATTTGGTTTAAATCTGCCAGGTAGGAGGACATTGCTTAACATTACATTTGTACCTATAACACTGTTCCCACAGGTCATGCAAAGTCGGGTAAAGTCAGTTTTTTTAAGAAAAGAAGTCGGGTAATTTGGGCAAATTTATAGTGTCGGGTAAAAACAAAAATTTATTTCAGATTTTTGTGTTTTCCACTCTAGAATTATGTAACGGCTATTTTCCTAGTTTCTATGTACACATTTTACGCAAAAATATATAGTTCATAATAATAAAATCTAAATCATTTACTATTAATTTCAAATTCACTTCGGAATTCTATACATGGCCATGTATAGAATTCCGCAGACATTTCCCTCATGGGGGCTGGTATATACTAGCTCAATGGCGTTGGCAAGCTTATTATTATTTTATAATACGTAGTAGAAAATTATCGATTTAATGGTCGGGTAATTTTAAAAGTAAGTCAGGTTAAAAGTAAGTTCTTTTTTCGTATTCATATTCCTGTGGGAACCCAGTTTTTTGTCCCATCTGGCGAGTGCCTACTTGGGCACAAGTCGCCGTATTCACAGCCTAGTACTAGGCTCTGTGGCAACCCCCTATAACTTAAAAGTAGATAGGGCAAGTTTCAGTTAGGATATTTAAGTTCGTGTATTGTTTAATGTCTCCTGGCGAAGTTCCTTAGGAATTAAGTTAGCGCTTCCTCTAACTAACTTGGAGCTGATAAGACAACCGGTTATTATGGAAGGCACGAGCCAAGAGGAAAGCTACGTTAGGGGGGAGGGAGGGGGGGATTTAGTTGGTCGTTTGTTTATTCGCTTGTATAGTAAATAATTTGAAGGAAAACTTTGGATTTACTCGTTTTATGACTAGACTTCTCCGGAGTCGGAGAACCTTTCAACGACAAGTTTACATTAAGTTAAGTTCAGATCTCGCTTCGTGTGCAGATACCGCCCATTGTCCGGGCAATGTTCCGTAATGCCATGCCAGGTGACTCAGTGACTTGTAAGGGAAAATAAAAATATTGCAAATTACTAAAGCAGAGTTTTATTGAATAGAAAAAAATATTTAAATGATCATTTGAATTATCATATTGTTTAGTTTTGATTACATAAGCTTTGAAATGGGTTAGGTGTGGTTAAGTAAAGGAATGTGTTGTTTGAAACGCTGATCCAGTTATGAGGGTGTCTGGATTGAACTAAAGCTAATATAAATTGCGATAAACGAAAAGAACTTCTAAAGTAAAGTAAAGTAAATTTAAGGTAAGTTACGATCTACGAAGAGACCTTCCAAATATTTACAATTCAAGAATAAGCACCTGGGTTTCGATCAAATCAAGATAAAGCACCTGTGTTTCGGTCAAATCAAGATTAGGCACCTCTGATGCCTAATCTTAAATTGATCCTGGATTGTAAAAGCAATATTGGTTATTTTGTCATTAGGTTACGTTGTTACTTATTTTGGTTATCTGTCTTTTTTAAAAATGGGTTTACATTTTGACATTACGCTCTCTACCTAGCGTAGGTGTGTGTGTGTATGTGCGTGTGTATTTCCGCGTGTGTATGTGCGCATATTCTCGTTCCAATTTTGATCCGTAGAAGGTGGATGGTACCCCATCCACCTTCTAGGGAACTCGGCATCGTTGAGCATAACGGATCAATCTGTGATTTTATTTTTACTCTATGCTCGAGGGCTTCTTCGACTAGTCTCTCTGGCGTCATCGGAGTATTCCCACTTATTGTCCGACCTTTATACCTGCGACAATTTCGTGTGGGCCTCCATCATCAGGAAACGAACTCCTTTCAGTAGCATATACCTTGAGGTTTAAAATCCTCAAATAGTATAATGTACTTAGGTTCGCGCTTGTATGAAGAAGAGGATCTAGTCGGGCGAGGTAACTGAGAGGCCTTTCTTGGGTTTGAGAAAGGTTTCACAGCTTCCATCTGTTCTCCATGTGATTGTCTAGCTGTTGTTTGCGTCTCTGTGCGTGAGAGTGTGAGAGTTTTATCTCAGCCATAGCCTGGACCTGCCAGTCAGGTTAGGTTAGAAATACTTCCATAATATACGTAGGTGAGTCAAAAAGTTCTCAGACAAATGCCAGATTATTGAAATGTTCGATTTTGTACAAGTAAATACAGGGTCAAACACGACTTTCATGTTTTCTGAACAATTCCTACAAAATTCGTCATTCAATTTGTCGAGACTCTTTGTATTAGATGTGCTTCAAAAAGGTTACTTTTTTGAACCCATAAAATGGCAAATTTTGAGATAAGAGCGAACATTAAATTCCTGACTAAACTTGATTAGAAGCCTGTTAAGATTATTGACGCTCTACAACAGGTTTATGGTGACTCTTCGCCATGTAGAGCGGTAGTTTACGACTGGATTAAGCGCTTCAAGGGGGGCAGAGAAGAAGTTGAAGATGATCCACGTGAAGGGAGACCCTCCACCTCCATTAACCCAGAAAATGTCGAGCTTGTGAGGAATCTAGTGGATAAAGATCGCCGTATTACTATTGATGAAGTTGCCAATGCATGTGAAATCTCTCATGGCTCAGCATTTGGAATTCTAACTGAAAATCTTGGCCTGAGCAAGCCTTCAGCACGTTGGGTCCCAAAAGCGTTGCGAGAAGACCAGCTGAATCATAGGGCCAACCTTTCTTTGGCTATTTTGACCAAGATTGAAGCAAACGAGGATAGTATTTTTGAGCGCCTCGTAACGGGAGATGAAACTTGGGTGTATCAGTTTGATCCTGAAAGTAAAAATCAATCAAAAGAGTGGCACCCAAGGGGGGCAGCAGGGCCTATCAAGTTCAAGACAGAGAGGTCCGTTAAGAAGATAATGGCTACAGATTTTGGGATTCGGAGGGAATTATTTTAATAGACTTCTTAGAAGGACAAAAAACTGTTACATCCAGCTATTACGAAGGAGTTTTAAGGAAGCTGAAAACTTCAATAGCCAAAAAACGACGAGGAAAGCTCCACAAGCAAATCTTGTTCCACCATGACAATGCCCCTGCACATTCGTCCAAAGCTGTGAGATCTCAGCTACGGGAATTTCGATGGGAAACTCTTGCTCATCCCCCTTATAGCCCTGATTTAGCACCCTCTGACTTTTTTCTGTTTCCAAATTTAAAGGGACACATAAAAGGAACCCGGTTTCAATCATTAGATGAAGCAAAAAAGCAGGTCATTACTTGGTGCCAGAGACAACCCCGTGAATTCTACAAAGATGGTCTTTACCGTTGGATTCATAGATTAAGAAAGTGTATAGATGTTAATGGAGCTTATGTAGAAAAATGATTACAGTATTATTACAAATAAAAATTTTATGCCATTTATCTGAGAACTTTTTGACTCCCCCTCGTATGCAGCACATTATTTTGTTAGATTTTTTTCGATAGGAAGTATTGTCTGTTTTGTGCCATTCCGCTTTCGTAACTTTCGCATAGGTGGCATTAGCTTTCTTTTCCTTTTCACCCTTCTCCTTTTCTTCCTTGTTCGCTTTTCCTGCATATGGTGCCTTTTTTAACTGGGCAGCTCATCGACATCGTTCAGTATTCACCGCCACAATTCTCTTCCGGGAGTCACTTTTGCAATCACGCCAGACGTTTCCTTGTTGTGCACAGACAAAACACACCACGGCCACTTGCCCCAATGCGAACATCCTGGTATGTTTTTTGTACCTGTAGACTTTGCAGGTCAACAAATTCTTCACGGTTAATCTGTTCAAGGCAGACGCACACATTAAAGAGGAAGACTCCGTTTTCTTTTAATTTAATTGACATTTCAATTTGCGGAAAAAAGAAATGGGTGTAGCTTTTAAATTTAATCGCCTCTGCTACTTTTGGTCACCTGTGATTTCTGAGAATCTCTGCCATGATTCCTTTCATTATGTGGCCTCTAACCCAGGTTCGAAGCGCCAACAAATCACATTCCTGTAAGAACGTACGTATTTCTCCTTGGCATAGAATAAAATGTGGTCAGTTTGCTTCAGTCATATCTTGTCCACATCCTTTTCCCAATGTCTCCGTTTCTGTCCCTTATGTAGCCGAGTTCAGCATTTTTCCAATTTTGATCCTTGCCTTATTTCGCCTAAAAGATCCTCGAATTGCGAGGATCAAACTGAAATCAGATTTTCGTTCGTTTCTCCCTAGGATTTCTCTATACTTGGAGGACTTAGAAACAAAGAACGGCGAAAAGAGGCTTCGGATAAACCGGATTAGCGAGGATTACACCTCCAAAGGCTGTCGAACTTTGATCTTTGACTCAGCATAGCTTCTTCAGGATATAAATTATTGGACACGGTTTATTGATACACGATTATATGTATATATATATATATATATATATATATATATATATATATATATATATATATATATATATATATATAATATATATATATATATATATATATATATATATATATATATATATATATATATATATATAGTAGGAATATGAAGACCCAGGTGATTACACTAATCATTTATTGGCGGGACGTTTCGGACCTTCACTAGGACCATCTTCAGCGACTGTATCGACTAATGAGAAGAGGAAGGAATATTAGCGATAAGAGTCAAAAGAATACATTAAATAATGGCTAAAAAAGCGGATGAAGACAAGTTACAATAATAAAATTGACAATTATTGAGATTAAAGTAAAAACAAATAACAATAGATAGAATTAATTAATACTAGTGTAATTTTAAAAAATAATAGAAATATGTGAATTTATAACATAAGCTGACTTGAATATCAAATATTAAAGGTAACTGGAGTAAACAATAAAATAACCTATTATATTAAATTATAAAAAAAAACGAAAACAAATCAGAATGAATTAAACAGAATGAATAACCTTTATCGTGGGAGTTGAAAATCAACTAACTAAAGATATAAAAACTACTAACGAGATTTGGTCGGTTGGCTAGTTAATGTATTGAAGTATTGGTTGGTTATATAGTGAAAGGTTTAATTAAGGCGGAGTAATTATTTAGGTTTGGATTTATTTTATTTTATATATATATATATATATATATATATATATATATATATATATATATATATATATATATATATATATATATATATATATATATATAAAATATTGAGGATAAATCCCTGAGCCACCAGAAACGGATGCAACATCCTTTAATTTCTTACTACGTTTCAAAAACTACAAGTTTTCATCTTCAGGCTAGAATAAGTTTACTAAAGTTAATACATTTGAAACACGGGAGATCTACGAGGCCTTTCGACTAATCGTCCTTTACAAAGCAGACTGAAACGGGGAGAAACATAAGGAGAAATTTATACAAAGAAGCCACATACACACGTATATGACAGATGAGGACATTGGGATTATAATGGCATTAAAAGGTACTTGTAAACCAACCCTATTGAAGAATTAAGCCTGCCAAAACAGAAGGTGACCAGTGAAAAAAGGGGGTTTACAAAAAAGAGGAGGGGGAACTTAAACCGTCCAAACTAAATTAAGATCAAAATTTTATAATTCTTCTATTTAAGAACCGAAAATATATTAAACATAGGAATAACAAGGTCAAAACGCGCGCATATGACAAATGAAGAATATAGGGAGAAATAAGCCAGACGAAACAAAAATAATTTCTAAGAGGTGAAGAGTATAATGAATAAAACAGAAAATATATTAACCATAGGAATAACTAGAAAAGCTAATCATTAATTAACTTAGTGATTTTATCTTTAAGGTCCTTCTTGTACATTTTTGTAAATCAAGGGTCCAAAAATACATGCTGGGGCTGAGATTAAAATTACAATTAGAAGTAAGCTGTTTAATCGCAGATTCTAAAAGATTGCGTGAAAAGTATCTGTTGGTCCGTAATTAGTGTCTTGAGTTAGTCTTTAATCTCTCTTAGTCTTCTGTGGGCATTGTGGTTGGGGCCTATCAGCGCTACTACATTGGACAGGTCTTTCATGAGAGGGGTCCAATAGGGAGCTGGAAGGGTTTTATAATTGATATGGGGAATACTATTTTCATCGGCTTTAATTAGGAGGTCGGTGATTTTATCCACCTCTTCATCTATCTCTTCTAAATTGGCGTAAAGGGTCTGGGATATAATTTAGAAGATAATTTCTGTAGCTTTCCCAGTTTGCCTGCTTATAGCTTTTGCGTTCTTGGATTGCAATTTGAATGGGATTTACTCCAACTGTAATTTAATAGCCTGGTGGTCGCTCGGAATGATGGGGCCCGGTTCAATGTAGTAGTTGTATGGAAACCTGATACTGGATAAAACAATATCGGGTTTCGTTGCTGCTTTTTCCGTAATGTATGTCGGGAATTCTGGTCCGATTCTTGTCACGTATTGTCTGTCAAGTAAGACTTCGATGTTTCTGCCTGCATTGTTGTAGGAGGTATACCCCGCCGCTGCACACCTTGCATTCAGATCTCCAGCAAAGATTACATTTTTCTTATTGCTGAAAATCTGTAGAAGGTTATGCATGGGTACATAGCCGCGTCTTGGGGGTTGGTACCCCGTAGCCACGACCAGTCCCTTCCCGCCTACCTCAATTGCAAGGTATGATTCATCTAAGTCGGGTAGTTTTTTGTATATTAGTCCTTTTTTGACGGCTATTGTGCAGCCGTCCGACCGTTCCTGGCTGATTTTTTCTAATGACGTCGTATTGAAATATTTTTAACTCTTTTTGCGCTGTCAGTCCATGTTCGGAGATAAGTACAATGTCAGTTTCACTTTGTCGCAAAATATTGCCATAGATGGAACCTTTTCTGTCCCATCCTTTGACATTCATTTGTACAATCGTAAGTCTGTTGGTCATTTGTGTAATGTTGGGTATTTTAGTGTGGGGGATTAAAGTGGACGCTTATTCACGATCCACTTTAGCCCCATGAGGTGTACTGGGCAGGGTGCGCTCCCTGTCGTTTCGTTTTTTCCTGAATTCTGTGTCAGTGATTGTGTCAAAGCAGTAAGTGGTCAATTTAATCATATTTTGGACGAGAGCCTCCTCAACCTGCTGTTCCGGAACCTAGTCTGAGCATTCCCACTTGTATCTTCCGGTCCTAAGACCCTCTGAATATTCGCGGGAATCGATTTCGGTTGGGAAGGGCGCCGATTCGGGGGCATATAGCTTGAGATTGAAGCCTCTCGCACTGCTTCCTTGTTAGGCGTCTTGGTTTGTGTTTTTGGTGTATCGGTATTATTTTGGGGGGTTGTAAGTAGCGCTTGTTTTTCTGTTTGAGTTGTTGGTTTGGCTTTGTTCAGACGTGGGTCGCGTGTGCTGGCTGTGTTTTTGGGTGCGGGTACCTTTAGGCACGTTTCCTGGCACTGAGAGGCTACGCTTATTC
Organism: Ceratothoa steindachneri; assembly: GCA_963969495.1. Classification (NCBI taxonomy): domain Eukaryota; kingdom Metazoa; phylum Arthropoda; class Malacostraca; order Isopoda; family Cymothoidae; genus Ceratothoa; species Ceratothoa steindachneri. Next base: position 59,358,536 of record OZ018327.1, read on the forward strand.
ACATAACCTCCTCTGAAGGAGGGTTTTCCGGGAACCACATCTCCTGCAGGCCGTTCTTTACGAGCATGCGGTTCACCTCGGTGGAAAAAGTACCTGGTCGTGTAATGTTTGCTATGTGTGCATAATAAATGCAACACATTATTTTGGTGGAGTGCTCATTTTCGATGTGGAGAAAAGTCTTTTGGTTATTCGTCTCGGCAATCGAGGCTATGGCTACTTTTGCATAGGTCGAATTTGACTTCTTTTTCTCCGTTTCACGTCGTAGCTGGGTTTGTTTCTGTATCTCATTTTTCCTGATCGGGCATGCCATGGACATAGTCCGATGGGGGCCTTCACAGTTTAGATACTTTGGAGAGGTACTCTTACAATCGCGCCAAAAATGGTTGCGACCGGCACAAATCGAGCATATCATAAGGTCTTTTTCAGGGCAGCTTGAAGTGGTGTGTTTGCCGTACTTGTAGCACCGAAAGCACATTTGCAAGTCGACAAACTCTTCCCTTTCAATATGCTCTGGGCAGACTCTTACGCTAAAAAGTAGTAATCCTAGATCCTTTGCCTTTTGATCCAGTGTTGTATCTTCGAAAACGACCTTGAAGACGTGCGTGTAGGTTTTGAACTTAATAATCTCCGCTACTTTTGCCCAAGGGTGGTTCCTTTCAACTTGATCCTTTTTCTTCTGCCGAGTGGCTCCCGATCCAGGATTAGAGGCGCCTGCAGATAACACAACGGTGTGTTTTTATTTGAGGGGGTGGGGGGAGGTTTAGGTTAACCGTCTTCAGGCATTCAACTGCTTTGCTTGAGGTCAAGTCTTCACAGTCGCCTCCCTCGCACAAATAGCAGAGTATCCATTTTGGATGTTGATTAGTCTGACCAGTGCAATTTTCAAGTTACCATGAATCTGTTCGAATACCTTGCCTCTGTCCGGTTTCGGGCCCTCCGAGAGGACCCGAAGAGTGATGCGAAGCGTCTCCCTCATTTTTCCTGCATTATACCGTACACTAGATGGTCAATATTCATAAAATCGGTTATTTATATAAGAAAATATGGTGAGAGAGAGGGAGAGAACAAAGGGCCAATGTCCAAGTCAAATAACACACTTTACCTTAATATTTTCCTTGCTTCTGGAGATTGTGAGTGAGCCAATTGAAGTTTCAGTCCTCTCTTCCTGAAGGAGTGAAGATCCGTCCGTAAACCGTCTTCAATCGAAGAAGGCCAGTGGTCCACTTTTCTAACGATCGAGCTTTCGCTATTCCCAATTTTTATTACTATTCGAGACTCTTCACAAAATTTACTATGCTTGCGCAGAAATTCACTTTATAAAAATTCCGAGTAAGGAGTTGTCACAGTGGAAGTTCAACTGACTAAGACAACCAAAGCAGTCCTAAAAAATCGGAAAATTTATTTCAGCCGTGTTTATGTGCAAACGGTTGGGGCGTTAATAACATTTTAAATCTATTATGGCGCTGATTGGACAATTATTACAGTGCTTATGTCTAAAAGCTGATTGGTCAATTTGTCAACACTAAGGCGGTTTTCCAAAAATGAACGTAAGAATGACTATTTAATGTATATAAATCCTGATTGGTTGAATTTTTAGTGTTATGAGTAGATGAAATAACTATTTATATAGCTGTATTTTTGTGTATACTCCAGAGCAGCTTTTTAGACAGGAGCTCGTGGTCGTAAAATCTTTAACCTGGTAAAGGAGGAAAAGTTTTGGACAAATTTTCCACAGCCCCGAGCAATTTTCAAAGCAGGCTTTGAACTAGTCTGACCAGCCAAACCCACCAGTATACCCTGAACTGGCAGAGCTTAGCCTCAAGTGTCTATCTTGGGGTACCAACTGCTGACTGTCACACCATCCTCCAGCTGAGAGGCAGCGGTTTGATTGGAGATTTCTCCTGTTTCTGCTGCTCTCGGCGCTGGGAAAAAAAGACACTGGTGGACTGATTGGAGATAACTCCTGTTTCTACCGGGGCCTTAGTGTTCGCAGCATCGGGACCATTAAGTTTGTAACGTCCTGCATAAGAGATCTAATAAGGAGAGCCAGATTGATTGGAGATTTCTCCTGTTTCTGTCTCGACTAGATCGATGAAGGCGTTCAGGAGGTGAGCGTGAATAAGCATCTCGAACAGATCAGAGAGGAGAGAGAAGAAACTTCATCTTCGGTGAATCTTCAACCCGGTAAAGGAGGTAAAGTGTTGGGAAATTTCCTCTATCCCGAAACTTTTGCAAAACTGGCTATCGAACAAGCTTGATCAGCTTGTCACACCAAGATAACTAGAACTGGCAGTACTCAACCCCAAGCGTCTACATCGAGGCACCCCCCGCTTACTAGCACACTATTCCCCAGCTAAGGCGGACTGATTGGAGATTCCTCCTGTTTCTACCGGGGTTGTAGTAGTGGAGGTCTCGGGTTTGCCGAATCCGTACTTCTCTGCCTCACAGATCTTATAAGGAGTGCCGGACTGATTGAAGATTTCTCCTGTTTCTGGAGCTCCTTGGTCGGGACGGACTGATTGTAGATTTCCCCTTTTCTGTCACGACTAGATAAGTGAAGGTCTCCAAATTAATGAGAAGTCACCCTCGCCATAACCGGGATGGGGGAGCCGCTGGACTTTCGAGTCCCACTGAAACTAATTAGTAACAAAAACCCGGAAAAGGCGGGGGTATTCGAAGCTATTTTTGATAAACTCTGAATAGGCCTCAAACGTCTAATCGAGACGAACAGAGGTTACACAGTCATTTGTCATACGCAAGATGACCTAGACAAAAATTAACAGCGGAAGGTGCGCTAGAACTGGGCAAGTTTGGCCTAGAACCACGGCCGTCCCCAGCACTGGTAGTAAGGAAGGCAATAATTTGCAGAAGAGTAGACCCCTGGGTAGGTGAAAGATCGGCCGAAGAAATTAAGACAGAGATAGAGAGGAACCATGAATGGGCGGAAGTGACAGAAGTAGTCAATTTCCATAACCTCTCTCATGTATTCAAAGTGATATTCAATAACATGGAAATGGCAGCCAAAGCTAAGGAAACAGGCCTTAACTGTTTTCTATTGTAATTTCCTCTCAAGTTGAGCGGGAAAGATTTTTCGAGCTTCTAACCTGTTTCAATTGCTACAAGGTCGAAGATCACTCAACCAGCGCCTGCCCCAACTCTGGGAAGCCAAAGATCTGCTCCAAGTGCTCGCAGACAGGACATGACTGGAGACACTGCGTGAGCGACAAGAAAATTTGCATTAACTGTGCAGGGAATCACCGCACCCTGAGCATGCAGTGCCCAGTCAGTAAGGAAGAACTTAGAAAGAAAAGAGAGGCTGTGGACAGACCGAAACAATCTTACGCCGCAACCGCAAAACTCCAAACACAACAGAACGTTGTATTACAACTGAGCGACACTACCCCTACCAAAATGCTGGCATGCATTTTGCATGCACATGTGATAAACCTAGCTTGTGTTGGTTCATTCAACACAGAAATGAACAAGATGCTGGCGGCAAACAACATGGAAACGATTAAATTTCCGGACAATTCACAATCCGAAAAAGTCCTCTCGGCATCGTACCCAAATACTAAACCATCACAAACAGCGGATAGTCCGGATACAGGAAAAGCCCAAGAAATTACACTGATAACGGCTCAACATCAACAAACCGACACCCCAGCATCTCTACCTAGCTCGCCCAAGCGGAAAAAAACCCAGAAAAAAACAAAGTAGAACCAAAGGTTCAGGAAAAAAGACTGAACAAAAAGAGGATGAGCTCGAGTTAGACGGCAGAGAAATCAGACTCACCTTATCTCTAAACCCACAAAATATCCATAAAAAAAGAAATCTTCACAGAAGATGTGGCAGCAGGAGTCAGAGAAGGTCAGATCAAGTGGTGCTATGACTCACCAGTTACCGGGAAGACAATCGGAGCATCTTTACTCGCCTGTAAAACCAAGCTTTACAACAAGAACTTTAGGCTCTATGACCCGGAATTTTATAAGAAATTAAAATCTGGCCGTCAAACGGCCAAAGAATAATACAGACCAACGGGATAGCGTATAGAAACCGGCTAACCATCTTGTCACACAATGTGCAAGGATGGGAACCTAACAAAAACAAATTATTCGATGTCTACAGAAAACTAGACCAGATTTTCTTCTGCTGTCTGAAACCAGCATCAAAGACGAAGACAAACAGAAGATCTTTGGATATAATTTTATACAAAAGAACTGCACAGGAGAAAGATTTGATGGTGCGCTAATAGCAGTGAAAAAGGAGTTACAATTCAGACAAGTTAACCCTATGGCTGAATCGACTCTGTCGATGGTGCTCTATGGGTGACATAGAACTAAGCGCGGGGTACCAGCCCCCTCGCCGGTCATATCTGCCCTATCATGACCTATACACCCTTTTCACAAAATAGCACCCAGGTCTATTCGCTAGGGACCTTAACGCCAGGAATAGAGCAGCGGGATACTCATCTACAAACACAAGAGGTAGACTTCTAGATCTCTTGACTAGAAGAGGCGTTGCAGAGCGCATTGGGCCGGACTTTCGCACGTTTTTCTACCTAGGGTCAGCCACCAAACCTGACGTCGTGCTCACGAACCCTAACTTCCCTTTCCACCAACGTCTCTCTCCAGGGCCTCTAACATTAAGTGATCATTTGCCCATGCTGATCACTATAGCAACTGCCCCTATCCCAGTCCCAGTTATCCCAAGAAAAGACTTCTGGAATGCAAAGTGGGAAGATTACAGGAGAGCATTCCCAGAGGGTATCCCTGATTTGAAGGACACATCCGAAGAAGATCGGGATGAAGAACTGACTGCTATTAATGACTGCATCTCTAACATCAACGCTATAGCTATCCCTATAACATCACATAAAGTTATCATACCCACAAAACCCACACAAGAGAGAGTGGTGCTAAAGCAACGATTCTCCAGAGTCTACGAGACCATCCTCAACTTGGGCTATACCAGACCCATGGACTTTTGCTTCGTTCAGTTTTTCAGAAGTCAGCTGAACTCCACGCTAGGAACAGAAATCAGAGACAAATGGAAGTCTAATAGAAAAACTAGACACTGAGAGGAACCCGAAGGCCTTTTGGGCGACCATCAACAAATTAAAGGGGAACGCTCGCACCCCAGGCCAATCTGAAATCAAGCATGAAGGGACTACGGCGGTCACTCCCAAGGAGAAATAGAAGCTGTTCCGCAGAGTTTGGGAAAATGTCTTCCAAATATCAGAGTAAGAAGAAGATTTTGACCTAGGCTTCAAGGACCAGGTTCTCGAGTATATGGAGAGGAGAGAAGGGAAGTTTGACCTTTATAGAACCACATGCTTCCATCGGTTTCAAGGTAAATCTCAGGACGGAAAGAGAATAACAATGGAGAAACTATCAAATTATATTTCTTCATTCAAGTATTAAGCCCCGGGGCTCAGACAAATTACCATTAGGCATTTAAAAGAAGCTCCGGAGAAACTTAGAACCAGGCTGCTGAACCTGTTCAATGCTTCTCTAGCAATAGGATATTTCCCGGATGTACTGAAGACCTCCAAAATGATCTTCATACCCAAACCGGGAAAACCATCTAACCAGGTCATGAATTATAGACCCATCTCACTGCCGGAGACCGTTGGGAAGCTTTTTGAAAAAATTCTCAACAGCAGACTGGCAAAACACTTAGCAGAGAAGAACCTTCTGAACGAAGAGCAGCATGGATTTAGAGAGCACAGAGGCACTGAGACAGCAATTGCCCATATGCTGTAACACGCGGCAGCATGGGGAGCTAGAGGTTGCTGGATTGACGTCGTCTGCAGAGACGTGAAGAAGGTCTGAAATACAAAATCTCAAGGCTGAAACTCACTCCCCACTTCGAAAAAGTCCTCTGTAGCTATCTAACCAATAGGCGAGCGGTGATAGCCTTCGAAGAGCCTCTGGTGTTCCACAAGGAGGATGCCGTAGCCCCACTCTCTTCCCCATCTACACGAAAGACATCCATATAACCATCGACGGGAAAACACTGAATATTCAATACGCGGATGATGTCACCCAAGTTGTAGTACGGAGGTCAAAGTCGGCAAGGCTGATGGCTAGAGCCACGGCAGCAGAAGCCGAGGAAATCTCCAACTTCGAAAGACGCTGGAAAATACAAACCAATGTGTCTAAGTTCTCTGCAACTGCAATAAGGAGACATTGTACCGTCTCTATTTTCAATATAGGAAACACCGACATCGAATACTCTCCCCACGCGTCTATTCTCGGATTCAGACTCTCCAGTTACGGAATGAGCAAGCACGTGAGCACTAGGATTGGATATGCAAAAACTGAACTAGACAAACTTCACCGATTCAGAAACCTCACAATAGCTAACAAGAAAAAGCTATACATCAGTTTGGTTAGGTCCAAATTGGTGTACCCCAGTATACCAATCAACGCTGCATCTAACAAGAACATATCGATGCTTCAAAGAGTGCAGAACCAAGGACTTAGATTCACTACTGGCTCCAAGTGGTTCGACTTCCGAACCTCGAGGAGCCTGCACGAACAAACAAGAATTGAACCTATAAACCTGTATCTCTACAAAAGAGGAAAAAACATCTGGGAGAAACTAGAGACATCCTCGATACTGAGGAGAGAGAATATAAAAACTACCTTCCAAACACCAAAAGAGCAGAGCCAACACCAAGATTCAAGTGAATGAACTAAAAACAAAAAAAGTTCACGAACACACTTAAGAATCAAAACAATGGAGATGGCCCGTACACCGAACAACTACACTAATAACCTTATGCTTCTTTCATTTCCACACCTCCCCCCCCCCTTCCTCTTTTATTCACTATTCACCACCTCTTTTTCAAAACTTTCTATAAAAAAGGAAAAAAAAAGTATACTCCGACTCGAAACTTTCTCTTCTCCTCCGAAATTTCCCCAAATCTTTCACCACTATTACTCTTATATTATTTTCACATAGGGTAGGTTATATGTATTAATTTTACATATTTATAAAAGACTCATTGTATTTCTTTCTTTAATATATCGTGAATCGGGAAAGTTAGTCAGAAAAATTATTATTATTCAAGAAGAAAAGTTATATTTCCTGTTCGCCTTCCGACCCCAGCTTAGCCTCTTCTCCTTCCTTCAAAACACCTGTTTCCTCGCTTTTCATACCTTGCCCACACCTTTCTCTGGTCAGCCTCTAATTTCACAGGGTAGATGCTGACCTCCTTCTCAACCAACCGTCCCGGATCGTGGCTGAGAACGGAGGGGACAATGTTCCGTAACCCCTGAGCTCCGGTCTGGGGTGGTTGGTTTTTAACAACCTGCTTAATCCCCACCCATACCTTCCTCACATGCCTTTTTCTCTCCTCTTCACAATCTTTTTTTTACGCCATGTCTAAGGTGGAGCCGCCAAGCCGATGGACTGCCGGGCCACTAGGCGGGAGGGGTGGTCCCAAATGGCGGCGCCTGGCTCTGCCGGGCCTGTAAGCACCTCTTGCAGTGCCGGCTACTGCGAGAGGTGATGAGCAATTGCATCCCGTGTAAAAAAGAGGGTCACTATGCCCATGAATGACAAAATTAAAAAAAAAACCAAATCTTTCCCCAATACCCCTTGTTCGCAACGGAGCCACGCTCGGGCAGCTCCACAAAAAAAATAGAGGTCCCATCCACCCCTCTGCTTGCACAGGGGACCCTCCATATTTCTTTAACCGGTGAGGAGGCTTACCCTTCTCCTACGCCTACGGGTGTAGGAGACTCCCCCTCACCCCCTTCTTTGGAAGTGCTTTCGGGCACCTCCCTGCTTCCATCGGCAGTCCCTCCTTTTCTTTCTAAGGGGACTGCCAAGAAATCTAGCAGGGAGCCCATAGAGAAACGCAACCCATCAAAGCAGCTCGGTAGGGCAAATCTACAATGGGGGAGAGGGAAGCCAGGCCCCTTCGGTCGCTTCTCTCAAAAGACCTGCCAGCAAGAATATTAAACCTTGCTGGGGTCAAGGCCTGTGCCTCCCCACACAAGACTGGTGACGCTGCCAAGGGGACCTGCGATGTCCGGGGAGGGGATGGCCAACTGGAGGCCCTCCTGTGATAGACATGGTCCTTGAGGAAACCCAGCCTTAGACGATAGGGCCTTCCATGGGGGGAATCCGGGCTCGGCGCCAAGCACGGAACCCAAATCCACTTCTATGCAAGGTCCTCCTGAAACAGCTGAGGGCTCCGAGGCAGTACAAGGAGGGGAGGGATATCCTCCAGCCGGTGCCCCTGCGACCACTAGGACTTTCTCTATTTCGGAGGAGGACCTGGCTGAGGCCGGTCCATCTGGCCTAGGGGCTCCTATCGGCGGAGGTGAGAAGCGGGTTCATTTCCCGCCCTCCTCTCCAAAAAAGGAAAAGACCACAAAGACTATCCTCTCCATCCGCGGGGGCTGCGGGGACGGATGGGTCTGCTGCCACATTGGCAAGCGACCAAGCCAAGATCAGCAGATCCGGCCCCTCTTGCCCCCCGAGTGCAGAGCCCCTGACTACGACAAAGACCAAAAGTTCACAAGGTGGAGCCTCGATGACATCGGGGCCCCTGAATCAGAGGTTACCTGTCGTTTTCGAGCCTACTGGCTTCAAACGCTTCCTCGTTATTTGCTCCACTAATGGCACCATGCTGGCCAAGGGCAACACGATCCATCAGAGGAGAGCATTAGCTAGTGCAATTTGTAGAGGGCCGAAGGTGACCCGTTTCTCGGACGGAAGCCTTCTAGCGAATGCGGCGAATCCCACCGAGGTGGCCAAGATGTGCTCTTCGGACACTGCATAGCACCCCGGTGAGTGTGAGTAGTTTATGCGAGGGAACTCGTTGACTACTGCATTGAGGACATCACCCTAGAGCTGGCCGACCATGGGGCGGTCAAGGTCGAACGTGTGATGAGAAAACAGGGAGGGGCTTCGAGACCCACCTCTACACTCTTTGTCACGTTCGACTGTGACAAGCTTCCTGAGTCGGTGCGTGCCGGTTGGTACCGCTACCGCGTGAAGGCATTCGTGCCACTGCCGCGGCGGTGCTATTACTTTCACCGCTTCGGCCATACGAATCGCTCATGTAGACGTGCAAAGTCGGGGTCATCCGAATTCTGTGTAAATTGCTCCAAGGTCGCACACGATAAGTCCAAATCGTGTGTGGCCAAGTGTGTCAATTGCGGAGAGCCGCACCCTGCTTCTTCGAAGCAATGTGGTGCATATCTCCTGGAGAAAGAAATCCTGGCCGTTCAGGCCCAGGATAGACTCTCATTCCGCGAGGCTAAAGACTTGGTCCTGGCGCGCCCAGCTCTGCCTGGGACGTCATATGCCTCAGTAGTTAGAAAGGCACCCTCTGCTCCTGGCCCATCCAGGCCAACGAGCACGGTTGTTTCCGCGCCCATTCGGAGCCCTTCTGCGGGCTCTACTACACCCGGGCGCTCCCCTGGTAAAGCTGGCGGCAAAAAGGGTTCATACCCAGCCCCGGCTAAAACCAGGGCTCCCCCCTCTTCCCCCAGCGTGACCGTTTCCCGCAAGGCGAAACGGCCACGCGCCTCCACCGAGTCGTTAGACTCACAGGAGGCAACACCCCTGAAGATGGTCGCTAGGCCATCTTCGAGGGTTCCTAAAGCTGTCCCCCGAAAGGAGGACAGCAACAAAGGAGCTTCGGCTCCTTCGCCCACGCCCCGAGGTGGAGCGAGTGGCTTGGAGACGGTGGTTCCTTGAAAAGAGGGCCCCCCCGCCTCCGAAGCCGCAGCGCCCGCCTAAGGTTTCGAGGCGGAGGGAGGAAAAGACTCGCATAGCGAGTCAACCTCCCCTAATAAGGCCTCGAAGGCGACAGTGCCTCCAGCGCTTTGTCCGGCCAACAGCGCCCGGGGTTCTGCCCCCGGGAAGCGTACGGCCATTCCCGTGAGGGGCTTCAGTTCGAGGAGGGCCCCCGCGTCTCCTCCAAGCTAGGCCTGGAGGGCATATTCCTTCAATCAAATTGCCGTGGACTCCGGGCCAACTGGGATGAGCTGCGGAGGCTCGTCTCGTCCCGCTCCCCGTTAGCTATCTTTTTGCAGGAGAACATGCTAGGCGCGTGCCCCCTGCCAGCCCTCCCGGGGTACAAGGGTCTTGCGGCCCCACCACCGCGGGATGGCTAAGCTGGGGGATGCGCGGTTTACACCCGGCATGATGTCTCCGTTCTTCCTTTCTCTTTAGATACCTTCTTTCAGGTAGTGGCTGTGAAGCTGCACCTGGATAGGAGGTATACTATCATTTCTGCGTACATTCCACCGTCAGCTGGGGACTTCCGCCGCGTCGTGGCACGATTGCCGAGGCCCTATCTCTTGCTTGGAGATCTGAACGGCAGGCATCCTCTCTGGGGAGATTACTCCATAAATCCCAGGGGACAAGTCCTTGCCGATCTGATCGAAGAGCTTGAGATGGGTGTCCTAAACGTGGATGAGTTTACGCATCACTGTCCGAGAACCGCTTCATTTTCTTGCCTTGATCTATCTTTGTGCTCTTCGGATGCACAGCCTGATTTTGATTGGGGGGTGGTCGATGACCTCCATGGTAGTGATCACTTTCCCATTCAAATATCATTTTCAGGGCAACTGCCGCCTGAGAGACCACCTCGGTGGTGCTTGGCGCGGGCGCGGTGGCCTGCATTTCAGGAAATGACTGAATTCTCTATCTCAGTCGAGGAGTTTTGGTCGGTAGATGAGGCCGTTGAGTTGTTCTCCGGCAACCTCATCGCCGTGGGCCTGATTACTATTCCTAGGACGTCCAGCCGTTTTGCACGCCGACCACTCCCATGGTGGTCGGCCGAGTGTGAGACGGCCCTCAAACAGAAACGTTATGCCTACATGCGCTATAAGCGCCGCCCGAACGATTTCACTGTCGCGGAATTTCGTCGGGCTAGGGCTAGGTTCCGGTATATTTCGAAGAACGCCCGCCGCTCTTCTTGGCGGGCATACGTGTCTTCACTTAACGGGAAGACCCCTTTAGCTGAGGTGTGGAAGCGAGTCAAAAGGATTCGGGGCAAGTTCTCGCAGGACCCCCTCCCGTTCTCTAGGAGAATGGGACCGCAATCTCGGCCCCCGCGTCCGTGGCGGAATCCTTAGCGACCGCTTTTTCCGCATTCTCTAGCCGTGATGCTGCTCCGCCAGCATTCAATGCACGTCGTGATGTCGCGGAAGGCCGCCGGCTGGACTTTACCTCAAGAGGCGGAGAACCCTTCAACGACAAAGTTACTGTGAGTGAGTTGCGTTCCGCTCTCGCTTCGTGCGCGGACACCGCCCATGGTCCGGACGATGTCCCGTACGCCATGCTTCGACACCTGGGTGAGCGAGGCATGGCCTTTCTGTTAGATTTGTTCAACAGGATCTGGGTGGAAGGTCTTCTCCCAGACTCCTGGCGAATCGCTACTGTGCTCGCCTTTCGCAAGCCGGGGAGAGATCACTCTACTCCGACCGGTTTCCGCCCAATCTCTCTAACCTCTTGCGTGTGCAAGTTGATGGAGAAATTGGTAAATGTTAGATTAGCCTATTTCCTGGACAGCGGAGGCCATCTGTCTTCTGCACAGTGCGGCTTCCGTAAGTTCCACTCCACGTCGGATGCTCTGCTCCGACTGAAAAATGCCGTCTGCGAGGCTTTCCTTCGTAGACAGCACTACGCCACGGTGTTTTTTGATCTGGCGATACGGTATCATGGAGACTCTCCACACGTTGGGGGCGAGGGGATGCCTCCCAATGTTTATATCTCAATTTTTGCGAGATCGTCGATTCCGCGTACGGGTGGGGGGAGCCCTCTCCGGCCCAAAGGAGCAGGAAGAAGGTGTCCCGCAGGGAAGTGTCCTCAGTGTCGCAATATTTGCCCTGAGCATCAACGGCACCACCTCGGTGCTGCCGGAAGATGTTCTCGCTACGCTCTACGTGGACGACCTTTCGATCTCTTTTGGCGCGGCCCAGATGCCAACTCTGAAGCGTCGACTCCAACAGGCATTGAACCGCGTCTCTCGCTATGCCGAAGCACACAGGTTTCGGTTTTCTTTGGCCAAGACTAAGGTGGTGCACTACTGCCGCCATTCACGGCTTCACCTCGACCCAGATTTGTTCCTTAATGGGGTGCGCCTGGATGTGGTTGAGTCGCACCGTTTCCTTGGTCTTGTATTCGACCGACGCCTCACCTGGGAGGCTCATATTCGCAGCCTTAGGGTCTCTTGTACCCGCGCCACGGACATTCTCCGTTCCATGACGTTCAGCGCTTGGGGCGCTGATAGGGCTACTGCCTTACCTTTTTATCGATCCTTGTTCGCTCGAAGCTCGACTACGGATGCGAGTTTTATGCATCCGCAGCCGAGCGTTTATTGCGGAAGGTGGATTCGATCCACCACACCGGCCTTCGCCTTGCGACCGGTGCCTTCCGCACTTTCCCCATTGAGAGCCTGTTGTTCGATGCTGGGGAGATGCCACTCGCTCTGCGCCGCGTGCAGTGCATCACTCGCCTGTACGCGCGAGCCCGGTGCCTCCCTCAGTCGCCAACAGCTCTCACTGCATCCGCAGCTGATCTCGATGGTGCCTATGCCGCCGAGAGACGCCAGTCATACCCTAAGCCCTTTGGGTTTAGGGCCAGGAAACTCCTTCGAGAGGTAGATATAGCTCTCGGGCCGGTGGCGCCCCTGGTTCTGCCCAGGACGACACCCTGGAGGGTACCACATTTGGTTATTTGTCGCCACGCCTCTGCTCCCAAAGCTTGTACTGCGCCGGGATTATTGCGTTCGACCTCTTTGGAGCACACATCGTGTCACGCTGGTACCGTGCCAGTGTATACGGATGGCTCCAAGTCCCAAGAGGGGGTCGGCTTCCACGCCGTATCCCCTCTGTTTGAAGTCAACGGGGCTCTACCAGGCGCTGCGTCTGTCTTCACGGCCGAGCTGGTGGCAATACACCACTCGGTACGGGAGATTACGCGACGTGCCCGGTTCGCAGACCATTCGTGATCTATAGCGACTTACAAAGTGCCCTGAGTGCTCTCGGGGCATTGGAATCTCCGCATCCCCTGGTTCGCGATATCCGTGACGCCACGGTTTTGGCGAGCCGGGCAGATGTCGAGATTATCTTCTGCTGGGTTTCTGGACATGTAGGAATTGCGGGGAATGAGCGCGCCGATGAGGGCGCCATAGAGTCCGCGAGGACTCTGTGACCGGACCAGCGTTTCGCTCTTCCTCACACTGACTACATGGCAGGAATACGGACAGCTCTTCGGACTGCTTGGCAAAGAAGATGGGAGACGGTCGAAGGGAACTTAAAGTTGCGTGCCATTGCGCCGCGACTGTTCCCATGAACCTATCCCCCAATGCCGCGGCGGCTTCAGGTTGCTTTCTGTCGTCTTCGAATCCGACACACTTGTGTGACGCATCGCTATTTGATGGAACGCTCGCCTACGCCCTATTGCAACGACTAAGTAGTCCCCCAGACTGTTCGGCACATTCTTGTCGAATGTCCCAGTCTGGGTGATCTTCGCGCACGATACCTGTCCCAGTACCGGGATGAGCGGGGTCGCTACCGCCTGTCCCATGTGCTCGGTTCAGATTCGTGCACATTGACTTGTGGACTTGTTGACTTCTTGGGGGAGGCCGGCCTTCTCCCTATTATTTAAGCAAGGTTTGTTTTTTTTGCATTTGTTTTTTTTTTTGTTTGTTTTTTTCCTCTAGTTGCACGCTCCTGCGGCGGGGGGACCTCTTCCCGACGCACCAGCTTGCTGTCTTTCCCCCTTTTGGGGTGTTGTATTTTTTTTCTCTTTAATTTTATTTTAAAGTAGCCTAGAACTAGGCCAGTTTTAATACGGCGACTAATGCCCAAGTAGGCAGCCGCCTGATGAGCTCAAAAAAAAAAAAATTTCCTTCGTAGACAGCACTATGCCACGGTGTTTTTCGATCTGGAGAAGGCCTATGATACGGTATCATGGAGACTCTCCACACGATGGGGGCAGGGGACGCCTCCCAGTCTTAATATCTGAATTTTTGCGAGATCGTCGATTCCGCGTACGGGTGGGGTAGCTCTTTCCGGTCCAAAGGAGCAGGAAGAAGGTGTCCCGCAGGGAAGTGTCCTCAGTGTCGCAATATTTGCCCTAGGCATGAACGGCATGACCTCGGTGCTGCCAGAAGATTTTCTCGCTACGCTATACGTGGACGACCTTTCGATCTCTTTTAACCCGGCCCAGATGCCAACTCTGGAGCGTCGACTCCAACAGGCATTGAACCGCATCTCTCGCTATGCCGAAGCGCACAGGTTTAGATTTTCTTTGGCCAAGACTAAGGTGGTGCACCTCTGCCGCTATCCACGGCTCCACCCCGTCAGACTTGTTTCTTAATGGGGTACGCCTGGAAGTGGTTGAATCGCACCGTTTCCTTGGTCTTGTATTTTACCGACGCCTCACCTGGGACGCTCATATTCGCAGCCTTAGGTTCTCTTGTACCCGCGCCATGGATATTCTCCGTTCCGTGACGTTCAACGCTTGGGGTGCGGATAGGGCTACTGCCTTACTTTTTTACAGATTTTTTGTTCGTTCGAAGCTCGACTACGGATGCGAGTTTTATGCATCCGCAGCCGAGCGTTTATTGCGGAAGGGGTATTCGACCTACCACATCGGCCTTCGCCTTGCGGCCGGTGCCTTCCGCACTCCCCCCATTAAGAGTCTGTTGGTCGATGCTGGGGAGATGCCACTTGCTCTCCGCCGCGTGCAGTGTATCACTCGCCTGTACGCGCGAGCCCGGCGCCTCCCTCAGTCGCCAACAGCTCTCACTGCATCCGCAGCTGATCTCGATGGTGCTTATGCCACCGAGAGACGCCAGTCATACACTAAGCTCTTTTGGTTTAGGGCCAGGAAACTCCTTGGAGATCTAGATATAGTTCTCGGGCCGGTGGCACCCCTATTTGGCTATTTGTCGCCACGCCTCTGCTCCCAAAGCTTGTACGGCGCCGGGAGTATTGCGTTCGACCTTTTTTGAGCACACCTCGTGTCACGCTGGAATCGTGCCAGTGTATAAGGATGGCTCCAAGTCCGAAGAGGGGGTCGGCTTCTACGCCGTACCCCCTCAGCGGGGCTCTGCCAGACGCTGCCTCTGTCTTCACGACCGAACTTGTGGCAATACACGACTCGGTACGGTAGATTACGCGACGTGCCCGGTTTGGAGACCGGATTGGGATCTATAGAGACTCACAAAGCGCCCTGAGTCCTCTCGGGGCATTGGATTGTCCGCATCCCCTGGTTCGCGGTATCCGTGACGCCACGGTTTTGGCTAGCCGGGCGGATGTCGAGATTATCTTCTGCTAGGTTCCTGGACATGTAGTAATTGCCAGGAATGAGCGCGCCAAAGAGTCCCCGAGGACTTCTGAGCGAACCAGCGTTTCGCTCTTCCTCACACCGACTACATGTCAGGAATACGGGAACTTCAAGTTGCGTGCGATTGCGCCGCGACTGTTCCCATGGACCTATCTTCCAATGACGCGACGGCTTCAGGTCGCTTTCTGTCGTCTCCGAATCGGACACACTCGTGTGACGCATCGCTATTTGATGGAGCGCTCACCAGCGCCCTATTGCGACGACTGCGTCGTCCCTTAGACTGTTCGGCATATTCTTGTCGAATGTCCCAGTCTGGGTGATCTTCGTGCACGATACCTGTCCCGGGACTGGGATGGGTGGGGTCGCTACCGCCTGTCCCTTGTACTCGGGACGAGTTCGTGCACATTGACTTGTGGACTTGTTGACTTTTGGGGGGAGGCCGGGCTTTTCCCCTTTATTTAAGAAGGTTCTATTTTTTTTTTTTTTTTTATTGTTTTCTTTGTAGGTTGCACGCTCCTGCACCGTGGTGAGGAGGACCTCCCCCCAAACGCCTGAGATTGCTCCCTAATTGTTAATTTTGTCCAATATTTATCATATTTATGTTTTCATATTCTTATTTTAAAGTAGCCTAGTTCTAGGCTGTCGTGTTTCCGGCGACTTATGCCCAAGTGGGCAGTTGCCAGATGGGCTCTAAAAAAAATAAATCCGGTTCGCAATTTCGAAGCTTATTCCAGTAATAGAAATATCATCAACATATCTATACCACTTTAAGGAAATATAAATATTAGGAAAATACTGTTTTTCAAAAAATTCCATATACAAGTTTGAGAGTAGTGGGGATAATGGGTTGCCCATTGCTATACCAAATATTTGTTGGTAAAATTCACTATTCAATATAAACTTGCAATCACAATTGCACACAGCCTGGCCATAACATTGTTTGTTTTATAAAAAGGTAGAAAATTTTACAAAGTTTTCCTAGTGACAATTTTTTATATTTCATTCAGTCGGGTAACTGCTTTTTTCACTCAAACTACAGAAATTTGTGCTTCATATTAATTTCTTAACTTTTTATTGATAATATTTTTAGTATTTTTACATTTAACCCTTAGCTCTCGTAATTGTTCTATTTTGTAAAAACATTATTTTTTATTTGTAGGTTTCTATTGTTCTAGCCCAGAAGATGGTGCTTGCTCTCCTTTCCTTGCTGAAGATTCGGCTTGCTATAAGCAGAAACATTTGCGAATAATATATATATATATATATATATATATATATATATATATATATATATATATATATATATATATTGAAATAAAAAAAAATGGACAGTACAGGTACAGGCACAGGTGGCAAATTGAAGGGTAAAGGTAGTGCATTAAATGGAGTGTGCTTCTGTTCATCGACGCGTTGCGTTGCTGCCTGCGTTGGGAGGGCGACGAGATGCCTGGAAGGAGCTAGATGTTGATCCCTGGTTTCTCATTGTAAATTAATACTGCCGCAGCCATCCTCAGACGGTGAATGTGGGTGTCATGGTAGATCCTTTCTGTGTTATCGTACAAGGTGGCTCTGGTCATAGGCAAGTGTTTTCTTCTATTGATTGGAGTCTTATTGCGCCACTGCAGATGTGTCTAGCATTTTAGAGAGGGTGAAGTTCACGCTTATGTTCCTGAAGTTGCACTGCGTACAGTGACCGACATCATATGAATATTGGTAGACTATGTTGACCTCTTGTAGTTTGGTCGTTTTTGGAAGCAGTGTTTTGCATGATCAGGGAGGACGTTTTCCTTGGGTTATAAAATATGAAATTTATTTTGGTTATGTGATTAGTCGGTGATACGTTGCGTTGGACGATACTCTTGAGGATTTTCTCATCTTTGTAGCTGGTATTCATCGTCGCTCTGTAGCATGTCTATATTCTGGAAAGGTCCCTTTTGCGGGAGATTCTCACTCATAAAATTGTGTGTCTTGTCCCGTATCACTGCGTCAATGTCGGGTTGGGCGTAGCCGTTGTTGACGAAGGTTTTTAACTCGGTCGAGTTCAGTATTCCTGGTTGCCCAATCGTTGCAGTGAGTGAAAGCCCGATTTACGTAGGATTAAATTACGCTACTTTTGTACCGTCTTGGGCTTTCCGAAAGACCGTTAATGCAGAATCCCAAGTTCGTGGGCTTAACATAAACTATAAAGATTTTTAATAAAAAGGAAAGACGATTAGTAGCCTGAAGGGCCAGGATTTCTCCCGAGATACACACCACAGTGCTTTGAATAAGCTGGGTGCATCTCTCTGCAAGGCAGCACGAATCCCAATCGAGGACACTCTTGTGTTTTTGTCGCCTCCTGCACGATTAAAATGCATGACTGCAGGGCTTTAGGGGACACGGACCGACACGACTTGCTCTCCTTTGCTCCCCTATGGGATTGGTTCTATAGAGCCGCTCTCGCGCAATTTTGGCCCGCCTACATTCTTTTGGCAGTCCAGTACCCTATGATAGGAAAAGAGTGATTGCGGCTAGTAATGAGATAGTCCCCCGACGGTGCCTCCAAAAAAGGGGGTCAGGGGGGAAGCCACCAGACCCGCAGGCCCAAGTTTTCAGAGGTGGTGTTGACCAAGAGCGGAAAGATGAAAAGCGGAATTAAATTACTTTCCAACTTTGTTCATTTAATTCTCGAGGAATTTAAAGAATTTCTTTACAAGATTCGTCTATATAAGAAAGAAATAAGCGACGCTCCGTCTTTGCACAACGAGAGAAAATAAAAGAGGGTGGGTGTGAAAGAAATAGAAATACATTATCAGAAAAGAGGGATTAAAATCGGGTACAGAAAGGTTAAAGACAGAAAAAATCTCTACCAAAATACCCAAGTGTGTGTGTGTGTGTGTGACATAATTATGAATAAATAATACGCAAATTCAAATACATTATTCAATAAACAAAATAAATATAACGAGGGCTAAGAATTAACACGAGACGATTTCTTTTAAAATAAGCTTTTTAATGACAGGGGCCAGCTTAGAGAGACCGGGAGATATATTGAAATTAGGTGAGGAATTAATGAACGACCATTCAACAACATTTCTTTTAACATAGTCATCTGAGTTGTAAATAAACCTAGCCGATTTCCAATTGATAGTATGACCATGTTCAGATAAGTGAACAAAGAAAGCACTATTGCTTTCACCTCTTCGAATATTGTACTTGTGTTGGGACAAACAAATATTTAATGATTCTTCAGTTTGCCCAAAGTAACACTCATAGCATACTGCACACTTGACAGAATAAACTTCTATTTTCTTGCTATTATTGTGAACCAATATTTTATACATACATAGTAGACTCGTAATTAATCACGACTGAAATATTTAAACATTTCAGTAGACGAGGAAGAAAAGAAGAGGCCTCATAAAATGGTAAACCAAGACAATTTTTAAAATTAAACGTGGGAGGGATTTCGGTTCCATAAAAGGTCTTTACAGTCGACTCTAGGCACGTGGTAAGGAAGTGGAGAGCAAAAGGTCATTCCCAATTTCAAAGGTCTTGGAAACCTCGGTATCCAAGATTAAGAATTTCGGAATGGCGACCCGCAACCCTCTGAGAAACATCGAAGTGAATACCGAACGTTAGACTCTATTACTATGAGTAGAATATAAGTAAATGTAGGAACCAGCGTTGGTAGGCTTTCAATAGACATAAAATTGAAAGTCAGACGGAGTCCTCTGAAATAGATCTAAAAACTTGATATTATTTTGCTTAAATTCTATGGTAAATATAATTGAGGGAACAAAAGAATTAAAAACCATGGACATCCTTAGAAGTAGGCTATAAATATATGATGTCGTTCATGCATCTAAACCAAAGAATGGGGACATCGATAATATTTGAGAGGAAAGTAGTTTAAAAAAACTCCATATATAAATTAGAAAGGACAGGAGATGAACAATTTCCCATCGCTAAACCGAACATTTGAATGTGAAATCTGCCATTAAAAGTACTTTCAATTTTGAGTGCGCATCGATATGAGGGCACTAAAAGTATTAGCAGACAGAGGAATATTAGCGTTACGTAATTTATCAATAAATTACAGGAAATGGCTCTCAACATTTATTGGCAGGACTTTTTGGACCTCAACTGAGATTATTATCAGCGACTAATGAGAGAAAGGAAAAATATGTACATTAAAAATTTGAAAAATTACATTAAATAATGCTTTAAATTCAAAGCGGGGAAATGAAAGGTAAACCAATAAAATAGGCAAATATTTTGAGTGGTATGTAAAAAAAAAAATTCAAGTTAAGTTAACAATATCTAGTTCAATTTTGAAAAAAAAAACAGGAAAACAAAAAAAATGTTAATACAAACTAACTTGTGTATAAATTTTTATATTTTTGCAGCGAACACACTGATTGGATTTAAAAATAAAATAACCCTTCATATTATAACCGAAAAAATAAAAACACAAATGTGAACAAATTACAAAGAGGGACTGATCTGTATCGTTTGAGTTCTTATAGCAACTGACTAACGCTAGAAAACTAATAACTAAGAATATTCACTTGGTCTCTTTGCGAGTTAATATATTGGTTGGTTATACGGTAAGTAATTCAATTGACGAGGTGTAATTATTTAAATTAAGTATTATTTTCTGGATGAAAAACGACTCGTGGATTTTCAACTCAAAAGATGTTGAGGCTGGAGTCAAGATGGTAAAGATTCTGGATTAAGTGGATGTTAGTGATAATCAGAATGTTGCATAATGGATGAGGCTTCTGGGTTGGAAATGGCAATCAATGCCTGTCCTTTTGAGATAAAACCAAGTGCTTAGCGATCCTGCATTTTAGTTGCAAGCTATTTTGGCCCACATAATGACTGTGGCAGATCGTACATGTATAATTATAAACTACATAGGATCGCAAGCCAATTGAAATTGACTCCTTATGGAGAAAATAAAAGAATGCGAGGAAACAGGCTTAGAATGAATAAAAAAAATGGCATTGCGGGAAGTGGTTTGTGAGTGTAGTTATAATGGTTAGTGGATAATATATTTTAGAGAGAAATTTGACACTAAATTATAAAAAATGAAATCGGGGTAATAATTGAAATGAAAAAAATCCTTTAAATAAGTTAGTTCTTAATGAAGAACTAACCATTTTGAGCAAATATGGTAGGCTCTGAAAATTCTACTGTTAATACTAGTTAAATTAGTGACTGGGAGAGCTACTAAAAAAAATGGTAACCAATATGCTAGTTGAGCGTTTTCTCTAAATAGTTGTATTTAAATTCGAACCCACTCGGACAAAATTAACATCCAAGAAAGAGATTTTGTTTTCCGTTCCTGTTTCCATTGACAAATTTATGTTGGATGTTGGTTAATACAATTACTAAATAAGGGAGAATGACCTATGTGCTTGAAAGTCGGCAAATAAGCATCAATGTAACTTTTAAAGAACTTGGGACGGGTTCGTGCACATTGACTGCTGGACTTTTTTGTTGGAGGGGGGGGCCTTCTTCTCTTTATTTAACTAGTTATTTTTTTTGTTGTTATTTTTGTAGGTGGCACGTTCCTGCGCCGGGGGACCTACCCCCGACGCTGGAGCTTGTTTCCTGCCTCTTACCTTCCTTTTTTTATTCATGTTTTTTTCATGTTGCTATTTTAAAGTAGCCTAGTACTAGGCAGCGGTGAGTACGGTGACTTATGCCCTAGTAGGTAGTCGCCAAATGAGATCTTAAAATTTTTCAAAAAGTATCTTTTAAAGACAATTGGTTTGAATTGTGAAAAGCGGCTTTCTAGTCACCGAGTTTCGGTGACACAAAAAGCTTTCATTTTTAAGTTATTTTTGTTATCATTGATTTTTAATATTGATTATTGTGATTATGATTATTATATCTTAATAATAACTAGTAATATTAACAATCATCACATTTATTTTTAATTTTTTAATATTTTTTTAACCTTAATAATATTATCATTATATAGGATTTTTTTTATTGGGACGAGCGGGGTCGTTTCCGCTTCTTCCTTGTGCTGGGGCGAGTTCACGCTTACTGTGTTGTCTACTCGCGGGGTTTTCTTTTAAGTGGGGTGCCCCTTTTGCCGGCGTGTGCCTCCTACTTCTTGCTCTTTGTTTTGGTTTTGTCGAATGTGCATTTTTTTGTTGGTTTTTATTTTAATGTAGTCCAGCAAAAGGCTAAAATTAATTGTAGTGGCTTATTCCCGTGGCGGCGTTTGCTAGAAAGTGCTTTAAAGAAAAAAAAAATGTACGTCCCGATCACTTTGCTGCTACTCATGTCGGAAATTTTCCTCATAATTAGAAATATTTTAAAACTCAAATTTTCGAGCATAAGGATATGGGATTTGATGATTCCAATCTCTTTTGTAGCCCTCCCCCCCGCCCCCACACCTTTCTAAAAGAATTATGCTTTTTCTGCGCCTACCTAGATGTTCTTCTCGCACGCATTGGGCATTCTCAATGTCTGCACGAAATCGAGTCGACACTCTTCAAATAAAAGGGCTAAGAAGCAATAAGTAGAGACTTTTAACAACAGTTTTATTTTCCAGTGATGGTTATCGAAAGTAATTTTTTTTGCATTAGGTTGCTTCGTTACAATCCAGTTGGGATTAATTATGAAATAAATTTAAGATTTTCTGTTTAGTATTAATGTGAATCCCTGAGTAAGGACTCGAGTGAATAGAAACTTGTTAAGGAGTGTTAAATTTAGTTAAATGGTTCCGTAGAGAGAGATATTTTATTTAGGGATGTTGCCAGTCTGTGTATCCAATTTTGTAGGAATTTTTTTTCCGTGTACGCCTGTATCTAAGAAGCTCTGATTTTAATGGACTTCTTTTTTAAGAATCTAGTTTGCCAGTTAGACTAATTTAACTAACTCAGTTATTGGAATTTGCTGTTTCTTCGGCGAGACTGCATCTGATATCTCTTGGAGACATCAGTATTTTGGCTTTAATCTAGTGCTTTTAGGATTGTGTTGCGCCAATATGTTTATGGCCAGACTGAAAGTGCTCTCCAGGGTTTGGAGCGCGTCGAGCTTTTTGATTTTTTAGAGTTGTCAGTTTCTTTGGCTCTTTGTCATTGTGCCTCAATTAAGAAGAGGCTTTAAAGCTTCAGAGGTATATTTTCCACGGAGTAATTGCTTCAATATCAGTTCTGGAAAGTCTACAGAGTTATCCATTAGAAAGTCTCCTGTTATTTTTCCTTAGGATTATTCTAAAGAGGTTGTTGCATATACTATAGGGTAGGATTTGTCTGAGGAACGAAATTCGCTTTACCTATTTGAAGCTTTGTCCAGAATGGCGATAACTTGGTTATCGCTGGCCTTAGATTCCTATGGCTTCCTCTACTTAGTCATTTGTGGTTCTGAGGCCTTCTTGTATGTTTTTAGTAAATCTAAGCTTAATTAGATAGTAGCTTAGAAGTCTCGTTGCCTTCAGCATTCGCATTAACCCTGTGTCCATTTAAACACTTAGGTTGGCCTTTCTTTTAAATTCTTTGCCAATATATGCCTCTGATTATCGAATATTTGGCCTGGAAGCAGTAGCTGGACGTCGACCTGTCTTCGGATTTTTTTTTATTTACCTCATTTACTTTCTCTCATGTTAATGATCCTTAGGGTTTTTTTTTTAAATTGTACATGTTTAGGTTAAATATTAATTGAGAACCTCAAATACTGAATTCACATTCTATAGGCAGTTAAAGGAATTTTACGTTGTCTGAATCCCGCATCTAAAACCTAGGTTTGACATGGCTTGATTTACCAAACATAGATAATCTTAGGAACGGAGTCTGTAGACAAGAGAAGAATCGGGGTGGGGCGGAGCTTAAGTAGGCTTTCTAATAAGGCCTCCAGATTTGGAACAAAGTATTCAATTTTGTTTATCCAATCGAGGGAGAACAAGTGTCCACATCTTGAGGGAAAGTGGAGGTGAACAAATGAATTTAGCAAGTGACGGGTGTAATGTTATGGTGAGTTTAGCAAATGTAAATTATTTAAAGATATTTGTATTTATGCACACGTTTAAAAAGGGGGAAGAAATACAACATTGTGAGATAGAAGTACCGGAAAGGTGGAAATCAGATTAGGATCCCTTGATGAATATTGACACAATCATCGGAAGGGTTAACCAAGCAGGTGGTAAGAAAGGACCAACTGTACACTTGGTTGTCATAGGTTAGGAAAAATCCTCCCCAACATAAAAAAACATGTAGAGCCTACATAAAATTAGACTGAATGGGAATGTGATACTGTTGAGTATCTACATAAAATCTCAAATTTCTCATCAATTTCTCGTCGCACAAAATTTCGCTTTCTCCTAAATGACATCAAACTCAATTATCAACCTTAATTGCCATACTGAAGGCTGGGAACATGGCAGATAGCTTTTTCACGATTTGGCAAAGAATACAATTTCTTTAATGCTTAAATGGCATAATAATGATGACGCCCAGCGAGTGTTCATTGATCGTAACTTGATAAGGTAATGGTAGAGCGGAATTAATTAATACTCGAGCGTCAGAGACTCTGTCGCCTCTGGTTTTAAAAGTTCTTGGATTTTATCGTCGTCCGCAATTAATTTGAGGCGTTTAGCGAGGGTGTTTTTTTCTCCTTCCTTCAATGTTTGCTGTGGCATACTTTTCTATTGACCCGTTTACAAAGTTTCCTCTTTCTGTTGTTATTTTCTTCTCGATTTTTTTGTGCTGTTCCTCCTTTTTTTTTGGGTGTTTGATGAGGGAAGTGGAGTTTGCGAAGATAGAATCGGACGAGTGTTTGAAGCTCGATAAATGAAAACGACTATAGATGATTACGAGTTTTCCATTTATCTTTGTTAGACTTAAGTTGAGTAGTTTATGAAGCAGAACTTATATGAAAAACATTTTGGACAAGAGTACAGTCCAAAACTAGAGAACAAAGACTACATTTTCCTGACAAAACCTCTTAATTTCCATAAATTGCACAAAATATTCTTTGGAAGTTTGCTCCTCTTAGAGCTTTAATGGCAACAGTGGCTCACGTGTATAGTCGGGTAGTAATGATGGTATTTTTCATCAAAGTGGTGAGAAAAGTTGGACAAAACCTTTATAAAACAGGTTATCCAGTGGAAGAGTTAAGTAGTGGTACTTTAGGCCTCACTAGAACCTACTGGCATTAATTTCGGTTCTGACACAAATATATTCTAGTACAAGGGGGAGCCGAAAAGTTACTATGCACTGGAAATAAATAGTACCACCAGGATGACGGTGAATAAAAATGCAACTTAGCGGGTCTACAAAGAGATCCAGTTTGGAAACTGTTTGACCACCCTGTATATGAAAAGCGGAGCGGATCTTTCACTTGTTTGCAAACTGGATGTCTTGTCGACCCCTACTGGGATCCTGGCGATATTATTCATTTCCAGTTCATAGTAATTTTGTGCACACCCTGTAGAACGTACATACATAATAAAAAGCAAAGGTCCAAGGACGTTTGTCCGTTAATGACTACTCTCTGTTTACGGTCAGTGAGCCAATTCTCAATTGATTTTGGTACAGATTTCTCCCCTTTATTCCTATGGCCAAGACAGAAACTTCTTAAGCGATACTTTATCAAATTCCTTTTGAAATATAATTTTTAGTTTAATTCCTATGTCTTCAAAAGCAGTCGATCGCTACAATCTATAGGATGCAAATCTTCGGGACGTAAAAGAGAATTTGTATTTCTGTAATTGAAATTCTGAAATAAAATCCCTCGAGTAACAATGAATCCACGATTCTGCGATAATGTTGTAGTGCTCAATCGATGCTGACGCTCAAACTCTGAAAACTTGTTTCTAATTCACCTCGTATTATCGGCCCCTTAATTGGTCAATATTAGAATAAAGTATATTTTTGCAACTTCTTTCTTTACCTCAATTATCCCGAAACCTTCGGTAAGCCCGGCCAGAATAAGAACACAGTGAAGAAATAATTTTGGGAGATAATTCATTGAATTTATTGTATTATTGTGGTTTTTAATGGACTAACCGATTTCTTCTGTTGATGGGCTTGGGGCGTTTCCCTTTGCTGCTTGTGCGTCTAGTACCGGAAGTGTATTACCCAAAACGTTTTCTTAAGTTCATTTGTAGCAATTCTCTATAGTATTTCTTTCATTTTCCGCAGAGGTGGATCCCATCTTGAATATACATGGCCTTGTGCATAAATAGAAGCCAGAAGTCAACAAATTTAACATTTTCCTTTTTGAGAATATCGTTTGAACATCGGTTAATCCCAATATCTCGGCTTAAATTTTCATTCTTTTATTCTAGATAGTATGCCAACAACTATTCCATTAACTGTTTTCGATTTGTTTTAACCATTTTCGTGTAGTTTGATTATGCATTTTGATCCAATGGAGTTTTTCCGTTAGACACATCGTTGTCAACACTTTCAACAGTAATTATAAGTTGGCAGTTTTTGCTATTTATTTCGAAGTTGCTTATTTCTTCTGTTACTTGATTAATTTTTACTCCTGGGTAGCAGCGAAATTTGCGTTTATTGCTGTTCCAAATTTCCAAGTGATATATTTTATTTTTAATTATAGAACTGGTTCTTCTCGTATGTTTGGTTTTATTGGGGGCTGATTTCTCACTTAAATATTTCTTTTAATTTTCGCGTATGTTTTTAGGATCCGATCTGTTTTTAAGCAGTGCTAAATGCTCTAATTTTACAATTTTATGATTAAATCTGGCTATTCTTGCCTGAGAATCTTGTGATATTGTTTGTATTTATAACATTTATCGATTCCATTATATTTACAATTTAAAAAGAGTGTATGTATGATTGTGTATAATGTTTTCGTAAAAGTATCTATTGTATTGCTAGATGTTGCATCCTGGAGCAGATTATTCCAAAGGATTACAATTTTATACAAAAAGAAATTGACTCAGATTTGTTCTAAAAGACCTAACGTTACTAGATTCATCCCGTTGTTTC
The DNA here is from genome assembly GCA_963969495.1 of Ceratothoa steindachneri. Classification (NCBI taxonomy): domain Eukaryota; kingdom Metazoa; phylum Arthropoda; class Malacostraca; order Isopoda; family Cymothoidae; genus Ceratothoa; species Ceratothoa steindachneri. The sequence continues at coordinate 59,384,818 of OZ018327.1, forward strand.
TCTTCCTTGTCTTTTAACTTGAACCATGTTCCCGTTTCTATATTTTCAATCTTGTTTAATATGGGTCCACTTTCCATGTCGGTTCAACCAACGATTTTCCGGGCCCAACTCCTATTTGGTAGGCTTAAAGATCTCACTGATGCAAGTAAAAAAAAAATATATGGTCTTAATATTCGAGGTCGCACCGTTTGTGAGATAAGACACTGTAAATTTTGATCCCAGAGGTCATTTTCAGGGGGTACTGCCTTAAGTCAGCAATCAATATTTCGGCTCCGTGACAACCTAGAAACTTCATTCTAGCCCCCATTTTAAAGCTGTCGGGGAAGCTCTACAACTGTATTTAAATAACCTTTTCTGTATGAGGTCAAGAAAGAAAGTAAACTTTGACCTCGGGTAACAAAACAGTATACTCAGATTTTTTTTATTGTATTTTGTAGGTATATATATATAAGCTTCCATCTGCAACAAGTTTTATGTTGTGATTTAATATTGTTAGGGCAGGGTACCCAAATGAATATCCCCCCCCCATCATCCACTCAATTTAATGAAATTATTTTGTGTGAGAAAGCAATACCGTTTTCTGAAGAATAGGTCACCTGTTTTGTGAATTGATTAATCATGAAGCAGAAATTGAATGGAATACCGTACCAGCACCACAACATAGGGCTATTTGAAACAAACTGGACTAAATGGAACGTGTTTTTATGCTACATTTATTTTTTTCAGCCTCTATACCTAAAAAATATTTATAAAATAAATATACTATTTCATAAATGAAAATAAAAATACTTGTGATTAACCCTTTGATTATGAACAAGATAAAAAGTCAATTTTACTTTATACATCAAATTTTTGTGCAAATATAATATTTGCTAAAAAGATTTATACTTTAAGAAGAAATTAAAGAGAAGATTCAAAATCCCAGAAAAAACTATTACAATCATAAGTTATGTGAAAATATTAGTTACTTAGTTTCAAAATTATAATAATTAGGTCATGAAGAGGTCACATTTGTGAAATCCTTAAATTAGTATCAAATTCTGACTTCAAAATGATCAATTTTTAAAAAAAGTCCCTCTCCATTAAAGGTCACAAAACTATTCAATATTATCGCTAAAAATTTAAAACCTATAACCAAAATGAATAAAAAAAAAACATTTAAAGTTGCTTTAGACAAATTACCTCAAAAGATTCCAGATGAACCAAAAGTATCTGGTTATACACAAAGTATAAAATCACCATCTCACCCCGATAGCCGAATGCAAATTTTGGTAGAAAACTTGTTGGTCTGGTCGAAAATTCTAATTGAGAATATATTTACTTCATTTTCTTTTATATTTTCAGATTATGGACCCTACGAGGAACCAAAATGTTGCCAGGTTTTGCTGTGACCCTTTCCAAAATCATAAGAGTGTGGAGGGGTATAAGAGACTGTTCAAAATATTTGATCAACAAGAATACAGAGTTGAATCTGAGTGAGAGCCAAAAGGCCTGTACTGGATTTTTATTAGAACTTAAAGCTGAAACCCCAAACTCGAGGGTTTTTTCACTTCTACAGTTGAATGGTATTATGGAAGGTGAGCTTGATCCACCACACTAGTTTTCTTTCGGCAACTGGTGCCTTCCATACAATCCCCCATTGAAAGCCAATAGGTTTATGCAAGAGAGATGCCACTCTCTATCTGCGCCGTAAACTGCATTATGCACTTGTAAGCCTAGTGCCACCCTCACTCTCCTGACTCTTAATGTACTCATGGCTGATCTCATGATCTCAACAGTGACTGGTATCTCTTGTTGGACTTAGACATACCCTAAGTCCTTTGGGTTTAGGGCTAGGAAACTCCTTCAAGAGCTCGGCATAGCTCTCTGGCTGGTGGCGCTTCTGGTTTTGTCGCAAAATCACCGTGGAAGGTACCACTTTTGATTATTTGTCGCCACGCCTCTGCTCCCAAAGCTTCCACAGTGCCTGGGAGTATTGCATTTGGCATTTTGGCACACTTCGTCTCATGATGGATCTGTGTTAGCGTACATGGGTGGGTCCAACTCTCTGTTTGAAATCATTGGGGTTCTATCAACCTCTGCATGTCTTCATGGATGAGCTGGTTGCAATACACTCCGCTCAGGGTGGAAGAAAATGTCTTGTGCGTAGTGCAGAGACCGGATTGTGATCTTTATTGACTCAAAGCACCCTGAGTGCTCTTGGGGCATTGGAATCCCACCCCCCTCCGGTGTACAGTTGCCGAGCGCCGGGCGAATCTGAAGATTATCTCCTCCTGGGTTCTCAGACATGTGGGAAAGAGCAGGCCAAAGAGTCTGATAGGACTATATGACCAGACCAGCGTTTTGCTCTTACTCACACAAACCGCATAGCAGGAATCAGTGTAGACCTCTGGGTTATCTGGCAAAGAAGATGGGAGACTGCTGAAGGGAGTTTAAAGTTGCATCCCATTGAGCTCTGACTGTTCCCATGAAGCTACCCCCTCATACCGCCACGACTTCGGGTCCTTTCTGTTGTGTATGTATTGGATACACTTACACGAAGCATTACTAATTGATGTAGCGTTTCCCTGCACCTTACTGCCATGGCTGTCTTGTCACCTTTTTGTTGAATGTTCTACTGGATGATCTTCCCTTTTCTGGGATGAGAGAACCCGTCCCTTGTATTTGGGACGGATTCGTTTTACATAGACTTGTCGACTACCTTACCTTTTGGAGGATGTTGGCCTTCATTTTATTTGACTCTCTTTAGTTGGCAGTCGCCTGATCCTACCTCCAATGTCAGAGCGTGTTCTCTTGCTGTTTTGCTTTTCGTTTTTGTTATTTTGTTACATTTACTTTTTTTAATCTAGACTAGCATTAGACTGTGGGTGATTTTTTTTTTGAGGGGGTCATTTTCTGCCATGGTCGGCAGCTGCCAGATATATAATAATAATAATAGGTATTTATAATGCGCCATTCAGGGCTATTAGCCCCTCCCTGAGCGCAGGTTGTGTAGCGAGTGTAGGGAAAGTTAGAGGGAAGAGAAGGCAATTCTGAAGAGATGAGTCTTCAGGAGACGTTTAAAAGTAGCGAGAGGATCGGACTTCGGCAGGAAGAGCATTTCAGAGACTAGGAGCAAAAACAAAGAAGGAACGGTCGCCCATCGAGCAGAGGATAGAACGAGGAGTGTTCCGGAGGGAAGTAAGGTTAGACCGGGCACGAGATGGGCATTGCAAAAAAGAGACTGACATGCTGATGATTCAAGCCAAGTGGAAATAAGCCGTTGCAAAGAGGGCAAACTGACTGTATGAGAGCATTGGGTGGAATGGTATGAGAGATAAAAAAAGTCAACACTTTTGAGTAAAGTTGGCTGTCGTACCTCTCATGCCGAGACTATGAATGATACCGGTGTAATACAAGAATAGAAATTAACAGAAGAAACAAGGATGAGTGCAATTGAAGAAGGGGAAACACAATTGAACTAGGAGTGGGAATATGCAACTGGGACTAGTGTCTAAGTAGAGATGGAGTTCACCTAAAGCGTACCAGGATGGGGACCGAGTAAGATGAGTAAAAAGGTAGACTTGGGCCTTGAGGCAGATTGAGCATCCTAGAGATAGGCAGATAGAAAACAAAGGTCAACTTGCGTGAATGGGAAAAGTATGATGGGAGAAAAGATGAGTGTATGAAGGTAGGTTTTCTAAATCGTCAAGAAATGGTTCTATTTAAGCTAGGCTATTGCAAGTAAGTGCAATAAAGCAGGAATAGATATAATGGCTCTGGCAGAGATGAGTTATTGAAGAAGGCACATATGTTGGCGGATACCAATTGACGGAGCGAGGTAGCCACCGAAGGAAGATGACTATAATGTAGTAGACTTATCAGTAAAACTGGGCTACATGGTAACTTACTAAAAGTTACCCTCGCCTTCTCAGAACTGTGCACAATATTCCAAATGCAGGAAATTATAATGCATTATAAATTCGGTACGATGGTTTCATTTCTGCATTTAAATTGTCATTTTCTGTATACGAGGATTTTGGAAGCTTTTTTATTACTATAATGCGCTCATGAGCAAACAGTCCAAACTTAGCATTCGATATATATACATCTGAATCTTTCTTAACTTTTGTTGTTAATTTCGAACCAAAAAATGTGTACATAGCTTGGGGATTTCTGCTTCAGATATGCATTACTTTACTTTTAACTAAATTTATAGGCAGTTTCCATTCTCTTGACCATTTTTGTATACGAGTATTAGCTTTCCGAAGTTTGTCTGTATCTTCTTGACTACCTACCCCTTTTTCCAAGTTTTGCGTCATCTGTAAATTTTTCAATTTTGAACACGAGACCAGATCATTAATGTCGAATCAGAAGCAGACCCATTCAATCTAGTCTCTTATCTTTCCTCTAATTGTTCTTTATTGGTTATTATTTACTAGAGCATAGAATTCCTTTGGGTTAACTTTACAACTTTGTGTCATTATTATTTCTTCTTTTGGCTTCTTTAATGTTTTTTTTTATATTTCGTTTTAGGTTATTTTTCGTTTTAGCCATTGGGTTTATGATTTTCATTTATTTGTCCAACCACGTGGGATTTTGATTAGTTGATCTTTTTTTTGACGAGGACATAGTTTGTTTGCTTTTCGATAAAATAATTCTTAAAAGATATCCACGCATTGTGTACTCATTAATCGTCTATTGACGGGTGGACTTATAGACTTTTGGGGGGAGGTCCGCCTTCTCCCTTTTATTTAACTAGTTTTTATTTGTTGTTTGTTTTTTTTGTAGGTCGCACGTTCCTGCGCCAGAAGGACCTCCCCCGACGCAGGAGCTTGCTTCCTCCTTGTTACGATTTTCCCTTATTGTTGTTGTTATTGTTCTTCATTCTTATTTTAATATAGCCTAGTGCTAGGTTGTCGTGAGTGCGGCGACTTGGGCCCAAGTGGATAGTCGCCAGAAAGACTTAAAAAAAATCATTAATCGTCTTTATCATATCCTGCAAGACTTACTTTCATGACTTCATAATTCTGTTTGTTAAAATGAAGTCTCGTTTACTTTGTTTATTCTTTCCCAGTTCGGTATTTGGATATCTAACTCAATTAAATTGTAATCATTTCCCTCAAATTTCACCGACGTAAATATTTGATAGAATGTTGCTCTCAGTGCACATCATACATAAGGTCCAAAATGGTATAACCTCTCGTTTGTTTACTGGCTCACTGTGTTAAAAAAAAAAAATTATCTTAAATAAACTCCAGACGTCTCTGCCCTTCGGCTTGTTTTTTGAACCAATTTTTTGCCACATTTGAAGTCTTTCATCACTACAGCTAGTTTCTTATTCTTTTCTCAAAACAGTTTTACATAAAGCTCCAAGGACTGGTTGGGATTTCTATACATATATTAAATAAATGCATAGACTTATTTTATCTAAATTTCGCTTCATTCCTATTATTTTTTTGATTTGTATAAAACAGATCTTTGTTGGGTAAAGATTCTGGTACATATAATAGCATTCCTCCTCCAACTTCTTTTTTTCTTTTTAATGAACATTTATCAATATAGTTTAAATCCCCCCGTAAAATCTCTTCAAATTTATCAATGATTCTGTAATTGAAATTGACATACTTCTCTACAGCTATCAAAGCTTTTAATTTTAACAATTTGTTCCTAATTGAACGTGCAGTTAGAAGAACCCCGCTCATGGGTTTGTTAAACTCCCTGGGAGATTAGCTTCCCCAATTTGCTCCTTTGTATGAAGTTTCGATTTTTACAATTGCGTTTATGGAAACATTCAAAAGGGTTGAATACATTTGCGTTCAATAAACTCCGGGGGGGGAGGTTTTGCCTTTGTTTAAGTACTTCCCATCATTGTAAAAATACTGCTTTCTGTCAATGAAACTCCCCCTCCCCCCCAAATCCAGAGAGTGAGTTACAAGGAATAGAACCTCAAAAGACAGATTCCACAGCGAGGACGTAGGGTCTTTGAAGGCCTTTACTTAGAGCTTGAGAGAAAGTATAGTACGGGTGAAGGCTCTCCGCACCCACCTCTTACCCGAGTCATCGGCCATAAAAAAGCAGAAGAGATGCCTGGTGCTTACCTAGTGAAAGTTAAGAGGCATGGGAGCCAAAGCTCATAAAGGGTGCCTCTTCTCTGTATCGGAGTCTCGCACTACTTTTCGTAATTGTTTTTAGCGTTGTTTACACTGACTCGTTGCAACGTCCTCCGGGAGACTGTTCCATTTGTTTACTACTCTCGAATTGAAGAAAAATGGGTTCTCTAAGTTCTTCTGTTTTCACGAGCTTTCGACTGTGACCTCTTGTATTCGGGTGGCTTTCTCTTGATACTAGCTGTATGAACTTTTCACTTCTAACCGTGTCGATACCATGTAGAATCTTAAAGGTTTGGATCATGTCTCTCTTTAGTCTTCTCTCTTCAAGTGTGGTGAGGCCAAATCGGTCCAACCTTTGATGGTAAAATCAAATCGCATAAACCTGGAACCAATTTTAGTGGCTCTCCGTTGGACCTGTCCCAGTTTCTCTACTGCTGTAGGGTGACAATACTTGGATACAGTATTCTAAACTTGGTCTTATCAGTGATTTATATAAGGGTAGAAGCATTACCTTATCCAAATAGGTGTAGGTCCTTCTCAGCTGTCCCAACATAGAGTTTGCACTGGCCGTGGTCCTGGCAACTTATACTGTTGGCTTCAAATTGGGGATGACAACTACCCCAAGATACTTTAACCTCCTGCGTATTGGTAAACCGATTGGTGTAAATGTGATAGGGATATTGTAAGTGACCTCTCGCCAGGTACATAAACTTTCTCTTATCCACATTAAACTTAATCGACCAGTTTCTATTCCACTCCTCCAATCTTCTGAGATCCATCTGCAAACATCTTCGTCCAGGGGCGCTTTAACTCTCCTGTACAGTTTTGCAGCATCGGCAAAGAGTTTCCTACTCGACTCTACTTTGTCCATAAGGTAGTTAATGCAAACTTAGAATAGCACTGGGCCCAACACATTACCTTGTAGCACCCAGCTTCTTCGAAGCAATGTGGTGCATATCTCCTTGAGAAATAAATCCTGGCCGTTTAGGCCCAGGATCTACTCTCATTCTGCGAGGCTAAGAACTTGGTCCTGGCGCGCCCGGCTCTGCCTGGGACGTCATATGCCTCAATAGTTAGAAAGGCACCCTCTGCTCCTGGCCCATCCAGGCCAACGAGCAGGGTTGTTTCCGCGCCCATTCGGAGCCCTTCTGCGGGCTCTACTCAACTCGGGCGCTCCCCTAGTAAAGCTAGCGGAAAAGGGTTCACACCCAGCCCCGGATAAACCCAGGGCTCCCCCCCCTTACCCCAGCGTGACCGTTTCCCGTAAGGCAAAACGACCACGCGCCTCCACCGAGTCGTTAGACTCACAGGAGGCAACACCCCTGAAGATGGTCGCAAGGCCGTCTTCCGAGGTTCCTAAAGCTGTTCCCCGAAAGGAGGACAGCAACAAAGGAGCTTCGGCTCCTTCGCCCACGCCCCGAGGTGGAGCGAGTGGCTAGGAGACTGTGGTTCCTCGAAAAGAGGGCCCCCCGCCTCCGAAGCCGCAACGCCCGCCTAAGGTTTCAAGGCGGAGGGAAAAAAAGACTCGCATGGCGAGCACAACCTCCCCCAATAAGTCCTCGAAGGCGACAGCGCCTTCAGCGCTTTGTCCGGCAAACAGCGCCCGGGGTTCTGCCGCCGGGAAGCGTACGGCCATTCCCGTGAGGGTCTTCAGTTCGAGGAGGGACCCCACGTCTCCTCCGAGCTAGGCCAGGAGGGCATATTCCTTCAATGGAATTGCCGTGGACTTCGGGCCAACTGGGAGGAGCTGCGGAGGCTCGTCTCGTCCCGTTCCCCGTTAGCTATCTTTATGCAGGAGACCATGCTAGGCACGTGCCCCCTACCCACCCTCCCGGGGTATAAGGGTCTTGCGACCCCACCACCGCGGGATGGCCGGGCTGAGGGATGCGCGGTTTACACCCGGCATGATGTCTCCATTCTTCCTTTCTCTTTAAATACCTCCTTTCAGTCAGTGGCTGTGCAGCTGCACCTAGATAAGAGGTATACTCTGATTTCTGCGTACATTCCACCGTCAGCTGACTTCGACGCGGGGAACTTCCGCCGCGTCGTGGCACGGTTGCCGAGGCCCTATCTCTTGCTTAGAGATCTGAACGGCAGGCATCCTCTCTGGGGAGATTACTTTATAAATCCCAGGAGACAAGTCCTTGCCGATCTGATCGAAGAGCTTGAGATGAGTGTCCTGAACGTGGATGAGTTTACGCATCACTGTCCAAAAACCGCTTCATTTTCTTGCCTCGACCTATCTTTGTGCTCTTCGGATGCACAGCCTGATTTTAATTGGGGGGTGGTCGATGACCTCTATGGTAGTGATCACTTTACCATTCAAATATCATTTACAGGGCAACTGCCGCCTGAGAGACCACCTCGGTGGTGCTTGGCGCGGGCGCGGTGGCCTGCATTTCAGGAAATGACTGAATTCTCTATCTCAGTCGAGGAGTTTAGGTCGGTAGATGAGGCCGTTGAGTTTTTCTTCGGCAACCTCATCGCCGTAGGCCTGACTACTATTCCTAGGACGTCTGGCCGTTTTGCACGCCGACCACTCCCATGGTGTTCGGCCGAGTGTGAGACGGCTCTCAAACAGAAGCGTTATGCCTACATGCGCTATAAGCGCCGCCCGAACGATTTCACTGTCGCTGAATTTCGTCGGGCTAGGGCTAGGTTCCGGTATATTTCGAAGCACGGCCGCCGCTCTTCTTGGCGGGCATACGTGTCTTCACTTAACGGGAAGACCCTTTTTAGCTGAAGTGTGGAAGCGAGTCAAAAGGATTCGGGGCAAGTTCTCGCAGGATCCCCCTCCCATTCTCCAGGAGAATGGGACCTGCAATCTCGGACCCCGCGTCCGTGGCGTAATCCTTCGCGACCGCTTTTTCCGCATTCTCTAGCCATGATGCTGCTCCGCCAGCATTCGATGCACGTCGTGATGTCACGGGAACCGCCGGCTGGACTTTACCTCCAGAGGCGGAGAACTCTTCGACGACAAGTTTACTGTAAGTGAGCTGCGTTCCGCTCTCGCTTCGTGCGCGGACACCGCCCATGGTTGACGATGTCCCGTACGCCATGCTTCGACACCTGGGTGAGTGAGGCATGGCCTTTCTCTTAGATTTGTTCAACAGGATCTGGGTGGAAGGTCTTCTCCCAGACTGCTGGCAAATCGCTACTGTGCTCGCCTTTCGCAATCCGGGGAGAGATCACTCTACTCCGACCGGTTTCCGCCCAATCTCTCTAACCTCTTGCGTGTGCAAGTTGATGGAGAAATTGGTAAATGTTAGATTAGCTTTTTTCCTGGACAGCGGAGGCCATCTGTCTTCCGCACAGTGTGGCTTCCGCAAGTTCCACTCCACGTTGGATGCTCTGCGCCGACTGGAAAATGCCGTCTGCGAGGCTTTCCTTCGTAGACAGCACTACGCCACGGTGTTTTTCGATCTGGAGAAGGCCTATGATACCGCATGGCGATACGGTATCATGGAGACTCTCCACACAAAGGGGGCGAGGGGACGCCTACCAATGTTTATATCTGAATTTTTGCGCGCTCGTCGATTCCGCGTACGGGTGGGGGGGAGCCCTCTCCGGCCCAAAGGAGCAGGAAGAGGGTGTCCTGCAGGGAAGTGTCCTCAGTGTCACACTCTTTGCCCTAAGCATCAACGGCATCACCTCGGTGCTGCCGGAAGATGTTCTTGCTACGCTCTACGTGGACGACCTTTCGATCGCTTTTGGCGTGGCCCCGATTCCAACTCTGGAGCGTCGACTCCAACAGGCATTGAACCGCGTCTCTCGCTATGCCGAAGCGCACAGGTTTTGGTTTTCTTTGGCCAAGACTAAGGTGGTGCGCTTCTGCCGCCATCCACGGCTTCACCCCGACCCAGATTTGTTTCTTAATGGAGTGCGCCTGGATGTGGTTGAGTCGCACCGTTTCCTTGGTCTTGTATTCGACCGACGCCTCACCTGGGAGGCTCATATTCGCAGCCTTAGGGTCTCTTGTACCCGCGCCATGGACATTCTTCGTTCCGTGACGTTCAGCGCTTGGGGCGCTGATAGGGCTACTGCCCTACTTTTTTATCGATCCTTTGTTCGCTCGAAGCTCGACTACGGATGCGAGTTTTATGCATCCGCAGCCGAGCGTTTATTGCGGAAGGTGGATTCGATCCATCACACCGGCCTTCGCCTTGTGACCGGTGCCTTTCGCACTTCCCCCATTGAGAGCCTGTTGGTCGATGCTGGGGAGATGCCACTTGCTCTGCGCCGCGTGCAGTGCATCACTCGCCTGTACACGCGAGCCCGGCGTCTCCCTCAGTCGCCAACAGCTCTCACTGCATCCGCAGTTTATCTCGATGGTGCCTATGCCGTCGAGAGACGCCATTCATACCCTAAGCCCTTTGGGTTTAGGGCCAGGAAACTCCTTCGAGAGGTAGATATAGCTATCGGGCCGGTGGCGCCCCTAGTTCTGCCCAGGACGCCACCCTGGAGGGTACCACATTTGGCCATTTGTCTCGACGCCTCTACTCCCAAAGCTTGTACTGCGCAGGGAGTATTGCGTTTGACCTTTTTGGAGCACACATCGTGTCACGCTGGAACCGTGCCAGTGTATACGGATGGCTTCAAGTCCCAAGAGGGCATCGGCTTCCACGCCGTATTCTCTCTGTTTGAAGTCAGCGGGGCTCTACCAGGTGCTGCGTCTGTCTTCACGGCCGAGCTGGTGGCAATACACCACTCAGTACGGGAGATTACGCGACATGTCCGGTTCGGAGACCGGAATGTGATCTATAGCGGCTCACAAAGCGCCCTGAGTGTTCTCAGGGCATTGGAATCTCCGCTTTCCCTGGTTCGCGATATCCGTGACTCCACGGTTTTGGCGAGCTGGGCAGATGTCGAGATTTTGTTCTGCTGGGTTCCTGGACATGTAGGAATGGCGGGGAATGAGCGCACCGATGAGGGCGCCAAAGAGTCCGCGAGGACTCTGCGACCGGACCAGCGTTTCGCTCTTTCTCACACCGACTACATGCCAGGAATACGGGCAGTCCTTCGGACTGCATGGCAAAGAAGATGGGAGACGGTCGAAGGGAACTTAAAGTTGTGTGTCATTGCGCCACGACTGTTCCCATGGACCTATCCTCCAATGCCACGGCGGCTTCAGGTTGCTTTTGTTTGTCTCCGAATCGGACACACTCGTGTGACGCATCGCTATTTGATGGAGCGCTCGCCTGCGCCCTATTGCGACGACTGCGTCGCCCCCCAGACTGTTCGCCACATTCTTTTCGAATGTCCCAGTCTGGGTGATCTTCGCGCACGTTACCTGTCCCGGTACCGGGATGGGCGGGGTCGCTACCGCCTGTCCCTTGTACTCGGGACAGATTCGTGCACATTGACTTGTTGACTTGTTGACTTTTGGAGGGAGGCCGGCCTTCTCCCTTTCATTTAACCAGGTTTAATTTTTTTTGTTATTGTTTTGTTCCTGTTTTGTTATTGTTATTTCTTTTTATTTTTGTTTCCTGTTCAATTTTTTTAAAGTAGCCTAGAACTAGGCTGTTTGTTTACGGCGACTCATGCCTGAGTCGGCAGTCGCCAGATAGCCCCTTCAAAAAAAAAATTGCCTTTATAACCACTATAACTGCGCGCCTCTTCATTTCCTGTGTAAGCATAGCGTCTGCCATTGATAATTTTGAAATATAGAAAATATAAGGAAAAAAAATATGCCGCTATTGTAAAAATAACATGTCCTCAAATACCTTACGCACCATATATATATATATATATATATATATATATATATATATATATATATATATATATATATATATATATATATGTGTGTGTCTATGTATGTATATGTATGTAAATCATAAATAGTTAATTGTTTAAACAAACATTGAGAAATTGTGCCTAGAATAGGGCAAGGGGGCCAATGTTTATGAACTAAGCGCCCAAAAGTTTAAATTTAAGCACAAATCAAAATCTTAGCAGTCACCTAAATTTTTAGAAACACGACTAATCAATGGAGAGGATGAAACAATGAAGAAGGGAGAGGTATAATAATTTGGTTGGTTATTATAAGACACGGAGCGGTGAGCCAGATACGTCATTCTAGAGAGAGGGCCCAAGGGTCTTATTATATTATCCTGGGAAGAATCTATGATTTTGAAATCATTAATAGTGGCGTTGGTTTCGCAGAGGATATGATCCCGGATGGGATTTGTTTAATTTTAGGAGCCTATCTGGCGACTACCCACTTGGGCATAAGTCCCGAATTGGAGAGCATTTCTTGCGGGTAAGAGGTTTACCTCCTCTGCCACTTATACTAAGATGAGAACAAGCTCGAGCGTGTAATGAGCGCAGTGTACTGCCGACACAATTACATCTGCGCCACGGAGGACATCTAAATAAATACACATCACTACGCAGGATAAATGGGAGCAAGTCCTTTACATAAATAGGGAACCTATTGATAATCTGTTCGAAAAAATTAGTTTAAAGTTAATTTGCACAAAATGATCTTTGATTTTTTTGTATTTGTTTGCAGTATCGGCGATTAAAAGGGCCTGATTGAGGAAGGGAAAGATATCGTATGTCCTTGGGGACGTTATACAAAGGTAATTTTGGAGATAAGATATTATCAAGGAAGGTTTTAAGAGTAGCCTCAAAAATATGCAGAGGATAAGAATTGTTTGTTAAATAGGTGTGGAGAAAGTCTAATTCTTTATTTATATATATATATATATATATATATATATATATATATATATATATATATATATATATATATATATATATATATATATATATATAAATCTTTCATGAGCGCGAAAGAATGATGAAATGTATTCATCAAACCGCAAGAAACAGAAGAACGGGATAAATTTTCTTCGGAAGAAAAGCTTATTTCCTAATTCGAAAAATACCGTATAGGGTTGGAATTCGAACCAAGCACATTGAAGCAGCGAGCACCCGCTTTGATCAAGATTTAAAACCCCCCTCAGGGTCAACAGAAGAAGATAAAAAAAAATTCCAAGATATGGCTACCCAACCATCACTGACCCTCCTCCGGGCTTCACTGGAGGAAGAAGGCAGTCAGGATTAAAAGCTTTCCCGGGCTGCCTCCACACATAAACTCGCCCTGTAGTGGGGAAAAGAGAAAAAACTGGATTCGTCGTAGAGTATTGCTTACTTCCATTGGTCTGTCGACCAGCCCTTGTGATCTCTTTACCAGTTCAGCCTTTTCTGAATGTTTTGATAAGAACGCAGAGGTTTCTAGTGAGATGTTGATTCAACTCTGCAGTCACTTTAGGGGCCGTTGTACAGGGATTTTGCATCACAATGTGTTTTAACACTCGTCGGTCTCTTTCAGCGAGCTTCGAAGTGTATATATATATATATATATATATATATATATATATATATATATATATATATATATATAGATATAGATATATAGATATAGATATAGATATAGATATATAGATATATAGATATATAGATATATAGATATATAGATATATAGATATATAGATATATAGATATATAGATATATAGATATATAGATATATAGATATATAGATATATAGATATATAGATATATAGATATATAGATATATAGATATGGATGAGAGAGAGAGAGAGGGAGAAGTATCATATCTAAAAAGGGGGGATAATTTTCTTTTTCTATAACACAAAAACTTAGAGAAGAGATTTGTGCAAGAAATAATAAACCACAATATTTGAATCAGATTGATTTATGAACAGAACTAGTTTCGGCTTTGGCAATTATCAACTGTATAATGAAATTTATGATTTGCGACTCCAGTATATAAAGGCGGAAAATTAGACTAAACAAAATGAAAACACTGGAAATATAATGAAAGATGTCTGGTTCTGGAGTCAACTTTTAATCCCGGTAAATGACCGATTCTGGCGGTTTATCAATGGATTGGGCAAGAGTGTTAGAGAAGATATTTGTTAAATTCATATTGTCCTTCAGTAATATTGAAGTTATCAACCTTGCTAATAATGATTAATTCAGCCATCCTCCTTTCTATATAATCGTTGTATTTATAAATAATTTTGGCTTCGTTAAATTCGATTTAATTCTAATAACTTTGCACATAGATGAAAAGGCTAGAGCAAAGCGAGAATCTCCTGATATCTGCAACGTGTTTTTTAGTCCTCTTACTAAAGTGAGCCGACTCACCAATGTAGGATTTATCCGAATCGTTACAGGGAATTAAATATACACCTGCCTCTCGGTTAGTGGGACGAAGTTTGATCAGACTTTTATTTTGTATGGTTTGTGAGTATTTGAATGCTATATTTTGGGTGCTTATCATACGATTTTAAGGGGGCTACAGCTGGGGCATATGAGAAGATTATACAATTTTTAAAGTTCTCCTTTTTGGGTGTAGTAATGGCATAAAATATCTTTTGGCCTTAGAATAGCATTTGTTAATGAAATAAATGGGATATTTGAGCTCAATGAAATTGCGAATATAAGCTGGTTGATTTCATCCTGCAGGAAAATTGGGTCACATGTTCTATAGGTTCGGAGGAATAGGGAAGAAAGAACAGATATCTTAACAGATTTGTCCTGCAATGAGAAGAAATGTACATCTATGCATTTGAATTGGGAGGTTAACGATGGACAATTGTGCAATAGAAACTTGGTGTAAAAATAAATTATTCTTTATATTAATGTCCAAGTTCAATAGTTTTTATTAAGATGGCTTCTGCAACCTTCAGGTGGTGGTCATCTAGTGACTTGTATTGCATTTCTGACATTTTCTGAAATATCTTTTGTTGATTCGTGTAGAAGTGGTCTTTTATTTTACTAGGTAGTTTGAATCAATGTTGCTTTACGCGTCTTTATGGTATTTGTGGTGCAACCAATGTACGAAGATGTTATACTAATTGTCTTGTTTAGGTGAAGGCATACACGTGGCTTCTGGCTCTTTCTTTCCTCCCTTGTCTTATTATAAAAATTCAAAGCTAGCTTCCAAATTTAAACGTCGCACTGTTATGTCCGTTTTCATTCGTTTCCTTCAGGTGCCGTTTTATTATGATTTTCAATGAAGTTTCTTCATGTTCGATTTTTGTCGCGGTTTTTACTTTCGTAGTTAAAATGGCTTTGCTTTTGTAATGTTGATTTTTTTTGTTCTCCTTGTTATACCAATGTCTATTTTTCTGACTGGTCCGTTTGCCTATGGATTCGAGAAATGAATTATTGAGGTTCTTTGGGATTTTCACTAAAGCCACGGAGAAAATGTCACTGTTGATCCTATCTTCATTTTCTACGTGGATTTGATGTCTTGGAAATGGAAGGTCTTATATGTGGGCTGTTCATGGGTAAGTTTAGGTACGCTGCCTTTGGGGGGGAGGGGGGTGCGATTCATAAATAGGGGCAGTATATGTTAGAGGGGGGCGATTTCAATTTTGCCAGCGTGTCGTCGCAGAATATTACATGGAACTCTTGGTTAAAATGGTTGTTTATCTCGGGAGTATTTGGTCGTCTAGATCGGCCATGTACAAATCGGCCAGCGTTGGTCCCAGTGGTGTTCCCATAGCGACGTCTTCTGTTGTTTTTATATGCATGCATGTATGTGTGTGTGTGGGGGGGTTGTGTATATATGTATATGCATGTCTGTATAAGTAGGTTCATTTATTTCTTTCCCTCTCGAGAGAGTGGGAATTGATCATTTGAGTCTCTGGCAATATCATTTAGTGTAAATTGACTAAAGCTTAAAATAATAAAATGCATCACAATGTGAAAGCCGTGTTTATTTCTCAAAGGTAGTACTGAAAAAGATTATCTCAATGCCAAGTGTGTCAATTAAAGAGAGCCGCACCCCGCTTCTTCGAAGCAATGTGGTGCCTATCTCCTCGAGACAGAAATCCTGGCCGTTCAGGCCCAGGATTGAATATCATTCCGTGAGGCTAAGGACTTTGTCCTGGCGCGTCCGGCTCGGCCTAGGACGTCATATACCTCAATAGCTATAAAGGCACCCTCTGCTCTTGGCCCATCCAGGGCAATGAGCTCGGTTGTTTCTTCGCCCATTCGGAGCCATTCTGCGGGCTCTACTCAACCCGGGCGCACCCTTTTTAAAGCTAGCGGCAAAAAGGGTTCATACCCAGCCCAGGCTAAAACCAGGGCTCACCCCTCTTCCATCAGCGTGACCGTTTTTCGTAAGGCGAAACGGCCACGCACTTCCACAGAGTGTTTAGACTCACAGGGGGCAACACCCCTGAAGCTGGTCGCCAGGCCATCTTCCAGGGTTCCTAAAGCTGTCCCCTGAAAGGAGGACAGCAACAAAGGAGCTTCGGCTCCTTCGCCCAAGCCAAGAGGTAATGCGAGTGGCTCGGAGACGGTGGTTTCTCGAAAAGAGGGTCCCCTGCCTCCGAAGCCGCAACGCCCGCCTAAGCTTTTGAGGCGCAGGGAGGAAAAGACTCGCATGGTGAGCCCAACCTCCCCCAATAGTCATCGAAGGCGACAGCGCCTTCAGCACTTTGTCCGGCCAACAGCGCCCGGGGTTCTGCCTCCGGGAAGCATACGGCCATTTCCGTGAGTGTCTTCTGTTCGAGAAGGGACCACGCGTCTCCTCCGAGCAAGGCCTTGGAGGGCATATTTCTTTAATGGAATTGCCGTGGACTCCGGGCCAACTGGGAGGAGCTGCGGAGGCTCGTCTCGTCCGGTTCCCCGTTAGCTATCTATTTGCAGGAGACCATGCTAGGCGCGTTCGCCCTTCCCTCCCTCCCGGTGCATAAGGGTCTTGCGACCCCCCTACCATGGAATGGCCGGGCTGGAGGATGCGTGGTTTACACCTGGCATGATGTTTCCGTTTGTCCTTTCTCCTTAGATGCCTTCTTTCAGGCAGTGGCTGTGCAGCTGCACATGGATAGGAGGTATACTATCCTTTCTGCGTACATTGCACCGTCAGCTGACTTCGACGCGGGGGACTTCCACCGCGTCATGGCACAGCTGCTGAGGCCCTATCTCTTGCTTGGAGATCTGAAAGGCAGGCATCCTCTCTGGGAAGATTACTCTATAAATCCCAGGGGACAAGTCCTTGCCGATCTGATCGAAGAGCTTGAGATAGGTGTCTTTAACGTGGATGAGTTTACGCATCACTGTCCGAGAACCGCTTCATTTTTTTGCCTTGACCTATCTTTGTGCTCTCCAGATGCACAGCCTGACTTTGATTGGGTTGTGGTTGATGACCTCCATCGTAGTGATCACTTTCCCATTTAAATCATTTTCAGGGTAACTGCCGCCTAAGAGCCCACCTCGGTGATGCTTGGCGCGGGCGCGGTGGCCTGCATTTCAGGAAATGACTGAATTCTCTATCTCAGTCGAGGAGTTTAAGTAGGTAGATGAGGCCGTTGAGTTCTTCTCCGGCAACCTCATCGCCGTAGGCCTGACTACTATTCCTAGGACGTCTGGCCGTTTTGCACGCCGACCACTCCCATGGTGTTCGGCCGAGTGTGAGACGGCCCTCAAACAGAAGCGTTATGCCTACATGCGCTATAAGCGCCGCCCGAATGATTTCACTGTCGCTGAATTTCGTCGGGCTAGGGCTAGGTTTTGGTATATTTCGAAGCACGCCCGCAGCTCTTCTTGCTAGGCATACGTGTCTTCACCTAACGGG
Organism: Ceratothoa steindachneri; assembly: GCA_963969495.1. Lineage (NCBI taxonomy): Eukaryota > Metazoa > Arthropoda > Malacostraca > Isopoda > Cymothoidae > Ceratothoa > Ceratothoa steindachneri. The sequence goes on from OZ018327.1 coordinate 59,402,534, forward strand.
AAGACCCTTTTTGCAGAAGTGTGGAAGCTAGTCAAAAGGATTCGGGGCAAGTTCTCGCAGGGCCCCCCCTCACGTTCTCCAAGAAAATGTGACCGCAATCTCGGACCCCGGGCCCGTGGCAGAATCCTTCGCGACCGCTTTTTCCGCATTCTCTCGCCGGGATGCTGCTCTGCCAGCTTTCAATGTACGTCGTGATGTCGCGGAAGGCCACCGGCTCGACTTTAACTCCAGAGGCGGAGAATCCTTTAACGACAAGTTTACTTTGAGTGAGTTGCGCTCCGCTCTTGCCTCGTGCGCGGATACCGCCCATGGTCCATGCTTCGACACCTGGGTGAGCGAGGCATGGCCTTTCTCTTAGATTCGTTCAACAGGATCTTGGTGGAAGGTCTTCTCTCAAATCGCTACTCTGCTCGCCTTTCGCAATCCAGGGAGAGATCACTCTACTCCGACCGGTTTCTCTAACCTTTTGCGTGTGCAAGTTGATGGAGAAATTGGCAAATGTTAGATTAGCCTTTTTCCTGGACAGCGGAGGCCATCTGTCTTCCACACAGTGCGGCTTCCGCAAGTTCCACTCTACGTCGGATGCTTTGCTCCGACTGGAAAATGCCGTCTGCGAGGCTTCCCTTCGTAGACAGCACTACGCCACGGTGTTTTTCGATCTGGAGAAGGCCTATGATACCGCATGGCGATACGGTATCATGGAGACTCTCCACACGATGGGGGCGAGGGGGCGCCTCCCAATGTTTATATCTGAATTTTTGCGAGATCGTCGATTCCGCGTACGGGTGGGGGGAGCCCTCTCCGGCCCAAAGGAGCAGGAAGAGGGTGTCCCGCAGGGAAGTGTCCTCAGTGTCACACTATTTGCGCTGAGCATCAACGGCATCACCTTGGTGCTGCCATAAGATGTTCTCGCTACGCTCTACGTTGACGACCTTTCGATCTCTCTGGAGGCGGCCCAGATGCCAACTCTGGATGTTCGACTCCAACAGGCATTGAACCGCGTCTCTCGCTATGCCGAAGCGCACAGGTTTCGGTTTTCTTTGGCTAAAACTCAAGTAGTACCCTTCTGCCGCCATCCACGGCTTCACCCCGACCCAGATTTGTTTCTTAATGGGGTGCGCCTGGATGTGGTTTAGTCGCACCGTTTCCTTGGTCTTGTATTCAACCGACGCCTCACCTGGGAGGCTCATATTAGCAGCCATAGGGTCTCTTGTACCCACGCCATGGATATTCTCCGTTCCGTGACGTTCAGCGCTTGGGTCGCTGATAGGGCTACTGCCCTACTTTTTATCGATACTTTGTTTGCTCAAAGCTCGACTACGGATGCGAGTTTTATGCATCCACAGCCGAGCGTTTATTGCGGAAGGTGGATTCGATCCACCACACCGGCCTTCGCCTTGAGACCGGTGACTTCTGCACTTCCCCCATTGAGAGCCTGTTGGTCGATGCTGGGGAGATGCGACTCGCTCTGCGCCGCGTGCACTGCATCACTCACTTGTACGCGCGAGCCCGGCGCCTCCCTCAGTCGCCAACAGCTCTCACTGCATCTGCAGCTGATCTCGATGGTGCCTTTGCCGCTGAGAGACGCAATTCATACCCTAAGCCCTTTGGGTTTAGGGCCGGGAAACTCCTTCGAGAGGTAGATATAGCTCTCGGGCCGGTGGCGCCCCTGGTTCTGCCCAGGTCGCCACCCTGGAGGGTACCACATTTGGCTATTTGTCGCCACGCCTCTGCTCCCAACGCCTCCCTCAGTCGCCAACAGCTTTCACTGCATCCGCAGCTGATCTCGACGATGCCTATGCCGCCGAGAGACGCCAATCATACCCTAAGCCCTTTGGATTTAGGGTCAGGAAACTCCTTGGAGAGTTAGATATAGCTTTCGGGCTGGTGGCGCCCCTGGTTCTGCCTAGGACGAAGACACTACCATGGAGGGTACTACATTTGGCTATTAGTCGCCACGTCTTTGCTCCCAAAGCTTGTACAACGCCGGGAGTATTGCCTTCGACCTCGTGCTACGCTGGAACCGTCCCAGTGTATACAAGTGGCTCCAAATCCCAAGAGGGGGTTGGCTTACACGCTGTTCCCCTCTGTTTGAACCAGCGGAGCTCTGCCAGGCGCTGCGTCTGTCTTCACGGCCGAGCTGGTGGCAATACACCACTCGGTACGGGAGTTTATGCGACGTTCCCGGTTTGGAGACCGGATTGTGATCTATAGCGACTCACAAAGCGCCCTTAGTGCTCTCGGGTCATTGGAATCTCCACATCCCCTGGTTCGCGATATCCGTGACGCCACGGTTTTGGCGAGCCTGGCAGATGTCGAGATTATCTTCTGCTGGGTTCCTGGACATGTAGGAATTGCGGGGAATGAGCACGCTGATGAGGGTGCCAAAGAGTCCGCGAGGACTCTGCGACCGGACCAGCGTTTCGTTCTTCCTCACACCGACTACATGGCAGGAATACGGGCAGCTCTTCGGACTGCTTGGCAAAGAAGATGGGAGACGGTCGAAGGGGACTTAAAGTTGCGTGCTATTGCGCCGTGACTGTTTCCATGGACCTATCCCCCAATGCCGTGACGGCTTCAGGTCGCTTTCTGTCGTCTCCGAATCGGACACACTCCTGTGACGCATCGCTATTTAATGGAGCGCTAGCCTGCGCCCCATTGCGACGACTTCGTCGTCCCCCAGACTGTTCGGCACATTATTGTCGAATGTCCCAGTCTGGGTGATCTTCGCGCACGTTGCATATCCTGGTACCGGGATGGGCGGAGTCGCTACCACCTGTCCCTTGTACTCGGGACGACTGTGTACACATTGACCGGTGGACTTGTTGACTTTTGGGGGGGAGGCCGGCCTTTTCCATATTATTTAATCAGGGTTTGTTTGTTTTTTGTTTGTTTTTTGTTTGTTTTGTTCTTTGCGTTTGCTTTTTTCCCCTTTAGGTTGCACGCTCCTGCGCCGGGGGTATCTCCCCCCGAGGCACCAGCTTGCTTCCTTTCCCCCTTTTTGATGTGTTTTTTTTGTCTCTTTAATTTTATTTTAAAGTAGCCTAGAGCCCTGCCAATTGTAATACGGCGACTAATACCCAAGTAGGCAGTCGCCAGATGAGCTCTTAAAAAAATAAAATAAAATAAATCACCTACGGACCGAAATAGTAACTTTTAAGAGTCGTGCCTGTAAGCACCTCTTGCAGCGCGGGCAACTGTGAGAGGTGGTGAGCTATTGCGTCCCGCAGAAAATTTAGGGTCATCATGCCCAATGATATTAAAAACAAAATCTCCTCATAATTCCCCCTTGCAAATCTACGGAGCCGCCCTCGGGCAGCTCCACTGAAACAATGGAGCCCCCCCCCCCCTCCCCTGTGCTTGCGCAGGGGACCCTCCATACCTTTTTAACCGGAGAGGAGGCTTACTCCTCTCCTACGCCTCAAGTAAAGGGGACTCCCCCTCACCCCCTTCTCTGGGGGTGCTTTCGGGCACCTCCCTATTTCCAGCGGCAGTCCCTCCTTTTCTTTCTAAGGGGACTGCCAAGAAAGCCACGAGGCAGCCCATTGTCGACCGCTCCTCGTGTAAGCGGCTCGGTAGGGCAAACCCCCTTAGGGGGGAGAGGGAAGCCAGGCCCCTTTGGTTGCTTCCCTCAAAAGACCTGCTGGCAAGAATATTGAACCTTGCCGGGGTCAAGGCCTGTGCCTCTCCACAAAAGACCCTTGACGCTGGTAAGGGAACCTGCGATGTCTTGAGAGGTGGATGGCCAACTGGAGGCCCCTTCTGTGATAGACATGGTCCTTGAAGCAACCCCAGCTTCAGACGGTAGGGCCTTCCATGGGGGGGAATCCGGGCTCGGGGCCAAGCACCGAACCCGATTTTGCCCCTATGCAAGGTCCTCCGCAAACGGCTGAGGGCTCTGAGGCAGTACAAGAGGGGAGTGATCTCTTCCGACTGGTGCCCCTACGACTACCAGGACCTTCTCCATTTCGGAGAGGGACCTGGCTGAGGCCGGTCCATCTGGCATGGGGGATTCTGCCGGCGGAGGTGAGAAGCGGGTCCATTTCCCGCCCTCCCCTCCTAAAAAAAAGAATAAAAAGACAAGAAAGACAAAAAAGACTCGGGGCTCCTCTCCATCCGCGGGGGCGGCGGGGAGGGATGGGTCTGCTGCTACTTTGGTAGGCGACCAAGCCAAGATCTGCACATCCGGCCCCTCTACCCCCCCGTGTGCGGAGCCCCTGACTAAGACTAAGACCAAAAGTGCACAGGGCGGAGCCTCGATGACATCGGGGGTCCCTGATTCAGAGGTTACCTGGCGTTTTCGAGCCCGCTGGCTTCAAACGCTTCCTCGTTATTTGCTCCACTGATGGCAACATGTTGTCCAAGGGCAACATGATCTATCAGAGGAGAGGATTAGCTAGTGCAATTGGTAGAGAGCCGGAGGTGACTCGTTTCTCGGACGGGCGCCTTCTGGCGAATGCGGCGAATCCCGCCGAGGCGGCCAAGATAAGTGCTCTTCGGACACTTCATGGCACCCCGGTGAGTGTGACGCGGCACTCTACCATGAACTTTGTGAAAGGAGTAGTTTATGTGAGGGAACTTGTTGACTACTCCATTGAGGACATCACCCTAGAGCTGGCCGACCATGGGGCGGTCAAGGTCGAACGTGTGATTAGAAAACAGGGACGTGCCTCGAGACCCAACCCTATACTCTTCGTCACGTTCGAATGTGACAAGCTCCCTGAGTCGAAGGGAACTTAAAGTTGCGTGCGATTGCGCCGCGACTGTTCCCTTGACCTATCCACCAATGCCGCGACGGCTTCAGGTCACTTTCTGTCGTCCCCGAATCTGACACACTCGTGTGACGCATCGCTATTTGATGGAACGCTCGCCTGCGCCCTATTGCGACGACTGCGTCGTCCTCCAGACTGCTCGGCACATTCTTGTTGAATGTCCCACTCTGGGTGATCTTCGCGCTTGATACCTGTCCCGGTATCTGGATGGGCAGGGTCGCTACCGCCTGTCCCTTGTACTCGGGACGATTTCGTGCACATTAACTTGTGGACTTGTTGACTTTTGGGGGCAGGCCGGGCTTCTCCCCTTTATTTAACTAGGTCTTATTTTTTTGTTATTATTTTCTTTGTATGTCACACGCTCCTGCGCCAAGTTGAGGAGGACCTTCTCCCCGACGCCTGAGATTGCTCCCTAATTGTTAAGTTTTTCCCTTTTTTTTATTGTTATGTTTTCATATTCTTATTTTAAAGTAGCTTAGTTCTAGGGTGTCGTGATTCCGGCGACTTATGCCCAAGTGGGCAGTCGCCAGATAGGCTCCTATAATTAAAAAAAAAAATCATTTTACAGAACCTACACTTAGCATCTATTATAAACCTAAAAGGAGACGGATATTTCAATCAGCGATTTCTACTCTAAAAAAAGAATTCCACTAAAAATAAGTTATAAACCTAAATTCCTGTTATAAAAATATAATTAACATGATTTATATAATACTACTAACAACTATATAAACAAGAGATAAACGATACATAGTTCTATGAAATGCTTGAATATTGTGTAAGGCAAGTTTTGAACCGAAATGTAATAACCTGTGAAAAAGATTTAGACTTAATTCTGTGGTAGATTGTACTCATAAAGGCCACATTGCGAGTACTTTTAGTGGTGTATTTTGGGATTGAAACCTTATAATATAAATTTGAATAACCGAGGCTAATAATAGTTTGTTTATGGCACGAATTCACCTTTAAATTCTATATTGAACGGCGGAGAAGCGAGAGGTTTAAATGCGAGTGTGAGAGGAGAAAAAACGAGATAGCACTGGGGATGATAAGGAGAGGAAGTCTCACGTCGGCAAGAGAGGCGGCTGCGAGAGAACACAGCTGTGAGGCATCTGGTGTGAGACAGGAAACGGCTTCGAATTTATGGGCCAAGTATACCCAAACAGTTTAGAAAAAAACGAAGGAATATGTCAGCCAACGGGTATAATGCCCTTATGGGAGGGGGTTAGCCGATGTGTATAATGCCCTCGTGCTCGAGGGGGTTGGGGTGAGGTAGCCAACGGGTATAATGAACTAGGGAGGCGAGCAGCGGATTTTTGTCTTCGGGATAATGGCTCTGCGCATTTCGTGTTACGGGATAATCGTTCTCTGCCTTTCGGTTTTTGGTATAGTGGCCCGCGGCATTTCGGTTTTCGGAAATGTGGCTCTCGGCATTTCGGTTTTCGGAATAGTGGCTCTCAGCATTTCGGTATAGTGGCTCTCGGTTTTCGGGATAGTAGCTCTCAGCATTTCGGTTTTAGGTATAGTGAGTCTCGGCATTTCGGTTTTCGAGATAGTGGCTCTCTGGATTTTGTGTTTCAGGATAATGGCTCTCGGTATTTCGGTTTTAGAGATAGTGGCTAGGGGTTTTGGTTTTCGCGGTAGTAATTCTCTGGATTTCGGTTTTCGGGATAGTGGCTCTCTGGATTTCGTGTTTCGGGATAGTGGCTTTCTGTATTTCGGTTTTAGAGATACTGGCTCGGGATTTTGGTTTTCGAAGTAGTAATTCTATGGATTTTGGTTTTCGGTATATTTGCTCTATGGAATTATTTTTTCGGGATAGTGGCTCTTTGTTTTTCGTTTTTCGGGATGGTGTCATTCGGCATTTTGGTTTTAGAGATGGTGGCTCTCGGGATATCCGTTTTCAGGATAGTAGCTCTGTGGATTTCGTTTTCCGGGATACTGGCTCCGTGGATTTCGGTTTTCGTTATAGTGCCCTAAGCATCAAGGGCATCACCTCGGTGCTGCCGGAGATGTTCTCGCTACGCTCTACGTGGATGACCTTTCGATCTCTTCCGGCGCGGCCCAGATGCCAACTCTGGAGCGTCGACTCCAACAGGCATTGAACCGCGTCTCTCGCTATGCCGAAGCACACAGGTTTCGGTTTTCTTTGGCCAAGACTAAGGTGGTGCACTTCTGCCGCCATCCACGGCTTCACCCAGGCCCAGATTTGTTTCTTAATGGGGTGCGGCGGAAGACCGGGGGGGGGGGAATCGCACCGTTTCCTTGGTCTTGTATTCGACCGACGCCTCACCTGGGAGGCTCATATTCGCAGCCTTAGGGTCTCTTGTACCCGCGCCATAGACATTCTCCGTTCCGTGACGTTCAGCGCTTGGGGTGTTGATAGGGCTACTGCCCTACTTTTTTATCGATCGTTTGTTCGTTCAAAGCTCGACTACGGATGCATCCGCAGCCGACCGTTTATTGTGGAAGGTGGATTCGATCCACCACACCAGCCTTCGCCTTGCGACCGCTGCCTTCCGCACTTTCGCTATTGAGAGCCTGTTGGTCGATGCTGGGGAGAGGCGACTCGCTCTGCGCCGCGTGCAGTGCATCACTTGCCTATAGGCGCGAGCCCGGCGCCTCCCTCAGTCGCCAACAGCTCTCACTGCATCCGCAGCTGATCTTGATGGTGCCTATGCCGCCAAGAGACACCAATCATACCCCTAAGCTCTTTGGGTTTAGAGCTAGAAAGCTCCTTCGAGAGCTAAATATAGCCCTCGGGCCGGTGGCGCCCCTGGTTCTGCCCAGGACGCCACCCTGGAGGGTACCACATTTGGCTATTTGTACGGCGCCGGGAGTATTGCGTTCAAAATTTTTGGAGCACACCTCGTGTCACGCTGGAACCGTGCCAGTGTATACGGATGGCTCCAAGTCCCAAGAGGGGGTCGGCTTCCACGCTGTAATCCCCTCTGTTTGAAATCAGCGGGGCTCTGCCAGGCGCTGCGTCTGTCTTCACGGCCGAGCTGGTGGCAATACACCACTCGGTACGGGAGATTACGCGACTCGCCCGGTTCGGAGACCGGATTGTGATCTATAGCGAATCACATAGCGCCCTGAGTGCTCTCGGGGCATGGGAATCTCCGCATCCCCTGGTTCGCGATATCCGTGACGCCATATTTTTGGCGAGCGGGGCAGATGTCGAGATTATCTTCTGCTGGGTTCCTGGACATGTAGGAATTGCGGGGAATAAGTGCACCGATGAGGGCGCCAAAGAGTCCGCGAGGACTCTGTGACCGGACCAGCGTTTCGCTCTTCCTCACACCGACTACATGGCAGGAATACGGGCAGCTCTTCGGACTGCTTGGCAAAGAAGATGGGAGACGGTCAAAGGGGACTTAAAGCTGCGTGCCATTGCGCCGCGACTGTTCCTATGGACCTATCCCCCAATGCCGCGACGGCTTCGGGGCGCTTTCTGTCGTCTCCGAATCGGACACACTCGTGTGCCGCATCGCTATTTAATGGAGTGCTCGCCTGCGCCCTATTGACACGACTGCGTCGTCCCCCAGACTGTTCGGCACATTCTTGTCCAATGTCCCAGTCTGGGTGATCTTCGCGCACGATACCTGTCCCCGATATCTGGATGGGTGGGGTCACTACCGCCTGTCCCTTGTACTCGGGACGAGTGCATACACATTGCCCGGTGGACTTGTTGACTTTTGGGGGGGAGGCTGGCCTTCTCCATATTATTTAATCCGAGTTTGTTTTTTTGTTTTGTTTTGTTCTTTTCATTTGTGTTTTTTTCCTTTAGGATGCACGCTCCTGCGCTGTGGGGACCTCCCCCCGAGGCACCAGCTTGCTTCCTTTCCCCCTTTTTGATGTGTTTTTTTTGTCTCTTTAATTTAAAGTAGCCTAGAACCCTGCCAATTTTAATACGGCGACTAATGCCCAAGTAGGCAGTCGCCAGATGAGCTCTTAAAAAAATAAAATAAAATAAATCACCTACGGACCGAAATAGTAACTTTTAAGAGTCGTGCCTGTAAGCACCTCTTGCAGTGCGAGCAACTGTGAGAGGTGGTGAGCTATTGCGTCCCGCAGGAAATTTAGGGTCACCATGCCCAATGATATTAAAAACAAAATCTCCTCTTAATTCCCCCTTGCACATCGACGGAGCCGCCCTCGGGCAGCTCCGTCGGCTTCCTATTTCCAGGGGCAGTCCCTCCTTTTCTTTCTAAGGGGACTGCCAATAAAGCCACGAGGCAGCCCATTGCCGACCATCCCTCGTGTAAGCAGCTCGGTAGGGCAAACCCCCTAGGGAAGAGAGGGAAGCCAGGTCCCTTTGGTCGCTTCCCTCAAAAGACCTGCTGGCAAGAATTTTAAACCTTGCCATAAGAGGGGCGGTCAATAAGTTTTGCAATTCGGATATAAGGAAACGAGATATGAGGAAAAGTGTTTTATTATTTTTCAATATAACTTCCCTCGACTTTAATGCACTTGCGCCACTTGTCCCTGAGGCTTCTAATTCCCGACAACCACAAATCTCCCGACTGCTGTTCAATCCACTCCTGGACGGCGAGCTGGACATCTTCATCACCCCCAAACCGGCTTCCACACAGTGCAGCCTTGAGCTGGCGGAATAAAAAGTAGTCGTTAGTGGCCAGATCTGGACTGTAGGGAGGATGGTTGAGCTCCTCGAATCTGCACTCGCGCGGGGCAGCTTGTGCAACTCTGGCATTGTGGACTTTGACGACGTTGAAGTCGATCATTGGGCGTGAGGTTTCGTGAGGTTTCTAGGGACCCAACGGGCAGAGACCTTGGTCATGGCCAAATTGTCGCGGATGATGTTCATAACACTTCCGTGTCATATTCCAAGTTCTCGCTCGATTTCTTCGACCTTCACCCGTTGATTTTCGAGGATCACCCTCTCCACACTGGCCACATTGTCCTCGTTGGTCACGTCGGACGTGAGTACTGGACTGGGGTCATCTTCAAGGCGGAATTCCCAATTCCAGCGAGTAATCGTTGCATAGGAAGGGGCGGTGTCGGTATATACTGCAACCATGCGTTCATGGATCTCTTTTGCATTCTTGCCTTCCTTGGTCAAAAATTTGATCACTGCGCGGTGCTCAACCTTCTTTCTCCATTGTTCAAAAATTTGTGACTGACGATCTGCGATCAGCTACTGCTTCTTAAATAGAGGGAGAGGAGCGTGCGGCTGCAGGTCTTAATTTGTCATAACTTGTCATAACACCCCCACAAACAGCCACCCCCTTCCTCTGTTTTTCCCTACTGATTCGCAAAACTTATTGACCGCCCCTCGTCTATAATATGGAGAGAGATAAAGAGATTCAAGAATTTTTTAAATCGAGGGAACTTGATGCACTCCAAATTCCAGAAAAATTAACTGTATCACTGGAATGACCATTATTGATAATGTGAACGTATATGGGAGTGCCCTGGTTTAGAATTAGGACGACCAGTTGTATATCAAATCACGAGGTGTTTTGAGATCATTATTTGTAGCTGTAAGGTAGTTAGTCCAATGTACTGACTATTGCAGGTCTTGCACATAAATAAATAAACAACTGAAGACCTCGTAAACCCTCGGGTGGGATCCGTATAGTCAAAAGAAAAGATGACAAATTGGAAGGATAGTTATTAATAACGATAAAATTGCATTGGGGAAAATGCCTGGAGGGAAGTGATCTGATATTGATCTGATATCTTCGAGCTTAATAAATAAATGAAATAAATAATATCGATCCCAGATTGACAAGTTTTCTAAAGGAAATTGGGTTTTTTACTAAATTGATATAACAACATGACAAAGATATTTTTAACTCGGTCAACATATCCACTCAAATCATCAGCACATGTAAAGATCCACCCTAGCAAACATCATCTATCCATTATCATCTTTTTAAATTTGAAAATAGAATCTTAGAAGAGCCTCTTTTATAAAATTAAATTATGGCGCGCTCACCGTGAAGTGTGCGCTATGAGACCAGCATCCATACATCCATCCATCTTTGAGCTTAAAAGTCAAGTGGTCTGAAAAAAAAAAGGTAATTTGATGTGAAATGTCTGCTTTGAACAAGTTGGAATATCTTTTATTTGTTTCAGCTTCAGTGGCTAAAAACGTTTCGAAACGTTTGCTGTAATAAATCCTGTTATCTACCATCGTGTAGTCTTCATTTGACTGTTTAGATATATATATATATATATATATATATATATATATATATATATATATATATATATATATATATATATATATATATATATATATATATATATGATGAAAATTAATGCAATATCGCAAGAAAAGATGAGGAATTAAACCACATTGAAAAAGGGTGAGACATACACCGAAAATGTTCTGAATTAAATTGTCTTCGGAGAATGTGGTTTACTTCCTCATATATATATATATATATATATATATATATATATATATATATATATATATATATATATATATATATATATATATATATGAAGACACCTTTTTCCCAAGTAGTGAGTAAATTATTGTACAATGAAACCACATTTTTGAGCACAAAGTATATTGAACCGGAACTAGTTTCGGTATTATGTTTTCTATACCATCTTCAGCCGTTAACTGAAAGAAATTGACAAAGAAAACAGAAATACTTAAATATACAGAAACCGGAAAATGACATTAATCTGAAGGCGTTAGTTTTAGGTGATTAACAATATTTTTTTTTTAATGGTCTGATAGATAGCGGCTGCATTTGTGTTAACCTTGTGATAGATTAAAGTTTGGGATTTCTTTGATTAATATATAACATAGCGGGTATCCTTTTCCCCCCAATCCAATGACGCATTGGAAAAAAATATTATCTCAGTAACCTCCTTCCTATTCATGACAATTTTCATAAGGAAGATACTTTCAATCTTCCTTTATCAAATGCAAAAAAAAACGGAATTTAGATACCTTTTACAGTTTTCTTGCACTTCACAAAAATATAAAAAGGGGTAAAAAAAAACGAATATCGACTGTAAAGAAATAATCAGAAATTTAACTTAGCTAGAGTAAATGATCGATTGGACCCCCACTTTGATGAACCACTAACCTTAGTCGTTTATTCCCACACACAAACTTTTTTTTACTTCATTAATGCTAATTTCTTGCCAAGATACACGTATTTTGCTTTTCATTTTTGGGTCAGTGCATTTTTGTCTCCGAACCCGGTAAACCTTTTCTTATAGTAACTCCCAAATTGAATAATCCATTGGGTTACAATCTTGATTTTCCGGTGGCCACTCATTTTTCGTTATTAATCTTGGCTTATTGCTAATTGGAAACGACTGTGTGGCGTTGCTCGTATGTGAAGGTGCTCCATCTTGTTGTAAAATAGTCATTTCCTTGATACAGGTGACGACAATCGGGCAACAACTTTTAATTCTTCTAATTACATTGAACTCCCGAAAACACTTTTGTCTTTTCAGTATCAATAAAATGAACATCTGTTTTGCCATTCCAAGAGACCCCTACAGATATCATAACCTTTTTGGAAAATCTTGAAGTTTCATAATACAATCTGTTTATTGGAATGTCGCACTTTTTGCCACGCCCGTAGACATCATCATTTTGGCGGCTTCGCGCAATTTCTAAAGTGAAATCTTTTTCATCCGTGAAGACAATATTTTTAACATCAGCGACAGAAAAGTTATAAAGTAACTCTCTGCATCTTATTTTTCTGTTAGCCTTAACCGTACCACTTTTTCTAGAAGATACTATTCCTTTGAAGGCTTTTAGCTTTTGTCTTAATTATTCGTTGTACATAACTCTTTCCAATACTCAAGGTTTTAGCAATTGTTCTTTGCGATAAATGACTCCCTGGTTTATCTTCTTGAACCAGTTGTTATCGTTAATTTAATTCACATTTTCCGGTTCTGAAGCTGTTTTAGGTCTACCGCTTCATGTTCCGTGAGTCTTTTTTTTAAGAATCTTTCCCCAGCACGTTTTCCCCACATTTTTCCCGGAAATTCTCGCAATACTCTTCCAGTTTTCCATCCATTTTTTTACAGTGACAAGCAGCTTTAATGAGAATTCGATCTTCTTCTGACAGCGTCATTATGGGTACTGATGAACTGTAAATTAAGATATCCATAATATGGCTTGTTCATTCCTGTAGGATTTTGTAAGAAGGTAAAAATTCCAGTATGATATTTCACTATAAAGTATTTTTATCTTGATATTCGTTTGTTTGGGGTTTTTCCCCCTGTGGTTATTTCTGTGAAGTGCAAGAAAAGTATAAAAGTTATCTAAATTTTGTTTATGCATTCGAAAAAGGAAGATTGAAAGTATCTTTCTATGAAAATTGTTGTCATGAATAAGAAGGGTACCGAGATATTACTTTTTTAAAAATGCGGCATTGGGCGGGGGGACGGGGCACCCGATATATACTCGTATATATAATGTTTCTAGGGGGGGAGTGTATCTATATAGATATAGATAATATATATATATATATATATATATATATATATATATATATAAAGATTCGAGGGTTCTTAGGCAATGTTGGTTGTTGTTAAATGCTAATACTTGAAAATTCTCAACAGAAATGTCAGTTTTACAGCTTATGGTGTGTTCCCTAATAGAAGACTTTTCCTTTTTATTTAAGATTTTGCGCCAACTAATCCCCATATGAGCAGAGAACCTAGCTCCAAGAGATCTGGCAGTGCTGCCAATGTAAGAGGCTCCAGTACAACTGGGACATTTAAATAGATAAACATAATCACTGCGGAACTCCAAAGAGATAGGATCTTTACTGCTAAAAAAAACTTCCTATTGATAATTTGTTTATAAAAACTATTTGGGGAAAATATCTTTTAAAAATGAATAGGATTTTTCTTTTAATTTATGAATGGTTTGTAGAGGATTTCTTTTATTAATAACTTAAACTAATTGGTTTCTTAAAATGCGATTTAATTAACCATTGTAAGCACAGATTTTTGTTAAGAATTACAAATCAAAATGAAGAGTCGTAAACATTGAACATTAGTTATGTTTTATGAAAGAATATGAATGGCTTTAATTTTAAATTTAAAGCCACAAAAGTTCTTATCCATGGTTTGAAAAAGTGGGTTTTTGGAGAAACATTTGACGAAGTGTCTATTTTCTCGGGTAATTTTCACGTCAAGAAAGCAGATATAATTTAGCTAGAGCTCGCAAGGAAATTTATATTACGATGTTTAGAGTTTAAATAACTGAAGACATACAACGTGACTTATGTGGAAATAATAAAGTGTCAACCACATAGCCCCCACAAGACTGGACGAAAACTAATGGGGCATTCATCGACCCAAAGAGTTTCAAAATAACACAAAAGTGGCTAACGAAGGACCAAGAGGAGGCTCGTTCAAACCGCTTCAAGTTTCACGATTATTCTTTTTAGCATCGTTTCGAAAAACGTTATATGTGCATATTCTTTATGTATTTTCTTATTGATTCTTTAGCACTGATGGTATTTATTTTAATCGTGAAACTTCTGCACTAATTAGGAAGCGTCTTTGGTTCTGTCCTGGTTATCCTATACGCACATTAGCGGCCATAATGATTCCGAGAAAGGTTTACATCAATAAACTTAGAGTAGCTTCAAATAAAATAATAAGTAATGCATGATAAATTACAGATATAAAATAAACATGGCAATAAGTTTACATGTAGATTGTACATGTTAGTAGGGATGAAAGTGCAAGTTACATGCAAAAAGTATTTTTATTCCAAAAGTATGGTGGTCAAAATGATCCAGACACAACACAACAGACGTAGATGAGAAGGTACAAAGATATAAGTTACTCGACAATTAATTTTCTGGTTACAATATGTTAGTAGTTGGTATGTAGACCTTTACTATCAATTACGCACTGACTTCCTTTGGTTAGCGCGGCCATGTGGCAGAAGATGGTATGTAGACCTTTACTATCAATTACGCACTGACTCCGTAGGGGTGAGTGGCGAAGCCATTGCTTGGTTTAATATAAATCAAACTGCTTCCAATCTTTATATTGTAACATGAATTATTGAAATTTTTATTCTTGTATTAAGCAGCTTATCCTAAATTGCACTATTCATTTTTAGTATTTTATGAAAACTAGAATTTTACTATCTTAGTTTCCTAGTACCGATGATGAGGCTAAGACCTCAAAACATTCAAATCCCGACAAATAAAGATGCTTTTTATCAATAGCGTGCTTGGTTTTAACCATATATATATATATATATATATATATATATATATATATATATATATATATATATCTTTATTCAATAAGGATTGGAGTAGTTTCGATATGTAGTTTATCATATCAACTTCAGCCGTAAACTGAGAAAAACTGATTAAAACTCTCATCAGTCGAAAATTGAGAAGGGACTACCTTAAATTAACTGCTCCCAGATTAATAGCGGTCATTAATATCTTTTAGAATTAGGTTTAATACGTTGGGGGCTACATTTAAGCTTCCCTTCTGAGAGATTGAAATAGCGAACTTCTGTAACGATGATTCATTGTTGTTCTTTTTATTAAAATCTTCAAAATTGTAAATTATTTGGGTACGAAAGAAATCTATAACCTGGTTAGCGTTGACTGGATGCATTGATGTTCTCTGAATATCTCTTTCCTCTATGCTTATAAACGCACTACCAAATTGCCTCCTCGCTTCTCCAATGTAGAATAAAGGTCAGTGACTTAACACGGGATTAGGTATAAACCAGCATCTTTTTCTGTGCTCGGTGTTTGGTAGAAGGGAAAGATTTCGTAATGGGTGAAGAGTATCGAATGTTGCCAGGGTGCGATACAGAATAGTGTTTAATCCTTTAACTAAGGGAGAATATGGAAGGGCTAGATAATTCTCTTCTTTTTTTTCATCCAAGTTTTTGTGTTGGGACCTGTAGAATATTGGCCTGGCTTTAGATGATCATTCATAAAAAAAATGAATATTTTAAGTGAAACGTGCAGGTTATGTAGGCAATTTCACCTGGAAGAAAACGTGGTTCATAAATTCGAAAAAGTCTTTTAAAATTTTGACAACGTGACCTGAAAAGGGGTGAATATTTCAATGAATTAGAATTAGTTGGATTACGGCAGACAGTAAAAGGTGGTTGCTCAATTCTTAAGATTTTTACAAGAAAAAGTAAACGATTCTTTTTCCCAAACCTTTAAATCTCGGTATAGAATGGAGTGTGTTTAGTTAGTTCAAAAATATATCAGTCTGAGATTTAGTGGCCATATTGAAGAAATTATATCATCCACATAACATTACCATACGAAATTGGTTGGTTTAATAGCATGAATAGGTTACAAATAATAGGAGATAACTGGTTACCGATACGAAAGCGGTATTTCTGTTAGGGAGGGAAAAAAAACTCCAATTTCGTTGTTAAATATATTTTGATTAACGCAATTTAATTAAATTGAAGATTTGAGGGGGGGGGGGTAGTGTAAAGTTTGAAAGGCGGTTATTTAATACATTCACTAGAACTTGTAGTGCTTCATCAATAGGGACATGTGTAATAAGGCTTTCTACATCGAAACTATCTATGTGACTGTTTTGAGGTCGATATTTCTAAATTTCCTAATAAAATCTGAAGAATGAGGCAATGAGGGATTATTTAGCCCTAGTAGGCAGTTGTTAGATGGGCTCTTTAAAATTACCTCCCCCCCCCCTCTCCCTGCAGTGGCGATAATGTCATCTTCTCACATAATTCAGAGTATAGCGACCATCCATTTAGGATGTTGGCGGTTTCAATATTGCTGGTTTTCGGCAAGCTATATATAGGAGGAAGGGGTTGATATATATATATATATATATATATATATATATATATATATATATATATATATATATATATATATAGGAAATATCACGAAAGTTAGCGCGTGATAACTATAAATATGAATATGTACCACGGAAGGAAACTGAATATAAGGCGGATGGAGTCGGTACTTTCGTCTATTCAGTTTCCTTCCGTGTTATATATATATATATATATATATATATATATATATATATATATATATATATATATATATATATATATATTATTTATTTCAGATGTGTAGTGAATATAACACGAGGTCCCTACGCTTCAAACTTAATTCCTGAGAGAAATCAGACCAAAAGGTTTTTGAGCCCTCTATTTCCTGACAACGTTTCGAGCCTCATTTTCTCATCTTCAGTTCCTAAAAATTTCTGCTTTTTCTTGTATTCCAACGTCATTCCTGAATATTTGATCTTCGGCGAATATGACCGTACATACACTAAAGTATAAGCATACTTTTTGTATAAGGCAACCACTGAATTTAAGGTGGGGACATTTTTTTTCCGTAGAGCCCGTGTGTAATACAAGGGCGACTCAACTTTCCGTAGGCTTAATTTCTTAATTGTTTTTCGAGTTAAGAAATGAAGCCTACCGAATGTTTGGAACCCGTTTTTCGGGGGCACTCTGTCTAATCTTAGCTTTTGAACAATCCTAGTAGGCTTTTCATAGTGGAACACAGGTTAGTTCTTCATTAATATATCTGTTTAGATTTTAAACGATATATACACTGAAATTACCGGTATTGTTAAGGTATGCCAACTATTGGTGAGGATTATTAAAGCCTACTAGAAATTGTACGGCCGCCGAATATCCGTGAATTTTACGCCCTAAAAAAAGAATTCGGTGTCGCTCTCCTTATTTAGGGTAAGATTTGATCATAAGACTACTATACATACGTATTCTGGTACCGCTTTCTCTTTCTTCAATGCCACAATAAGCCGTTCTCTCCTGACAAACGCACTTAGGCCAGAAAGTCCCAAACTGCGGGTCATGACCCCCTAAAGAGGTCATGAACCTTTTTATCTGTGGCTCATGAAGGTTCCAACTCTATGTATATTCAGTTGGCCGAAACCGGGCTTAAGGGGATAACACATTTGTTCACTAGTCACTTTTCAAATTCTTTCGTTCCAAATTCGCATTTTTTGGTTTTGTCTAACATTTTATTTCAAATTTTATGCACTTTTTATGTTATTATTATTCTTTAGCAACATGACTAGAACATAGTGAAAATTAAGATAATGCAAAATTGTATACATTCGTGGAAAATATTTCTTAGATATTTAAAGTTAATTTGTGAAAAACAAAACAAAACTACACCATTGATTTTTATATCATTTTATTGCAAATTTTATGCACTTTTCATAGTGTATTTTGTTTTAGCAACATGACTAGAACATAGTCAAAATTATAATGCAAAATTTTATACATTCGTGGAAATTCTCTGTAGATTTTTAAAGTTGATTTGTGAACAAAACGCAAAACTATACCATGCGAATTTAAATATTTGCTAAAAAAAAAAACCCGGCCCCTGAGAACTGGTTTATATTTTTAGCATCATTCGAATATAGATTAAACTAAATTCCATGGAATTCCGAACACCACTACTATTCACCTAACACCCCCGTCCTCTGAAACTGAGAACAAAACCTATAGTTGACCTTTTCCGAAAAATAGGTTTTAGTCCACCATTAACAAAAATTTACATGGAACTAAATAAAACTGATTTCAAATGATAACTAAATCATATGTGCATCGTTTGCTCGTGAAGTGAGTTCGAAGGCTAAATTTTTAGTAATTCTATAGCCATTTTTATGATATCAGGTTTCAAGGGTCGGTGGGTCTGAAAGAACCTCCTGTATCTCAGAAACGGCGCTGTAGGTTATGATTTTGGCAGCAATAAAAGGCTTTGAAGGAGCTTTAGTTTTATATATGATAATCTAACGTAGTAAAAGGTTGCAAAAATGAATGCGGTATTCGCTTAATTTTCAGTCTCGGCGCTTTCTCAAAGCATGCGCGAACTGCTAGTGCATTTTAGGTGCATCAGCCATTGTTTGTTTGTTTCGTACGAACCCTTTCGCTGCCTATAAAACTGGTATAATGGTATATCCCTCAATGCTAATGCAAGTTACATAAGATAGTCTGATAGTGTATAAACATGATATTAATGCAAATGAGAGTGTACAGCTGAAACTTGCCCGCAATTCTTCTGCCCACCATCGCAGCCAAAGAGGAGTTCCAGGAACACTAACAATTAGCAGCTCTAATTGCTGGGCCAAAATGTTTTTCCGCTTTCCCCAAGACTGGCAAATTCACCCTGAAGGTTCTCATTCCTTTCTCATCGACTACCTCTGGTAAAGTGGTTTCTCGACCCTCCTGGTAATTAAATTAAAGGCCTGAAGTAGGTTGGATGTTGAAGAAGACATGCGATGTGTCTTGAGCCACACAGATCCATCTATTGACTTGCTGATAACAAAAAGGCATACACATCCTTCTCATACACGAGTAAATCGATCCTTGTTAATAAACATTTGTTATTGTTCTCTCTGCTGTGATTAATCTTTTAATTTTTTAAATAATGTATCTGCAATATTAAAAATTAGTAAGTTTTCACAAGGTTTATAAAGGTGGGGATCATATTAAGTTTGGTACAACTGAAAGGGGTCACGCAGTGTTGGCGGGTTTAAACCATTTGGTTTAAACCAAACCATTTGGTTTAAACCATTTAAAAAAAAACATTAAAACCATGGTTTGGGGTATTTTGGGGTTTATTTCTGATTTTTATTATAAATTGTCAAATTTTTAAGATTTTATTATAAACTTAAACAGTTAATTGTATTATGATAATGAAAACATTTTCACTAATAACTGTCTATACATATAATATGTAAACTTTTACCTTGATACTACATCTCAAGACATCATACAGCAACTGAACAAGAACCATATTCATACTGTGCAAGACAGATGTTAATCTTTAAAGGATTGCCAGAATTGTTACCTTTGTAAAAATGTGCTGAGCTGGGCGTTGCGGCAACGAGTTATGACTTTGCCGCACTATGAATTTCAAAGTCGCAAAGTTGAAAGTTGCAAACGTTTCGAAAAAGTCGGCCTAAGCAAAGTTACACAGCCAATTTCCCGCGACTTTGAACAGGAACAAAGACGAATTTTTTTAAAGAAATTGCCACGGCTGTTTTAAGCCAGTTTTAAAGCCCGATTTGGCTAAAAATGTAGAATTTGAGTTGGTAACAGCTAACTTTATTTTGATCCGATTTTTAACTTTCCTTTTACGATAAATTAAATTCTTCACATTATATGAGACTAACGTTACATGAAACTACCTAAACGTACCGCTCAAAAGTTTGTCACTCTGAATTTTATTATAAATTAGTAAAATTACATACTTTCAGCCGTGAACAAAGTTTTAAACCTGACTTGTCAGTTAAAAACGTTCGAGAACGTGTTATGCCTTGTGGCGTTCATCGTGCGAATTAATCTCATTTTCTCGTATTTTAATATGTGCTTCTACTTTTCTTGTGGCTAAGACGAAAAGCTTACTGTGAAGTGTTAGAACTAATTAAAATCTAACAGCATTCTACCTTTAACATCCCTAAAATAAAACAATATAAGTAAAAATTGGACCATCGTACGTAGACTAGGCCTTGGTTCTAAAGATCGTATTGAAATAGCCTATTAAACTTTCTTTATCTTTCTTTAAATCCATTAGGCCACCCTATGAGCTTATAAAATCTCGATTGTTTAGTAACTTAAACCGGTAAAGGTTAAGGGTGATGTCCTTCGCCGATCTGAATCTCTCTGCGAGTGGTTATAGCATAGGTGTTTTTCGCTAACTTACTTCTTGCGGCTTTTATTGTAGCTTAATTTATTATTAGTTACTGAAAATTCTTGTAAAGTTTTTGTTCTTTTACAGATTGGAAAAACTGAGACATAGACATAGACAAGTTTTTCTGGCGACAGTACAGCCTACTGGCTGTACTGTCGCCATAAAAACCGCTTCAGGAGAAGCACTCCTATGCTAAGTGAGAGCAGTGACAGGGATAGCCACATGCTTTTTTTGTACCTGAGACTCTGACCCTGGAGGATGATGAGACAGGGGAGGCTGGGGACCAGAGCCAGGAGGCCAACGAGGAGGCCGTCAAGGAGCTGAAAAGCTGCTTGGATACTCTTGAGAGATAAGAAAATCGCCGCGCCACTATAGGAAAGTAGCAAAATTAAATGTTAGAATTTAGTAAATTCACTTCTTTTCGTGATTTAAAGATTTATAAATATTAAATTTAAATATTTAAGTTCAACAAATTGTCATTGAAACATTTCTATGTATCTCTTTCAGTTTCTATGTCTTTGACAAATTTGTGAGAACTGATAAGGTGGATGGGAGGTCTCTCAGGAAGATCCACAATAGCCTTGATAAGTGCCGACATCCTGGCTGAAAAGGCAAGAAGGGGTTTACCTACAGCACTCACACTAGGAACCACCTCAAGCAGCATTACAAGAATGTAAGTTTAAAAAATTAGCTAGGTTTACAATAAATAATTGGTGCCGCTAGTCCTGCTACTTTATGCAAGTTTTAACAAAGAAAATTATAAATTTTATTGCGAAGTTAAAAGTTAATATTTTTATATCAGATGCACAAAGAACAGCTCCCTCGGCTCTCTGCCGCCATTGACGGACTCAACAAGCGCGGCCGCTTCCAGTCAAGGGAGAAGGAGGCCCGCAAGAAGTGCTAGATGTGCTTGGAGGAGAGCTTCAGGGCTAAGTTCAACCAGGAGAGGGCCAGGCAGTGTTACACCAGGTGAAAAGAAATCGAGAAATAATAGTAGGTAGCTATTTTAACTTTAATTTTTTAACTAGTAAAATAGCCTCTTAGCGTCTTGATGTTTTAAAACATTTTATTAAAAATTTAAAATATATTAATTTACATTTCATCTTTAAGTGGTTTATTGAGACAATGACGCCACTGGCTGTAGATGACCATTCCAGCACCAAGAGGATGTTCTACCTTGTCAACCCTGAGTTCCAACCCACCTCCAGGAGGACTGTGGGCAGGAACATTGACATGCTGATGGAAAGGGAAAGGACTCGGGTGGTCAACCTGCTCTTCCACCAGAAGTGGGTGGCCAGTACTGCCAACAGCTGGACCGCCCACAACAGGGCCTTCTTGAGGATGACAGTCCGCTGGATTGACAGGGACACCCTCAAGAGGCACCATGCAACTCTGGCGTGCAAAGAGGTGAAGGTAAAAAATTAAAGTTAAATTTTGCCATTATTTACCTTAGGCACTAAAAGCTATAAGTACCTATGCGGTATAAATTTAATTTATAAACTAAATCAATAATAATTGTCTTCAGGAAAGGCAGACCCACCAACTCCTGTGGCAACTCATCACAGAGATTCACCAGGACTTTAGCATCTATGGTAAGGTGGCGGCCACCACCATGGACAATGGCGCCAACTATGTGACCGCCTTCAACGCCTCTGGCGAGGCCAACCAGGACTAGGAGGACCCTGACCTGCAGATTGTGGATCTCTTATGCACCTGAGGGCGACAACCCAAGTCTGCCACCTCACCACTGCTGCAGGTACTAACAAAATAAATTCAGATTGAAGTCATTTAACTAATCTTTGAATTTATTGAATATTTAAATATCTTATTGTTTCAACGCCCACACAGTCAATCTGTTGGCGACAACAGATGTTAGGGATGTCCAGGGCTGGAGCAAGGGAGAGTCAGAGTGGAGGAGGACCACAGCCAAGACCCAGGCCCTGTGGAACCTCCAGAACAGGTCCCCAGTGACGGCCAACCAGATCAAGGACCCCGCCAAAAGAAAATTCAAGACTCCAGTGGCGACTAGGTGCAAATATAAAATTTAAATTTAGCATAAGAAATTATTGGCGATTATATAAAATTGGGTTTTCTAAGTTTCTGATAGTTTATTTAAATAAAATGTTTTATTTCTACAGATGGAAATCCCTCTACGATTGTGTGGTGGTCCTGCTGGAGGTCCTGAGTGTTGGTGACCACCTGAATGCCATCAACACCATTCTGATCAACCAGCCCATTGGGGGTTCTAAGTTTAATTATATAAACTTAGTTAACTAAACAATATATTAATGTTCATTTTTGAGGTCCTCAAAGAGTACAAGCTGGTGATGCAGCCTTCGGCGCAGTGCTTGGACATGTTTCAGGGGGGGAGAAAGGCCTACATGGGCATCCTCCTCCCCAGCCTCTGGTTGATGAAGGCCATCCTGGAGGAGCAGAGCCAGAATTGTGACCTGGTGTATGACAGGCCCCTGGTGCAGGCCCTCCTCAGGAGTTATGAAAAGAGGTTTGGCCACCTCTTTGAGGATGGTGGCCTCCTTATGGCCACAGCGTTCACCCCAAACCTCTTTCCCAAGGCCCTGGAGAGCATTTCTCCTGATAAGGTGGAGGAGATCAGGGACACGATCACCAGGAAGCTAAGGGCTGTCATCAAGTCCAGGGAGGAGTAGCAGCAGTAGCGTCACCCTGGCCAGCCAGAAGTGCAGGAACCCCAGGACTTGGACGCCCGCCTCTTCAACAAGTTGTTCGCCATAGGCCCGACCAACCAGCAGCCGGATGTGAGGGAGGTCCTAATGAAGTCCATGGAGGAGTCGGTGCCCTCTAAAGGCGAGCTGGCCTGGTCCCACTTTCCCTACCAGCACAAGGTGTGGGTGGACTTATTCATCAAGTACGATACCCAACAGCTATGCAGCTGTGGAGAGGCTAATCAGCACCGGCCGGGGACGTCCTCAGGGCCAAGAGGTCCTCCCTGGATGAGGTCAACTTTGAGGAGCTTGTGTTCCTCAAAGGGAACATCACCCTCCTGGAGGAGAACATGGGCCAGGAGGACATGGAAGAGGAGGATGACCTGTAGATATTAGTTTAGGCTGTGTTTTAACTAAAAAAAAAAATATGTTAACTCTCTGCCTTATAAAAGCACGTTTCTGTTATGGCGCTAAAGTTGATTTCGTAATTTAGCGGAGTCGCACCTGGGAAAAAGTCGCAAGTCGCACCAGATCCGGCTACAAAGTCGCACCTGAAAAAAATAGTCGCGCCCAGCTATGAAAATGTTACTTTTTGCTAATCTTAATTTGTTTATTTTTGTTGCAATGTCATCAGAAGTACTATTTTAATTCTTAAAGTTAAATTCAATAGCCATTGTTTTTGTCAAATGAATATCGAAATACAAGGGAGCTGTTTGAAACGTTTATCGTTCCTGTACAAAACCTGTATTGCTTCATATTCTACAAGCGTTGGTGTCTGCAGGCCACTGTGGCAGTGTTAACTAAGTTGGCTTGTAATGTGGAGGTGAGAACTGCACAGTACATGTTTTCTCAATAGTTTTTTTGTAATTGTTTGTATGTATCGATTTAGAGCCCTTATTTGACGATAAATTCTATGAGAGAATATTTGATAGCAAAAGTGATAAAAATATTACGGCAACATATTTAAATTTTATAGGGTTTTTTTTTTAATTTTACATTTTCAATGAAATTCCCTTTTTTTTTATTTTGAGATTGAAATTTGTTACTATTCCCCCAAAAAATTTCTAGCAAAACTTAGGCTGTAGTTTGTTAGAACAAAAGGTTGTTTGCAACGCCACATGGCCACGTGCAGCTTACCTGCATCTTAAGCAAGTGAGCAACTGAAGTGGAATTCTGTAAATATATGAATGTTGTATGGTAGCACTTCTATTTAGGGATATTCCTAAATCCATATGGATACAATTGTTTTAAAAAGCAAGAGAAAGTCATACATTAAAAGACATTAAATGTTTAGTTAGTTAAATATTCTTTGTTAATATTACTGATTCTAATATTTAACAAAAGTGAATATTCAATATAAACCCATATTTTTATAGTAAGCTTTGTGGAAATTAATGAAAGTAGTACAAACACATAATGGCTGAAAAAAAGTGATTCCATATGGCAGTACTTTGAAAAGATAATTCCGTAGAGAAAAGGCAGCAAAGCAGTATGCAAACGAAGTGATAAAGTAATGGAAGACTAAATGGCTTCAATGAAAGTTCATTACAGTAAATGCTATCCTAACAATTTTGAAGGTAAGAGGAAAAAGAAGATATGGAATGCTACCTAAATCTAATTAGAATAAAATAAAATTCATAATTTGATAGTATTCTATATGTTAAATTAAATAAATTAATTTATACTCGACTATTAGTAACTTATATTTTATAGTAATTTTTAAACTCTAAATCCCAACAATTTTTTGTTAGGGTTTAAGATGAATCATAATTTCATTAATATGGATTGAATTTTGTTTTCAGAATCAGAAACTGTCCAAATTTTTGATGAGCTACTGTTGAACTGCTATAGGGCTACTGCCCTACTTTTTTATCGATCGTTTGTTCGTTCTAAGCTCGACTACGGATGCGAGTTTTATGCATCCGCAGCCGAGCGTTTATTGCGGAAGGTGGACTCAATCCACTACACCGGCCTTCGCCTTGCGACCGGTGCCTTCCGCACTTCCCCCATTGAGAGCCTGTTGGTCGATGCTGGGGAGATGCCACTCGCTCACGCCGCGTGCAATGCATCACTCGCCTGTACGCGCGAGCACGGCGTCTCCCTCAGTCGCCAACAGCTCTCACCGCATCCGCAGTTGATCTTGACGGTGCCTATGCCGCCGAGAGACGCCAGTCATACCCTAAGCCCTTTGGGTTTAGGGCCAGTAAAACTCCTTCGAGAGCTAGGTATAGCTCTCGAGTCGGTGGCGCCACTGGTTCTGCCCAGGACGCCCCTCTGGAGGGTACCACATTTGGCTATTTGTCACCACGCCTCTGCTCCCAAAACTTGTACAGCGACAGGAGTATTGCGTTCGACCTTTTTGGAGCACACCTCGTGTCACGCTGGAACCGTGCCAGTGTATACGAATGGCTCCAAGTCCCAAGAGGGGGTCGGCTTCCACGCCGTATCCCATCTGTTTGAAGTCAGCGGGGCTCTACCTGGCGCTGCGTCTGTCTTCACGGCCGAGCTGGTGGCAATACACCACTCGGTACGGGAGATCACACGACGTGCCCTGTTCGGAGACCGGATTGTGATCTGTAGCGACTCACAAAGCGCCCTGAGTGCTCTCGGGGCATTGGAATCTCCGCATCCCCTGGTTCGCGAAATCCGTGACGCCACGGTTTTGGCGAGCCGGGTGGATGTCGAGATTATCTTCTGCTGGATTCCTGGACATGTAGGAATTGCGGGGAATGAGCGCGCCGATGAGGGCGCCCAAGAGTCCGCGAGGACTCTGCGACCGGACCAGCGTTTCGTTCTTTCTCACACCGACTACATGGCAGGAATACGGGCAGCTCTTGGGGGACGACTGCGTTGTCCCCTAGACTGTTCGGCACATTATTGTTGAATGTCCCAGTCTGGGTGATCTTCGCGCACGTTACCTGTCCAGGTACCGGAATAGGCGGGGTCGCTACCGCCTGTCCCTTGTACTAGGGACGAGTGCGTGCACATTGACTGGTGGACTTGTTGACTTTTGGGAAGAGGCCGGCCTTCTCCCTATTATTTAAGCAGGGTCTTTTTTGTTTGTTTTTTTTTGTTTTTTCCTTATATGTTGCATGCTCCTGCGCCGGGGGAAACCTCCCCTTTCCCCCTCCCCCGACGCAGGAGCTTGCTTAACGCTCGCTTCCTTTTCCCATTTTTTTTTGGGGGGGGGGCGGGTGTTTTTTGTCTTTTTGAATCTTATTTTAAAGTAGCCTAGTACTAGGCCAGTTTTTAATACGGCGACTAATGCCCAAGTAGGCAGTCGCCAGATGAGCTCTTTAAAAAAAAAATGTTGCATCTGCTTCAACCGGTTACAATCAAATTGATACATCCTTATTTAAAAGCTTATCTGATACAAGTACTAGTTCTGAAACTCCAGGTAACTCGGGCACTGCTACACAGGAGACATCGCCAGTATTCAAATATCCACTCAAAGGAGGCCTAAAGTATCTGATGCAGATACAGACAGTTCTGTAAAACGAATTAAAAGCAGTAATCAAAAAATGGACAGGTTTATTTTAAAGATTAATTCTGCTGAAAAAGAAACTTTAACATTAAGTATGGAAGATTTATCTTTGCTACAAACAGCAGTTTCCGATCATCCACAATTTAAAAGATTTATTTAAAATTTAAGACCTGGTTATAATCCACCAACTAAGAAACAAATTGGCTCAACAATAATAGATACAGTTTATCATGAGATGATAAAAGCCAAAGATGGTCTAACTGGACTAACAGTTGGATTAGATTTGGATGAATGGTATTCTGTTTATGACTGTTTAAATAGCTATATTCAAAATTGGCCAATAATTAGCATCTATAACACTTGATTATGATAAATCAAAAAAAGTGGAAGATATAAACATAAAAAATAATACTGAATAATTATGTAAGAGATTGAAACAAATTTCCCTTGCATTAAATAAGTTACAAAGTGACGGCTACAAAATCAGTGATATTGTGGCAATATGAAAGGAACTAGTACAAAAACTGAAAGAAACTCCTGTTCCTGACAACTTATTACCAATGGTAGACAAGAGATATGATCAAGCCATCACACGATGTTCATTTGTTAGCCAGAAAATTAGATCCTAGATACCATGATATCAGTCTTACTGAAGATGAAGAAAACAGAGCTATGAAACTAGCTGAAGAAGAATATCACCATCTTCTTCCAGTAATAATGGAACTTAAAGGAAAATCACACCTTTCAATAGGTCGTATCTCTTTCCACAAACTGGCCTATCTACAATAATTCCATGCGTTTGGTGGAAATCACTAAAAAACAGTTGAAAAGCAGGATCTAGAGGATATATTGGGCTTTTTAACGGCCTCTGAATCCAGTGCCAGTGTAGAGAGGGTGTTTTCTGCTTTAAGATTAGTACAATCAAAGTTAAGAAACAGATTAGGTAAAAAAAAAAGCACCTAAACTTATGTTTATTCTTAAAATGTTCAATTTAAATATGCTATGGGGGGGTAAAGAGGTTTTAAAAGGTTTGGTGGTTGATGAGAGGATCTCTTTGTTGATTACCAGATATATTTATATTCCACCTCGTTTTGCGATCCTCTTTGCTATTGCGCTCCTCATAAGATTGTTGCGAAACGTTGATCGTTAAACTGGATTTGGGTGATAGGATAACGTTCCCAGAATTTATTACCCAACTCCAAAAGGTAATGGATGAATATGTTTGGCTGGGCGATGAGCATAAATTCTGATATGATTTTGCCTTCGAGCAAAATGGTGATGAAAACAAGAAGACTGCAGTTCCATTTTATTTAGTGGCTTTGGGTAGCAAATGGAGGAGGAGTTCGAATTAGATTGATTATCGATTTCACGAGCTTATCTTTGATGATGCTTAAATACAACTCTCTTAATGTTCGTGCTTTGGTACGATGAATGAATAAGACTCGTCTTGATGTATAAGATCAGTTGCGTAAATGTTATCTCCTAATAAGGAGTAAGTAACTTGGTTGGTATGACCCGAGCGATAAGTGAAACTGCTGCTCAAAATGATTTGTCTCGAATGACTTCCCTCCTCCTCGATTTGATCGTTTTATACTTGAACATATTTACAAACATACAGAAATATATGTGTATATATATATATATATATATATATATATATATATATATATATATATATATATAATTTTGAAAACCTTTTCTCTCGTGAGAAAATATACTGTAACGGTGAAATTTAGTCAAACGCTTTTTTCGTCTTCCTTAACAAAATAGAAATATAATATTGTGGTTGTAATTTGATGCTCACCGAGTGTCGTTGCGATCGAGTTAACTCATTTTAAAGTTCCCTTTTGTAACCACAGAATAATTAGTCCCATTGCCAGTTTATATTTTCACGGCAACTTTGGTCTTTTCGTGAAATCAAAAATGGGAACGGTTCTAAAATATCCTGTTACATTTTTCAAAGTTTCATTTGAGTTTCTTTTTGTTTCGTTCCACACACATAAATTTATTTACATTCGCTGAGTGTACACATTACTACTTCATGGTTTGTGTGTGCACCACAATGCCTTTAGATTCAGATAATATGAAAAGGTCATTTGTCAACATTATATTAAATGCATATTTTTAGGTTTGATTTCACATGTTAATTTAGCTATTCTTATTTTTTTTATTTAAGTATTAACTTGATTTCAACGGAACTGTGATATATTTTTTTTCAAATCTAAAGGGTAGAATTATATGGAACTTTGTATGGGATATTGTTTTTATTTAATTTTAGTCAGGATTCTCTAGGAATATAAGAGAATGATAAATAAATGAATGGAAAATATAAATTTGCCTAACTATTTAGTATTATCTGCTCCTTTAACCATTTTGTTGCTTAAAATATGTTTAAAATTTAAACCTGCAAAATTCTGTATTTTCTCAGTTTTGGGATCTAGAATCAGTCCTTAAGTAGCCGAAATGTGTGTAATACATATAAAATGACTATAAATTAGTTAGAATAAATGAATTTACTCTTCAAACCAATAAAAAAAAAGTCCTGTTTTTTTTTTGTTTAAAACCCCCTTTTTTTCTTTTTTTTTTTTGAACATGGTTTTTGCCAACCCTGGAGTCAAGTACTGGAATTTTTTGAAAATGCTGCTCTAGGCAGAACCTCGGTTCGTGTATCTTCTACCATTCGTCCTTTGGCGTCATCCTACATGATTTATGCTGTAGATTTGGATTTCTAAATGTTTCCCAGAAGTAGAAGTGACCAAATTGCCGTCTCTGCTAGCGTCCAATCTTGACTCTGATACCGCATCGGCTTCTCCTCTATAGTTCTCTTATTCGGCTGCGTAAAAAGGTGTCGATATAAATACGTTGCCTAGGAATTTTTTTTAAGCGTTCCTCTGGCGACTGCCTACAGGGGCCTAAGTCTCCCTAATTATACTGTAATGGTGGGCTAAAAACATGAAATAAAAACAAAGCAAACCCACCGCAAAGAAAACAAAAGGAAAAATAAACAAACGGGTAAATAAGAAAGAAGGAAGCGTGTTCCGGAGGAGGCACGCTCATCTCTCCCCTGCGCGGGAGTATGCGACCAGCACCAGAGTCGAATAAAATGGAACAGACACGTTTGACTTGGAATCGATCGATAGCGTACATCGAGAGTTTTCACATTAGCCACTCATATTTATCGTGAGATTTCGCTGTAGGTAGTCATACTATACGTTAACCACTTCATTTAATTTTTGGTAGTTAAATTCCGGTAAAGATGTCGGTGTAAGTCTTCCCGCCTCCCCAAAGAGTTCAATTTAGTAGTCTCATTTTGACCCGACACCATTAAGCGGTGGACAATAAGTCTGAAAGTTAAGCTGAATCCTTCTTCTTTCTGTTTATTCTCGTTTCTTCCTTTTTCCATCTGATGGAATTTAACATCAGGAGTTAAAGGCGAATCTCTCCTATTTCTCGCTCTTTCTTACATCCTTTTTCTTAGTCCGATTCAAGTTTTGATCAAAAGAACCAATTAATTTCAAGCTTCCTGAAAACTCGAGTACAACATTCGACCATCACTCGACAAATATCATTCCGTATTAAAAAACAAAAAAAAAAACAATGAATGTTATTATTTAAACGATAAAAGAGCGAGTGTTCTTTTCATGTCTGATTACTTCTATAAGGACGCATTCGCCGAATCGTGCCACAGAAAAATGTCAAACTTCGCCTTCTTAAGAGAAATTGGAATTTGACAAGCCACAATCGAGACAAAAGCTTGGTTGTTTATTGGGACCATTCATAAGATTGGGTTTTTAAGACGACATGGACATTGGAATGGTGATATGGCCGTTTTATTTCAATTTACATTAGCATTCATTGAAAAATTCCTCTTAGGGGATAAATAGAGTGCAGGGGATATAGGTGAGCGAGTGGTTTTGGGAGTGAAGGTAGGTGAGGCGAGTGATTTTTGGATTGAAGATATGTTGGGTGAGTGACTTAACTCAAGATTGGTTGGACGAGTGTTTTTTGGATTAATGATAGGATGGTGAGTATTTTGGGGATTGAAGATAGGATGGTGATTGGTTTTTGGATTAAAGATACGATTGTGATTGGTTTTTAGATTGAAGATAGGATGAGGAATCGGTTTTTGGATGCAAGATTGGAGGAGGATTAGGTTTTTGGATTGAAGATAAGAGGGGGATTGGTTTTTTCATTGAAGATAGGGGGTAATTGGGTTTTAGATTGAATATAGGAGGGGGAATGGGTTTTAGATTCAAGATAGGAGGAGATTGGGTTTTTTATTGAAGATAGGAGGGCTATCTGTTTTGGGGATTGAAGCTAGGAGGGTTATCTGGGTTTTCATTGAAGATAGGTGGGTGATTGATTGGATTTGAGATTGAAGATGGGAGGGGGATTTTGTTTGGGATTGAAGATCGGAGGGTGATTGGGTTTTAGGGTTGAATATATGAGGTCGATTGGGTTTTAGATTCAAGATAAGAGGCGGTTTGAAGATAGGAGGGTTCTGTTTTGAGGATTGAAGATGGGTGGGGGAATGGGTTTTTGGATTGAAGATAGGTGTGTGTGATTGTTCTTTTGGATTGAAGATAGGTGGATGATTGGGTTTTTAGATTAAAGATAGGGTTAATGGGGGTTTTGGATTGAAGATGAGGACGATTGGGTTTGGGGATTGAAGATAGGAGGGTTATTTGGGTTTGGGATTAAAGATAGAAGGGTTTGGGGATTTTTTGTATTAGAGATAAGAGAGGATTTGGGGTTTTGGATTGAAGATAGGAGGGTTTGGGGATTTTTTATTGGAGATAGGAGAGTTATTGGGGTTTTGGATTGAAGATAGGTTGAATTAAGTTATTTACGCAAAGCACTGATTAGGGAACTCTCCGTGCCCCGCGGGGAAAGGGGGGTAGTTTCTGCGTCTGAGTATGTTGATATGCCTCATAGGTGTCACTAGCACTTCATAGAGATGTTTCCGTGCACAGATGAAAGAAGGATTTATTTTGCTATGAAGGCGAGAAGGGAATTGATAGCGGTGTTTTGATTGACTTTGTACGTGATAATGCGTGTGAAGTACTTACTTGCAGCCTCACTTCCGCGTGGCCGATTATCAGCGTATGCCTCAATGGGTGGCTTGTTCGTGACCAGGTGAAAATGTGTCCGAGCTAGCAGGCTTTAAATTCCCGACGTGTCGCCAAAACACCAACGACGTATCGAGTAGGGTATCGATCGCCGACCTTAAACTCCCGTCTGGACCTTAGAATCCCAGGGTAGTATACAGGAGAAGGCTGAAGTTTGATACGCCTCTCAAGTTAAGAAGGCGACTCCTGCTCCTGGCCCCTTGAGGACTACAAGCCTGGTCGCTAACGCGATCATTCGGAAACTCTCTGCAGCTCTAATTTCCTTGGTAGAACTGGCGTATCAACGGGTTTACATACTGCCTCAGCTAAATCTATGCCTTACCACCCTACTCCCACCTCAGCTAAATCTCTAGATCACCATCCTATATCCACCTCAGCTAGAAACCCATCCCTACACTCTTAGGCACGTTAGACTGTAACAAGCTCCGTGAGTCGGTGCGTGCCGGTTGGGATCGCTACCCGTCCGACCCCAGCTTAGCTTCTTCTCCTTCATTCAAAACACTTGTTTCCTCGATTTGCATACAACCTCTCTCAAAACTTCCTCTGGTCAGCCTCTAATTTCACAGGGTAGATGCTGACCTTCTTCTCAGCAAACCGTCCCGGATCAGGACTGAGGCGGGAGGAGACAACGTTCGCTAACCCCTGAGCTCCGGTTTGGGATGGGGGTTTTTTAACAACCTGCTATACCCCCACGCATACCTTCCTCACATCCCTTTTCCTTTCCTCTTCACACTCAGTTTTACGCCGTGTCCAAGGTGGAGCCGCCATGCTGATGGACTGCCAGGCCACCAGGCGGGAGGGGTAGTCCGAAATGGCGGCGCCTGGCTCTGCCAGGCCTGTAAGCACCTCTTGCAGTGCGGGCAACTGCGAGAGGTGATGAGCTATTGCATCCCGTGGTACAAATAGGATCACCATGCCCAATGATGAGTACAAAAACAAACAAACCCCTTTAACTCTCCCTTGAACAACTACGGAGCCGCCCTCGCGCAGCTCCAGCGAAAAAAATGGAGGTCCTTCCCCTGTGCTTGCGCAGGGGACCCTCCATATCTCCAACGCATACGGGTGCTGGGGACTCCTCCTCACATCCTTCTCTGGAGGTGCCTTCGCGCACCTCCCTTTTTCCAGCGGCAGTCCCCTCTTTACTTTCCAAGGGGACTGCCAAGAAAGCCACCGGGCAGCCCATTGTCGACCGCCCCTCGTGTAAGCGGCTCGGTAGGGCAAACCCCCTTAGGCGAGAGAGGAAAGCCAGGCCCCTTCGGTCGCCTCCCTCAAAAGACCTGCTGGCAAGAATTTTATACCTTGCCGGGGTCAAGGCCTGTGACTCACCACACAAGACTGGCGACACTGCCAAGGGGACCTGCGATGTCCTGGGAGGGGATGGCCAACTGGAGGCCCCTCCTGTGATAGACATGGTCCTTGAGGAAAGCCAGCCTCAGACGGTAGGGCCTTCCATGGTGGGATCCGGGCTCGGCGTCAAACACCGAACCCGAATCCGCCCCTATGCAAGGTCCTCCTCAAACGGCTAGGGTTTCTAAGGCAGTACAAAGAGGGAAGGGATCTCCTCCGGATGGTGCGCCTGCGACCACCAGGACCTTCTCCATTTCGGAGAAGGACTTGGCTGAGGCCGGTCCAACTGGCCTAGGGGCTTCTGCCGGCGGAGGTGAGAAGCGGCTTCATTCCCCGCCCTCCTCTCCAAAAAAGAAATAGACTAAGACCAAAAAGACTAAGAAGACTCGGGGCTCCTCTCCATCCGCGGGGGCTGTTGGGAAGGATAGGTCTGCTGCCACTTTTGCAAGCGACCAAGCCAAGATCGGCACATCCAGCCCCTCTGCCCCCTCCCCCCAGGTTGCGAAGCCCCTGACTAAAACCAAAAGTGCACAGGGCGCAGCCTCGATGACATCGGGGCCCCTGATTCAGAGGTTACCTGGCGTTTTCGAGCCCGCTGGCTTTAAACGGTTCCTCATCATTCGATCCACTGATGGCACCATGTTGGCCAAGGGCAACATGATCCATCAGAGGAGAGGACAAGCTAGTGCAATTGGTAGAGAGCCGAAGGTGACCCATTTCTCGGACAGGAGCCTTCTGGCGAATCCCGCCGAGGCGGCCAAGATAAGTGCTCTTCGTACACTTCATGGCACCCCGGTAAGTGTGACGCCGCACTCTACCATGAACTTTGTGAAAGGAGTAGTTTATACGAGGGAACTCGTTGAGTACTCCATTGAGGACATCACCTTAGAGCTGGCCGACCATGGGGCGGTCAAGATCGAACGTGTAATGAGAAAGCAGGGAGGGGCCTCGAGACCCACCCCTTCACTCTTCGTCACGTTCGACTGTGACAAGCTCCCTGAGTCAGTGCGCGCTGGTTGGTACCGCTACTGCGTGAAGGCATTGGTGCCACTGCCGCGGCGGTGCTATTACTGTCACCGCTTCGGCCATACGAATCGATCTTGTAGACGTGCAAAGTCGGGGTCACCCGAAGTCTGTGTAAATTGCTCCAAGGCCGCACACGATAAGTTTAAATCATGTGTGGCCAAGTGTGTCAATTGCGGAGAGCCGCACCCCGCTTATTCGAAGCAATGTGGTGCATATCTCCTCGAGAAAAAAATCCTGGCCGATCAGGCCCAGGATCGACTCTCATTCTGCGAGGCTAAGGACCTGGTCCTGGCGCGCCCGGCTCTGCCTGGGACGTCATATGCCTCAATAGTTAGAACGGCACCCTCTGTTCCTGGCCCATCCAGGCAAACGAGCATGGTTGTTTTCGCGCCCATTCGGGGCCCTTCTGCGGGCTCTACTCAACCCGGGCGCTCCCCTGGTAAAGTTGGCGGCAAAAAAGGTTGATACCCAGCCCCGGCTAAAACCAGGGCTCCTCCCCTCTTCCCCCAACGTGACCGTTTCCCATAAGGCGAAACGGCCACGCGCCTCCACCGAGTCATTAGACTCACAGGAGACAAGACCCCTGAAGTTGGTCATTAGGCCATCTTCTGGGGTTCCTAAAGCTGTCCCCCGAAAGTAGGACAGCAACAAAGGAGCATCAGCTCCTTCGCCCACACCTAGAGATGGTGCAAGTGGCTCGAAGACGGTGGTTCCTCAAAAAGAGGGCCCCCCGCCTCCGAAGCCGCAGCGCCCGCCTGGGGTTTCAAGGTGGAGAGAGGAAAAGACTCGCATGGCAAGCCCAACCTCCCCAAATAAGTCCTCGAAGGCGACAGCGCCTTCAGCGCTTTGTCCGACCAACAGCGTACGGGGTTCTGCCTCCGGGAAGCGTACGGCTATTCCCGTGAGGGTCTTCTGTTCGAGGAGGGCCCACGCGTCTCCTCCGAGCTTTTTCTAGAGGGCATATTCGTTTAATGGAATTGCCGTGGACTCCGGGCCAACTGGGAGGAGCTGCGGAGGCTCGTCTCGTCCCGTTCCCCGTTAGCTATCTTTTTGCAGGAGACCATGCTAGGCGCGTGCCACCTGCCTCCCTCCCGGGGTATAAGGGTGTTGCGACCACACACCAACGAGATAGCTGGGCTGGGGGTTGGGCGGTTCACACCCGGCAGGCTTTCTTCGTTCTTCCTTTCTCTTTAGATACCTCCTTTCAGGCAGTGGCTGTGCAGCTGCACCTGGATAGGAGGTATACTATCATTTCTGCGTACATTCCACCGTCAGCTGACTTCGACGCAGGGGACTTCCGCCGCGTCGTGGCACGGTTGCCGAGGCCCTTTCTCTTGCTTGTAGATCTGAACGGCAGGCATCCTCTCTGGGGAGATTACTCAATAAATCCCAGGGGACCAGTCCTTGCCGATCTGATCGAAGATGGCGAAATGGCGGCGCCTGGCTCTGCCGGGCTTGTAAGCACCTCTCGCAGTGCGGGCTACTGCGAGAGATGATGAGCGATTGCGTCCCGTGTCAAAAAGAGGGTCACCATGCCCAATGATGAGTTTAAAAAAAAACCCAACCCCCAACTCCCCCTATAACATCGACGGAGCCGCCCTTGGGCAGCTCCAGCAAAAAAATGGAGGTCCCCCCCCTGTGCTTGCTCAGGGGACCCTCCATATATCTCTAACCGGAGAGGAGGCTTACTCCTCTCCTTCGCTTACGGGTGTAGGGGACTCGCCCTCACCCCCTTCTCTGGAGGTGCTTTCGGGCGTCTCCCTTTTACCAGCAGGAGTCCCCTCTGTTCTTTCCAAGGGGACTGCCAAGAAAGCTAGCAGGCAGCCCTTAGCCAGCCGCTCCACATCGAAGCGGCTCGGTAGGGCAAACCCCCCTAGGGGGGAGAGGGAAGCCAGGCCCCTTCGGTCGCTTCCCTCAAAAGACCTGCTGGCAAGAATACTGAACCTTGCCGGGGTCAAGGCCCATGCCTCCCCAAAGAAGACTAGTGACGATACTGCCAAAGAGACCTGCGATGTCTTGGGAGGGGGGGATGGCCAACTGGAGGCCTCCCCTAAGATAGACATGGTCCTTGAGGAAAGCCAGCCTCAGACG
Source organism: Ceratothoa steindachneri (assembly GCA_963969495.1). Taxonomy (NCBI): domain Eukaryota; kingdom Metazoa; phylum Arthropoda; class Malacostraca; order Isopoda; family Cymothoidae; genus Ceratothoa; species Ceratothoa steindachneri. The sequence goes on from OZ018327.1 coordinate 59,438,738, forward strand.
GTAGGGCCTTCCATGGGGGGGAATGTGGGCTCGGCGCAAAGCACCGAACCCGAATCCGCCCCGATGCAAGGTCCTCCTCAAACGGCTATGGTTTCCGAAGCAGTACAAGGAGGGGAGGGATCTCCGCCGACCGGTGCCCCCACGACTACCAGGACCTTCTCCATTTCAGAGAATGACCTGGCTGAGGCCGGTCCATCTGGCCTGGGGGCTTCTTCCAGCGGAAGTGAGAAGCGGCTTCATTCGCCGCCCTCCTCTCCGAAAAAGAAAAAGAAATGAACTAAAAAGACAAAAAAGACTCAGGGCTCCTCTCCATCCGTGGGGACTGCGGGGACGGATGGGTCTGCTGCCACTCTGGCAAGCGACCAAGCCAAGATCGGCACATCCGCAGCCTCTGCCCCCCCGGTTGCGGAGCCCCTGACAAAGAAGACTAATACCAAGAGTGCACAGGGCGGAGTCTCGATGACATCGGGGCCCCTCATTCAGAGGTTACCTGGCGTTTTCGAGCCCGCTGGCTTCAAACGCTTCCTCGTTATTCGCTCCACTGATGGCACCATGTTGTCCAAGAGCAACATGATCCATCAGAGGAGAGGATTAGCTAGTGCAATTGGTAGAGAGCCTTCTGGCGAATGCGGCGAATCCCGCCGAGGCAGCCAAGATTAGTGCTCTTCGGACACTTCATGGCACCCCGGTGAGTGTGACGCCGCACTCTACCATGAACTTTGTGAAAGGAGTAGTTTATGCGAGGGAACTCTTTGAATACTCCATTGAGGACATCACCTTAGAGCTGGCTGACCATGGGGCGGTCAAGGTCGAACGTGTGATGAGAAAACAGGGAGGGGCCTCGAGACCCACCCCTACACTCTTCGTCACGTTCGACTGTGACAAGCTCCCTGAGTCGGTGCGTGCCGGTTGGTACCGCTACCCCGTGAAGGCATTCGTGCAACTGCCGCGGCGGTGCTATTACTGACACCGCTTCGGCCATACGAATCGCTCATGTAGACGTGCAAAGTCGGGGTCACCCGAAGTCTGTGTAAATTGCTCCAAGGTCACACACGATAAGTCCAAATCGTGTGTGGCCAAGTGTGTCAATTGCGGAGAGCCGCACCCTGCTTCTTCGAAGCAATGTGGTGCATATCTCCTTGAGAAAGAACTCCTGGCCGTTCAGGCCCAGGATCGACTCTCATTCCGCGGCGAGGCAAAGGACTTGGTCCTGGCGCGCCCGGCTCTGCCTGGGACGTCATATGCCTCAATAGTTAGAAAGGCACCCTCTGCTCCTGGCCCATCCAGGCCAACGAGCACGGTTGTTTCCGCGCGCATTCGGAGCCCTTCTGCGGGCTCTACCCAACCCGGGCGCTCCCCTGGTAAAGCTGGCGGCAAAAAAGGTTCATAACCTGCCCCGGCTAAAACCAGGGCTGCCCCCTCTTCCCCCAGCGTGACCGTTTCCCGTAAGGCGAAACGGCCACGCGCCTCCACCGAGTCGTTAAACTCACAGGAGGCAACACCCCTGAAGATGGTCGCTAGGCCATCTTCCGGGGTTCCTAAAGCTGTCCCCCGAAAGGAGGACAGCAACAAAGGAGCTTCGGCTCCTTCGCCCACGCCAAGAGGTGGAGCGAGTGGCTCGGAGACGGTGGTTCCTCGAAAAGAGGGCTCCCGCCTCCGAAACCGCATCGCCCGCCTAGGGTTTCGAGGCGGAGGGAGGAAAAGCCTCGCATGGCGAGCACAACCTCCCCCAATAAGTCCTCGAAGGCGACAGCGCCTCCAGCGCTTTGTCCGGCCAACAGCGCCCGGGATTCTGCCCCCGGGAAGCGTACGGCCATTCCCGTGAGGGTCTTCAGTTTGAGGAGGGCCCCCGCGTCTCCTCCCAGCTAGGCCTGGAGGGCATATTCCTTCAATGGAATTGCCGTGGACTCCGGGCCAACTGGGAGGAGCTGCGGAGGCTCGTCTCGTCCCGCTCCCCGTTAGCTATTTTTTTGCAGGAGACCATGCTAGGCGCGTGCATCCTGCCCGCCCTCCCTGGGTACAAGGGTCTTGCGACCCCACCACCGCGGGATGGCCGGACTGGGGGATGCGCTGTTTACACCCGGCATGATGTCTCCGTTCTTCCTCTCTCTTTAGATACCTCCTTTCAGGCAGTGGCTGTGCAGCTGCACCTGGATAGGAGGTATACTATCATTTCTGCGTACATTCCACCGTCAGCTGACTTCGACGCGGGGGACTTCCGCCACGTCGTGGCACGGTTGCCGAGGCCCTATCTCTTGCTTGGAGATCTGAACGGCAGGCATCCTCTCTGGGGAGATTACTCCATAAATCCCAGGGGACAAGTCCTTGCCCATCTGATCGAAGAGATTGAGATGGGTTTCCTAAATGTGGATGAGTTTACGCATCACTGTCCGAGAACCGCTTCATTTTCTTGCCTTGACCTATCTTTGTGCTCTTCGGATGCACAGCATGATTTTGATTGGGGGGTGGTCGATGACCTCCATGGTAGTGATCACTTTTCCATTCAAATATCATTTTCAGGGCAACTGCCGCCTGAGAGACCACCTCGGTGGTGCTTGGCGCGGGCGCAGTGGCCTGCATTTCAGGAAATGACTGAATTCTCTATCTCAGTCACGGTGTTTAGGTTGTTGAGTTCTTCTCCGGAAACCTTATCGCCGTGGGCCTGACTACTATTCCTATGACGTCTGGCCGTTTTGCACGCCGACCACTCCCATGGTGGTCGGCCGAGTGTGAGACGGCCCTCAAACAGAAGCGTTATGCCTACATGCGCTATAAGCGCCGCCCGAACGATTTCACTGTCGCTGAATTTCGTCGGGCTAGGGCTAGGTTCCGGTATACTTCGAAGCACGGCCCCCGCTCTTCTTGGCGGGCATACGTGTCTTCACTTAACGGGAAGACCCCTTTAGCTGAGGTGTGGAAGCGAGTCAAAAGGATTCGGGGCAAGTTCTCGCAGGACCCCCCTCCCGTTCTCCAGGAGAATGGGACCGCAATCTCGGACCCCGCGTCCGTGGCGGAATCCTTCGCGACCGCTTTTTCCGCATTCTCTAGCCGTGATGCTGCTCCGCCAGCATTCAATGCACGTCGTGATGTCGCGGAAGGCCGCCGGCTGGACTTTCCCTTCAGAGGCGGAGAACCCTTCAACGACAAGTTTACTATAAGCGAGTTGCGTTCCGCTCTCGCTTTGTGCACGGACACCGCCCACGGTCCGGACGATTTCCCGTACGCCATGCTTCGACACCTGGGTGAGCGAGGCATGGCCTTTCTCTTAGATTTGTTCAACAGGATCTGGGTGGAAGGTCTTCTGCCAGACTCCTGGCGAATCGCTACTGTGCTTGCCTTTCGCAAACCGGGGAGAGATCACTCTACTCCGACCGTTTTCCGCCCAATCTCTCTAACCTCTTGCGTGTGCAAGTTGATGGAGAAATTGGTAAATGTTAGATTAGCCTTTTTCCTGGACAGCGGAGGCCATCTGTCTTCCGCACAGTGCGGCTTCCGCAAGTTCCACTCCACGTCGGATGCTCTGCTCCGACTGGAAAATGCAGTCTGCGAGGCTTTCCTTCGTAGACAGCACTACGCCACGGTGTTTTTCGATCTGGAAAAGGCCTATGATACCGCATGGCGATACGGTATCATGTAGACTCTCTACACGATGGGGGCGAGGGGACGCCTCATAATTTATATATCTGAATTTTTGCGAGAACTTCGATTCCGCGTACGGGTGGGGGGAGCCCTCTCCGGCCCAAAGGAGCAGGAAGAGGGTGTCCCGCAGGGAAGTGTCCTCAGTGTCACACTCTTCACGCTGAGCATCAACGGCATCACCTCGGTGCTGCCATAAGATGTTCTCGCTACGCTCTACGTGGACGACCTTTCGATCTCCTTTGGCGCGGCCCAGATGCCAACTCTGGAGCGTCGACTCCAACAGGCATTGAACCGCGTCTCTCGCTATGCCGAAGCGCACAGGTTTCGGTTTTCTTTGGCCAAAACTAAGGTGGTGCACTTCTGCCGCCATCCACGGCTTCACCCCGACCCAGATTTGTTTCTTAATGGGGTGCGCCTGGATGTGGTTGAGTCGCACCGTTTCCTTGGTCTTGTATTTGACCGACGCCTCACCTGGGAGGCTCATATTCGCAGCCTTAGGGTGTCTTGTACCCGCGCCATGGACATTCTTCGTTCCTTGACGTTCAGCGCTTGGGGCGCTGATAGGGCTACTGCCTTAATTTTTATCGATCCTTTGTTCGTTCGAAGCTCGACTACGGATGCGATTTTTATGCATCCGCAGCCGAGCGTTTATTGCGGAAGGTGGATTCGATCCACCACACCGGCCTTCGCCTTGCGACCGGTGCCTTCCGCACTTCCCCCATTGAGAGCCTGTTGGTCGATGCTGGGGAGATGCCACTCGCTCTGCGCCGCGTGCAGTGTATCACTCGACTGTACGCGCGAGCCCGGCGCCTCCCTCAGTCACCAACAGCTCTCACTGCATCCGCAGCTGATCTCGATGGTGCCTATGCCGTCGAGAGACGCCATTCATACCCTTAGCCTTTTGGGTTTAGGGCCAGGAAACCCCTTCGAGAGGTAGATATGGCTCTCGGGCCGGTGGCCCCCCTGGTTTTGCCCAGGACGCCACCCTGGAGGGTACCACATTTGGCTATTTGTCGCCACGCCTCTGTTCCCAAAGCTTGTACTGCGCCGGGAGTATTGCGTTCGACCTTTTTGGAGCACACATCGTGTCACGCTGGAACCGTGCCAGTGTATACGGATGGCTCCAAGTCCCAAGAGGGGGTCGGCTTCCACGCCGTATCCCCTCTGTTTGAAGTCTTCGGGGCTCTACCAGGCGCTGCGTCTGTCTTCACGGCCGAGCTGGTGGCAATACACCACTCGGTACAGGAGATTACGCGACGTGCCCGGTTCGGAGACCGGATTGTGATCTATAGCGACTCACAAAGCGCCCTGAGTGCTCTCGGGGCATTGGAATCTCCGCATCCCCTGGTTCGCGATATCCGTGACGCCACGGTTTTGGCGAGCCGGGCAGATGTCGAGATTATCTTCTGCTGGGTTCATGGACATGTAGAAATTGCAGGGAATGAGCGCGCCGATGAGGGCTCCAAAGAGTCCGCGAGGACTCTGCGACCAGACCAGCGTTTTGCTCTTCCTCACACCGACTACATGGCAGGAATACGGGCAGCTCTTCGGACTGCTTGGCAAAGAAGATGGGAGACGGTCGAAGGGAACTTAAAGTTGCGTGCCATTGCGCCGCGACTGTTCCCATGGACCTATCCCCCAATGCCGCGGCGGCTTCAGGTTGCTTTCTGTCGTCTTCGAATCGGACACACTCGTGTGACGCATCGCTACTTGATGGAGCGCTCGCCTGCGCCCTATTGCAACGACTGCGTCGTCCCCCAGACTGTTCGGCATATTCTTGTCGAATGTCCCAGTCTAAGTGATCTTCGCGCACGATACCTGTCTCGGTACCGGGATGGGTGGGGTCACTACCGCCTGTCCCTTGTACTCGGGACGAGTGCGTGCACCATGACTATGGACTTATTGACTTTTCGGGGGAGGCCGGCCTTCTCCCCTATATTTAAGGTTCCTTTTTTGTTATTGTTTTGTTTGTAGGTTGCACTCTTCTGCACCGGGGTGAGGGGGACCTCCCCCCGCTGCCGGAGATTGCTTCGATTGTTAAGTTTTTCCACTTTATATCATTAAGTTTTCATATTTTTACTTTAAAGTAGCCTAGTTCTAGGCTGTCGTGTTTTTCTGCGACTTATGCCCAAGTGGGTAGTTGCCAGATGGGCTCCATAAAATTAAAAAAAAAAATCTCTATCTCAGTCGAGGAGTTTAGGTCGGTAGATGAGGCCGTTGAGTTCTTCTCCGGCAACCTCATCGCCGTGGGCCTGACTACTATTCCTAGGACGTCTGGCCGTTTTGCACGCCGACCCCTCCCATGGTGGTCGGCCGAGTGTGCGACGGCCCTCAAACTGAAGCGTTATGCCTACATGCGCTATAAGCGCCGCCCGAACGATTTCACTGTCACTGAATTTCGTCGGGCTAGAGCTAGGTTCCGGTATATTTCGAATTACGCCCGCCTCTATTCTTGGCGGGCATACTTGTCTTCACTTAACGGGAAGACCACTTTAGCAGAGGTGTGGAAGCGTGTCAAAAGGACCCTCCTCCTGTTCTTCAGGAGAATGGGACCGCAATCTCGGACCCCGCGTCCGTGGCGGAATCCTTAGCGACCGCTTTTTCAGCATTCTCTAGCCGGGATGCTGTTTCGCCAGCATTCAATGCACGTCGTGATGTCGCGGAAGGCCGCCGGCTGGACTTTACCTCCAGAGGCGGAGAACCCTTCAACGACAGGTTTACTGTGAGTGAGTTGCGCTCCGCTCTCGCTTCGTGCGCGGACACCGCCCATGGTTCGGACGATATCCCGTACGCCATGCTTCGACACCTGAGTGAGCGAGGCATGGCCTTTCTCTTAGATTTGTTCAGCAGGACCTGGGTGGAGGGTCTTCTCCCAGATTCCTGGCGAATTGCTACTGTGCTCGTCTTTTGCAAGCCGGTGAGAGATCACTTTACTCCGACCGGTTTCCACCCGTACTCTCTAACCTATTGCGTGTGCAAGTTGATGGAGAAATTGGTAAATGTTAGATTAGCCTTTTTCCTGGACAGCAGAGGCCATTTGTCTTCTGCACAGTGCGGCTTCCGCAAGTTCTACTCCACGTCGGATGCTCTGCGCCGACTTGAAAATGCCGTCTGCGAGGCTTTCCTTCGTAGACAGCACTACGCCACGGTGTTTTTTGATCTGGAGAAGGCCTATGATACCGCATGGTGATACGGTATCATGGAGACTCTCAAGACGATGGGGGCAAGGGGACGCCTCCCAGTCTTTATATCTGAATTTTTGCGAGATCGTCGATTCCGCGTACGGGTGGGGCAAGCTCTCTCCGGCCCAAAGGAGCAGGAAGAGGGTGTCCTGCAGGGAAGTGTCCTCAGTGTCACACTCTTTGCCCTAAGCATCAACCGCATCACCTCGGTGCTGCCGGAAGATGTTCTTGCTACGCTCTACGTGGACGACCTTTCGATCTTTTTTGGAGAGGCCCAGATGCCAACTTTTGGAGCGTCGACTCCAACAGGCATTGTACCGTGTCTCTTGGTATGCCGAAGCGCACAGATTTCGGTTTTATTTGACCAAGACTAAGGTGGTGCACTTCTTCCGCCATCCACGGCTTCACTTCAACCCAGATTTGTTTCCTAATGGGGTGCGCCTGGATGTGGTTGAGTCGCACCGTTTCCTTGGTCTTGTATTCCACCGACGCCTCACCCTGGGGGGCTCATATTCGCAGCCTTAGGGTCTCTTGTACCCGCGCCATGGACATTCTCCGTTCCGTGACGTTCAGCGCTTGGGGCCCTGATAGGACTACTGCCTTACTTTTTTATGGATCCTTTGTTCATGCGAATCTCGGCTACGGATGCGAGTTTTATACATCCGCAGCTTAGCGTTTATTGTGGAAGGTAGATTCAATCCACCACACCGGCCTTCGCCTTGTGACCGATGCCTTCCGCACTTCCCCCATTGAGAGCCTGTTGGTCGATGCTGGGGAGATGCCTCTCGCTCTGCGCCACGTGCAGTGCACCACTTGCCTGTACGCGCGAGCCCGGTGCCTCCCTCAGTCACCCAACAGCTCTCACTGCTTTCGCAGCTGATCTCGATGGCGCCTATGCCGCCGAGAGACGCCATTCATACCCTAAGCCCTTTGGGTTTAGGGCCAGGAAACTTCTTCGAGAGGTAGATATAGCTCTCGGGCCAGTGGCACCCCTGGTTCTGCCTAGGACGCCACCCTGGAGGGTACCACATTTGGCTATTTGTCGCCACGCCTCTGCTCCCAAAGCTTGTACGGTGCCGGGAGTATTGCTTTCGACCTTTTTGGAGCACACATCGTGTCACGCTGGAACCGTACCAGTGTATACGGATGGCTCCATGTCCCAAGAGGGGGTCGGCCTTCACGCCGTATCCCCTCTGTTTGAAGTCAGCGGGGCTCTACCAGGCCTGCGTCTGTCTTCACGGCCGAGCTGGTGGCAATTTACCACTCGGTACGGGAGATTACGCAACGTGCCCGGTTCGGAGACCGGATTGTGATCTATAGCGACTCACAAAGCGCCCTGAGTGCTCTCGGGGCATTGGAATCTCCGCATCCCCTGGTTCGCGATATCCGTGACGCCACGGTTTTGGCGAGCCGGGCAGATGTCGAGATTATCTTCTGCTGGGTTCATGGACATGTAGGAATTGCGGGGAATGAGCGCGCCGATGAGGGCGCCAAAGAGTCCGCGAGGACTCTGCGACCAGACCAGCGTTTCGCTCTTCCTCACACCGACTACATGGCAGGAATACGGGCAACTCGTGGGCTGCTCTGCAAGGAAGATGGGAGACGGTCGAAGGGAACTTAAAGTTGCGTGCCATTGCGCCGCGACTGTTCCCATGGACCTATCCCCAAATTCCGCGGCGGCTTCAGGTTGCTTTCTGTCGTCTTCGAATCCGACACACTTGTGTGACGCATCGCTATTTGATGGAGCGCTCGCCTGTGCCCTATTGCAACGACTGAGTAGTCCCCCAGACTTTTTGGCATATTCTTGTCGAATGTCCCAGTCTGGGTGATCTTCGCGCACGATACCTGTCCTGTTACCGGGATGGGTGGGGCCGCTACCGCCTGTCCCTTGTACTTGGGACAGATTCGTGCACATTGACTTGTGGATTTGTTGACTTTTGGGGGGAGGCCGGGCTTCTCCCCTTTATTTAAGGTTCTTTTTTTGTTATTGTTTTGTTTGTAGGTTGCACTCTCCTGCCCCCGGGGTGAGGGGGACCTCCCCCCGCTGCCGGAGATTGCTTCCTGATTGTTAAGTTTTTCCGATTTATATCATTAAGTTTTCATATTTTTATTTTAAAGTAGCCTAGTTCTAGGCTGTCGTGTTTTTCGGCGACATATGCCCAAGTGGGTAGTTGCCAGATGGGCTCTATAAAATTAAAAAAAAAAGTACGATCGCATGTAGTCGGACTGTGGACATCTTACACCTGTACTTTCCAAAGTCCTTTGCACATCAACTTGCGGTGTGGCACCTTATCAAAGTCCGCGCGGTCGGCATCACAGGTAGGGTGGGCGACTGGATTGAGAACTGGTTGTCAGGTATGCTATAAACAATGAAAATAAACGGGGTGGCCTAAAGATGGGCTCTCGTGAGTTTTGGGGTGCCCCAGGGTTCCGTGCTCAGTCCTCTTTTGTTCCTCATCTATATAAATGATATAGACGATGGGTTGCTTTGCTCGATATCAAAGTTCGCGGAAGATACAAAATTAGGAGGCAACGTGAACTCACGCGAAGGAATGGAAAGCCAACAAAAAAGACTTAAAAGTTTAGGAGAGTGGTTCCAGATTTGGCAGATGGCATTAAACCTTGACAAGTGCAAGGTGATGCACATCGGCAATGCCTCTCCTCGAGAAGACTACCACTTGATAGGTAGAGTTCTAGACGTAACTGAGCTGGGAAAGGACTTGGGTGCTCAAATAAGCAGAGACTTAGTTTTCTAGGTAGTGTGTCGATTTAGAGAAAAAGGCACAAAGACTACTGGACTATCAGCGTCGGCTTCAAGAATTGGAGCTTTTCTCTTTGAAGACCATCCGATTAAGGGGTGTCAAAAAGTGTGTACTACAGAAGGATCTTCACGTTCAATACAAATCCGACTCGAAACCATGGTTACAAGCTGGATTTGGACTATAGGGAGATGTTCACGTTGAACACAAATCTGACTGGTAGCCATGGTTACAAGCTGGATTTGGACTATAGGAAGATGCTTACGTTGAAAGCAAATCCGAGTCGTAACCATGGTTTTAAGCTTGATTTGGACTACAGGAAGATGTTCAGGTTCAAAACAGATCCGACTCGTAACCATGGGCTACACACCATCCAGACTAGTATTTGCGTATAAGATCTGCGGTAGATGAAATTGTCTTCACGTCGAGGTGATGAATAGTTCGTCTGTAGAACAGTTCAAATCTACAAGGGATGATGTAATCCTTGAATATGTATAGAACGTAGGGTCAAGTAGATTATTAAAGTAAGTTAAATAGGCTTCAGCTTTTCTATTAAAATTCCTGATTGTGTCCTTTTTCACATGCCAATCTTTTCCGCTTTTTGTACCCGCAAAGGCGGGCGGGAGGGGAGAGGCTTCTCCTGTGCCCTGCTTTCAGTCATGCTGCATGTTAGGGCTTTCCAAAAATAGTACCTCCTCGGAATGGTCAACAATGTCCTTGTGACACTCTTCAACCACACCAAGCAAGTAACTGTTAGATTGATCGTTTGCGTAATCACTTGCCTAGCATTGTTGAAGAACTTACCGCTGGCATGTCCGATGCGAGTGATGAGCATCGCAGCCTACATGGAAGTTTACCATCAATATTGCTATAAAATATCTCAGGAAGATTGGGTGAAATAATGCTAAAAGCCAACTAGTAATGCTGTAAATAATGTTCAAAATGATGCTGCAAGCCATGTTCAAAATGATGATGCAAGTCATGTTCAAAATTATGATGCAAGTCATGTTCAAAATGATGTTATAATTCATGTTGAAAATGATGCTGTAAGTCATGTTCAAAATGATGCTATAAATCATGTTAAAAATGATGCCTAAAGTCATGTTCAAAATTATGCTGAAAGTCATGTTCAAAATGATGCTGCAAGTCATGTTCAAAATGATGATGCAATTCATGTTCAGAATGATGCTATAAATCATGTTCAAAATGCTGCTATAAAGCATGGTCAAAATAATGCTGCAAGTCATGTTCAAAATGATGATGCAAGTCATGTTCAGAATGATGCTATAAATCATGTTCAAATGCTGCTATGAAACATGTTCAAAATGATGTGCAGCATCATTTTAACATGATTTGCACCATGTTCAAAATGATGCTTTAAATCATGTTCAAAATGATGCTGAAAATCATGTTCAAAATTATGATGCAAGTCATGTTCAAAATTATGATGCAAGTCATGTTCAAAATTATGATGCACGTCATTTCAAAATTATGATGCAAGTCATGTTCAAAATGATGCTATAAATCATGTTCAAAATGATGCTATAAATCATGTTCAAAATTATGCTGCAATTCATGTTTAAAATGATGTTGCGAATCATTTTCACAACGATGCTGCAAATCATGTTCAAAATTATATTACAATTCATGTTCAAAATGATACTGCAATTCCTGTTCAAAATAAAGGTATCGTATGATTTGTGCCTAAAAATTAGGCACTTGATGTGAGAATTCTCTGGTATTTTTGGTTCTGGAGAACAACCTAATGCATAATCTGCTAGAGACCAAATGTTAGTGTTATTTCTCATGCGGTTTGGTTATGACTTAGTAAATGTATTTTAACTTAATTTTGAACCATCTTCAAACACATTCTTTGCATAAACTTGCTCTAATTTTATTGGTGAAAAAATACTTCATATCGAGCCCGAACCTCGAGGGCTCCATTGTCCTATCACAACTATCGAAAACAAACTTTTTCTAATTTATCAAATCAGCTAAATTATTATTAATTTGTGTAAAAAGCTCCTTATCACAGGAAAGTAAAAGGAAAATTGGGCAACTGAGGAAGCTGTTGGCGGAAAATAATTCTTTAGATTGTAATCAGTGGGGGAGCCAACTTGGAGCGAGCGGACGTCTTCTATGGTTCGTTGTGGAAGGTCACCAACAGGAGGCAAGAGCGAAGGAAATTGGTTGCCTGAAAAATGGCCGCAAGATGGTGCAGCCGATAAGCCAAATGCGTCTCCGACCGGAACACAAAGACCGCGGAGATGACTTCTGCGTTCTACCAAAATTTCCTCGTGGATATAGACTAGATAAATTAAATTGACCGCAAAGCGAAATAGGAAAAGGGGTGAAAATAATAATTGGGAAAGAACTATACATGCAATTTACACAGAATCTAAGAATGAATTTGGCAGAGTACGCCACCAGCACGACACAACAGAAATATTGCAGGAATATTCCAAAAGAATCTTGGAAATCGCCAAAAATATTAGTAAATCCAAGACGTTCCTAGGACATACAAATTATCGTGTTGAAACGAGAATGACTTTTTATTTTGTTAAACAAATTCTTCATTACGATGTGTATAAAGAGGGAATGATTTGGTGGAACAGACAGAGATTAGAGAAGAGCTCGTAGTCGAGCAACCAGGCGCTGTTAAAAGCTAGCTCGAACAAAGAATTTTTGATGTTCTGGAAGTGTAATACAATCATTGATGTTTTAGCGAAGGTTAATGACCTAGGTACTAAAGTATCATTGATTGTACTCGTGTTTCAAGAAATCCAACTTTCTCTTTGCCTTTTATTTCAGATGGACAGGGAGTACAAAAGAGGTAGGTCCGAACTATTCTGCCTAAAATAAAGCGATGTTGTGAAAGGTTTATCTGGTAAACGCCGAAATTCCTTACTCATTATCTTTTGAATTAATCATGGTGCCCAAAGAGAAGGACCGATCCTATGGACAGTCTTGAAATTCAACAACAAGAAAAATATATATAAGTGGACTCTAAGCTCAGCGCTCAAGGCAAAGGAGACTTCTGACGTCACACGAATCTGCTTCATCTGCCTTTGTGTAGTGATGATAAACAACCCCTTAAGCCATTGAAGGCACGCTCATCCATCGACGCTGGAGTGAAGTAGATGACATACAAAGATAATTAAGCCTGTAAGGGCTTCAGTCTTGAAGGGTGCCATATAAAACCTCATTATTATTATTGTTGTTCTTGTTTTGGGTGTTGATGTTGTTGTTGTAGATATTATTGTTGATGTATCGTTTTTTGTTGTAGATGATACTGTTGTTTAGATGTTATATTGTTGTTGGAGCTATTATTGTTGTTGTTGTCCTTTAAAGGTTGATCCACTTAAAACGGCGGCACCCCAAAGAATTTCCAGGTCAAATCTTAATACCGAGAGTGGCGCTTTCGCTATGAGGAGGGGGGGGGGGGCATTTGCGTACTCTGGGGTACCTTGGGGGCGGATTCAAGATGGAGACTGGTTCTTTTTAGTCGCGCTCTCGGTTCCTACCAATATCGGATTTTCACGGTTGTTAATTTCGATTCTTTTATTGGGTGTTTTTCTGTTTGCCCGTAGGGGTGTCTTTGGACTATTGCTTAGAATACTAGAAACGACGCTTCCAAATATCCCAAAGTTAAGCAGCATAATCTGTGCTAAGTTGCCGAATGGCGTCGGTATCTGGTCGCTTTTATGGCAGCCAGCTGCCATTCGCTGTAGAGGGTCGTGGTTCTGAGCCCACGGTAATCAGTAGGGCCCAACTGGAGAATAAAAGGCATCCCCTGGCCCACCCCCTCCCTCCGCCACTTCCTTTTCCCTGCCCTGCCCCCTCTTCCTATGCCTCTGTCCCCAGTCATTTATCCTGCCCCTCTTCCTTTGCCACTTCCTTCCCCCTGACCTACCCCTCCCCCTTCTCCTCCTGCCCCTCCCCCTCCTGCCCCTCCCCCTCCTGCCCCTCCCCCCCCCCTGTCACTCCTGTTTTATATCAATTCGATCGCCACCACGCGAAGAAATCTCCACATCTAGACTGCTCCTCACGATTATGTCCCCTTCCCGAAATAATGGGAGCATTAGTTGTTTCTATCAGCGAAATTAACTTCGAAAGATGCTAATTTGCACAAAGACATCTTTGCATTTCAATTTTTAGCTAAAAATCAAAATGGAAATATACATTGGGTAAGCATGAAGATCGGCGACGCGGCCGAAAAAGTGTAACTTTATTGCGTGTATGTTTCATTCACCCGCACATGAATATTCACGCGCGTTTGGTTAGATAAAAACGTTAAAAAAAACCCGTAAGAACATTCTATAAACAATTTTGATTATATACTGGGGAGGGGGGGGCTGTGCCCACCAGACCCCCTCCCCAATAGATTGAAACTCAGGATCATAGTAGGGGGGTCCGCCCGCAGTGATAAACCCCCCACGAGCAGTCCCCTTGAATTTACTCCAAAAAGGTGAAACATATTGGAACAGGGACGAAATATTTTGCGTCCCATCGTTCGCGCCGCCGATCTTCATGTTTACCATAGATTGGACTAACGAGTATTTCATTATTAAAGCACTCGATTTCTTTGGGTATCTCTGCCGAACCCTTTTTTGATAAATTGGAAAAAATATATCAGATGGTGCGTTACACTAACCGCACCATTGTTACATATTTATCCGATGTAATTACATAGAATGAATATACAAATGAACAAAACATTCTCACTTACGCGTTTCAAACTCCTACCTACGTCCTAATGTCGAGGAAATTAAAAACGCATTTCCTTCTACATTCACCAAATACGTAAGAAAAATGTAATATTTATTTAGACTTCTTTTTTTTTCCTTTTATATCCTCAAGAATATAATCAGCATGAAACAAAAGGTCAGCACTATTTCTTTACCCTTGCAGCTATTTTAATCTATGTTCAATTTGAACTCTCCTTTAAAACAAGGAAAGAATTCATGTTAACTTCGTGTTAATTATGCGTTAAAAAAAATCTAAATAATTTCTTTTCGTCCAGAAAATTAGTGAAATAAAAATAAGTCTCTAGATAACTTTCCTAAAATTCGTCTGGAAAAAGAAGAAGAAAAATAGTCTCTAGATATCTTTCTTGAAAATTCGTGCCATCTTTTCTGGCCAACAAAAGCATTATTCTTTTCTCTTCGTTATTAGGATTTGGCTCAGACGAAGCGCTAAGATAAAACTTACAAAAGAAAGATAAATGAACCAAGGCCGACCTCTACTCGGTTGGACAACAAGTGACAACTATACATCGCACGATACTAGTTACTTTGCAAGCATATATATATATATATATATATATATATATATATATATATATATATATATATATATAGTGTTTCAAAATTATATGCTCAAAATTGGCATATGGGTAGAACTGGTGGAAATATGCAATCTTTCCCCTATGAACATGTATCCGCAAATGCATCCTTAAGGAGAGATTTAAGGTTTAAATCTAGCAAAAGTGAGCCAAATAAAAAAAAACATAAAATAAGTGTATATCTTGATAACTATTTATAATTTTTATGAGAAATCCAAGATCTAGCACTCGGGCTACTGCTTCATCTATTGGACTTGGATACCATACAGTTGTGTGGAGAAGTCATCATGAAAATCATTTGCACCCTTATCATTATCAGAGAGTCCAGGCCTTATTACCCACCGACTTTCCTCATCGTATTATTTTTTCTAATTGGTTCTTAGGCAAAGATCAAAATTTTAGCAAAAAAGTCTTATTTTCAGACGAGCCATTTTTTAGCTGCATCGTATTAACCCACGAATGGTGCGAGAGCCTGGAAATCAACAAAGATGTGGAGTTAATATTTAGGCTGGAATTCTAGGTGACAAATAATTGGTCCATACATGTTACCATCTTCACTCACAGGAAATGCCTATGGTATTTTTTTATCAGAAGTTCTACCTGAACTTCTGCAAGATGAGCCACTGGCAGCATGAAGCGAAATGTGATTTCAGCATGATGAAGCGCCAGCTCATTAGCATCAAAATGTTATAGCCTATTTAAATAATCAATTTCTCAATCGGTGGATAGGAAAAATGGTCCGGTTCATTTGCCTGCAAGAAGTCCTGATATGAACCTTCTTGACTTCTTTCTTTGGGGACACATGAAATACCTCGTTTATGATTAAGAAGAAGATTTAATTGGAAGAGTAGTTGCGGCTGTTGGTCAAATTTCAGAAACGCCAGAAGTATTTGATAGGGCTCATGAAAATTTAAGGAGGAGGTTACAGCTATGTATTAATGTTAGAGGTTCTCACTTTGAACAGCTTATAGGTAATTGAAGTAAAAATTATAAATAGGTATCAAGAAATAAACCTTTTTTTATAAGTTTTTTTTTATTTGGCCCCCTTTTGCTAGATTTAAACCTTAAATATCTCCTTAAGGATGCATTTACGGATACTACATGTTCATAGAGGAAAGATTGCTTATTTCAACCAGTTCTACCCATATGCCAATTTTGAAACACCATATATATATACGAGGGGGAGTCAAAAAGTTCTCAGATAAATGGCATAAAATTTTTATTTGTAATAATACTGTAATCATTTTTCTACATAAGCTCCATTAACATCTATACACTTTCTTAATCTATGAATCCAACTGTAAAGACCATCTTTGTAGAATTCACGGGGTTGTCTCTGGCACCAAGTAATGACCTGCTTTTTTGCTTCATCTAATGATTGAAACCGGGTTCCTTTTAGGTGTCCCTTTAAATTTGGAAACAGAAAAAAGTCAGAGGGTGCTAAATCAGGGCTATAAGGGGGATGAGCAAGAGTTTCCCATCGAAATTCCCGTAGCTGAGATCTCACAGCTTTGGACGAATGTGCAGGGGCATTGTCATGGTGGAACAAGATTTGCTTGTGGAGCTTTCCTCGTCGTTTTTTGGCTATTGAAGTTTTCAGCTTCCTTAAAACTCCTTCGTAATAGCTGGATGTAACAGATTTTGTCCTTCTAAGAAGTCTATTAAAATAATTCCCTCCGAATCCCCCAAAACTGTAGCCATTATCTTCTTAACGGACCTCTCTGTCTTGAACTTGATAGGCCCTGCTGCCCCCCTTGGGTGCCACTCTTTTGATTGATTTTTACTTTCAGGATCAAACTGATACACCCAAGTTTCATCTCCCGTTACGAGGCGCTCAAAAAAACTATCCTCGTTTGCTTCAATCTTGGTCAAAATAGCCAAAGAAAGGTTGGCCCTATGATTCAGCTGGTCTTCTCGCAACGCTTTTGGGACCCAACGTGCTGAAAGCTTGCTCAGGCCAAGATTTTCAGTTAGAATTCCAAATGCTGAGCCATGAGAGATTTCACATGCATTGGCAACTTCATCAATAGTAATACGGCGATCTTTATCCACTAGATTCCTCACAAGCTCGACATTTTCTGGGTTAATGGAGGTGGAGGGTCTCCCTTCACGTGGATCATCTTCAACTTCTTCTCTGCCCCCCTTGAAGCGCTTAATCCAGTCGTAAACTACCGCTCTACATGGCGAAGAGTCACCATAAACCTGTTGTAGAGCGTCAATAATCTTAACAGGCTTCCAATCAAGTTTAGTCAGGAATTTAATGTTCGCTCTTATCTCAAAATTTGCCATTTTATGGGTTCAAAAAAGTAACCTTTTTGAAGCACATCTAATACAAAGAGTCTCGACAAATTGAATGACGAATTTTGTAGGAATTGTTCAGAAAACATGAAAGTCGTGTTTGACCCTGTATTTACTTGTACAAAATCGAACATTTCAATAATCTGGCATTTGTCTGAGAACTTTTTGACTCACCTACGTATATATATATATATATATATATATATATATATATATATACACCTACACACACACATATACACCCTCCCTCTCTGGGATCTTTTCTTTAGGGGTTGTTCCCGAGAGGCTCTGGCCTTCTCGTGGCGAAGGAGGGTCAGCCCTGGGCTCCCTATGGGACCCATGGTGCTGCCAACAATACTTTTAACATGCCCTTATTTCTTTCCTCCTCTATTACGCTCTTCCACTGCCCTTTATTTCCCCCTGTTGCTTCACCTATCTAGTGGTCCTTATCGATACCCGACCTCTGCTCGTGTAATGGATTGATTCCGAATTGTTCTTTCATGAAGGTGAAAGAGGCTGGGCATCTCCATTGCCTTTGTCTACCGCATGCCCAAGGAGAAACCCATCGTTGGCCCCTTTTCTCCGTGCGTAGGATAACTCGGGCAGCCTCTTAGGTTTCAAAATATCGTGTGGTGGATCCGTTTCC
The DNA here is from genome assembly GCA_963969495.1 of Ceratothoa steindachneri. Taxonomy (NCBI): domain Eukaryota; kingdom Metazoa; phylum Arthropoda; class Malacostraca; order Isopoda; family Cymothoidae; genus Ceratothoa; species Ceratothoa steindachneri. The sequence continues at coordinate 59,456,606 of OZ018327.1, forward strand.
ATTCTCCAAGAGGACATACCGGACGTAACTGATTGTATAGTTGCAGTAGTGCCGGGCCCTTGTAGGCCTCCATAGTGGGGAGCCCCGAGGGAGAATGCGAAGTTTTTTCTTTTTGCAATGGCTAGCCATAAACCAAAAACCTCCCCTTCTCGTAAGGGTTCTCGTGCCAAACGTTCCTTAGCTCCCCTTTTAGCCTTCCCTCGCTCGTTGGACCCCTATTCCAACGAAGTAGACCCATATCTAGATTATCCTCGCTTTCTTGTCATGAATTCATCATCCGACATCCAACTTGCAAAAGTCGATGTGTTTGACGTCAATGAATCTTTTGTGTCCCGCTGTGGTGAACCCCGCCGGGTGTGGTCAAGAGGAAGTGGTGATGTCGTAGTCGAGGTGTCATCCCACTTTCAACACAACCTTGTGCGAAATCTACAATAGCTGAAATTCCAATAACTGTCTCGCCCCATCTGCGTCTGAATTTTGTCAAAGGTGTCGTCCATTCAAATGAACTAAAGGACAAGAACTGCCGCAGCATATTAAAGCTGGGTACCTTCGTGTCCCGCTAAGTCCCTACATCGAACTACCCAGACGCTGCTTCAATTGCAATCAATTTGGACATGTTGGCCGTGCCTGTCGGCACCCTCGCTCCTGCGTGAATTGTAGCTCTGACTACCATGGCCCCGAATGCACCAAAATACCCCGCTGTGCCAACTGTGGAGGTATCCCCAGTGCTGCGTCAAAACTCTGCTCTATATTTTTATATGAAAAGGAAGTTCTCGCTTTGCGTGACTCCCAACGTCTAGATATATGAGAGGCCCGCCAGCGCGCCCGAGCACAAACCTCGCCACTCGGCCGGCTCTTCTCTGACGTTTTACGTGACGCTGGACGAAACCGACCATCACGCGCGAGTTCCGACCAGCCTGAAGCACTTCATCCTAGATCTACTCACAGCGTCGAAAACAATCAGAATATGCAGTCGAAGCATCGCTCTCACACCGAGATAACCTATGTAGCCTCCCTCTCTCCAGCAGCTCTAGCTAGGAGAGACACTCAGGGTGAGACACTGGTCAATGTTGAGGATTCTTTCAAATAGCGTCTGATGTCTTCAAGTGAAGGTTCATCCACCCGGCTCCGAGACCCAAAGCCCAGTGGTAAGAGGAAGGATTCCTCACCTGGGTCATCGACTACCAATAAGCAGGCAGCCTCTGGAGCTGACTCGGCCGAACCCCGAGAATCTTCAATGGACTCCTTCCCTATGGCTGAACATTCTATGCCCTTAAATCAGTTTCGCCTTCCACAGGACTAAGGCCCCATCCTGGTCCAAACGATGACAGATATACACATAGCTCCACACACTTCGTTTAGATCACCTGTTCGTTCCGCTCACCCTTCAACCCAAGATCCGATGGAAGCAGTTGATACTCCAACATCACCAATCGCGGCGGTTGGACCAACTCCTCAGACACCGAAAAAAATACCCTCGACCCATGAATCCGGATCTACCGGCCGAAAATCCCTTCTTGATCTTCCTTTTCTGCTAGGTTGCGAGCCCGAATTACAATCAAGGGCCTCGGTCGGTTCTCCAAAACCCACGAAAAAAAAACAGTTACTGCTCCATCTCGGATCTCTCTCCCTGCAAAAGCAGGCTCCTTAAAATCAGCTCTCCGTCTCCCAAGCTCTTTGCGACCAACCTCAAATACAATATCGGCCTCAAAAGAGAAGAAGATATCCACAGTTGTATCTAATCGTCACACATAATATCTTCCAATTTACAATGGAATTGTCAAGGCGTTCTTCCAAAGTGGGAAGAACCCAAAATTCTTTTGACGACTATCCAACCCGCTGTTATTTGTCTTCAGGAGAATACACTGGGTATACAGCCCTTTCCGCCGGTACCCAGCTTTCTCATTTTCAACTCTATTATTCGTGCTGAAAGCCCCTCTCATGGAAGGGGGGTGTCAATCATGCTATCTTCATCCCACCACGTTTCTCCCATCTCCCTACATACTACCCTACAATCTGTTGCCGTGAGGGTCTTTCTTACTAAACTTTTTACCGTTTGCTCTATTTACCTACCATCCTTTTTATCATTGTCAAGACCCGACCTTTTAGAACTTATAGACCAGTTGCCTTTCCCATTCTTATTACTAGGAGATTTTAACGCCCGTCACCCATACTGGTGTGAGTGACATCACTCGAAATGCCAAAGGCAGTGTTTTAGAGTCTCTTTTATTAACTGACTTTCTTTGTTTCTCAAATACTGGCGATTTTACCTCTTATCATGTCCAGACGGACTATTTTAGCTGTGTTGGCCTGCCTGTTTGTTTCCCTGATTGCTTCACGGAATTTCGATGGTCAATTCTTGACGATCTCCATGGTAGTGACCACTTCCCTATTGTCTTTTCGGCCCTTCATATTAGCCCTCATACAACCATGCCCCTCAAGTGGGACTTAGGTCATGCAGATTGGGAAGGTTTCGAAGAGGCGTCCTTCACAAATGCATCCTTGGAGACCTTCAATGGAGTAGACGTGGCAGTAGAATACTTTACATCGACTATCTACAATGCAGCAACACAGACCATCCCACGGAGGCGACCTGCCACGGGCCGCTCAACTGTGCCCTGGTGGACCTCGACGTGTGCAACAGCTATCAAAAATTACAAGTTAGCCCATGTCCGATTCCGAAAGAACCCAACTTTGTGCAACAAGGTCGACCGAAACCGAGCTCGTGCGCTTCGCCAAAGAACCCTTCGTCAGGCTCGCCAAAATTCATGGCACCGTTACGTTTCATCAATTTCCTCTATGTCACTTACCGCTAAGATCTGGAAAAGGATTAATAAGATCAAGGGCCGTTATGCTAATCACCATACCCTCACACTCAACTTAGACGGTTCCTTGGAGAATGACGGCCTGGCGGTCAGCAATGCTTTTGCTGACCATTTCCGCGCCGTCAGCATGTCAGCCGTTATGTTAGGGCTTTTCAATCCTACAAATCAAAGGAAGAATCTCATTCTATCAACTTCACAACAAAATCTAACATTCCACATAACGCTCTATTCAGCATCCATGAGCTGCATAACGCTTTATTCCTTTGCAGATCTACTTCCCCTGGCCTTGATGAGATCCATTTCGATATGATTCGGCTCCTACATCCACACTCTCCCCTCTTCTTACTTGATTTGTACAACCTTATATGGGTGAAGGGTTTTTACCCGTCATCATGGCGCATTGGGATCATCCTTTCCTTTGTCAAACCGGGCAGGGACGGGTTGGATGCAGATCACTACCGCCCTATAGCTCTCACCAGCTGTTTGAGTAAGTTGCTGGAAAAAATGATATTGGAGCGCCTAAACTGGTTCCTAGAAACCAATCACCTTCTCTCTTCATTTCAATGTGGCTTCCACAAAGGTCATAGTACCCTTGACCTACTAGTACGTTTCGAGGGATCAGTCCGGAAAGCTTTCTCATTAAAGCACCGAGTCCTGGTCATATTTTTCCATATTGAGAAAGCCTACGACACAACATGGAGATACGGCATCTTGAAGCAGCTATACGTCTGGGGAATGAGAGGCCTTTTACCTTCACTTATTCAGTTTTTTAGCATCTCGATCCTTCAAGGTATGTGTTGGAGACGCATACTCTGATCTGCCACCCCAAGAGGAGGGAGATCCTCAGGGCAGTGTTTTAAGTGTCTTATGTTTTATAATTGCCATCAATTATATTATTTCGTCTCTCCCAGAGGGTGTATAAGCATCTCTTTTTGTCGATGATTTAGCACTATACTGTTCCTCACCTCGCCTTCCATCAGCAGCATGTCGGCTACAACTGGCGGTCGATGCTGTATCCAAAAGAGCATAACTTAAGGGATTCCGCTTTTCCACTAACAAAACCAAAGCAATGTATTTCCACCGAGGCAGAGGGGTTTTTGTTCCGCCATCTATCTACCTTCAAGGCGAAGATATATAGTTTGTCTCCGAGTTTCGGTTCCTTGGCGTAACTCTCGATCTAAAGTTATCCTGGTTACCACACCTACGCCGACTTCGAACGGGCTGTCTGCGGGCTATAGACATTTTGAAAGTCCTTTCACACACTTCGTGGGGCAGTGACCGACAAACATTGTGGACATTATACACAGCCCTCGTTCAATCCAAATTGGATTATGGCTGTCAAATTTACTCATCGCCTTCCCCTTCAGCCCTTAAAATGCTGAACCCCATTCGAAACCTCGGAGTTTGCCTTTCTAGTGGAGCCTTCCGTACTTCTCCTGTCAACAGCCTTTACTGCGAGAGTGGGGTACTCCCTTTGCCTTACTATAGACTTCAAATCTGCATGCGATACCTCTGCCGAGTACAACAAACTCCTGTATCAGAGGTCTACAGGTGCCTGTTTGCTGCCGAATCAACGGCGGCATATGATAAGTTGCCATCTTTACCCCGCCCTTTGAAACTTCGCATAGGAGATCATCTCTCTAACCTGGGTGCTCCAAGGGTCCTTACCCTTCCATCCTTACTGACCCCTAGTTGGCATGCTTCTCTCCCCACAGTATGTACCAACATGTGGAGCCTGGAGAAGTCCTCCATGGACCTTCGCATCATTAAGAGCCTGTTCTTAGAGCATTCAACCTCACACAAACAATGCTGCCCACTATACACGGATGGTTCTAGGTCGGACGGTGGCGTAGGTGCCGCAGCCATCTACCCAGGAGGAGAATTCCTAACTCTATCTTTGCCGCCAGCAGCATCCATTTTTACCGCTGAACTTTCAGCAATCCTTTTAGCCTTTAGACTCATCCAAATTTTACCGTTTAGTGATTTGGTCATTTTTTCCGACTCAAGGAGTGTCTTACAGTCAATTAGATCTTTTAATGCGTCCCATCTCCTAGTCACAGAAATTTGCAACTGGCTGATCCAAAATGCGTCCCGATATAGAATTATTTTTGCTGGGTCCCTGGGTATGTGGGGGTCCTGGGCATGTGGGGTTCCTGGTCAACGAGAAGGCTAATCGGCTGGCCCGCTCAGCACATTATGTGTCCCCTGAGAACTCGGCTCTGCCTTTTAGGGACTACTTTCCTTCAATAAGAAAATATATTTTTCAACTGTGGCAGAATGAATGGGATGACCGTTCATCATCCAAAGTATACAAAATTAAAAATTCTATTCGCTCTTGGCCCTCGAGTCGTCATAGAATGCAGTCGTTGGAGGTGGCCCTTTGCCGAGTTCGCATTGGCCACACGAGACTTACTCATGGCCATCTTGTTTCGGGTGATGCTCATATCAGCCCTTGCTGTCGTTTTTGCGGTGGAGACCAATCGGTTGCCCACCTTTTATTGGATTGTAGCCATTTTGCCATTCTCCGGTTGTCCTGTTTTCCGACCCTTTTAACTATTCCTCAACACACCCGTCTTCGATTCATATTGGCGGAGGAATCTTTTAACACGTCGTTTTTTGAATTTTTATCACAAAGTGGTCTTCTCCACCTTTTATAGATGATTTGTCTCGTTTCACCCTAGCTGCCATATATAATCCACTTGGATTGGGCAGCAACCCACTGGTAACTCACTTTAAACCCTTATATATATATATATATATATATATATATATATATATATATATATATATATATATATATCACTGGCAACGGTACTCGAGCTGTTCAGGCTTAGCCCGAGTATAAATTTAGTAAAGTGATCATGTATTTGCAAGCTGATTTAACGTTTGCCAATAACTCGGGGCTCATTTTATTGAGCTTGGTCGAAGTTGATATATTTTCGTTCAACGTCAGGTGGTCGTCTAAGAGGTGCCCTGTATCAAAAAATAATATTCATACCAGACGTTCTCTTGACATCGTTCACACGTGCTTGATTCGGAATCAGAAGTTACAGCCCTAGTTGTCTATAATCGTAAAAATTAAAAGTAATTAAAATTCATTGTTTTCTTGAAACAATAGATTTCTATAGAGATTAGGATTTAAATTCCAATCTAGGAAAGGTTTCCGTTCTACAATATTTTTAAAGGAACAGAAAATTATCCAGCAACTCGGGCTAATACGAGCGAGCCTGGTAGATGTAAAAGACTAACTGGCTACTCTTGTCAAGAGTACAGGCGAATGTCAGATCGGTCTCTGGCTAATCTTTGTTGCACACGCCGCTGCTGTCGTTATTTGATTGCCTATATTCCGTGATTCTGTGTGTAAAGATTAGTTGTGTTTTACAGAGTTGCTTTATTTTAATCCTTAACTTAGGAATGATGAAAGACAGTGCTCGGATATAAAAAATAAGCCATTTGGGGCTAGAAATATTGCGAAAAAACGTGTAATGCCATTAAATCAAGACGACTGGAGTTTATGTATAAATGAATAGAGTAATTTTGATATTGAAACTATATTTCTGTCTTATTGTTAAATTATCAGTGCATATATAAGTCTGCAGTGTGCATTACGTCCCTTTCTTTATACATGTGTTATGGGAAATCTGTGATGAGCCCGAGTGACGCTGATGACCTGGAGTTGCCTCATATATATATATATATATATATATATATATATATATATATATATATACGAGGGGCGGTCAATAAGTTTTGCAGTTCGGATATAAGCAAACGAGATATGAGGAAAAGTGTTTTATTATTTGTTAATATAACAACCCTCGACTTCAATGCACTTGCGCCACTTGTCCCTGAGGCTTCGAATTCCCGACAACCACAAATCTCCCGACTGCTGTTCAATCCACTCCTGGACGGCGAGCTGGACATCTTCATCGTCCCCAAAACGGCGTCCACGCAGTGCAGCCTTGAGCTGGTGGAATAAAAAGTAGTCGTTAGGGGCCAGACCTAGACTGTAGGGGGGGGGGGGGGAGCACATCGAATCCGCACTCGCGCAGGGTAGCTTGTGCAACTCTGGCCTTGTGGACAGGGGCATTGTCGTGGAGGAGCAGGACGCCACGTGTCAACTTGCCGCGCCGCTTCTGACGGATGCACTTCTTCAACCCAACCAGTTCCTCGGCGTGATATTGGCCTGTGATGGTCCTTCCACGAGGCGCATAGTTCACCATCAACACTCCCTCAGAATCTCAGAAGATTGTGGCCATGATCTTCCCGGCTGAGGGTTGGGTCGCGAATTTGATGGGGGTCGGAGAGCCCCTGTGCTTCCAGGCCATGCTTTCGAGCTTGATCTCGGGATCCGAGAGATGGACCTCCGTTTCATTACCATTCACTATGCGTGACTCCAATCTCACCGGGTCTTGGTTGTACAGTAGCAGCAGCTCCTCCGAACTTTGACGACGTTTAAGTCGATCAATGGGCGTGAGGTTTCTAGGGACCTAACGGGCAGAGACCTTGGTCATGGCCAAATTGTCGTGAATGATGTTAACACTTCCATGTGATATTCTAAGTTCTCTCTTGATTTCTTCGACCTTCACCCGTCGATTTTCGAGGATCATCCTCTCCACACGGGCCACATTGTCCTCGTTGGTCACGTCTGACCGGCGTCCTAGACGGGGGTCATCTTCAAGGGACTCACGACCATGGCGGAGCTCCCTATTCCAGCGAGCAATGGTTGCATAGGAAGGGGCGGTGTCGGTGTACACTGCAACCATTCGTTCATGGATCTCTTTTGCATTCTTGCCTTCCTTGGTCAAAAATTTGATCACTGCGCGGTGCTCAACCTTCTCCATTGTTGAAAAATTTGTGAGTGACGATCTGCGATCAGCTACTGCTTCTTAAATAGACGAGGCAGGGGCGTGCGGCTGCAGGTCCTGACTTGTCATAACTTGTCATAACTTGTCCTAACACCCCCACAAACAGCCATCCCCCTTCCTCTGTTTTGCCCTACCGATTCGCAAAACCTATTGACCACCCCATCGTATATATATATATAAAGAGGCATTTTTTACTAATTCCTCTTTTGGGTTGATAATTTACAAATATGTTCCAATAATACTTTCATTTACCTGTGCAAATGAAAAAGGAAAAAAATCATAAATGCAAAAATTTTATTTAAAAAAATACCAGGATCAATCAAAGATAGTCTTTCCCATTTTACCAAGTAAAGATCATCCTTCCCAAAATTACACTAGTCAATCTAATTCCTTCCAAGTCTAAAAAAAATAACTGTTGCAATATTTATTTAGGAACATATTTGTTACAATTAAAAATTGTAAACTTTGTAGAACTCTAGCAATTAAATTTTAATAACTTAATTAAAACGGTAATCGTATCGCAAAAATCATTGAAAACATTGTATTTGTCTTTCAAGCCACAAAAATTCCTGTTTGTATTTTGTACTCTTTATTGTGACATTTCTACGCGTGCTTATCTTGTAGTTTTGCTCTTACAGTCTAATGCATTAATCTATTGCACTTACTGCAATTCACTTCACTTCTCAAAAGAGACTTTTGCTTCATCCAATTAATGGCAGGACAAGGATCTTCTGTATGGGTGCAAAAATGTATCAGAGAAAAATTCCTTCCAAATCGATAATATAAATAGCCCATTAAATTACTAACTCAAAACGGACTAAGCTGTGGCGTAATGGCTAGAGTAACTGGCGTTTAAATTAGGATGTACCGCGTTCGAAACTCAAAGTCCACAACCTTTTAGGAAGAAATCTCCAGAAGAAAACGGAAATCAAGGAAAACGTTTCAAGGACTAACTCAAGAAGACTCAAGATAAAATGGATCGCCTCAAGAAAGAAAAACGGAAGAAAACGACTTCAAGGCCTAAATCATCATGAATCAGGAAGGAATCATCAACTCAAGATCAAGACAAATGCAATAAAAATGAAGATCAAGAACTAACCCAGCCAATGAGAATACCAAGAGTCAGATAAAATAGAAGACAAATGTTTGAATCGGCAACTTCAGTCAAGAAGAAGTAAAGAGAAAATCTCAAGATGAAGAACGATATTGATAAATAAATAAAAAGAAAATAATAAAGTATTGTCCCCCCTCATACTTCTACAAGCAAAGGTTTTAGCTATTTCATTGAATACACTACGATCCATTTGGGGTTCTTACAGATAAATATGAATTGTTCTTTGATCGCGCACGCTTAGCCAGTTATTGGGATGGAAAGCTTAAAATGACCATGTCATAACCTCGTCTACCTCCCATTTTAACAAGTAAAGGTCATCCCTCCCCCATTTAACCAAGTAAAGTTAATCCCTCAATTTTGCCTTAAGAGGGATGGACTATCTTTACTTGATCCAAATACCAAAATAACGCACGCAAAAGTATTGCATACATATTAATTTTTTACTATTTTATGCATAATAATTTTCGATTTGGGGTTGAAAATTGACAAATATGTTTCAATAATAGCACTGTTGTTCTTGGCCTATCAGAAAGGGCCACGATACTTTGCTTATCAATGACGTCATCTGTTATCTCCTCCATCCACCATTCTTCGTCCACCAGTTGTAATCTATGAACGTGATTGGCAGCAAAGTTAGGGAATTGTCAGAGGACGTACGCAAAATGATCATTGAACGTTACAGAAGAGGAGATGACTATCGTAAAATATCCCAAGATTTAAAGATCTCTTTAAGTACAATAGGGAACATTATTAGAAAGTGGAAGAAATTTAATACTACTGACATTCAGAGGAGTGGTCGGCCTCGGAAAATAAACAATGCAACTGCACGGTGAATTACTCGGAAAGTACAGAACGATCCATTTACAGCTCGCATGGAAATTCAAAACGATCTTAAAGTAGCTGGAAAGAAAGTGAGCAAGGACACAATTAGTAGAATGCTCAATCACATCAGCCTACATACAAGATCGCCAAGGAAGTCTTTTTTGTTGACCACTAGACATGTAAAGGCGTGGTTTAAATTTGATGAAACATATGAAAATCAAGCGAGCGAATTTTGGGACAACGTAATATGGTCCGATGAGACCAAAATTGACCTTTTGGGGCAGAACACGGCAACTCAGGTTTGAAGGAAGAAGGGAACGGCCCACAACCCTAAGAATATCAGACCTACTGTGAAATTCTGAGGCGGTAGTTTAATAATATGGGGATGTTTTTTCATCAAATGGCACTTGGGAATCGGAAATAATCAGGGGGGAGGATGAATGCCTCTCAATATTGCGAAATTCTAGAACGAAATCTTCTCAAATCTGACAGATCATTGGGCTTTGGACGAAGTTTTCTTTTCCAAGAGGACAACAATCCTAAGCACACGGCCAAGGCAACTCAAAAATGGTTTGAAAATAATGAGATTGACGCCATGGCATGGCCTAATCAGTCTCCTGACCTAAACCCTATCGAAAACTTATGGCGGAAACTAAAGCTATAAGTTTGTGCAAGGAATCCACAAATTGTCAAATAGTTGGAAGATTTCTGAATGGTCTAATATTCCTGCGAATACTTGAAAAGGGCTTACGACCAACTACAGAAAAAGGCTTGAATAAGTAAAACAAAAAAGGCTATGCTACAAACTATTAAATAAAGGTAGCCAATACTTCTGCGCGTGATATTTTGGTATTTTTGAAAATAAAAATTTGGCATTTATGATTTTTTTTCATTTTCCCAGGTGAATGAAGTATTATTGGAACAAATTTGTAAATTATCAACCCAAAAGAAGAAATATTATGCAAAAAATAGTAAAAAATATGTATCCAATAATTTTGCGCGAGACACTATATAGGGTGTCCCAAAGAGATTTATACACATTTTAAATAATGGGAAATTTTGAAAATGTAATGTATTTTAATACATTTTGGGGGTCACCCGTATAATATATATATATATATATATATATATATATATATATATATATATATATATATATATATATATATCATCATCATCATCATCACAAACTCTATAATTTAAGAAGGGGATTTTTTGAGTCTTTGAATAATAATTTCATCTTAGTTTGGTTATGACTTATCGTTTTTTATTGAAGTTATTTCAAATAATTCTTTTATAATATCAAAAAACAAAATGGTGAAGTTCAGAAATAAATATAAGTATCGAAATTTTGTGAATTTTTAAAACTAAAAGAATTACAAATGGTGAAGTTCAGAAAATTTATTTTAATATATCTACTTCTATAACTATATTTTAGCAACGTGATATTTTGAAAGGGAGGAAATTTAGTTCCTTTTTAAAATTATTATAATTGGCGAAGTTCAGACAATTTATAAAAATTTAACCATGGCTGCTTTTTTTTAGATTTTAAATTTTAATCTTTGTAGCGAAGCGCAAACTCCCTCCGTAAGGGGGAGTGGCGAAGCCATTGCCAATATATATATATATATATATATATATATATATATATATATATATATATATATATATATATATATATTATTCTCAAATATTCTTAACCTTAATTCCATGGGACTCATAACTGAGCTAAGAACCATATAGTTTTTAATTTATAATAACTATATCACCCATGAAAAAATAGAACTCTAGCAACGATTCTACTGGTGATTATAACAACATTTGAAAGCGGCTAAATTAAAAAACAGTTTTATCACCTCGGAAAATCATTAATTGCATATATTCATAAATTCCAAATCTTTGAATTATTGTATTAAGAGAATTTCCGACAGGCAGTGGCGGATCCAGGCTAAAAATTCTGAAGGAGGAATTCAGGTTAGCCCCCACTTTTCCCCTGACTAGTCTGAGAAAGGGGCATTAATCATTAATAAGAGTTATAATAGACAGTATTGATAATAAATAACTGCATCTCATAAAGGAGTGACCAGTAACTCTCTCAGATCCGATTTGTTCCACACATCAGAAAATTACGAATATTAGTTTTATGGACGTCATCTAAGGTATAATATTGAATGTAATAATTATTTTTGAGATTTACCTGCATTTTAGACATCTATCATATAAGATACATTCGATCGCAACGGTTTAAACAAACTTTTAAGATTATTACGCGACTCTTTCTGATTAGAATAATACAAGTGTGACTAAAAAAAAGAAGAAATAGAAATATAAACCAGTCTGAATTTTGTTTTTTTGTGGGGAGGGAGGGGGATTCAACCACCTAGTCCATCTGGGTCTGCGCCTGCCGATAGGACGAATATGAAATGACAGCTGGAAAATGGACAATTCGCACCTTGAACATCCTTATAAGGTTCTAAGTGAAGGTTCGATATACTAAAAGCTAAATTGTAGCTGAGGCAAACAATGGTAGTTTAAACTATTTAAAGAGAATAAATAGTTTACTCAAATGAGCTAATCAAAAGTTTAAGACCACAGCGCATAATAGTCTAAAGTTGCCCAAATTCTCGGATTCTGTGTCATTTATCTTTTGGGGCTGACGGTATTAAGACGTTATAATGCTTAGAGCGAGTAAAGTTTCATTATTTGAACGTGGTCGGATCGTTGAACTGCATAAGCAAGGCCTGTCGCAGCGTGCCATCGCTGCCGAGATTGGATGCAGTAAAACAGTGATTTGCAATTTTCTGAAAGATCCCTAGGGCTAGGAAACAGCGATGTTAAGTGGTAGACCCCAAAAAGATTACACCAGCACTAGGTAAGAGGATTAACAGGGCTGTACGTCAAGCCACGGCACGGTCCTCAAGTCGGATTAAGGCACCAGACATGAGAAATCGCAAAGTGGTGGAAGGTTTTATTCTCTCATGAGGAAAAATTTAACCTTGACGGTCCTGATGGTTTCCAACTTTACTGGCATGGCAAGCAGATCCCACCTGATACGTTTTCAATACGACACAGTGAAGGATGCTCAATCATGGTGGAGGGGGAGGCTGATTTTTGTTTCAATGGAACAATGTGGCTTCAGGGTGTGCAGGAGCGTCAAACGGCGGCTGGCTATGTAGAGATGCTGCAGAGGGCATCCCTCACAACGGAGGGCCCTCGTCTCTGTGGTGATGACTAGGTCTTCCACCAAGACAATGCAGCAATTCACAATGCCCGCCTGACGGAGGCCTTCCTCTGGGAGAATGACGTCCCTCTTTCACACCATTTTGCGTGTTCACCGGATCTAAACCCAATTGAAAACATTTGGGGATGGATGGCAAGGGAAGTCTTAAAAATGGACATCAGTTCATGACCGTGGATGCCCTTCGTGAGGCCATCTTCACCAACTTGAGTAATGTCCCCCCCCCCCGTCCCTCTTAGAAACCCTTGTTTCAGGCATGCCACGTCGAAGTTTTTAAGTTATCAACAAGAATGGCGGAGCCACTCACTACCCAGTACTTATTCTGAAGGTTTAATTCTGTTTTGATGGTTTTTTCATGTTTTGGGAGTATTGGTCTTAAACTTTTATTAGCTAAGGAGCAGCTCATTTGAGTAAACTGTCTTTTCTCTTGAAATAGTTTAAACTACCTTTGTCCATTTTTACAGTTTTTCAACTGGTCCTATATTTGTGATTAGGGCTGTATTTAAAACAGTAAATTTTGTAATTTATTTGGAAAAATAATTGCTCTTTAAATTCTAAAGTGAGCTTTCGTGGACGTAAATGACTATGAGTGAGCCACCAAAATAATCATCAATCGAAAGGGGGCTAGCCATTAATATAAAAAGGTTAAGAACCATTGCCATATACTCTTTGATTAAAGGCTTGGCAATTCGTCGAGAGTTCCATGTAGATCTCGGGACTGTCGAGCCTCTGATTTCTCTAAGTAAGTTACCTGGATTGCATCAATTATGTCAATCTGTCACTTCGCCTCTCATTCCAAAGCCCCTACAGCGTCGGGAGTATTGCGTTCAACCTTTTTGGAGCAAATTTCCTGTCACGTTCGAGTCGTGCCAGGCTATATTGGCTCCAAACTTACTCATTTTACATTGTGACGTGGATTAATCAGTCTGAATTGATGGAGCCCCCACCATTACTGATTTTTTTATATTTAATACGCTCTCAAAGTGGAAATTTGATGGTGCGGCTTACCAGGTTAGAGCCTTTTATCCTGGCATTTAATCTCCTTTCACGGAGAGGTCGGAAATACATATTCGCTTTCGACTAATCCTATCAAGTTCTCAGGTGACCGAACAAGTTAGAGGGGTTTTAATAATTAAAGTAAATATATTTTTATCTAAAATGGTATCCCCTTTGTTCTAAAGATTATTTTTTCCCTTGGATGTAGTCGCCAGATGGGTTCCTACAAAAGAAAAAAAAATCTATAAATTGTTCGCACTAATTTGGTGACTCGAGTTGGCGCGATTCTTCGAACTCGTTTTTAGTATTTCGCGACTTCAGTTTGTAGTCTATTTTTTTAAATATTCCCGTTCAGGTTTTAGTATTTGCCCTTCCCTGAAATACGAGGGGCGGTCAATATGTTTTGAGAATCGGTAGGGCAAAACAGAGGAAGGGGGATGGCTCAACTTCTTTATGATCAAAATTCTAGGACAATTTAGATTGAATGGCGAGGCGGGTTTTCACGGTCCATCTTGGATCAAAACCGTGAGCCGATTAATTTTAAAAGAATGCGATTTTGCCTCAATCTCACAAAGCATCGGGAGGTCGTATTATCTACTTCTAATGTATTTTTTTACATTTACAATAGCGAAAATAAAGATAAATAACAAGCGACCGTAGTGGCAGGAAAATCCCAATATAAGCCCGGCCTCGGTGTTGGGGAGGACGAAGTAACACAAGAACACCCCCTTCCACCGGTGCAGATTCTCTCCTATCACCATCATCATGCAGCAAAAGGGCTTACCCTTTGCCATCTTTGAAGCCGCTTTCGGGTAGCTAACCTCTGAAAAGGTGCCCTCCCCCCTTGTGGCTTCTCAGGGGCCCCCTGTGGTCCCGGAGGCGACACAGACGCTTATCGCCCTAGCTCTCGAGTTATCTAGCTCTCGAGTTGCCCTAACCCTTTATTCGCCCTAGCTCGCTAGTTGGCTTAGCTCTTGAGTTGCCTTAGCCCTTGAGTTGCCTTAGCTCTCGAGTTCCCCTAGCTCTCGAGTTACCTTAGCTCTCGAGTTGCCCTAGCTCTCGAGTTACCTTAGCTCTTGAGTTACCTTAGCTCTCGAGTTACCTTAGCTTTCGAGTTACCTTAGCTCTCGAGTTACCCTAGCTCTTGAGTTGCCCTAGCTATCGTCTTGCCTTAGCTCTCTATTGCACTAGCTCTCGAGTTGCCCTAGCTATCGTCTTGCCTTAGCTCTCTATTGCACTAGCTCTCGAGTTGCCTCAGCTCTCGAGTTGTGTGTCTATTTGCAGAACATATTTTGAATAAGACCTTTTTTGTAAAAATGGACTAATGTTATTGTTTATTTGATCAAAAAGATAACACTGACCAACATCAAACTTTACTGTTTTTTAGCTGATATAAGATTATTTTGATGTCCTGAATCCAAAAATCACATTGGTTTTGCTCAATCAGGTAAACCTTTTGAATTGTCGTCAATGATGTTTTTTTATGTTTTTCTTTATATATATATATATATATATATATATATATATATATATATATATATATATATATATATATACGGGTATTGTGTATTTATTTGATATAAAAATCTTTTTCTTTAAATAAAAGAATTTTGAAGAGTTTACGTATGCAGCAATTTCGACTACCTGCTATTTTTCTTTTGCGGGTGAATGAAATGGATTCGACCAGATCTTGCAAAAATAAGCCCCATATATTCCGCTACCCCTTCGGCGAATACACCGTCCTTCATAACAGGAATCCAGTCACACGTTCCATAAAGAGTGCTTACCATGCGTATTTTGGTATGGAACTTGGTCAACAGGACAAAGCTTAGGCGTCTCAAATGGTATGCAAGATATGCACCAAGTATCTCCGTCGTTGGACCAAGGGCAAGAGGAGTTGTCTGAAGTTAAGAATTCCCATGGCTGGAAGGAGCTGGCAAACCATGTCGATAACTGCTACTTCTGCACAATTGATTCGACTGGAATCAACAAAAAGAACCCGACCAGCCTCGAGTATCCTGATCTTCAATCAGCACGTCGTCCTGTAGCTCACTGTGATGAAATTCCAGTACCAATCTTTGGATAACTTCCTGACATCAGTGAAGATGATGCTCCACATCCTTATTCCCGAAAGGAATTAAATGATTTAGTTCGCGATTTCAGCTTGACAAAGTCCGCTGCCGAACTGTTGGTATCCAAATTGAAGGGGGGAAAACTGCTGACAGTGCTCGCATGACCTTTCAACAGGACATGAAAGAGATGGAGACGAGGTATGAGGGACACTGAGGGGCAGTACTGATGGCTAATTACTGCTGGACTCTGAAGAGAGACGACCCTACCCCTGACCATTCTAGGAGTTCGAAGAAACTGAAGTTCATGCCCTGAATTCTGAATAGTGATGACCTAATATTAAATTTATATGTACCTATCTTTATCAATGTCTACTATTCAATGTACACTAATCAATTTTTGTACCATTTAATTAATAAAAAGTGTTAGAAAACGATGTATTTTATCTTAACATTTCGAAAGAGAAATATTTAAAAAAATCCACCGAAAATGTCACAAATGTAATCAATTTAATTATAAGATTAATATTTTTTTAAAAATCGACTTAACACAAAAACCTGATCGGATTTTTTTTTTAATTGACTGAACACAAAAACCTGATCGGATTTTTTTTTTAAATCAACTTAACACAAAAACCAGATCGATTTTTTAAAAAATCGACTTAACACAAAAACCAGATCGGATTTTTTTTAATCGACTAAACACAAAAACCTGATCGGATTTTTAAAAAAATCAACTTAACACAAAAACCAGATCGGATTTTTTTAAAAATCGACTAAACACAAAAACCTGATCGGATTTTTTAAAAAAAATTAATTAACACAAAAACCAGATGGGATTTTTTTTTAAATCGACTTAACACAAAAAACTGATCGGATTTTTTTTAAATAGACTGAACACAAAAACCTGATCGGATTTTTAAAAAAATGACTGAACACAAAAACCTGATCGGATTTTTTAAAAATCGACTTAACTCAAAACCAAATCGGATTTTTGTAAAAAATCGACTAAACACAAAAACCTAATCGGATTTTTTAAAAAAATCAATTAACACAAAAACCTGATCGGATTTTTTTTAAATTGACTAAACACAAAAAGCTTGATCGGATTTTTAAAAAATTGACTGAACACAAAAACCTGATCGGATTTTTTAAAAATCGACTTAACACAAAAACATGATAGTATTTTTTTTTAAATCGACTAAACACAAAAACCTGATCAGATTTTTTTAAATCGACTTAACACAAAACCAAATCGTATTTTTTTGAAAAATCGACTTAACACAAAAACTTGATCGGATTTTTTAAAAAAATCGACTTAACACAAAAACCAGATCAGATTTTTAAAAAAATCGACAACACAAAAACCTGATCGGATTGTTTTTTAAGTTTACTTAACACAAAAACCTGATCGGATTTTTTTAAAATTGACTTAACACAAAAACATTATAGGATTTTTTAAATCGACTAAGCACAAAAACCTGATCAGATTTTTTTAAATCGAATTAACACAAAACCAAATCGTATTTTTTAAAAAATCGACTTAACACAAAAACTTGATCAGATTTTTTTGAAAATCGACTTAACACAAAAACCTCATCGGATTGTTTTTTAAATCGACTTAACACAAAAACCAGATCGGATTTTTAAAAAAATTGACTTAACACAAAAACCTGATCGGATTTTTTTTAAATCGACTTAACACAAAAACAAGATCGGAATTTTTTAAAAATCGACTTAACACAAAAACTTGATCGGATTTTTTTTTTAAATCGACTTAACACAAAACCTAGATCGGATTTTTTTTTTAAATCGACTTAACACAAAAACCTGATCTGATCGGAGGAAACGGATATCATTTTCGGATTCAGTGGCGAAAACTTGCACTAGAATAATTAGAAACTCAGACAACTTAGAACAAGGTGCTTGCCTTAGATCACTTAAAAACTAAGGTCTGTTGACCTTGTTCTAAGTCGCCTAAGTCGCGCGCTCTCAATTATTCTGACATAACCTTACGACCTTCAAAACATTCAATAATTCCTGGACTAACCTTGGGATGACCTTGACACTTTTATATTCTCTTTCGAATGATATAACAACATAAGGGTTTCAAATTTTGTTAGAATCACCTGAATAGTTACGCTGTCATCGCCAAATAATTCCCATACTAACCTTGAAAGCACCTTGACAATTATACGAGGGGTGGTCAATAAGTTTTGCAATTCGGATATGAGGAAAAGTGTTATATTATTTTTCAATATAATCACCCTCAACTTCAATGCACTTGCGCCACTTGTCCCTGAGGCTTCGAATTCCCGACAACCATAAATCTCCCGACTGCTGTTCAATCCACTCCTGGACGGCGAGCTGGACATCTTCATCGTCCCCAAACCGGCGTCCACGCAGTGCAGCCTTGAACTGGCGAATAAAAAGTAGTCGCTAGGGGCCAGATCTGGACTGTAAGGTAAATGGTTGAGCTCCTCGAATCTGCACTCGCGCAGGGCAGCTTGTGCAACTCTGGCCTTGTGGACTTTGACGATCATGGGGCATGAGGTTTCTAGGGACCCAACGGGCAGAGACCGTGGTCATGGCCAAATTGTAGTGGATGATGTTGGTAACACTTCCATGTGATATTCCTAGTTCTCGCTCGATTTCTTCGACCTTCACCCGTCGATTTTCGAGGATCATCCTCTCCACACGGACCACATTGTCCTCGTTGGTCACGTCTGACAGGGGTCATCTTTAAGGGACTCACGACTATGGCGGAACTCTCTATTCCAGCGAGCAATGGTTGCATAAGAATGAGCGGTGTTGTTGTACACTGCAACAATGCGTTCATGGATCTCCTTTGCATTCCTGCCTTCCTTGGACAAAAGTTTGATCCCTGCGCGGTGCTCAACCTTCGCCATTGTTGAAATATTTGTGACTGACGATCTGCGATCAGCTACTGTTCTCAAATAGACGAGGCAGGAGCGTGCGGCTGCAGGTCCTGACTTGTCATAACTTGTCCTAACACCCCCACAAACAGCCATCCCCTCCCTCTGTTTTTCCCTACCAATTCGCAAAAATTATTGACCGCCCCTCGTATGTTGCAAAACAACATAAGGGTTTCAAATTTCGTCAGTATCGGCCAAATAGTTACAATGTTATTACCAAAAAAATTCATTGAAAAGTAAAATTATTACCATCCGACCGTCGAACTACGAACCGACATAATAACAAAGAGTCGCGTGCACACGACTAATTCTTCTTTTTTATTAACCAAGTATAATCGGCCCTGCATCCGTTGTTTATCTTTTTACAGTAGATTTACGTTAAAAATACATATTGCAATCTAATAGGTTGTCTCTGGGAACAGTAGTGGTTTAAAATTGGTCCAAAGAGTGTAATAATTCATTTTAGTAAACAGTTTTGGTAAACATGGTAAGTGAATCTGTTAACAATTGGAAAACCTATTTTCGTCAGGTATCTGCTGAATCTCTTCTAAGGAATCTAGCTAAAGTATAGAGCAACGACTTAGTGTCTAAATCGA
Organism: Ceratothoa steindachneri; assembly: GCA_963969495.1. NCBI lineage: Eukaryota > Metazoa > Arthropoda > Malacostraca > Isopoda > Cymothoidae > Ceratothoa > Ceratothoa steindachneri. Next base: position 59,476,070 of record OZ018327.1, read on the forward strand.
CGATTCCTGCTTCTTACGAAGAAAATATAACATTGGCCGAGTCTAAAAAGATCGAAACTTCTGTCAGGCGAAAGTTTGGGAAACGTTGGATTTTTCCAGAAAATTTTTTTTCCATAACTGGTGTACAATTGTCTACAGGCCTAAACTACCTATGGCTAAAGGTTATTCAAATTTAGATCAATAAAACAAGTTATCCGCAGATAAGCAATTTATCAGAAAAATTGAATGTCCAAAACGATCCGAACGACAGCGGAAATAAATTTTATTGGGATATAACGATTACATTAGCAGTAAAAAACATTTGTAAACATTTATAATTAATTAGTGTGACCATCACCCAAGAGAGTCAAATAAATGGAGGAAGCCAGCCTACTCCAAAAAGCCAGATAGTCCACGATGTACGAACTCGTCCCGCCACCAATCGCTAACGACCCCAGGCAGCGTGCGCGAAGATCACTCAGATTGGGACATTCAACAAGACTGTGCCGAACAGTCTGTGTGACAACGCATGGGAACGCTCGATCAAATGGGGTACGTCCCCCAAGTGGGTCCAATTCGAAGAGGACAAGAAGTGACCTGAAGCCAGCCGAGGCTTCAGGTCACGAACCAATTGTTGACTCCATTTCACAGTGATCTTGCCAGAGTTCTGGAATTAGTTTGATTACTTGCTTTAGACCTCTCTCCGAGTGTCTTCCAAACATCATTTTCAACGGGATTCATATCCCGGGCTCTAGCACGCTACAGTTATTAACTGGCTTTCACATTCGTACAGAAAGGTCTTTACCCACTTGGCCTTGTGACAGAGGGCTTTATGCTGGATGAAAATTACAGATGGGGCGAAGTATGGTGTCGCAGCAATTCTTTATATATTTATACATTTAACACTGTTCCTTGTACCGAAATTTCCTCCCAAACCATGGCCCTTCCTCTGCTAAACTTCATTTGGGAGCAATTTATTAATACAACTTTTAGGACATTTACTCGTATGTATTTTATACTTGTACACTGCCGAACAAAATAAGAGGAAGATTTTCCTTTATTAGAATATTTTTAAAAATAGGATGGTCTGGGAGGTAAATATAGGCATGCATTTAAGATATTTTAGAAAATTTCCATATACAATTGTATATTCAAAAAATTATATTAAAGTGACAAAATAAAATATTGATTTTGCAAAATAAGAGGGCTTTTTTTCAGGAAGATTCTCGAAATCATCCGGTAACATTTTGCTCAGTAGGTAAGAACTGTATAGTTGCTATTGTTGTCGTATTCACTCTACAGCGATGACACCACACCTGAAAGGGACTCCTGAGCGACGTCAGAGAATTCTTCTCGCTTGAAGACTTCTTAGGAGGACTCTTTCTGCGATTTCAAGAGAGGTAGGAAAGTCCATGAGTGTGATTTCGCGCGTTCATAAGTTATACAATGAAAACAAAACCTAGAAATCTCCTGCAAAAGTCTGTCGACTCCGTATAACTACCCTACAAGAAGACAAATCTATTAGACGCTTCTCTATAAAGTCTACCTTCGAGACTGTAGCAAGAATTTCTCGAAATTTTAAGAACAATAGTAGCAAAGGACTGAGCCGTTTCACAGTGTCCAGTCGCCTCAATGAATCTGGTTTAAAAGCTCCTTCTCCAGCTATCAAACCAATCATCAGTAAGAAGAACCAATAGGCAAGACTTGACTATGCTGAAGCTCATGTTTGGAGGGATGAAGATTGGGAAAGAGTTCATTTCAATGACGAATGTAAATTTAATTTAGTTGGATCTGATGACAGACACTTTGTTAGACGTGATGCAGTTCACAGACTTAACCTTAAATGTGTTAAAAAGTGTATGCCTAAATATCGTACAACATGTTATACCTTCACTTCGAGCGCCAAGTCATACTGCAAAGCGAGTGAAGTACTATTTCGAACAAGAAGATATCGAAGTAATGAAGTGGTCTGTTCAGAGTCCGGACCTGAACCCACTTGAGAAACTAAGGAAGAGCATTGGAGACAAAGTTCGAGACCAGAAGCCTTCAACTGTGACGGATTTATGGACGAAAATTGAGCAAGAATGGAACAAAATAACACCAGAATTTTTTTAAGAAACTGGTGAGGTCCAGTGGTCGTCGTTGAGCCTAAGTAATAGAAAACAATGGCTTCATCACCCAATATTAATTGTTTTTAAGTGTCAAATCTTACTTTGTTTCTAGTGTATTTGCTTGCTAAGCATTTATGGGAATGATCGTTCTCTTATTTTGTACGTGTCAATATTTTGTTAGTTTGTTTAATATAATTTCTTGAATATACGATTATATTATATGAAATCTTCATAAAATGTATTGAAGGAATGTTTTATGTACCATGGAAACTTCATTTACTTATCATATTTTGGAAGATATTCTAAAGAGGAAAATCGTTCTCTTATTTTGCTCCGTTGTGGAGGTTAGTTTCCAATTATAGAAACCTTAGATTTACTCTGGCAAAAATTAGGGAAGATGGCGTGAGAGAAATACAGGTGTTCTAATCTTTTTTGGACCGTAGTGTACATTTCACCAAAATAGGGATATAGTGAGACTAAAGAATGATTTATACCCAAGGTTCCCGTTTCACCACAGTTTACCATATACCTATGTTGGTGACAAAAAACTTCAACATCTAACTGTTTACCTTTAATAAAAACTTACCCCAAAATTGTCAACACACCAACTGCATCAAATCGCTTTCAGCTAGTGCCAAAAGAAATAAGTGTGGTATTACACACGTTCTCTCTCAGAATCGTACACGAATTTTTTTTAGGGCGAAATAACCAGACCAGATTGGTCGAACAAATCTTTCAGGACACTAATATATTTCATCCTCTCGCTCAATAGAATCGCTGGGTCCTTAGACATAAGGTTTTCAAATTTGTTACGACAAAACACAAGAATAGTCCTCCGCTTCTTAGGACACCGACGACGGGCAATGTGTTAGCAGATTTTTCCTTATGGACCATAACAGAAATATGACCTTAAAACATATAAGTTCAGAACATTGAATTTTGACACTTATGACAAAATTAGATTCGGGGTCGATATGGCTAAATTCACTAAACTTTAAGCCGGCGGGCTCACTTCCTTTGATATACATGAGCCAAGCAGACGCAGTATATTTTGAAGGAGTAAACAAACGAACAGCAAAACGCCTGTAACCAACCTTTTCTCTTGTGCTGAAATTTAATTGAAATCGTTTTTTAAATATAATTCGACTACATACATTGCTAAAGAGCAAGGTTCCTTCTTTATAAAAATATCCCTAGTCAATATTTACATTTGAGGAGCTATTCAGACAAGTTTTCATGCATTTATCTCCTTTCAAAAAACAATATATGAAGTACCTTCCTTCACTCTTGCCATCTGACCCTCTCAAACACACACCATTGCTTACATTCAAAAATAGCGCACCAGAAGTTTGGCATCTTTTCATTTCACTTCACTATAGGCAACCCTTTATAAACGTCACGTTCAAAAGAGGATGAAGTTGACTTGCTGTGATTCGCCTAGAATAAACAAACGAGGCAGGGGCAGAATAAACTGTGCCCCCCCCCCCACACACACACACATACACGCACACACCACTCGCCGGGATCATGTGGATCGAAAAGGATTCATCGCATTGAAGAAAGTTATATCGTAGATAAAGCATCACCAGACAGATAGCAACAAAACGAAGGACACGAGATAAAAAGAAACACGTTCATTCTCTGTCTCAGATACGAGCAAACGGAAGCAAATCATTAATTTCCGCTGTGGAAAATTCGCAGGAACAAAGATCCAAGGGTTGCCATGGCGAGCGAGCCTTGTGGAAACCTGAATTTTTTTTTTCACACGTAGACAGCCTAATACACATGTCGCAACGAGACACTAAATATTATGGCAATTGGAGGCGGACGTTGCCATACATAGAGGATGAAAGGAAGCGAGATAAAGATTATGGCAATTGGAGGGTAATGTTGCAATACATAGGAGAAATGAAGATATAGAAATATTATGGCAATTGTAGCCAGACGTTGCCATACATAGAGGGGGGAAAGGAAGCGAGATAAAGATTATGGCAATTGGAGGGGGATGTTGCCATAAGTAGGAGAAATGAAGATATAGAAATACTATGACAATTGGAGGTGGACGTTGCCATACATAGAAGGGGAAAGGAAACGAGATAAAGATTATGGCAATTGGAGGGTGAATCTGCCATACATAGGAGAAATGAAGATATATAAAGATTATGGCAATTCAAGTCGGACATTGCCACACATAGGAGAAAGGGAGAGATATAGAAATATGGCAATTGGAAGGTGATACTACCATACATAGGAGAAAGGAAGAGATATGAAAATTATGACAAGTGTAGGCCAACACTGCCATAAATAGGAGAAAGGAAGCGGGATCAATATTATGGCAAGTAAAGGTGGACAATGTCATGCATAGAGGGAGAAAGGAACCTGGATAGAAATTATGGCAAATTGAGCCAGATGCTGCCATACACAGTTAAGGGAAGCGATTTATTTCTTTAAAAAGTTGAAATCCAACAACGACGAGCTTCGCCCTCCATTTTTTTAAGGTTCACAAAGTTGTAAAAAATGAAATAAACATTTGTGGAAGAGGCATCATTCGAGTGGTACAAAGAGGAGACTATTGGAGCGAGAGAGGTCAGAAGGGTGAAGAACTTTGACACCACTAACTTCTCCCTTGTGAAAAGGAAGAGGGAGAGATGGGATGATGAAGAAAAGGAAGATGGAGATAAATGAGTATGAATAAAGAGAAGAGGCAGAGGGTAAAAAAATGGAAGAGGGGTATATGTAGAGGGTGAATAAAGGGAAGGTGGATAGAAAGGAGGGTGGGGAAAAGAATGAGGGAGATAGGGAAGGGTGAAGAAATGGAAGACGGAGAGGGGGAGGATGAAGAAAGGGAAGAGGGAGAGAAGGGAGGGCGAAGAATGGGCAGAGGGAAAGTGAAGAAAGGAAAGAGGAAGATATAAGAGGGAAAGGAAATAGAAGATGCTAAAATGGTGGAAGAGGGAGAGAGGGTAGGATGAATAAAGGGAGGGAAGGGAACGAGAATAGGGAGATGATAGAGGGAAAAGAAAAGATGAGTGGAAATGGGGTTGTGTTGGAGGGGAAGAACTATGTTAAACTGAGGAGGAGGATGATTAGGAGGGGTTATTTTGTGTTCTGCGCAGCTCCTGCTTATCCACCTGCCCCTTCCTCCCCCGGACCCCGAACCCATTTCCCTTCTGTTAAAGGAGAGCTAAAAATAAGGGAGAAAAATGAACCAGAAATAAAAGGGGAGAAATTGTAAATAAAAACAAACAATCGCAGAAAACGATGAGGCCGCCCTGAAAGCTATCAAAGTGTACTCCTGGCAAGAGGGAGGGGCCTTTTAACGGGCGTAAACCCCTACTTGAACTCCGACCTGTAGTTCAAGTAGGCCCAAATGACGATGGTAGTCTCCAATTACTTGGCCTCTATTCCTTCTACATAGCTCTTTGACCATTTTCCTTGCGACAGTATGATAACCCTGTTCTCCCCTCCCCCGGGCCCCGCTTGCGGACATCCAGACTAGTTCGCTACACAGGGTACCATTGGAACGTAAGGTTGGGCGCTATCGGCCCGCGACAGTTCCCACGGGCCTACACCCAATTTCCCGATGGCTTCAGGTCACTTTCTGTCGTCTCCGAATCGAATACACTCTCGGGACGCACCGCTCTTTGATAGAGTGCTTCCCTGCGACTTAATGCGATGACTGCGCTGTCCCCCAGACTGCTCGGCATATTCTTGTTGAATGTCCCAGTCTGATTGATCTTCGCGCACGTTACCTGGGGTCGTTACCACTTGTCCACGGAAAAAGTTCGTGCACACAGGCTAATGGACTATCTGTCTTTTTGGAGGAGACTGGCCTCCTTCATTTAGTTGACTCTCTTGGGTGATGGTCACATGATCCTATGGCTATGGGAGGTGGGCCTCTCCCTGACCCCGGAGCGTGCTTCCTTCTTGCTTTTTTTTTCTTGGGCGCTCTTGTTTTTTTTAGGGGGGTTGCTCTTTACTTTTTATTTAAATAGCAGCCTAGTATTAGGCTTGAGATTGAGAACGGCGATTTATGCCTTTGTAGGCAACTGACAGGTAGGCGCTTTGAAAAAGCAACACAAACAAACATGCAAGAAAAAAATAGGTCTCCTCTATCGATATGACCGTTGCTCAAACCCCGGCCCCCTTTAGAGACGTTCCCTTCTTCCGATGATGAGCGACTTGCTTCTTCCTCTACATTAATGAAGTTCCCTTTGTTCTGCCAATGGCCCCCATGGGGAAAGAAAGAAGAAAATATAATCCAAAACAATTGAGATGAGGTAAATATTTTGCTGGCCAGAAAAGGCCATTGTCTCACCGCGAAGGGAACACGAAGAGATGCCATCAGGCAACTAGGAAGCCAACATTACTCTGTCACCATTTTATATCCATTATTCCCTATGTACTCTTGACAGCAGGAAGTAGGTGATCTACTTCCTCTCAATTGACTTACTACTGGTCATGGCTGTTTGGCTATATCACGTCACTTAAATCCTCTCTCAAGCAGCCGACAGTGGACATGATGTTCGTTTCTCCTGAAGACTAATTCAAGCAGAAAGTCTTCTCCGCTCACTATTTGTTTCTGTTTTCAGTGCCGTCCTCATCGCTTAGACCTGAAACCATTTTATATATTGGTTTTCCATGGTTTTATCACTAACCTGATCTTCGGCTGTTTGTCCTCTGTCTTTAAGGGGCCAATTTTTGGACATCTCCACTGTGGGTCTCGCTCACCCTTGCCGAAAGAAATGTGCAGCATCGCCATCATTCCTCTTCATTAGCGTATATTCGCAGTTTTGATCAAATCACATAGCACCCACTTACTACCTCATTTGGGATAGAATTCGTTCATTCACATTCCATTCTATCATTTCTGATTTAATGAGCACATTTATTTCATACCTTACAATTGAACTCATTTTTTTTAATTGTAGAACTTAATTTTGTTCTTAATCTTTGTATTCACTTATTTTTTTAGCGATATACTTTTAAAATGGTTGCGTTTCTCCTTACCTGAAGAAGTGAAATCGCTCTTTCTTTCTTTGTTTTTTTTTCTCTCTTTCAAGATCCTCGAACTTTTATGCAGGAGTTGTTAGATCAAATTTTATTCCTCAAACCTTTTTAACATTTTAAATAATTTACATTATTGGGAGTCATGTCAATGTTTATCTTGAACTCTATAGTTCCTTGTTCCATCTCATTGCCCTAAAATAAGACTAGCTACTCGTTTCTCAACGTTTCTTCTTTAATTTCTGTTTAACAGGTTTCTCTGCTAGTACCTGCCACTATCTTAGTCTTTTCTTTTTTTTGAGAATACACAAATACATATCTCTTTCACACTTAGATTAACTCCATGAGTGACCTAAAGTCATACTTAGTAATTGATCCGTCCCCTCTAAGAGGTCGTAGCTCGTGTTTACTATTTTAGTTACTTATAAAGTTGGTACACTATTTTATTCGACTGGTTTCCTGGTCAGATAAAAAGAAATTATAGTCTCGAGGTCACAGTAATCTTTTTTTTTTTTAACTTTAAATTTAATACGAAAATGATTGATGATACCGATTCAAAATTTGGCCTATTTAAAGTCGGACGTGTTCCTCGAAGAGGCGTTATATTTAGTATTCCTTCCTACGTGCCTCTAATTCCAACTCATTTAGTGAAATAGGACAATCATGCTCTGAACCTTGCATTCTCTGAAAAGGACAATCATGCTCTGAACCCTGCATTCTCTGAAAAGGGCAATCATGCTCTGAACCTCGCGTCCTCTGAAAAGGACAATCATACTCTGAACCTTTCGTCCTCTGAAAAGGACAATCATGCTCTGAACCTTGCGTCGTCTGAAAAGGACAATTATGCTCTGAACCTTGCATTGTTTAAAAAATAGGCAATGAGCACTGCATTCTCAAAAAGGACAATCATGATATGAACCTTGCATCCTCTGAAAAGGACAATCATGCTCTGAACCTTGCATTCTCTGAAAAGGACAATCATGCTCTGAACCTTGCGTCCTCTGAAAAGGACAATCATGCTCTGAACCTTGCATTCTCTGAAAAGGACAATCATGCTCTGAAACTTGCGTCCTCTGAAAAGGACAATTATGCTCTGAACCTTGCATTGTTTAAAAAATAGGCAATGAGCACTGCATTCTCAAAAAGGACAATCATGATATGAACCTCGCATTCTCTGAAAAGGACAATCATGCTCTTAACCTTGCATTCTTTGAAAAAAACAATCATGCTCTGAACCTTGCATTCTCTGAAAAGGACAATCATGCTCTAAATCTTGCGTTCTCTGAAAAGGACAATCATTCATCCTGAGGACACTTCGTAACATGATTGTCCTTTTTGAGACGATGAAAGTTTTATATCATGATTGTACTTTTTCAGTATTCATTCCATGACTGTCCTTTTTCTGTATCTAAAAGAATAATGATGTCATGCAGCTTGGTTGTCCTTTTTGAGGCATTGTCTAAAAAGGGACATTCATGATATGAACACTGCATTCATTGAAAAGGAACAATTATGGTATGAACCTCTCATTAACTAAAAAGGGACAATCATACTATGAAAGGACAACCATGGTATGAACCTCGCATTAACTGAAAAAGGACAATCATACTATCAAAGTTCAACCTATGGTATGAACCTTGCATTAACTGAAAAACGACATTCATACTATGAAAGCACAACCATGGTATGAACCTCGCATTAACTGAAAAAGGACAATCATACTATCACAGTTCAACCATGGTATGAACCTTGCATTAACTGAAAAAGGACATTCATACTTTGAAAGCACAACCATGGTATGAACCTTGAATTAACTGTAAAAGTGTCACATTCATACTATGAAAGGACAACCATGGTATGACCCATGTTTTTTGCTGAAAAGGGACAATCATACTATGAAAAGACAACCATGGTATGAACCATGCATTAAGTGAAAAGGGACAATCATAGTATGCTTTTACTGAAAAAGGACAATCATACTATGAAAGGACAACTATGGTATAAAAAATTGCATTTTCACTGAATCAAGGACAATTTTATTCTGAATTGTTTGGTGGATAGTATGGGCATTAAATTGATATAACCATTCACGTCTCCGCCAAGCGTACTTTTGCCAAACGCTTAGTTCGTTTTCCTCTAAATCTCCGACAGAAGAAGCGTTCCACAAAATCGAGTAGTAATTGAATCATCTATGTTATTTTGTTCCTACGTTTCCAAACATAACTTCGCCCATAAAAATTAAAAAGGTTTAAATCCCGCGAGAAAAAAAATTAAAAAATCGTCTGAAAAAAAAGAAGCCTAGGACGGAAATGTCTCGGAGAAGGAAATTGGAAACCAGGAAAACGTGGCGAAAACAAGAAATTGTTTTGACTTCCAAAATTTTATTATGAAAAGTTATATAAAAGCGATATAACAAACGCTTTAGAAACTGGGATTCGTCCCACTGTTTCTACATTGAAGGAATTTGTGCCGAGGAATAAAAGTTATTTATTCGTTTCCTTCAATATTATTTTTAAAGTTGGGTTATTTGTGGTGGGTTTAATTTGTTTTAAATGATGGAATATTTGTGATATCTAAAATACAGGACACTCATGGTTATAAATATTATTGCAGAAACGCAGAGAAATGTAGTATTGAAGAAATCTAGAGAAAAACATCTGAATTTTCTTAAATATTCGTGTAATTTCGACGGGACGCACCGCCATTTGATGGAGCACTCGCCTGCGCCATATTGCGACGAGTGCGTTGTCCCCCAGACTGTTCGGCACATCCATGTTGAATGTCCCGGTCTGGGTGATATTCAGGCACGTTACCTCTCCCGGTACCGGGGCGAGCCTGGTCGATACCGCTTGTCCTTTGTTTTTGAGACTGGTTTGTGTACACAGACTTGTGGACTATACGACTTTTTGGAGGAGGCTGGCCTCCTCCATTTCATTTTACTCTGTTGTAGATCGCATGCTCCTGCGCTGGGGGGAGGCGGGCCTTCCTCCGAGCCGAGACCGGAGTGCGCTTCTTTCTTATTGTCTTTTTGCTTATTATGTGTTTTGTTGGGGTTCTTTCTTTAGTTTGTGTCTTAGCCTTTGTTCCTATTTTATCTTTATTTACATGTTATTGCTTTATTTATTTTTTAATCTAGCCTAGTATTAGGCCAATCTGGCCTTCGCCAGATGGTTCCCCTAAATTTAAAATAATTTTTCTAAAAAAAAATCGTATAATTTCCATTAAAATTGGTATTGTCAGAGGCAAAATTTAAAGAACGGTTCATTTCGAAACACAGCGGCTAAAAATCTGAGGAAAGTTAATGTATATTTGAACAAAAAAAAGGTTCAAAACTAGAGAACAAGAACTCTAAATGCAGTACTAAGAAAATAGAATAATAATCTCATAGACACTTGATTAAAATATTAATAGAGGACATCGCCCGCAGGAATTATTAACCAATTTATTGCGTTACTCGGGGCCGATTGTCTTCCATCTCTTGGTCGTTTTCGGAACCAGAACCTTCTCGCATAGTATCTACAATCGGTTTTCAAGGGGGCCGTGGACTAGCTTATTCGTTAAAGCAGTAGCATGGACAGAGATCGATGGTATAGGTTCAAACCTATATTATTTTTCCCGTTTGCTATTTTTATTTTTTTTTAGTCGCGTGCGCAACTATGTCGGTCCGTAGGTCTCGGTCAGATGGTCACAATTCTACTGATCAATCAGTTTTTTGGCAATAACATGGTAACTATTCGGCCGATTATAACGAAATTTGAAACCCTTATGTTGTTTTACATTCTCTTTTGAATTATATAATTGCTAAAAAAATACATTGAAAAGTAAAATTGTTACCGACCGACCTACGAACTGACATAGTAACTTATAGAGTCACGTACGCGAATAAAAAATATCCAAAATACTGAAACTATCCATTAGTCATATTTAAGATTAATTAATCTAATTCAATTGAATTATCTAAAAAAAAAATCGATTCAAAACTGCCAAGTTTCTTCCCCCTCATCCAGGATATCATTGCCCTAAATGACCTTTCCTTATCGACGTGCCACATTGACCTCGACTTCGGTAACTCTGGAGTGTCAATGAATTAACGAGCCGAAAAGAATTCCAAGATGATTTGGAACCTTTGAAGTGTGAAACAGTTTGACATCTTTTTATTAAGGCTGGTCATACGTGAGATTGAGCTTTAGGATGTAGTTCGTTCAACCAAACAGTTTTATTCCAATCCAACAACGAGCGTGTTCACTCACCCGTGAAATAAAGGGCAAATTCAAATTATAAAAATTTAACTAATCATTTATCTATAGGGCCACATCCAGCAGGCAAGAGGATGTTTTTATTTAAACTCTAGACACACCTGTAGGAAAAGAGAAAAGGTTTTAGTGGTCAGACATTTCCTGGTGGATATGACACAACCAAGCCAAATGGATGCAATCTTGGAGTGGTACCACCCCACTTGGATGCAATCCAAGTTCCGCTTCTTATCTATTGCATGGACCGCTCACATAGGAGGTGCTTTAAAATTCCGTAGCATGCTACAGCCTCCGGACTTTCTCCGATATAACGCGGCCCCACTTATCGTGTTAGCGTTGACGAGGGCCTACAGAACTGGCTGTAGAATCAAAGTTTTCTCAATCCCCTAGCCAGTCAGAGGTAGCAATCATCTGTTCCTGTGGAACTATTAACACCAAAAACAACACCGACACTTATTTAGAGCACGTCGATAAAATACTTACGGCTATTGAGTACAAATTTATAATGCATTAAATATTTTGTAAGTAAATATTTAATTGCGGCTATTGATTTATGGTGACATTTTGCTTTACTTTGTATATTGTTAAATTATTGTATTTTCGATAATGCATCATTTAGAACCAGTTCATAGGTATTTTGATGCATACTGAAATTAAACTGGTTATTTCAAAATGTCTTAATATTTTATATTAAAACTTCTATGTTGACTAATATGTTGATTTTGTAAATTTGAGAAATATGGTGTGGTCAGTATATAAAAACGAATGACAGCACTGCTTTAATCCCCCTGAGGGGACGACCATAGTTCCCCAGGAGGTTTGAAGCAGTGTTTGTGCGGTTAGTATTAAGCAAAACTTGACAACTATCTAGATGGTAATTGATATGAGTAGAATTTTCAGCCTGCATAAGTTGATTAGATGGTCTTTAAATAAAATGCTCACTTCTAATACTGTTTATCTTGTTACCATTCAAGCAGCATGCAGAAGTCGAACTTTGGTATTTTCCTCACCCGGAGAGCGCGGCGCGTGGGGCCGGTTGATGCCGGTTGGGGCCGGGTGCCGGTTGGTATCGCTAGCAGGTGAAGAAATTCTTGCCACTGCAACGGCGGTGCAACTACTACCACCGCTTCGACCATACGAATCGCTACTATAGACGTGGAAAGTCGGAGGTATCCGAAATCTGTGTAAGCTGCTCCTAGGCCGCACACGACGAGTTTCTATCGTGTATGACCACGTGTGTTAATTACGGAGAGTTAACTCAGCTTCCTCGAGACAATGTGGTGCGTAATTCCTGGGGAAAGAAATCCTGGCCGTTCAGGCCCAGGATCGTTTCTCATTTCGAGAGGCTAAGGACTTGGTCCTGTTACGCTCGGCGATACCAGTGATGTCTTATGCCTAAATTTTAAAAAGGCATTCTCTTCTCCTGGCCCGATTCAGGACTAATAGGACGATCGTTTCCGCGCCCTATTGGAAACCTTCTGAGGGTTTTACTCACCACGGGGCTTCCATGGTAGAGCTTGTGACACAGTGTTCACACCCAGCTTAAGTTAAAACCAGCCCCCCTCCCCCTCCCAGCTTGACCGTTTCCCGTAAGGCGAAACGGCCGCACGCCTCCAAAGAGTCATTAGACTCACAGGAGGCAAGACCCCAGAAGGTAGTGGTGAGGCCGTTTTAAAGGGTTCCTAAAGCTGCCACCAGAAAGGAAGACGGCACTAAAGGAGCTTCGGCTCATTCTTCCCTACCCAGAGCTAGCGTTAGCCTTTAGCGCCTCGTTTGGCCTATAGCTCCCGGACATCTGCCTCCGGAAAGCGTACGGCCATTTCCGTGAGAGTTTTTTCTTCGAAGAGGTGCCGGGCATCTCTTCCGAGTTAGGCCTGGACGGCACATTCCTTCAATAGAATTTCTGCGGATTCCGGGCGAACTGGGAGGAGCTGCGGAGGCTCGTCTCCGTCATTTTCCCATTTACACCATGCAGGGAGAGTGACCCCTGTACAAGCTCGCGCTCTATAAGGGTTTTACCCCCCACCACCACAGGATGGGTCCGGGAAGGAGAATGTGCCATTTACACCCGGCATGTTGTCTCCGTTCTTCTTTTTGCTTTAGATACCTCCTTTCAGGCAGCAACTGTGCGGCTACACCTGGATAGTAGGTATACTGTTATTTCAGCGTACATTCCACCATCAGCCGACTTCGACGAGTGAGACTTCCGACGCGTCGTGGCACGGTTGCCGAGACCTCTTCTCTTACTCGGGGTTCTGAACGGTAGACATTCCGTCTGTCTAGGAAGACTACTCGATCAATCTCAGGAGTCTCGTCCTTGTCAACATAATCAACGAGCTAGAGATAGGGGTCCTAAATGTGGATGAGTTTACGCATCACTGCCTGAGAAACGCTTCATTTTCTTGTCTCGATCTATTTTGTGCTCTCCGAATGAACAGCCTGAATTGGGGTTGGCAGTAGTCGATGACCTCTATGCTAGTGATCACTTTCCCATCCAAATATCATTTTCTGGGCTGCTGCCGCCTAAGAGCACGCCCCAGTGGTGCTTGACGCGGGCGCGGTAGTCCAAAATCAAGGAAATGACTGATTTATCTGTCTCAGTCGAGCAGTTTACGTCGATAAATTAGGTCGTTGAGCTCTTCTCCGTCACCTTATTACCGTGGTCCTAACTACTATTCCGAGAACGTCCGGCTGTTTTGCACGCCGACCGCTTCCATGGTGCTCAGCCGAGTGTGAGACGGCCCTCAAACAGAAGCGTTATGCCTACATGCACTACTAGAACGATTTTACTGTCGGTGAAATTCTTAGAGCTAGGGCTAGGTTCAGGTGTGTTTCGAAACACCACCGCCGCTCTTCCTAGCGGGCATACGTGTCGTCTTCAATTAACGGGAAAGAGCTCTATATCAGCGGTGTGGAGGCGAGTCAAAAGGATTCGGGGCAAGTTCTCGTAGGATCCCCTCCTTATCTCCAGGAGAATGATAGCGCATTCTCGGACCCCGCGTCTGTGTCGAAGTCCTACCAGACCGCTTTCCCTGCATTCTCTAGCCGGGATGATGCTTCTCCAGCATTCAATGCACCGTGATTTCGCTGTAGGCCGCTGACTGAACTTTCCCTCCAGCGGCGGAGAACCTTTTAACGACAGGTTTACTCTGAGTGAGTTGCGTTCCGCTCTCACTTCGTGCGCAGACACCGCCCCTGGTCGGGACGATGTCCCGTACGCCATGCTTCGCAACCTGGGTGAGCGAGGTATGACCTTTCTGTTAGATTTGTTAAACAGGATCTAGGTAGAGGATCTCCTCCCAGATTCCTGGCGAGTCGCAAACAGGGAAGACATCACTCTCTGCTGGTCGGTTTTCGCCAAATCTCTCTAACCTCCTGCGGGTGAGAGTTGATGGAGAAATTAGAACTTTTAGAGTAGCCTTTTTCCTGAACTTCTGAAGTCCCCTGTTTCTGTATAGTGCGGTTTTCTAAAATTTCAATCCATGTCGGATACTCTGCTCCGACTGGAAATTCTCGTCTGTAAGGCCTTCCTTCTTTGACAGCACTACACCGTGGTGTTTAGAGAGCTGGTAAAGGCCTAAGATACCGCATGGTGATACGATAACATTGAGTCTCTCAAAATGATGGGTGCGAGGTAGACTCAATCCACCATATCATTCTCCAGCTGGGGACCGATGCATTTTGCACATCTCCATTGAGAGTCTTCTCGTCAATGCTTGAGAGACTCCACTCTCTCTGCGAAGTGTACAGTGCATTATACACGAGACCCCGGCGCCTCCCTCAGTCGCCATCAGCTCTCACTGCAGCCGCAGCCTACCTTGACGGTTCATATGCCACGGAGAGAAGCCGGTCATACCATAAGCCTTTTTGGTCAGCCGCCATCAGCTCTCACTGCAGCCTTTTGGGTTTATGGCTATGAAACTTCTACGAAAGCTCGTGTAACGCTCTGTGCTGTTGCGCCTGTGGTTATTCCTAGGAAGCTACCCTGAATGATACCACCTTTGACTATTTATCGCCACAACTCTGCTCCCAAAGCTTCGACGGCGCATTTGAGCATTGCGTTCGGCCTTTTGGAGGATACCTGGTGTCACGCTGTACTAGAGTCAGTTTATACGGATTGTTCCAAGTCCCTGAAGGGCTCGGTTTCAACGTCGTATCCACTCTGTCCGAAGTCAGCGAGGGTCTACTGACGCTGTGTTTGTTTTTACGTTCGAGCTGGTTGCAATACACCGCGCAAGACGGCAGATAACGCGTTGTGCCCTGTTCAGAGACCGGATTGTGATCTATAGCGACTAACAAATCGCCAAAGAGTCCGCGAAGACTGGACGACCAGACTAGTGTTTCACTATTCTTCACACCTACTACATCACAGCCCTGGCCAAGAAGATGGGAGAAGGCCGAGGTGAAGTTAAAGTTGCGTGTCATTGCGCCGTGACTATTCGCATGGACCCACCGATCAAGGGTATGACACTTTCAGGTCACTTTCTGTTGTCTTCGAATTGGGCATACATTTGGGGCGCAGTGCCAGTTGCTGGAGCACTCCCCTGCACCTTAATGCGATGACTTTACTGTGCCATAGACTGTTAGGCACAGTTTTGTTGAATGTCTTAGTCTTGGTGATATTTGGACACGTTACCTCTTATGGTACGGGGAGGATCGGGTTCGCTACCGCTTGTCCCCTGTATTCGGGACGAGTTTGAGACCCACATTTTTGGACTACTTGATTTCTTGTGAGGAGTTTGTCCTCGTCCACTTTTATTTGACTCGTTTTGGTTTGGGGTGTATTATCCAGTGCCGTGGGGAGGGGGCTGGGTCCCGCCCTGACGCTACTGCGTGCTTCCTTCTTCTTCTTCCTGTTTTTTTTATTTTGTTTTTCTTTTGGGGTCTTTTGCACGTTTGCTTTTTTAATGATGACAAATCTGGGTTAAATGAATTATGTGTAATTATAATCTATTTCGTTTTGTTTTTTGGGGAAAAAAAAATAAAAGAACTTTTTTTCAATTCCTGAAATACAAGGGAATAGTTGCTAAGGGTATTGCATCAAGGAGCTCCATCTTTAGTCTTTCTAAACCCCTTAATGAGACTAGTTATTATCCTACGAAGAAGTCTTCCGGACGCCCAAGAGCTTCAAATGAACGTGAAGATTACCTCCTTGTAAGGTCTCAGCTCAAAGAACACGTTGCCTCCTCCTTCCCAAGGACTCTGAAGGACGTGTGAATATTTGAGCGCGCACACTGAGGGAGGCTTTTCAATAAAGTTCTTAAGTTGTAAAGGCTGCGAAGAAGCCTCCTCTCACCAAACACCTTACGGATATACTCCACTTTTGAAGGAACTAGAAAGAATGGACTGTTGAAGACTGGTGCAAAGTGATATTCTTCAATGAAGCTCACTTCTGCTTGTAAAAGCTCTCCTCTTTTCTACTCCTAGAGAGAGATCTTCCAAAAGCTATAAACGAGTCCTATCTGGTACTCACTGTAAATCATCCAAACACTTCGCATGATTGGGCCTGCTTCTCATCCAAGGGACCTAGAACACTAAAAATTTTGCCCAAGAACACGGCCATGAACTTTTAATAGTATCTAAACGTGCTTTATCGGTACCTTTCCCAGCAGTTTCGACTGATTTCGGGATGGTAACTTTTATAATGATGGCGCCGCTTGTCAAGAAGCAAAAGCAATGACCAAGTTCTTGGTTGAAAATAACAGGGAAATTTTGTGACCTTGGCTTGGGAATTCGCAATATTTGAACCCACAAGAGAATTTGTGGGCGATAATCAAACTGGCAGTTGATAAACAGAAGTAATCCAATTAAGATCAGTTACGGATGTTTATATTAGTCAAGATATCCTCCCAAATTTAGTCTCCATCCGGCCAAAACGAATTGACCCCAATCCTGAAGAACAACGGACATCATTTTAAATATTGATTGTGCGTATCAATGACTGTATTTATTAATAAAATGGGTTTTGGGATCTATTTTTTTTATACTTTACCTTCAAATTATGATAAAAAGATACTAAAAAAAAACAAAACATTTGTTTAATTCAATTAATTTTCTTATATAAAAAATAAAGTAATCTCAAAACCTTTGGCCATTACTCTCCGTCTTATATGTAAAATCTTTGCTATTTCATTTTCTTTCAACTTTTAGTAAAGTTTTTAGCTTTAAAAAAATATCATGAAGGTATATTTTTTAGGTATTTAATTGCTTTAATTACCTTCATTATTGGTTCAATTATCGAAGGGTATCATCCGATATTTTTTTTTAATAATTATAAAATTTTATTTGTCGAGATTTATTCTATGTAACGATTTATTTAGTTGGGGATATCTGGGCTCGTATCCCCCATTGCATTTACTAACCATTTGCTTCCTAAATATACTTTTATAAATAGCCAAAAGCTTGCTTCGAAGGCTTGAACTACAGGGTGCCCCTAAAATGTGGACGCAGGAAATATCACACAGGTCTCCTCCTTCACTAGACCCGACCTACCTTGAATTCTTTTTCAGGGATATGATAAAGGAGAAGATATACTTCATGATACGAGACACCTTAGCAAATGCATGATACGAGACACCTGAGGGAACGCGTCAAACGAGACACCTGATGGAACGCATCATACGAGATTCCTGATGGAACGCATCCTCCGAGTCATCTGAGGGGGCAGATCATACGAGACACCTGAGGGAACGCGTCATAAGAGTCACCAGAGGGAACGAATCATGCGAGACACCTGATGGAACGCGTCATATGAGACACCTGATGGAACGCGTCATACGAGACACCAAATGGAACGCGTCATACGAGACACTTGATGAAACGCATCATACGAGACGCCTGAGGGAACGCGTCATACGAGACACCTGATGGAACGCGTCATACGAGACACTTGATGGAACGCGTCATATGAGACACTTGATGGAACGCATCCCCCGAGTCACCTGAGGGGATGCATCATATGAGACACCTGATGCAACGCATCATCTGAGTCACCTGAGGGAACGCATCATACGAGACACCTGCTGAAACGCGTCATACGAGACACTTGATGGAACGCATCTTCCGAGTCACCTGAGGGAACGCATCATACGGTACACTTTATGGAACGCGTCATACGAGACACATGATGGAACACGTCATATGAGACACCTGATGGAACGCGTCATACGAGACACCTGATGGAACGCGTCATACGAGACACCAAATGAAACGCGTCATATGAGACACCTGCTGGAACACATCCTCTGAGTCACCTGAGGGAACGCATCATACGAGACACCTGATGAAACGCGTCATATGAGACACCTGATGGAACGCGTCATACGAGACACCTGATGGAACGAGTCATACGAGACACCTGATGGAACGCATCATACGAGACACCTGATGAAACGCGTCATGCGAGACACCTGATGGAACGCGTCATAGGAGACACCTGATGAAACGCGTCATGCGAGACACCTGATGGAATGCGTCATGCGAGACACCTGATGGAACGCGTCATAGGAGACACCTGATGAAACGCGTCATGCGAGACACCTGATGGAACGCGTCATGCGAGACACCTGATGGAACGCGTCATACGAGACACCTGATGGAACGCGCCATACGAGACACCTGATGGAACGCGTCATACGAGACACCTGATGGAACGCGTCATACGAGACACCTGAGGAAACATCGCATCATAATGGATGCGCTCAAATTGACAGAAATTTGGAGTCAACGCATCGGGTGAATCTCGCAAAACGCATCGATTTCTGCTTCACAAATGAGGAAAATCACAGCAAAGGTGTTATTTATTAATATTCCAATGAAATAAAATGAAGTTCAAATTCAATCAAATGTAGTTCATTTTTTTATTGAAAATATCCCTTTTGCCTATGTGCCCTCTATTTTATAACTTGAGAATGTAAAGTTTAATGAATGTAGGCAAAATCTGACTTCTAGTTTAGTTGAATCGAAATCGTAATTAATACTTTTGTTTTGAAATTAAAAATAAAATGACTTTATGTACCTCTGCCCTCGACGTTTTATTACACTGGTCTGCGTCAA
Organism: Ceratothoa steindachneri; assembly: GCA_963969495.1. NCBI lineage: Eukaryota > Metazoa > Arthropoda > Malacostraca > Isopoda > Cymothoidae > Ceratothoa > Ceratothoa steindachneri. The sequence continues at coordinate 59,495,475 of OZ018327.1, forward strand.
AAATGTACCTTAGGTTTTCTGTAGTGTTTCTTAATAAAATTGACCTCCTAAATCCGAATCTGTCCTCCATTTTTCTCTATCACCTCCAGTTTTTGCGATACAGGGGGTGATAATAATTTTATAGTTTATACATCTCCTATATTACATCAAATTTCAATAGTTTTTGCACTGCTCTATTCGCAGTAAATTTTGTGTACATTTTAAGTAATTATGCAAATAGGTTTATATTTTGCAGGTTAAAAATTGCTTAGCATTATAATAATAAGAATAATAATAATAGTGGTTGAGTTAAAAATGAACAGAAAATGTAAGAATAGCTCCGACAGATTTTGCTATGTTTGCGGCAAAGTGACTTTTCCCGAGCAGCAAAGTACAATCCCTCCTGTAATTAAATCTTTGTATCATGCATATTTTGGAGTAAGGCTAAGAGATCAAGATAAAAGTTTTGCACCACATATCTGCTGCAAGGGATGCTACATAAGTTTAAGACGCTGGAGTCAGGGTGAACAGAAGTCTCTCTCTTTTGGTGTTCCCATGGTGTGGAGAGATGGCAAGGACCACACTACGGACTGCTATTTTTGCATGACAAATCTTAAAGGTGAGCATTGTATCAAGTATTTAAGCTTTCTGTATTATACTGGCTCCTGAAAATGTCATTATTATGCAAAGACTTAGCATAAAATTAAAAACTAACATAGTTCACTTCAGCATGAACATATCCTTTACTAAACATTTATGTACTATCTGCAACTCCAAATCAATTCCTTTGTGTAATATGCAATTATATTTTCCACAGGTATAAATAAGAAGAATAAACATAGTGTGGCATATCCGGATGTTCCTTCTGCCATCAAACCCCTGCCCCATGGCCCAGGAATTCCTATACCTTCTCCCCCTGAACATATAGAGGTACATGAAGAGATTAATATGGAAGTTGACCAAGATTATAACACATCTGAGTCTTATCAGTTTTCCACACATGATATGGTCACAAGACCATTCATTCAAGTTCAGTTAAATGACCTGACAAGGGATCTGGGGGTTTTAAAGGCGAATACACAACTTCTTGGCTCTCGACTTCGTGAAAGTAATCTTCTCGCTTGAGAAACAACATTTAGGGGGGTACAGAAATAGAGAACAAGAGTTTCGAAGCTATTTTTTACAGCATTCTTCCAGCTCTTTAGTATACTGCGCCAATATTAAAGGACTTGTTGAGGCCCTTGGAATTCCCTACAACCTATTAGAATGAAGACTGTTCATAGATTCCTCCAGTAGAAGTTTGAAAGCTGTGTTACTGAATATTGGTAACAAGATAGCTTCCGTTCCTATAGGCCATTCAATCCAACTTACTGAAAGTTATGAAAATATGAAAAAAATGCTGGATGCAATAAATTACTCTAGCTATAAGTTGAGGATATGTGGTGACTTAAAGGTATGATCATTTTACACTTGGCATTTCTAAGCTTTTTGATATTGACATTTTCATTTTTAATTGTTAATACTTGTATACACCTTTTGGTCAACTTACATTTTACAAGAATGCAAATCTGGAAATCATGAGTCATTTTTTAGTTATATTTTTTGTTGAAGTGTGTCCCTATAGGTTAATGCATCCTATTGGGTTAATGGGGAACTTATCCTAATTGAGAAGGTATACAACACAACTCAATAAACTCAAAATAAGATGTACATATATCCAATTAGTTCCAATACGATGATTTAATGCATCGGCATACAGGATTTTTCAGTACATATTCATATTCTTATTGTTTTAAGAAATATTACTTTGAATTTGTTTTTAGAAATATTACACTGAATTTACATACCGTGCTAAATTCTTTTCAGGTAGTGTCTCTTACGCTTGGGACGCAAACAGGCTACACGAAACATCCCTGTTTCCTATGTTTATGGAACAGTCGTGCAGATAGTATGCACTATGAGAAGAAGGTTTGGCCTCCACGAGAAGCATTTAGAATTAGATCAAACAATGTGATAGCTGAACCTTTAGTGCCTTCTCAAAAAATACTCCTCCCTCCACTGCATATAAAGCTTGGCATAATAAAAAATTATGTCAAAACCCTTAATAAAGTAGGCCAAGCTTTTAAATTTCTTCTTCAAAAATTTCCACAAATCAGTGACGCTAAGCTCCATGGGGGAATTTTTGATGGACTTCAAATCAGAAATTTTATCAGCAATTTGATGCATCAATGAAGGACATAGAAAAGGATGCCTGAAAAGCTTTCAAAGCTCTAGTTAACAATTTTCTAGGCAATAAAAGAAGCCTAGAAGAATATGTTGCCCTGGTCAATCAGCTCTTAACAAGTCTCAAACATTTGGGAGCTCGAATGTCTATAAAGTTACACTTTTTACAGTCCCATTGGATTATTTTCCCGACAACTGCGGGGATTACAGTAAAGAACAGAGGCAAAGATTCCACCAGAACATAAAAACAATGGAATCCAGGTACCAGTGTAAATGGGACGGAAACATGCTTGCTGACTACTGTTGGTGTTTGAAGCGTGATGCACCAGATGACAGGCACAAACGAAAATCGTCAAGGGCGTCTGTTCTTCGAAATTATAATTATTTTCTTTATTATGTTGCATTCTTTTATTTTTTGCTTATTAAAAGAATTATAGTTTACATACGTGTATTCCTGTTTATATGATATAACAGTAATAATGCATTATTAGATAGAGAAAGGTTTGTTTTTTTTAAATTCAGAAAAAATGAGGTAATCTCAATGAAAATGGTGTATGCTGTACTGAGAAAATCTGACCTGATTGAACAAATATATATTCATTTTTGAGCTCAGGAGGTTGGATTCATTAAGAAACCACAAAGAAATCCTGGGGAACATAAAAAAAAATTCAAACGCATGCCTGTGTTATCAATCTAAAAGGAAAAAACTATTTGAAAGAAAAGGTTGCAAAGAAGATAGAAGTGAGAGTGTGTAAAAGACGGTTACAGATCCCGCGAGAGGGATAAAAATCGAAAATATAGATAGGATAGAATCCCTGGATCTAAATCCAGTTAAAATATCTAGCATGAGTGATTCCACACGGCCGAGAGACGTGTGGACTCACCGAGACAGCGCTGATCGCATCTTCTCGGTAGTGAACAGAAAGTAGCAGAGCTCTTGTCTCCGGACGAGAAAATTAGGGTTTCGCCCTCCAGCCCGGGTATGATACTGCTTAACTCCGCCGGGAAGCGCTCAAAGCTGCTAACATCGACAATAAAGGAAACCCAATATATCGGCGATGCTGGCGGGATCGAAAATGATTGAGCCATTCTTCTCAATTCCAGAGGTGGAATGACCAGCATACCGATCCCCGATTTTGTTCATTCTCTTCTACACTTGAGCTGGAGAGATAGTGGAAGATAAGGAGGACACACATGCCCTTCAGGAATCAATGCGCGCATGACGTATATTTCACTGGCGGATGGTTCTAGTTCGATATCGGTCAATACGATTCGGAACGGTTGGGTTTCGGCGGAACCGCTCATAAGCCTTTTTATAGACCTCCACCACATAGCTGCAATCAGCATTCCACCATAGGACTGATGTTCTGCTCCGGCGGGACCGAGTACAAGGAATTGCGGATTCTGCAGCATCAAACACTAAACAGGAAAAGTAATGAATAGCTGCATCAATATCTACAAAATCTCCAATTTTGTTTACTAGTGAAGGAAGCGTCATGGAACTGTGACCAGTTGGCTTTTACAACATTCTATCTGGAGAGATATGAATGGGGTGGGCAAACGGTCTTGTGTTTCAAAACAATGGGAAAGTGGTCGCTGCCATACAAGTCATCAAGAACAGACCACTTGAAATTAGAGATACAATCGGCGGAGCCACTAGATACATCTACATGGTAGGAGGTAACATGAACAGAGTCAAGAATGATAAAAGATTTAGTGGATAAAAGAGATTCAAGGAGACGGCCTTGACAGTTGTTCACTCTATCGCCCCATACGGAGTGTCTGGCATTAAAGTCACCTAGAACTAGAAATGGGGTAAGGAGCTGAGATAAAAGATCTAAAAACTGAGCCCTTGAACGGGGCTCATCTGGAGGGGGGGTATAAATTGAAAAAAAGGTATAAATTCTATTCGGAGGATGGGCACGAGCTGTGACTGCTTTAAGAGTCGTCCACAGAATTGAAGGCGTGCAATAGTGGTTAGCGCTCACCAGGAGCGAAACCACCATGCGTCACCCCACCAGGGAGTGGTAGAGAATTAAAAGCTATGAACTGACGAAACTTGGTAAAAGAGCGTTTCCCGAGTTGGGTTTCATGCAAGCACATAACAGATGATATTTAGATAATAAAGAGGAGAATTCCTCCCATTTTGGAAGGATCCCCTGACAGTTCCACTGGATAATTACTGCCATCACTTATACGACTGAGAGACCACGGTCGTGATAGTGCGGGTAGCGGAGGAGCCTTCACGAACAGATACCGTGAGAGAACAACCCGGCACGAGCGTTATAGCAGGAGCCTCAGAACGGCGATGCAACCCCGATTTAGAGGTGCGGAGGCTAGTATTGCGAGAGCTAAGTTTGTTTCGACACACCAAAGTCATTGGTCATGACCCCGAAGATTGGGTAAAGAAAAGATACATCTGGGGGTTATCGTTGCACCCAACGTGGGAAGGATCATCACCTCTAATGGAGGATGTGCAACCCACTTCGGAAGGGAGGTCGGAATTCATAGTTACGGAGGGTTTCGGAGGAACAGGGCCAACAGGAAGGTCGAGATGGGTTGTGGTGATGGTTGGAAGGAAGTGTTATGGATAAATGAGACTTGGAGGCATTGTTACTTTCTAGGGCTGGGAGTATATCACTAGAGATGGCGACAGGCAGTGCTCACATGATCAAACATATGGCAATTGAAGCACCGTCTCGGATTGGATGTATAAGGTTTGACTGGTATTCGTAAGTAGCCCGTTGGTGTGTTCACTTGAGTCCCACCAACGGTTCGTTGTTGTCTATGAATGTCACTAATCGGCTGGAAAGCTAGTTTTGACGCAAGCGTCTTAAGGCCATACATAGTCCATTTGTTTATTAGAACGTATAAACACCCTTAAGTGTTAAAAGTAGGATGGGATGAGCGGGAATTTCGGAGTGAGGAAGACTCTTGAGGGCTTCTACATAATCATTTCCGGGGCGGGAAGTGACCTCCTCGACCAGGGCTTCATCGTTCGAGACCCCATGGGGCGCGGTTCGGCGCGCCGTTCATCAAAATTCTCACAGACTTCAAAAATGTTCGTTTTGATAAGGGACTGTCGGATTTCGCTCGAAGGACCAAAAAAGCGGTGCTAGTCCAAGTCAGTGTCCAACTCTGAGGAAAATGAATCTGCGCGAGAAAACGAGAACTGGAACGAGATCCAGAAGCGCGAGTATTTTGGGGTTTATTTTTTTCCATATACTATTATATTATTTAGTGGGGTGGCAGTCTCGCGCAGTGCGGAACCCACATACGCAACCGTGTCACTCGATGCGCACCCTCGAAGGGAGGGAGGGAGGGACCCGTGCACTCCTCGACTAGCACCGTCGTTTTAAAAACGGGAAGCTGCCTTCGGAATTTTCCTTTCAAGGGTACAAAGGCCATCGCTCTAAGCAGACGCGGTCCGGATACCCACAACATCCAATTCAGCGCGGTTCAGCCACGGAGCGATGCACCCTAGTGAGGAAGGACTGGTACGCCAAGACTGCGAAAATCCGAAATTAAACCTAGAACATGCATTACCAGTCATACATTCATTCAGTAACACATTACAATCGACCACACAGATACCCTTAGGCGCACTCAATTACACTTGCGAAAGACAGGAAAAGGGTGGAGGAGATAGTAGGTAAGAGGAGAGGACCACGAATAACATAAAAATGCGACCATAAATAAAGGTCGAGGAGAGAGGACAGAGGTATAATGAAACTCCACTTCGCAGTTCGCTCTAAGGAACGATCTGAGCCCCCTCTCCCACAACGAAACTTGAAACCCTTATGTTGTTTTACATCCTCTTTTAATTGGTATAATTAAAAAGTCCTCCCAAGGTTAGCCCGGAAATTATTAAAGGAAAACTAACTATGGGTCGGATTGACCCACTCGTTGAAAGTTTTTAAGGTCATAAGTCACAATAATTGAGAACACGCGACTTAGGCCTTTGACCTTGTTTTTTTTCATAGAGCCCATCGGACGACCACCTGCAAGGGCACAAATGGCCGCAATTACTTTACACAGTTTTAATCTAGTCTAGCATTAGACTGCAAACAAAAAAAACAACAACTAAAAAAAGAGAAGACAAAACAAACAAACAGGAAACAAAACAAAACAGAAACAAGTTTTTATCCAACAGTGTGTACAAGCATGATACCTTGTGGCCATAAAAAGAGACTTATGTATTCTACAGAAATTTCTGTATTTTCGCACTTTTTAATCAACTTAGCAGTTTCATTGAATGGAGGTGTGTCATGGTGGAAGTGAAAAGAGTCGAGATCTCTGCTCTCCTGCCAACGGGCCACAAGTTATACGTCGCCAAGCGGCTGAACGTCAGTCGGATGGTCGTCCACAGAGTCACGAAGAGACTCAAGAACGGAGAAGACCTCAAAGATCCACCTCGTTCAAACAGAACTCAAAGATCGATCTTGTTTTAGCTGTGAGAAAGACCGACTGTGGAAAAGAACTGAGAGAGAATATTTAGTAAAAAAAACATTTATTCCATTTATTTTTCTCCTTTTTATAATCTTTTTCCTCCTTAAAGATGGCTACCAGCGAACGTTAATGTCACTTTTGGCAATAATTTCAGTCCAAGAAAACTGGCAAGACCAAAATATCCCTTAAGTGTTAAGTAGCCCTCATCTGCGATAACTCGTTATGTGTAATTATGACAAACTTGATCCTTAGTTATGGAATAACAATACCGAGCTTCCTAAAGCTCAAAAGGTAATATTTTGTTGCTTTGAGGTGCTTTGAATTCGTTATATTCCATTATCTTTACTTTTAGTCGTCTACAAGCGACTTTGAGTTTCTATGTCGGTCCGTAGGTCGGTGAGCGAATGGTTACCGTTTTACTTTTAAATGCGTTCTTTAGCAATAACATCCTAACTATTCGACCAATTCTAACGAAATTTGAAACCTATATGTTGTTTTACATTCTCTTTTGGATGATATAATTGCCAAGGTCCTCCCAAGATTAGTGCGGGAATTATTTGGCAATATCATCGTAACTATGTGGCCGATTCTGACGAAATTTGTAACCCGTCTGTTGTTTTACATTCTCTTTCGAATGATATAATTGCCAAGGTCCTCCCAAGGTTAGTCCGGGAATTATCTGGCAATATAATCGTAACTATTTGGCCGATTATAACGAAATTTGAAACCCTTATGTTGTTTTACATTCTCTTTCGAAAGATTAATTTTCAAGGTCTTCCCAAGGTTAGTCCGGGAATTATTTGACAATAGCATCGTAACTTTTCAACCGATTCTAACGAAATTTGAAACCCTTATATTGTTTTACAATCTCTTTCGAATGATATAATTGCCAAGGTCCCCTCAAGGTTAGTCCGGGAAGTATCTGGGAATAGCATCGTAACTATTCGGCCAATTCTAACGAAATTTGAAACCCTTATGTTGTTTTATATTCTCTTTCGAAAGATATAATTGCCAAGGTCTTCCCAAGTTTAGTCCGGGAATTATTTGACAACAGCATCGTAACTATTCATCCAATTCTAACGAAATTTGAAACCCTTATGTTGTTTACATTCTCTTTCGAAAGATATAATTGCCAAGGTCTTTCCAAGGTTAGTCCGGGAATTATTTGACAACAGCACCGTAACTATTCATATAATTCTAAAGAAATTTAAAACCGTTATGTTGTTTTACATTCTCTTTCGAATGATATAATTGTCAAGGTCTTTCCAAGGTTAGCCCGAGAATTATTTAGCAATATCATCGTAACTATTCGACCGATTCTAACGAAATTAGAAACCCTCATGTCTTTTTACATTCTCTTTCAAATGATATAATTGCTAAAGTCATCCCAAGGTTAGTCCAGGAATTATCAAACGGAATATAACTAAGGGTCGGATTGCCTACTTGTTGAAAGTTAGAAGATCGTAAGGTCATATGGTAATAAGGTCATAAGTCAGAATAATTAAGAGCACGTGACTTAGGTCTGTTTACCTTGTTGAAAATAGTCGGTCTGTTTACTTTATAATATTTGAAAGGAAGAATATAAATAACGACTGGTTGTCTTCATGTGCGTTTGTGTCGTGTGTAAATGTGTGTGTTGGATGGAAATTACTAGAATCATAAATCACAGGGTGAAATTCGAGACCCACGCGCTGAATAAAACCAAATGATTTATCATCATCATCACTAACTCTATAATTTAAGAAGGGGATTTTTTTGAGTATTTGAATAATAATTTTATCTTAGTTTGGTTATGACTTATGTTTTTTATAAAAGTTATTTCTAATAATTCTTTTATAATATCAAAAAACAAAATGGTGAAGTTCAGAAATAAATATAAGTATCGAAATTTTGTGAATTTTTTAAAACCCAAAGAATTACAAATGGTGAAGTTCAGAAAATTTATTTTTATATATCTTCTTCTATAACTATATTTTAGCAACGTGATATTTTGAAAGGGGGGAAATTTAGTTCAGATTTCCTTTTTAAAATTATTATAATTGGCGAAGTTCAGACAATTTATAAAAATTTAACCATGGCTGCTTTTTTTTAGATTTTAAATTTTAATCTTAGTATCTTTTATGGTTTCGAGGTGAATTATTTTTATATTTGATCTCTCGGGGAAACAACAAATTCCTAAGAGGTCATATATAAGTCAATGGGGATGTCGGTTATTTTTAAGGACATTTGGGAGAATAAATTCTAAAATGTCATTGTACGATGATGGCCGTCAAGTGGAAATTGGCCGTCAACTGGAAAGTGGTTGTCAACTGGAAAGTGGCCATCCCAGTGGAAAATGGCTGTTCAAGGGGAAAGAAGCTAGATATAAACTGTAAAGTGGCCCTGCAAGTGGAAAGCAGCAACATATAAACTGTAAAGTGGCCCTCAAGTGTAAAGTAGCCCTAAAGTGTAAAGTGGCTGTTAACTGGAAAGTAGCTACATTTAAACTGTAAAGTGGCCCTCAAGTGTAAAGTGGCCGTCCAAGTGCAAAGTAGCCATAAACTGTTAAGTGGCCATCCAAGTGTAAAGTGACCCTCAAGTGTAAAGTGACCCTCAAGTGTAAAGTGGCTGTCCTTGTGTAAAGTGGCCCTCAAGTTTAAAGTGGCCCTCAAGTGTAAAGTAGCCCTAAAGTGTAAAGTGGCCCTCAAGTGTAAAGTAGCCCTAAAGTGTAAAGTGGCTGTCAACTGTAAAGTAGCTACATATAAACTGTAAAGTGGCCCTCAAGTGTAAAGTGGCCGTCCAAGTGCAAAGTAGCTATAAACTTTAAAGTGGCCGTCCAAGTGTAAAGTGACCCTCAAGTGTAAAGTGGTCTTCCTAGTGTAAAGTGGCCCTCAAGTTTAAAGTGGCCCTTAAGTGTAAAGTGTAAAGTGGCTGTCAACTGGAAAGTAGCTACATATAAACTGTAAAGTGGCTCTCAAGTGTAAAGTGTTGTATCCACGTGGAAAGTAGCCATAAACTGTAAAGTGGCCCTGAAGTGTAAAGTGGCCCTCCAAGTGGAAAGTAGCCATAAACAGTAAATTGACCCTCAAGTGTAAAGTGACCCTCAAGTGTCAAGTGGCTGTCAACTGGAAAGTGGCCTTCCTAGTGTAAAGGGGTCCCTCAAGTGTAAAGTAGCCGTAAAGTGTAAAGTGGTCGTCAACTGGAAAGTAGCCACCAACTGTAAAGTGGCCGTCCAAGGGCAAAGTGGCTGTCAAATCGAAAGTAGTCAACTGCAAAGGGCCCTTCATGTGTAAATTGGCCCTCCCAGTATAAAGTGGACGTCCAAGTGGAAAAGTGGAAAGTGGCCGAGTAAAGTGTAGCTCCTTCATCACGTACACCTCACGCAGAATAAAATTCTTACCGAAAGAAATCAATTGTGGATATTTTGCCTCCAATTTTAAACCTTACTTCGGTTTCTGGTAAACACAAGGGAGGCAAACAATATTTTGGAAATAAAACCTTTAAAATCCCTTTCCGTCTGCCAAATTTTATTTTTGGATTACTTGTATCATCTATGATTTTGCCTTCCTTATATCTCATCTTCCTTGAAGGATCTTTTGAGCTAACAAGTGTTCGAATTGATTACAAGAACTGTCACCAATGTATTGCAATACTATCCCCACTCTTTCCTACATTTTAGCTTTCAATTGGTGAAGTTTGCAGCTTTCCTTATGTTCACTCGTTCCGTATTTCTCCCACACATTTTCGTTCAGATTCAAATTATGGGGCTTGACTAGGCGACGGTGGAACGCTAATATTGTTCTGAAGGAACCACTCGCGGATAATGAAATAAACATAAAGGTCAGTATAAACATAAAGGTCAGTATGACAATCGCTGGTGAACCCGAGGGCACCAGCAACAAATCCTCTTTGGGGAGAGGTGCCAGGAAGTATTTTGACACCAAACAGCGTTCAGGTGGAACCTTCGTCGCCCCGAGGCAGAGGGACATGTTCCGCATGAGGTATGTGGATATAGATACTTTCACTCCATAGGTATGTGGATATAGATGCCTTCAGAGCTATGTGATTGTAGATACCCATCGGCAGGATTCCTTGAAACACAGTGTGTGCGTGTATGTGTGTGTGCGCGCGCTGCCCAGACGGGAGAGGAAAAACGTCAGTGTTGTAATGGCTATGTATGTGATGAGAAGTGTAAGATTTACCTACCTGAATACAGGGATGAGCACAGCGCGTCCATCAATTGGTAACCAGATCTCTCCGTGCGCTGACGTTTGTGTTTGCTTGTCAGAGATGAGAGAGAGAGAGACAGAGAAAGAAAGACGCGCGCTGCTGCGCCTTCAGTGTAGAGAGAGAGAGAGAGAGAGAGAGAGAGAGAGAGACAAGAGACACCCGGTCAACCCTTTTGTGCGAAATCCTGAGACGCCGTGGTGGCCTGAAAAACCGCCATTGCGGGAAGTAGCAACTAGTTTGACAACGCAAAAGGTCCCTTCTGGAGTCTGAATAAGTTTTTGCCTCACTGACCTAGGAAGCTTGCGATCGTGCTAATAGGGTGAGACTACTCTCGCCTGCCGATGCGTCGGACTCTGGAACCCTACCTTTCAGAGAGAGGTGAGGAAATCCCCATTCGACCCCACTATAAATCCTCCGTCGCTAGAGTTGGAAGGCAGTATCCGCCGCCCTTTCGTCTCCCGTCATTACCCGCTATTCGCGTCCCGTTGGACTCGGCCCAATTCTCGCAGAACCCCTCACGTTCCGTGTATTCTCATATTAATTCGCGTCCAGTTTCGATTCGTGTTCTAACACGAAAGCAAGATCTAAGTTCATCCCGTAATAGTTATTGTCAAGAGACTATTATTTGAACTTTACGCCAATGCAAGGATTACTCCCTCGGACCAAATCTCCGAGGTACCAACAACGCGCACCTCTCCTGTGCAACTACTCTCTCTTCTACCCCCCCTTCCCCTCCCAGTGAAAGCCTCCATCGTCGGCTTCGTATAGGTTTAAGGTCATTCGTTCGACCCTCGGTCAATATTGTTCGTTTGTTTGTACTGCGACCGTCCCAGCCAAGTCTCCCCTCCTTTTAGCCGCTGAGACTCATGTACGTCTAATGTGTCTATAGCTTGTTTTAAAACTCCTTTTAACTTTGTAAAAGAATATTAATTTGCATATTAGTAAAGTGATTTTTGTACCCGTTTTTCTATTGTCCCAGAACTTCCAAGATAGTCGCCTATTTGGCCAACCTACATTCAGTTAATTTGCACCCTGATTGTATTATAAATCTCCCACGCACATAGCGGTCATCGACCTCGGCTGAGAAACGCAGAAAGGAATAATTTTACCCTATTCTTCGACACCGCTCATGCTGGGATCGAACCCGGTTCCGCGACGTTGGCTGACCAACCCCGTATCCACCCGGCTAGCAAGAGTTCTATCACTCACGTGTTATTTTCGCAGGGTTTCGTATCATTGTCTTACTGGAAAATCCAATCATCATGAATTCCAAACTTCCCCAGACTTAAAGTTAGTGGAGGGGAGGAATTGGCTCGAAAGTGTCAATTATAATTATTTTCTTATCCAACTTAATCATTTTCATCCCTCAATTTACTTTTAATTTGAATAGGAATCAAACTTCACTCTCCCCTGCCTCGATGTGCTCATCCACCGTGATATTGATTCAAACTCTCTCCTTTTTAGTCGCATGCACACCACTCTCTAACTTACTATGTCGGTCCGTACGTCGGTCGGTCGGATGGCAACCATTTTACTTTCCAATGAGTTTGGGGGAAATAACATCGTAACTATTTGGCAAATTCTAACGAAATTTGAAACCCTTATGTTATTTTACATTCTCTTTCGAATTCAATAATTGACAAAGTGCTCCCAAGGTTATCCTGGGAATTATATTGTTTGGGCAATAAAATCGTAACTCTATAGCCGATTCTAACGAAATTTGAAACCCTTATGTTGTTTTACATTCTGTTTCGAATTATATAATGCCAAGGCCCTCCCAGGGTAAGTCTAGGAATTATTAAAAGAAAATTAACTATGGGTTGGATTGCCCCACTTGTGGAAAGTTTTAATGGTCGTAAGGTCATAAGTCAGAATAATTGAGAACACGCGACTTAGATTGCTCATAGCAATCAAATAAATCAATTGTTTCAATCATGTTCCTCCGCGCGTGCAGAGTATGTGATCCTAAATCCATGGATCGTGAAATACTTAACATTAAGAACATCCTTGTAGGCTAGCCTCCTCCACTTTATTTGACTCGCTTTGTTGTAGGTCGCATGCTCCTGCGCCAGAGGGAGACAGGCTTACCCCCCAACGCCGTAGCGCACTTCCTTCTTGCTGTAATTTTGCTTATCTTGTTTTTATTTGCTATTTTCTTAGCTTGTTTTTTTAGTCTTTGTTTGTTGTTTTTACCCTTGTATTTGTTTTTGTTACAAGTTTTTGCTTCTTTTTATTTAATTTAGCCTAGTATTAAGGCTGCAGTGTGCTTACGGCGACCTTAGGCTTAGCAGGAGGTCGCTTGATAGGGTCTCTAAATTTTAAAAAATAACATCCTTGATCGTCTCTCCTATCGAGCATCTTTCATTGACGAGGCCTATTTGCAAGAACGCCAAAACACATAGGCTTAGTTTCATTTCTGTTATGGCTACGTGGATTTAGTGTTCTTAATTTTTTTTAAAATTGAGATAAAAATTAAGTACACAATCCACCCACCCATAGCAGAAGTGTATCCAACACCGAGCGCATTGTTCTCCCTGACAAACCATCCATCTCAAAGATAGTCTTAAAGCTTTCCAAACTCTCTCAACAACGATTCAACGATGGTAAAAGATATGAAAAAGTGTGGTGATAGAGTGTAGATATAGAGAGAATAAGAGTTAATTCTAGATGGAGAGAATATGTGCCAGGTTGTCTGGCAACCTCATTTGATTTTCATTATATTTTCATTTACAATGTTGTTTGTTCTTCATTTTTAGCATTCAAGCCTTTTTCTTTGTTTTAAATCTTTCTTAGTTTTTCCGACTTGATTTTGCACCCAAACTCTCTCAAAAATGAACTAATCCAGAATAAGACCCGTTCTCTTATTAAAGTAGGTGTATATAAAATTCCATGTACAATTTGGATGAAATGTACATAGGACAAACTGGACGTAGCATATCTCAAAGGATTTCTAAACGCACATATTATGTGCGCACGGGCAACGTGCCCAGTGCGATCTTTCAACACATGTGTGAAACTAACCATGAGAATCGAGTGGAACAAAAACGGAATTTATATATACATTGAATGATTAGGTTAAGCAACAGCCACTCTAATCCACACTAATCGATTCTCTCCCAAACTTTAATCTATCGAAAGAGAAATTAAAATTTAATCTCTTTCTCTTATCGCCTCTTAAATAGGATCACCTCAAAGAGGAGTCAGCTGCTCTTTATTTATTTTGCCTCCGTGCGAGAGTTTGTGCGTGGCTCCCTTTCTCTCGTTGGACGTTTACTCTTTTTTCTCTTCGGTAAATAAAGATACGTTAAGGTAAAAGTTTGTCAGTCTTTGTACGGCTGAAGCGTGGATTGTGATTCTCTTAAACTAGTCTTGTACTAGTGAATAAAAGTTTTTCTCAATGTTTTGGTTTTTCATGAAAATTAATAACCAAACCTAAGCACAACCACGGTTGAATCGGATTCAGCAATTATTTTTCCGCTTAAATCTTGATAACTGGTCGCTGAATTTCCCGGGCTGGGGGATCTTCGCGCGGGTTATTTATCTCAATACTGGGCCAAGCAGATTCCCTACCACTTGTCCCTTGTACTCTACACGAGTTCGTTCACACAAACTCGTGGACTATTTGACTTCTTAGAGTCTGGCATCATCCCTTTTCTTTGACTCGCTTCAGTGTGGGTCGCATGCTCCGGCGCGTAGAGAGGCCGGCCAATGCCTGAACGTGCTTTCTTCTTTTCATTTGCTGTTTTGCTTCTTCCTTTGTTTTCTGTGGTCTCTTTTTGACGTTTGCATTTTTACTGATCACAAATCGAGGTTAAATGACTGATGAGTAATTATTAGTCTATTTCGTAATATTTTTGTGTAAAAATAAATGTTTGAATCTTTTTTTTAATTCCTTAAATGGCTTTTCAAAATAATGGCGTGCACAATTTTGTTGCTCTCCATCAAGGTGCTTGAAATGCAAGAAAATAGTTGCAGGGGTATTGTTTCAAGGAGCACCCTCTTTAGGACCCCCAATGGCTTTAAATGAAGGCTAAAATCGCCTCTTAGTAAGATTCCAGCTCAATGATCGGGTTGCTTATAGTTTCAAGCATGCTTACGATTGGAAATGAGTAGGTGTAAACGCTTCAGCGCTGAAATGAGGCGAAGACGTTTCGACAAAGGTAGAGTCGAGCATGCGAACAAGTCTCAAACCACAGAGAAAAAACCTTACGAGGAGGATCCGCTGGTAGTAAATATAAAGAATGGACTAGACTGGCGAAAGTGATATCCTCTCATGAAACTCCCTTCCGTTTTAGCAAGAGAAAAGATAGGGTGTTTTCACGAGTCATTCTTTGGGTCCACTGTGAAGTATCTGGACACATGTCTTGGGCTGCTTCTCTTCTAAGGAAAATGAGGCATAAATAATTTTGCTCAAGAAAATTGTCCTAAACTCAAAATCATACCAAAAAATGTTTCATCAGTACCTTTACCAAACAGTTCAGGAAGGACCAAGTTAGGGATGAGAACTGTATTTTTCAGGATGATGGCGCACCTTGTCACCAAGCAAAAGCAATAACTAAATTCTACGGCTGAAAACACCTAAGATTAAACTTTGGGGGGGCCTTGTTTGGTCCACGAAATCGCCAGATTTGAACCAAATAGATAATTTCTAGGCGATAATCAAACTGACGATTGATAAACAGAAGCCATCAGCTTGTATGCAATTGCAGGTGTCTATTGAACAAAAATGGAGCAATATCGGTCGAGATAGCTTCCGAAATTTGGTCTCCATCCGGCCAAAACGAATTGAACTAATCCTGAAGAACTAGGGACATCTTTGTAAATATTGACTGTGCGCATCTATTGACTGTATTTATTAATAAAATGAGTTTGGATCTATTTTTTTTTATATTTCACCTTCAAATTATGATAAAAAGATAGTAAAAAAAATGAAAATGAAACATTTGATTAGTTCAATTAATCATCATCATCATTACTAACTCTTATAATTTAAGAAGGGGATTTTGGGGAGTATTTGAATAATAATTTCATCTTAGTTTGGTTATGACTTGTTTTTATATCAAAGTTATTTCTAATAATTCTTTTATAATATCAAAAAAACAAAATGGTGAAGTTCAGAAATAAATATAAGTATCAAAATTTTGTGAATTTTTTTAAAACCCAACGAATTACAAATGGTGAAGTTCAGAAAATTTAGTTTAAGAGTTCCTTTTTAAAATTATTATAATTGGTAAAGTTCAGAAAATTTATAAAAATTTAACCATGGCTGCTTTTTTTTAGATTTTAAATTTTAATCTTAAGAGCGAAGCGCAAGCTCCCCCCGTATGAGGGGGATGGGGCGAAGCCATTACCTGGTTTTCTTATATAAAAAATACAGTAGTCTCAAAACCTTTGGCCATTACTCTCCGTCTTATATGTAACATCCTTGCTATTTCATTTTTCAACATTTAATCAGTATTTAGCTTTAAAAAATACCATGAAGGTATAATTTTTAAGTATTTAATTGCCTTCATTATTGGTTTAATTATCGAAGGGTATCATCTGCTATTTTTCTGAATAATTATGAAACTTTATATGCTTAGATATATTCTATATAACTGTATTTTAATGGCCCAAAGAAATGGAAACTGGTAATAAACCCGGAAAAACGTTAGGGAAATTATTATTACGTTTCCCATTTTCTTCTTAAGCTTTAATGGTACACGTAATAATAATTTCCTTAGCGTTTTTCCGGGTTGTGTTACCAGTTTTCATTTCTTTGGGCCTTTAAAATACATCTATTATATATCACGTGTCATGTGATTTTCAATTATTCTATATTACAATTTATTTAGCTGGGGCTATCTTGGCTCGTATTTTCCCTTGCATTTACTGACCATTTGTTTCCCATATATACTTTTAGCAGTCAATGGCTTCGTCACTCACCCTTCCCTACGGGGGAGCTTGCGCTTCGCTACTAAGATTTAAAAACTAAAAAAAGCATCCATGGTTAATTTTTTATAAATTTTCTGAACTTCGTCAATTATAATAATTTTAAAGGGGAAGTCTAAACTAAATTCCCCCCCCTTTCAAAATATCACGTTGCTAAAATATAGTTATAGAAGAAAATATATAAAAATAAATTTACTGAACTTCACCATTTGAAATTCTTTGGGTTTTAAAAAATTCACAAAATTTCGATACTTATATTTATTTCTGAACTTCACCATTTTGTTTTTTGATATTATAAAAAAATTATTCGAAATAACTTTGATATAAAAACATAAGTCATAACCAAACTAAGATGAAATTATTATTCAAATACTGAAAAAATCCCCTTCTTAAATTATAGAGTTAGTGATGATGATGATGATGATGATGATGATGATCGTCATCATCATCATCATGATAAATAGCCAATAGCTTGTTATCGAGGGCTTGAACTACAGGGTGCCCCTAAAGTCTTCGATTTTATATAGCTTTTGGAAAGGTTTGATGCAGCTTCGGACGTCGGAGGCTGCAGGTTTCTCATTGGCGATTGATATTTTTTTTCTTTGTTATATTTAGTCATACTATGATATAGATTTGTTTGGGGGAGGGGTCAGTTTTGTGATGGGTAAATTTTTAATAGTCTAAAATAGGCTAAATAATTAACTTTAATAATTTGTATTTTCGCGTCCATGCTCTTCCTGGCCATTGACAGAATAGAACCTTTAACCAACCCCCTTCCTCAACTATAGCTACCTTCCCTAGTAAAAACTAATATATCCAAATCTTCGAAGAAAATCAAACTTTAACAAGTACGAAAAATTCTTAACCCATAGGAATCTTGTAACTTCCCGAACAAGTATTCCTCAATCAACAATGACCAAGAAGGTAGCCGGTAAATCCCTCAAACAATCAATATAGGTATCTATAACAGAAAAGGACTTCGGCACTAACAAGCGAAAAATAAAATTCACCGAGCAAAAATCTATATCGAATCTCCCCATAAACAGATGAATGCTTTGCAGCTTCTTGTATGAGACCTCAATTTAATATTTGACGTCATAAAGATTTGTGCAAAGGAATTGGACGTTCAAGTGCTTCACTTCGCCAGCTGCAAATTCCCTAATTTAAACAAATATCTAATGAAAATTTCTTCAGTTTCATTCACTTTATCTCAATTATTTTTTATCGTTCCATTTTAAGCCATAATGTGTGCTGTAGGAAAAATGATGGTATCCTTGATAAAGAAATGCATTAGGGAAAACTTAAATAAACATAAGTTGACCAGAGAAGCAGTTTCGCCACTCCTTCTTACAGGAGGAGATTACGATTCGCAGGATAGCCTAGCCTAAAATAGAATAGCCTAGCTGTGCCGGCCTAACCTAGCCTAGCTTAGTATAATCTAGCTAGCCTAATATAACCTAGCATAGTATAGCCTACTTTATCCTACCTTAGCTTAGTATAGCCTAGCCTACCGTATCCTAGTATAGCCTAGCCTACCGTATCCTAGTATAGCCTAGCCTATCTTAGTAGACCCTAGTCTAACTTAGTATATTTTAGTATATCCTAACCTAGTATAGCCTTGTTTAGCGTAGCATTACCGAGTGTAGCATAGCCTAACCAGGTATGGCTTAGCATTGTATGCCAGAGCCTAGAGTAGCGTAGCCAGGTATAGCCAAGCTAGAATAGGCTACTACAGCTTATCCTAGCATAACAAAACCTAACATAATATAGCCAAGCATATCATATTATAGCCTAGTCTAGTATATCCTAGACTAGTATAGCATTCTATAGATTAGAATAACCTTGCATAGCTTAGCTTATTATAGGCTTGGTTAGCTAGCCTATCGTAGCCTAATATAGTATTACCTAGATAGCATAGCAGAGCATATTATACTTTAGCCTACCATAGCATAGTATATTAATACCTAGCCTAGTATAGTTTAGCATAGCTTACTCTAGCCTAGTATAGTATAATCTAGCCTAGCAATAACTATCCCAGATAAGTATAGCTATACTATCCTATTATACCTTAGTCAAACATAGCTTAGTATTGTCTAGCCCAGCATCCTTTATGCTATCCTAGCATAGCATTTTCTAGCCTAAATTAGCGTAGTATATCTTACCCTTGCACATTACATCTTAGCATAGTATAACCTAGCCTATAATGGCATATTCTAGGCTTGCTTAGCAAAGTATAGCATATTATAGCCTAGTCTAGTCTAGCAGAGTATCGGCCGAATAGTTATGATGTTAGTGCCAAAACAAGTAATTCCCGGGCTAAGCATAGGGAGACTTTGGCAATTATATCATTGAAAGAAAATGCAAAACAACATAAGGGTTTCAAATTTCGTTAGAATCGGCCGAATAGTTATGATGTTATTGCCAAAACAAATTAATTCCCGGGCTAACCTTAGGGGGACAATGGCAATTCTATCATTCGAAAGAGAATGTAAAATAACATAAGGTTTTCAAATTTCGTTAGAATCGGCCGAATTGTTATTATGTTATTACATAAACAAAAAGAAACGCGAAACAGGGACCGACCGACATAATGAGATAGAGAGACGTTCGCGACTAGACTCGCACGCGACTAAAAATTAAAAGGTTTCGGGTACATATCTCCTAATAATTTAGTTTTGGTCTAGGGTTTTTTTTAGTCGCAGGCGATTCTACATCTCACTATGTCAGTCGGTCCCTTTTTGCTTTTTTTTCATAACATTGTAACTATTCGGCCGATTCTAACAAAATTTGAAACTACTATGTTGTTTTGCATTCTCTTTCAATGATGTAATTGCCAAAGTCCTCACAAGTTTAGCCCAGGAATTATTTTGTTTTGGCAATAACATTATAACTATTCAGCCGATTCTAACGAAATTGGAAACCCTTGTTTTTTAAAAAATTCTCTTTCGAATGATATAATTGCCAAAGTCTCCCCAAGGTTAGCCCGGTAATTATTTTGTTTTGGCAATAACATCATTGTAGCGTCCGGCGTGTACGTCCAAAATAGGACACACGCGAGAGTCGCTACACACATTAAGTACAGAGAGAAAGAAAAGTAAAATTAGCGCCGTTTACGAGAATGTCACACAGTAGTAAACGGAGCACAGTTATCTCTGTTAGAGTTGGTCGAGGCAATCTTAGGCAAACATTATAATCAAGGCAGAATCCAGAATAAACCGGTTAGCTATCACTGTTAAACAAATAGAAGCCAGGTCAGAAAGCTGTCTCTATGGCAATATGCCACCTCCCACAGAGAATTTTACACAATAGTTGGAGTGCCTTCCTTATCAATACGAGTGTGTTCGGCACTAGCCAATCAAAAGTCGTTATGTTAATACCGACAAATCAACAGGCCGGTACATAAGAGGGAGGCGTGGCTTAGTTGGACGAGGAACTTGTAGGGGCTGGCTTAAATTGAATATATATATATATATATATATATATATATATATATATATATATATATATATATATATATATATATATATATATATATATATATATACACTCGTAACTATGGAAGCCAGAACAAAGAGAATAAGATTACTGTTTTATTTAGCAATATATCGCGTTATATATTGCTCAGTCGGATCTCTCGGATTCCCGTAATTCATCTTTGTAAATAGTCGTGTACATAACGCAGACATTAAGGTGTAACTCATAAAGCTTTTATTCGTCCTGCCTCCTCTAGACTCTGTTCGCACTTGACCTCGAACTTAATTTAGGTCATAACTTAGAACTTAAAACTTAATTAAAGAACTTTTGTAAAGTGCAATAAGATCTTGTTCAATAATAATTCTATTTTTGCTTTGGTGACTTTAATATTCTGACGTTCCTCAATCTTCCTGCTTCAAGGCCTTATTAATCGGGAAAACAGCCGTTGCGCATTCTCCTCGTTAATCGCAATTCCTCGCGATTACATAACTCCCGAACTACCGGTGTTCTACCCTGGTGTGGTTTATCCTCATCCTCCGGACTATTTTACCCCGTCGCTAGAATAAGAACACCCCTCCACTTAGGGCACCCCATAGCAATCAAAAAACTACTCTCGTAGGAATTAAGGAAGGGAACGCAAACCAACCGGGCAATCTGTATCAACCGGAGTCCTTGCCAAAAGATTATGCGATAACTCGGTAATCTATCACCATTACTGGCAACCAGCGACCCTCTTCCAAGGCTCTTGAGTTGTCCTCACGATTATCTTTAAAGATTACCCCCAATAACTGGCAACCTTCAAGAGCTCCCCCCCCCCCTCCGATGTCATAACTATTTGGCTGATTCTAACGAAATTTGAAACCATTATGTTGTTTTACATTCTCTTTCGAATGATATAATTACCAAGGTCTTCCCAAGGTTAGCCGTGGAATTATTTGGCAATAACTTAATAACTATTCGGCCTATTTTAACAAAATTTGAAACCCCTATGTTGTTTTACATTCCCTTCCGTATGATATAATTATCAAAGGCCTCCCAAGGATAGCCCGGGAATTATTTTGTTTTGGCCATAACATCATCACTATTCGGCCGATTCTAACGAAATTTGAAACCCTTATGTTGTTTTACATTCTCCTTGGAATGGTAGAATTGCGAAGGTGCTAGGAATATAGGGAATAGAGTAGTAGGGTTTATTGGGATAGCGTGAGAAATAGGATTACTTATATTCTGATATCCACCTTGCAGTAGATTGCCCTATTCTTGACTATGCGGTGCAATTCTGGTCACCCTATTATAGAATGCATTTTGCTGTGCTTGAGTCTGTTAAAAGAAGGATGACTAGAGTGATTCATGGGTTGAGGAGCTTAACCTTAATGGTCAAAGGCTTAGCAATGGCTGTAAGTTAGACAAGTTTAAGTTTAAGAAAGAGATTGGTTGAAATTGGTTAACAAATCGAGTGGTAGATGAATGGAATAGGCTCACTAGTCATTTTATAGAAGCGTCCTCCTTGCGAAGTCTTAAGAATAGATTGGATAGATTTATGAATGAGGATGCTGGGTGGGACTGAACTTGATGAGGGCAACAGGAGATGCCTCAATTAATCTATTGATTATCCCTTTGCTCACTCCTTTTCTTATGTTCTTAAATCTCAAAAACCTACCGAAATTTGGTTCTCACAAACTATTCATCTAATATTATTAATTACACTTCTTTTTACATTTTCAGACACAGTAGATGTGAAGTTTCTCTTTTTACCTGCTGCGAAGCGCCAGGTCTAGGCGTCGCTTATTTTTTTCAAAAGGAGGAAAGTTCAATTGTACCCATTTACAGCCATGAAATAAGCCATATGACCGTGGGACATATGGTTATTCACCCTGGAGATTTCAAATCTGCCATCGGATTTGGCGCTGGGTGGCGCCATCTAGTGGCAAAAGCCTCATTTAGCCATTCCAAGGCACTTGTAAGCGATTTGAACTATGGGAAACCATCGATGCAATAACCATTTATCATCTTATCACAAAACGTCGCCATCGGAGGGACTTTCCCTCTTGCTGTATTGACTTCTTATAAAAAGCTTCCTTAAAAACTAGTCATTTATTCTTGATCTATTGAACTCGAACTCTTCGAATAGGTTTAAAGTTATTACGCCTAAGAATAGTAAGCGTCTAATTTCCGCCATAAAAGTACTTTATCTTTCGTTTCAATTATGTCCTTCGCGGAGGTTAGCTGTCACCGTATTGGGATGTGCGAGGTCGCTGTCGCTTGTGTCTTGCACTCAGAACGGGTTCGTGCACACAGACTTGAAGACGATCTGACTTTTTAGAAGAGGCTGGCGTCCTCCATTTTATTGACTGTTGAAGGTCGCAAGTTCCTGCGTCGGGGGGAGCTACTCCCGACGCCGGAACGTGCCTCCTTCTTCTTTTTACTTTCTTTTTTCTTTTTGTTTCTTTGTTTTTGTTTTTATTGATTTGTTTTTGTGTTTTTTTTAATCTAGCTTAGTATTAGGCTATAGCGTGATTATGGTCATTTTTTTAGTCGCCAGATTCCCTCCCCCCCACCGCCCCAAATCTTAAAGTAACCCCTAACATCCAACTGCACTGATTATTGACTTAAATATCGACATAGTTAATCCTTCTTTAATCTTTCTTTAATCTTAGTCATAGATTTTTTTTCCTACCTCTCATTACACGTACCATCTACTTCTTTCCTACTTCATCTTGTATTAATCATATCTGGTACAATCAACTTTCTAAAACTTCGGAATAATTGGAGCCGGCATAAACTAAACACACACACTTTCACCACCTTCCCGATATTTGTTTTAATTCTTTTATTTATTTATTTTTTAATCTAAAGGGCCATCTGGCGAGTACCCTTAATGGGTTCCATCTTCACACCAAAGCAAAAAAACACTTCGCCCAGAAATTATTCCATGATCAGTCAAACAAACTTCTGCAAGCTGCATAAATCTTTCACCAATTACTGCAACTTTATTTGTCATTGAATTAATCTAAGGAATAAGAGGTAGAATCATTTTCTAATAGCTTCCATAATATGTGCATCTATTGCTATGTTTACTTTAACTTTCGCCCTAATCCCCATAACCCCCCCCTACATTGATTATTACAAATCTACTCATCTGTATTAACAATAACTATACACTTTTAAAAGAGTACAAATAGGTTAATGAGTTTTGTATACCTCCTAGAATACAAAACATTAACTCCCATTTTTCGACCGGCTAAAACAAATTATTTTCACCACAATTTCAAGTCAAGTTTCACTGATAGCGAAACCGCATGAAAAATGTTAGTTAAACCATTAATTAACACCCGCAAACCGATAAGTCTCTGAACTTATCTACATCTGTAAATCTTTTAAAAACCTTCGTGATGTCATGATTTTAAACTCTTACTCTAGTAACAACATTAGTGAATTAGTTAACTGAATTCCGCCAAACCATATCTCTCTGAACAGATGTATGTTTGACATTAAAATTAAGTCCTTTGTTTTTCCCTTTAAATAATACTGAAGTATTGTTAACTATTCTAAGATTAAAAAACGTCTCTTCCCTAAATTATGTTCCTAACTTGATATACAAACTTACAGCTAATATTCCTAGTTCAATATTATCTTTTTAATGATTCCGTATTATTTAGTTATTCATTGATGCATGAAACTTGCTTGTATCACTCCAATTATTAATTAAAGCAGTCGTAAACTTAAAATTATTTGTCTATTTCCTTATTCGCGCATTTATCCAAGATAATTAAAAACTAATGTATGTGCTTTAGACTTCAGGTTTTCTTACTGACCTTAAAATCTTATATCCTTTATAATGTGTGTTCCGTCCAAACGTTAGCATGTCTGAAGCAATCCATCAATTTCTTCTCAAAATATGATACCTAAAATTGCTCACACATAACTTTTCTTGATTTCTACAAAGCTTCTGATCTGGTGAATCATAAAATCCATCTCAAAAAATTAAATCAAATCGAGGTTTGAGACAACACTAATCCTTGCTCCACACCATACCTGACAAATCATCAATAATTTCTAGCCTCTAATGGCATTCTCTCAGCTCCGTCGGCTATCACCATAAGAGTTCCACAAGGCTGTGTCTTAAGCCCCCTCCTGTACGTAATTCACATTAATCACATGTCCTGTCCTTCCAATTTATATTTTTTCTTAGAAAATGAAATAATTCTTAGCTTTCTAATTCACTCCAATATATGTGCCCACCTTCAGCCAGGTGTATACCCATAGATAAAAAGAGCCATTACTTTGTAAAGGGCATGGGATATGAAGATTTATATCTACCTATATTCTATCAAATATCTATGGATGTTTTCTATGATCTGGTTTGCTACCAATCTATTTTCAATTGCCCTGAGAGGCTTTGCTAAATTGTACTCGTGTTCTAAATATAAAAGCGAGGGAACTGCTACAAAAAAGGAAGCTGTAGGGTGTTTCTGTAATATGAACTAGTGAATATTTTCTTTGCAACTGTTTTGTGAAGAGTTGGCATTTATTTACTACATCTGCATTTCTGAACGTATTTTTTTATTTTCGTAATTCTATTTTTATTCTTTCCTATCTATACGTTGAGCGAACATATTCTATTGTATGAGGGTAGTTTTAAATGGTTCCTTATGATTCAATAATTTATTTATTATCAATTGAGTATTATTGTTTCATATATGCGGGAAATCTATAGGTATAAATTATAGTTCCCCTGCAAGAGTTTAGAGTATTTTTTTAATGCCTGTATCTCATCTCTCTCTTCCGTGCCTGATGGGATTTTTTGATGCCTGTATCTCATCCCTCTTCTCCGTGCCTGATGAGATTTTTGATGCCTGTATCTCATCCCTCTTTTCCCTGCCTGATGGGATTTTTGATTCCTGTATCTCATCCCTCTTTTTCCTGCCTGATGGGATTTTTGATGCCTGTATCTCATCTCTCTCTTCCGTGCCTGATGGGATTTTTTGATGCCTGTATCTCATCCCTCTTTTCCCTGCCTGATGGGATTTTTGATTCCTGTATCTCATCCCTCTTTTTCCTGCCTGATGGGATTTTTGATGCCTGTATCTCATCCCTCTTTTTCCTGCCTGATGGGATTTTTGATTCCTGTATCTCATCCCTCTTTTTCCTGCCTGATGGGATTTTTGATGCCTGTATCTCATCTCTCTCTTCCGTGCCTGATGGGATTTTTTGATGCCTGTATCTCATCCCTCTTTTCCCTGCCTGATGGGATTTTTGATTCCTGTATCTCATCCCTCTTTTTCCTGCCTGATGGGATTTTTGATGCCTGTATCTCATCTCTCTCTTCCGTGCCTGATGGGATTTTTTGATGCCTGTATCTCATCCCTCTTTTCCCTGCCTGATAGGATTTTTGATTCCTGTATCTCATCTCTCTTTTTCCTGCCTGATGGGATTTTTGATTCCTGTATCTCATCCCTCTTTTTCCTGCCTGATGGGATTTTTGATGCCTGTATCTCATCTCTCTCTTCCGTGCCTGATGGGATTTTTTGATGCCTGTATCTCATCCCTCTTTTCCCTGCCTGATGGGATTTTTGATTCCTGTATCTCATCCCTCTTTTTCCTGCCTGATGGGATTTTTGATGCCTGTATCTCATCCCTCTTTTTCCTGCCTGATGGGATTTTTGATTCCTGTATCTCATCCCTCTTTTTCCTGCCTGATGGGATTTTTGATGCCTGTATCTCATCTCTCTCTTCCGTGCCTGATGGGATTTTTTGATTCCTGTATCTCATCCCTCTTTTTCCTGCCTGATGGGATTTTTGATGCCTGTATCTCATCCTTCTTTTTCCTGCCTGATGGGATTTTTGATTCCTGTATCTCATCCCTCTTTTTCCTGCCTGATGGGATTTTTGATGCCTGTATCTCATCCCTCTTTTTCCTGCCTGATGGGATTTTTGATTCCTGTATCTCATCCCTCTTTTTCCTGCCTGATGGGATTTTTGATGCCTGTATCTCATCTCTCTCTTCCGTGCCTGATGGGATTTTTTGATGCCTGTATCTCATCCCTCTTTTCCCTGCCTGATGGGATTTTTGATTCCTGTATCTCATCCCTCTTTTTCCTGCCTGATGGGATTTTTGATGCCTGTATCTCATCCCTCTTTTTCCTGCCTGATGGGATTTTTGATTCCTGTATCTCATCCCTCTTTTTCCTGCCTGATGGGATTTTTGATGCCTGTATCTCATCCTTCTTTTTCCTGCCTGATGGGATTTTTGATTCCTGTATCTCATCCCTCTTTTTCCTGCCTGATGGGATTTTTGATGCCTGTATCTCATCCTTCTTTTTCCTGCCTGATGGGATTTTTGATTCCTGTATCTCATCCCTCTTTTTCCTGCCTGATGGGATTTTTGATGCCTGTATCTCATCCCTCTTTTTCCTGCCTGATGGGATTTTTGATTCCTGTATCTCATCCCTCTTTTTCCTGCCTGATGGGATTTTTGATGCCTGTATCTCATCTCTCTCTTCCGTGCCTGATGGGATTTTTTGATGCCTGTATCTCATCCCTCTTTTCCCTGCCTGATGGGATTTTTGATTCCTGTATCTCATCCCTCTTTTTCCTGCCTGATGGGATTTTTGATGCCTGTATCTCATCTCTCTCTTCCGTGCCTGATGGGATTTTTTGATGCCTGTATCTCATCCCTCTTTTCCCTGCCTGATGGGATTTTTGATTCCTGTATCTCATCCCTCTTTTTCCTGCCTGATGGGATTTTTGATGCCTGTATCTCATCCCTCTTTTTCCTGCCTGATGGGATTTTTGATTCCTGTATCTCATCCCTCTTTTTCCTGCCTGATGGGATTTTTGATGCCTGTATCTCATCCCTCTTTTAATGCCTGTATCCCAGTGACTTGTTTCCACATTTTGTCCATCTGAACCTTTTCCATAATCTCCCTCCTTATTTATCCACCCTTTTCTTCCTCTTTATCGTTCTTTACTAGGTCCGCTTGTCCCCAGGAGATACTTGTACCTTCTCATCTATCAATCAATCAATCAATAAATCAAAGCCGACATCCTTCTTAATCTCCAAGAATCTATGCTAAATCGAATGTCCCTTAAATCCCTGTCGCGCAGCGAAATCGAAATTATCTTCGTCGTTGTCAATTAGTGTCAATTAAACTCCTCTTGATTGGACCCCGCCCCCGGCTACCGTGCCTTCTATATCTGAAACTAGACAGACATATGACCATTTCTTTTACTCCTTATTTTTCGCCTTCATTACAAGCCCCTTGTGAACTCTCTTTGGCTGCAACTAATTTTGGAGGATGGTTCGCCGACCAGCTTTCGTCCATTCACTAAAAGTCAGTACCGGGATGTGGGGGTTCATTCACATTCTCTTGACGCAAGGTAAGGAGGAGGGGGTTAAAGGCATGCCCTTTTCATACCCCTTCTAATGTAACTGTGATACTCTACGCTGCGGAAGGTTTGACTACCGGGTAGGGGAAGTGGTTTTGAGTGGTAACAATTTTTGTCTTTTAATTTAAAGGGTCTCAACTGAGGCAAGTGGGGGCATAGTCGAAGAAAGTACGAATTATTTTGTGATAAATTTTATCCTACAATTAGGCTAAATAAGTTAAAAACCGACAAACAATAACCAACTTAAGTCACAAATAAATTAAGGTAAAAAAAAAAGACAAAACCAAGAATTTGCAAACATGCAAGATCAGGTGACATAGAACTGTGCTCCATCCTGGCTGAATCATTACCCCATCTCCCCAAACCCCACGACCCGCTCATAGACCACTTTGTGTCACGCAGGATCCGTGCCAGTGTACAAGAATAGCTCCAGGTCCCAAGAGGGGGTCGGTTTTCACGCCGTATCCCCTCTGTTTGAAGCCAGTGGGGCTCTGCCAGGCGCTGCGTCAATCCCCCACGGCCGATCTGGTTGCAATACACCGCTCGGTACGCGACGCACCCGGTTCGGAGACCGGATTGTGATCTTTAGCGACTTGCAAAACACCCGGAGTGCCCTCGGGGCATTGGAACCTCTGCGCCCCCTGCTTCGCTATATCCTTGACGCCATGGTTGCAGCGAGCCAGGCGGATGTCGAGATTATCTTCTGCTGGGTTCCTGGACATGTGGAAATTGCTGGTCATAAGCTCGCCAAAAAATCCGTAAAGACTGGGCGACCAGACTGGCGTTTGGCTCTTCTTCAGACAGACTACATGGCAGGAATCAAGGCAGCACTCCAGGCTGCCTGGCAAAGAAGATGGGAGACAGACGAGGGGAGATTAAAGTTGCGTGCCATTACGCCGAGATTGTCCTCATGAACCTACCCTTAATGCAGCGACGGTTTAAATGCGCTTTCTCCATTCTTCGAATTGTGCAGATTCGCGGGACACACCCTATTTGGTGGATCGTTTCCCTGCACCTTATCTCGACGACAGCGTTGCCCGTTCCCCTGCACCTTATCTCGACGATAGCGTTGCCCCCCCCCCCCCCAAAGTTAGGCACAATCTTTTGTGTCCCATTCTGAGTGATCTTGGCTCACGTTACTGGTGCTGATACCGGAATAAGCCAAGTCCCTCCCCCCCC
Organism: Ceratothoa steindachneri; assembly: GCA_963969495.1. Classification (NCBI taxonomy): domain Eukaryota; kingdom Metazoa; phylum Arthropoda; class Malacostraca; order Isopoda; family Cymothoidae; genus Ceratothoa; species Ceratothoa steindachneri. The sequence goes on from OZ018327.1 coordinate 59,524,308, forward strand.
CCTCCCACCCTAGACGTCTTTTGTACTCTAGACGGGATCGTGCACATATACTTGTGGACTATCTGACATTTGGAGTAGGCTGGTCTCCCATTTTGCATTTGCCTTTATAGGTGTTGGGTACCAGTGAATTCCTTTTCCTTTTTTTTGTATAAATATATATATATATATATATATATATATATATATATATATATATATATATATATATATATATATATATATATATATATATATATATATATCCTAGGAATAGAGTAAACATTAATTAAGGTGGCTTATGCCCTCAAAGACAGTCGCCAGGTGGCCCACATTGATATATTATAAATCCTTACTAACTGAATAACTGCTAAATCTTTTGAATTCAAAGTCAAATCAGCCAAGCTTCAATGATTGTTTTACTTCTATCGCAAGTTAGGAACACTTTCTGTACTCGTCCAATGGACAATCTTTTGACTCGACCCAATTCTCCGCTTCAGAGTACAAAGTCAGAAATCTACATGGACTACATTTCTAAATAGAACAACTTTAGACGGACGTTACATTCCCTCATAGCATTGACTCTTAACTAGCTAAGTCTATGGGAATCGTACTGCCATTGTATATACTTCTTTACATTTGTTTATAATTTGCTCAAAACTTTGTGCAAATAACACATTGGGTGTAGTTATTCGCTGAATGGAGTTCCGATTCACGTGGCTACCCTCGCCGCTGTCTTACGCTACAACGCGTGTTTCGGATTCCACGTTAATCAGTAGGTCCCCTAAACAGGAATAAAAGTCATCTTAATTGAGTGGGGATCGGTGGTAAAAACCCCTACAATTAAAAATAAATGATAATTTGCTGCCCAATTACAAAATTCAACCCCCTCAGGAGTATGGCCACACTCCTTAACACTTTTCGCCATGACATCCAGAAATCTCATTTCTACATTTCCCTTTCTTTGAGTTCAGAAGCGTGAGAAATAGCATAACATGGGAGAATGCATGGGAGGAAGGGGGGCTAGATCAAAATCGACGCCATAACAACTTCATCTTACTTAATGTCAAAATCAATTTTCGCAGGTCACTTTGGGTCATAATATAAGAAGACAGGGAAAGGACCAATGGCGAAGTGGAGATGGAGCTCTTGTTTAAGAGCAACGCTCAGACGTCAACTGCGAGAGAAATTGAATTAATCTCGTGTTCCTCCCCCCCCCCTCTCTCCCCCCCCCCTCTCTCTCTTCTCCCCCCCCTCTCTCTCTTCTCCCCCCCCTCTCTCTCTTCTCCCCTCCCTCCCTCACTCATTCCCTCTCTCTCTCTCTCTCTCTCTCTCTCTCTCTCTCTCTCTCTCTCTCTCTCTCTCTCTCTCTCAGTGAGCATGATCGGGATAAAGTGGTGGATGTTGTGTACCTAGACTTTCAAAAAGCCTTTGACAAGATACTACACCACCGCCTTCTCCGTAAAGTGCGTGCACTGGGCATAGACGGAAATGTAGCAGGTCATCGGGTTTAGGGCCAGGAAACTCCTTCGAGAGCTAGATATAGCTCTCAGGCCGGTGGTGCCCTTGGTTCTGCCCTTGGTTCTGCCCAGGATGCCACCCGGGAGGGTACCAGCTTTGACCATTTGTTGCCACGCCTCTGCTCCCAGAGCTTCTACAGCGCCGGAAGTATTGCGTTCAGCCTTTTTGGAGCACAATTCGTGTCACGCTGGAACCGTCCCTGTGTATACGGATGGCTCCAAGTCCCAAGAGATGGTCGGCTTCCACGCCGTGTCCCCTCTGTTTTAAGTCAGCGGGGCTCTGCCAGGCGCTGCGTCTGTCTTCATGGCTGAGCTGGTTGCAATACACATCTCGGTACGGGAGATTACGCGTCTTGCCCGGTTCGGAAACCGGATTGTGATCTTTAGTGACTCACAAAGTGCACTAGGGGCATTGGAATCACCACGCTCCTGGTTTTCGGTATCCCTTACGCCATGGTTACCGCGAACCGGGTAGATATCGAAATTATTCTTTGCTGGGTTGCTCAACATGTAGGAATTGCGGCGAATGAGGGCGCCAAAGACTCCGCGAGGTTTGGGCGACCAGACCAGCGTTTCGCTCTTCCTCACACCGACTACATGGTAGAAATCTACCCTACCAATAGGCTTAACTGATTATAGCGAGTTTTGCCCTAGTATGCAGTCGCCAGGTAGGCTCTTAAAATAATAATAAACAAAACAATATTTTCTTTTCCTCATCTTCCCCTCTTCATTATGCACATATTTCTTAATCTTTGACTTATTCGAGATATAACAAAGGGTCGAAATAACGAGTGGAAAGACGAATTTATGAGGCACTGTTGCTTAATGCGTGGAGGAAAGGAGGAAAATCGTGGATACAAGGTTAATAACTCCCCCCCTCCTCACGAAATCTTGGCATGAATGTGAACAATCCCTCCTCCCCTCGTCCTCTCCTCATCCTGTCTCGGAAGGATTTCAATATTTAAAATAACGATTTAAGCGTCCATGACGTCACTTTAGATGTGAGGTGAGTGACACTCCCCCGCCCCCCCTCCTCGTGGAGGAGACCGCCTGAAAAGAGGCGGAAATCGAAATCTGAACTCGGAGCGACGGAAATGGAAGCTGCATTTTAACTCTCCCTTGTTGCCAATTTATCCTTTAAAATCACAACCGTCAAGGCTATTAATTAACCCATTATAACAGAGTAATAGTTATTTTTTTCACAAGGGCAATTGGATAACATTTTAACTAATTCATAAGGTAATTGTGTTAATTGCGAGGCAACCTTTGGAAAAACGAACAAAATAATAGTTATCCCTAATTTTAGTTTTTTATTGATAATGATAATAATGAACAAACGGTAATCTTTAAGAAGAGGCGCTCGGTTGTTTTTCGCCTTTTTTTTCTCCCAATAATGAATGTAAACGTTTCGTTCAGCGAGCATAAATACCTTGTGGGGGCTCTGCCCTCCCCCCAATTTACTTTTAATTTGATGGGGGGGAGCTTTGCTCCAACACACTCCAATTGATCAGTTAAACGAAACTTATTGAGAAAGAAGACGAATCATTTTGGGACAAATGTACGAAAGCAACCGAGCGCCTATTCTAAAGTATGTATTAGCTATTAAAAGAAGTGAAAAATATAGCCATACTTTACTTACATTATGCAGGGAATAGGCTGCTGCCCAACAATCGGAGATTATTTGGGTTACCGGTATAATCCACTCTTTATGACTGACAAAAGTTTCTTTTGTCCGATCTTGAATGGTTACCATAAACAACATTTTGGTAACCCGTTTAATTGTACCTAAAAGCTAAATGCGCCTTAATAACTCTTCCCTCGTTATATTTGCGTTTTCCGAATTTCGCTTTGTCAATTTCGATCACTTTTCCAACACCGCCGAATTTTTTTTTATTATTCATCAAAATAGAAGTGAATTGCCACCTTCGTCGCGAGGCTAAACCAATCGACAATTGTTTGTGGAGAGGCTTCGACTTCTAGAAGATCAATTGAATCATTTTTACTTCTTGAATTATTAAGAATAAGGGGCCTATTACAATGAATAAAGGGGGCTGTCACTTGAATTAGTTTATGTTCCCCTTAAAACTGTATTAATCGTTCGTTGTTTGAAATGTATTGAAAGAGAAGGCGCAAATTAACTGGACAACTGTTAGACACAGAACCCATCATCAAAACAAGCCAAAACGATGGCAAGGGCCGAATTTTAAATCACAAAAAAATAGTTCCACTCTAACGTACCGGTATGTAAATTTCAAGTATTTAATTCTAAGAAACTTAACTATTCAAGAAAGCAGAAATAAAAAAAGAAAGATAAAATGTAACGAAGAAAAATAATGACTACAAAAAATAAACCAAAGAGTAATGAAAAAAAAAAAAAACTAAGGAAAAGAAAATAGTTCCAGTATCAAAGAGGAATAATACTCGTAAAAACGAAGCAAACGTGCAAAAAGTATTAAAAAGAGGAATTAACTCACATAAAATAGAGATTAACTAAATACCTTCTACAAATACTTAAAGCAAATATTTGTTTTGTTTTTCCTTACGACGTCACGTTCACCATTTTTTCCCATACCTTCGTTTTTCCTAAATTAAATTTTTATGGGGAGCTTTGCTTCCACACACCCCAATTGATCCCTTAAACGAAAATTATTAGGAAAGAGGACGAATCATTATGGGACAAATGTACGAAAGCAACCGAGCGCCTGTTCTGAAGTACGAGTATTAAGCGAATAAAATATTACAATTAGCCCTAATTTTAGGTTTCTATTGATAACGGAAATAATCAAAAAAATATCACCTATTTGTATTGATAACACTGGCCAACTAATTTCAGGTCGCTGATAATGAATATCATGGTTAAAATTGTTGGTTAACTCTACTTTTCAAGATACACCTACGTGTCACCACATGTTGAAAGAGGCTTACTTGCGGCAGTGTCTCTTGCCACAATCACAGTCTCACTGCCCTTCAGTATTGTTCCAGCAGTCATAGAAGGTGGTTTTGTTGTGCAAGTTTACATTTTGAGGTGAAAGCTAGGTGATTTTCCTAGTCAAATACTTTTTAAACTTATAATAGATATTCATTGAGGCATTTTATATTAATTTTATTTTCCTACTAAATGATATAAATATTTCTCCTAAGCTGTTATGCTCTGTATTATAATGATAAATTTAAGAATAAATTTTCTATTTATATTCTAATTGTTTGTTATTTTCTTCTTTCAGATGCCTCGTGTTTGTGTGAATAAGGCAGGCAACTTCTGCTATATTTATGGTGGGGTGGGCGACCTTTGCATCACAGAAGCGCCGTATAACTGCTATGGTTAGAAAGGCATATAACCTATATTTTGGATGCAAGATTGGTGGCCAGGATAAGAACTGGGCTGCTCATATATGCTGCAACACTTATGCTACTAACCTTTACCAATGATTGAACAGGAAGAGGAAAGAAATGCCTTCTGCTGTGCCAATAACGTGGCGGGAACCAACAGACCATACCAATATTTTTTTTATTTCTGCATGGTACATCCAATACAAAAGGGATTGTCAAAGAAGCAAAAGGAGTCCAGTGAATATCTAAACATTACATTAGCTATTCTCCCAGTTCCACATTGAGAACATCTACCTGTTCCTGATGCACCAACTCGGTATCCTATGAGGAAAGTGGTGAGGAAGAAGCAGAGAAGGATGAAAGTGCTGGATTACAGAGTGACCCAAATTTTGATTACGCACGCTACTCTAGGCCACATCTCATAACACAAGGGGAACTCTATGACCTTGTCAGGGATCTGAAACTACACAAGAATAAGGAGGAACTGCTTGTCTCTCATCTTCAACAATGGAATCTCGTAGCAGCTGATGTTAAAATTTCAAAATTTCGTGAGCGTCAGCAGCAGTTCAACGATTTATTCGTAATGAAAGGTGATTTAGTGGCCTGCAACAATATTAATGGTCTGATGGAAGCATTTGGCATCGAACCCAAACCCAGACACTGGAGGCTGTTCACTGATTCCTCAAAAACGAGTCTGTAAAGTGCTTTGAAGAATAACGACAATAGTGAACCATTAGTTCCTGTGGGCTATGCACCACATATGAAAGAAACTTAGGAGGATATAAAGCATATGCTACAATGCATAAAATATAATGAACATCAATGGCAGCTCTATAGTGTCTTAAAGGTTGTTGCTCTTATGATGGGCTTGCAGGGCGGATACACCATGTACTGCTGCTTTCTGTGTGAATGAGACAGCCGTGCAAGAGGTTCTCACTATATCAGGAGAGACTGGTCACCTCGTCAATCATTGGAGCCTGGGATGAAAGAGTGTTCATCATCCACCCCTCACTGAACCAAACAAAATTTTTCTACCACCACTACACATAAAATTGGGGAGCATAAAAAACTTTGTAAAAACTATGGACAAATCTTGCCAGGGATTCAAGTATTTAACATCAAAATTCCTCTCACTGGGCGACGCTAAGATAAAAGAGGGAATTTTCATTGGTCCTCAGATTCGAGAGCTTCTTATAGATGGTAACTTTGAATCAGCCCTTCATGGAGAGGAAAACGCTGCTTGGGAAGCATTCAAGTTAGTGGCAAAGGGATTTCTCGGAAACAGAAAGGAAGGAGACTATGAAGAATTGGTAGAAAACCTCATCAAAGCTTACAAGAACATGCAATGTAACATGTCACTTAAAATCCACTATTTGGACTCACATTTACTTTTTTCCAGCGAACTGTGAGGCAGTGAGTGAAGAAGACGGTGAAAGGTTTCACCAAGATATTTCAACCATGGAAAAGCGGTACCAGGATAAATGGAGCACAACGATGCTTGCAGACTATTGCTGGACATTGGCAAGAGAGGATTCTTCAGCAAAAAGGAAGAGAGTGGATCTGGATTAGAGTTTAAAACATAATGACACATACTGTACGTTATAATAAAATAATCAAATATTACATGGCTTGGATATTTAAACCTATAGTCAATAAGCATTTTTCAAGGTGATATTTGGATTCAGTGCATTCAAATACATAAGAATTAACTAATCTTATTTAGGAAGAACACAACTTTTCAAAAAGTATTGACCAGTGTAATGATAACAGAAATTATCTCCCTCTATGATCCAAGTTATTTTTCAGAAATAACCGCTATTGGGCAACTGGTATAAAGGCGCTTGAATGAAATATTTCACAAATTATTGTTCAGATAAAGTTTCTTAGCTATATATTTAGTATCTAATTTCACGCAGCTATTGAACGAAACATTGTGAATAAAGTAATTAAGCTCTATGAAATTTAATGTCGCTGAGGAACGCCAATGGGTCATAAAGGGTAAAGTAAAATAAAACAAATAGATAAATAGACACTTACGATTTCGTATTGCCTAAATTTCTAACTCTCTCTAACTCTCCTATTTTTAGAGAGGCATTAATCTTAAATGTGTTTTCTAGTAAGAAATAAGTGTACGAGACAGAAAAGATATTGACGGAGAAACTAGGATTAGAGGTTTATGGTCAACAAATATGGAATTTAATACTAATAGTGAGGATGCATTTTTATTTGGGGGAGAGAGAGTAAAATAATGATGAGAATAACGAGAGAACTTTCACTCACAGAATTCGGGAAATTCAAAAGAGGGAAAACCTTAGATATATATAAACCCTTCCACTGTTAGTAATGATCACATCATGTAGAATTGTAAATCATGGTACGGATTCCACGTTAAGAGTAGGTCCCCACTCTAATATGTCTGGAAACAGTTTAAAAGGGTTGGCAAAACTATGCAAAAAAGAATTACTCTTGGTTATTAATATGTATCTATATCTATGTCTATGTAGTATATGCAAACAAATGCACAAAAGTAATCGCAATTAACTTATATGCATTCGAAATTTGCACCTAACTGTTTAAATTCAGCCTGCAAAGACTAACAGAAGCTTCAATATGGCGCGCTGCTTAAAATTATTACACATCCCTGAGTTAACCCATAAACCAACATTATCAGGAGACTAAACACTTTTAACAATGTTAAATCTAACCTTTTTTCAAGTTAATAACTCAATAAAAAAAATCACAACAGCTACGTAAGGCGTTGTGAATCATGCCTAAAAAAAAAATCATTACAAGGTAATTACAATCATTTAAATCTATTTGCCTGGTTACTATCATGATGGCTAAAACACTCAGATGGGTATATCTGAGAGATTATTTTTTAATATTCAAGGCGGGTTAGTGCACCTCCCGGTTTTCCTAGCCCTTCTAAACTTCTAAACTTTGTCACTTATAATGGCATTTTGACTGCCAAGCGTCTAAAGCGCTTCTTCGGAGAAACATCACCGTAAAGAGAGTTAGAGGAAGGCTAATGTTACTGGTATTTGTCAGGTAATGATAGATGAACACCTGTTGATCGATGGCACAATGAAGCAGGAAGAAACCTTTCTATCATCAAAAAAAGAACTGAAATTGGTTAAACAGTTTTAGATTCAGCAGAACAACGATTCAAAGTATGTGCTATCGTAGTTAAGAAATGGTTCGAATATTCAAATTCAATGTTTTTGAAATGGGCTTCATAAAGCTTAGACTCCCTCAACCTCTTAGTAAATATGCGGATGGTATTAAAAAGTCGCGCCCACCTAAAGAGTTGTGGACTGCCAGCAGGAATGGAGGAGAAATTTCTACACAATACTGATCTTGGTAAGTCGAACAAGGTCAGCAGACATAAGTCGCGTGCTATCAATTATTCTGACCTATGACCTTACTACCTTAAATATTTTCAATAATTCCCGGAGTAATATTGAGAGAACCTCGAAAATTGCATCATTCTAAATAAAATTTAAAACAACATAAAGGTTTCAAATTTAGTTAGAATCGGCCGAATAGTTACGATGTTATTGCCAAATAATTACTGGACTAACCTTGAAAGGAACTTGGCAATTAGATCATTCGAAATAAAATTTAAAACAACATAAAGGTTTCAAATTTCGTTAGAATCGGCTGAATAGTTAGAATGTTATTCCCAAATAATTCCCAGATTAACCTTGGGAGGAACTTGGCAATTACACCATTCGAAAGATAATTAATTTAAAACAACATAAGGGTTTCAAATTTCGTTAGAATCGGCTGAATAGTTACGATGCTATTGCCAAAATATTCATGGAAAAGTAAAAAGGATACCATACGACCGACGACCTACGGATCCACATAGTAACTTATACGAGTCGGGTGTGCACATGACTAAAAATTACATTTGACAGCTGTATTTGCTAACAGAGATTAAATGACAAAATATGAATTATATTTGTAGATTTAAACCTTTGTTATAACTTCAATTTTGTAATATTGCTGGCATAGTTTCTTTCGGGAGAGGAGGGGATTCGGACCCCAGCATTGGATGTTTGTCTTACTTCAGGAATGAGTAGGCGACATCTACTAAATCACCGCCATTAATCAAATATTGAGTAAATAAATATAAATCGTAACGCCTGTGACGTGAATTTACACTTCTAATCACAATTGCAGGCGCTGTATTTGTAAAAGCAAAGTCAATTTAATTTATTGTATATAAAAGAATCTCGCGGGATGAAACGAGCAAATAACATTCAGACCAGAAAGAATAAAGAAGGACGAGGGGGGTCGCTACCATTGGCCCTTTATTCGGGACGGGTTCGTGCACACAAATTTGCGAACTATTAACTTTTTGGTGTAGGCTGGTCAACTCCATTTTATTTGAGTCTCTTTGATGTTGGCGAATGTTCCCGTGGTAGGGAGAGGCGAGCCTCCTCCCGCCGCCGGAGCGCGCTTCTTTCTTGTTTAGGGGCATTTTTTGTTTGTCTTTTTCTTTTAGTTCCTTTGCACATTTTTTGTTTTTAATTTAGCCTAATATTAGGCTTTGGAAGAAGTACAGAGACGTATGCCCAAGTTGGCAGTCACCAGGTAGCCGATAAAAAAAAAAAAAAATGAGGAAGAGAACAAACATAAAATAACAATGGGAAGACTGAAACAATGCCCTTAAATCAACATCAGCGGGACAGAAAAATCTATTACATTTTCAGGAATATCCACACTAAGTCGGATATGAATCTGCCGTTCCTTTTCCGAGGATTGGCATTAATTAGTGATTCTCAAATTAACTCCAACAGTCTGATAACAATGCGAATCTCAAGTCTTATTGATCTTTCATAACTATTTCGGAAAGTCATCTTAGCCGAGATTCCCAATTACACATACATAAAATGTTCTCTTCAATATTTTTTTTTACACGCCCACACAGCAGCAGTGATTACGAAAAGAAAATCCAAAATTTTTAGGTAAATATTTGGTAACAATGTAGAATTTCAGCTTTATTCGTTGTTTTTAGCTTATCAACTCGTTTTTTGCAGAATTAAGACGAGAGTTTTACCTGATAATAGTAATAATATTTTTTACCACCTTGAATGAACGTCGTCTCCTAATTTTTAGGCTAAGTCCCAACGCTTTTCTGTTATGATAACTATGGCGTTTGTATTGCATTGTAGTTTTTCCTCTTTCCAAACATATTTAATATTCTGCTAAGAGAATTTCAAATTGATTTTAGCCCCTAAAGGAAGAGTGCAGAAATTGACATATTTCCTCTACGTTTCTGTTTGCTGATAGACTTCTTCAACATGTAGAACATGCCGGACAAAAAATTTGTCCCGTGATTTAGACTATCTTAACGACCAAGTGATTCTTTTCTTTTTGTCCGGTCAGTTAATCCTCTCTGCCTAACTTTCGAACAAACTTCTGACGCAAGCGCGAGAAAGGAGACATCACTTAAATGCGTATTTACATGGCTTAAGCCAACTCCATGTACTTGGTAAGGCATCAACACTTAGTCAATGGTTTCCCTATATAGGTTTCACACAATCTGACTTCACCCCAACTCAGATGAACATAATCTGTTCATCGGTAAGGGTAAAGAATGCCTCAAAATAGATGGGGAAAATCGTTATCCGTCTTTAAATGGGTTCAATATATTTATACACATAAACAAATCATGTTCGTTGAAAGTGTCGCTACGGTCCAAGGAAAATCCTATGCCTCTACCATAACCATGATTACACCTTGAGCATGACCTGTATTTGTTGACGCATGAAGAGCCTTGTCAATCACGAAGTATTAACTCATTAGGCATAAGAGCGTTGTCAATCATGAAGTAGTAACTCATAAGGCATGAAGGGCCTTGTCAATCATGAAGTAGTAACTCATATTGAGAAAGAGCGTCATCTGAAGTATTGCATCCGTCGCTGTTAAAAATTCGATCCTTCTCTTATTCTTGAATGGCAATTAATATGAGGTTAGTGTAGCAATGATTATCCACCTTCACACTGTATCGGGTACGACTGATGGATGCTCTTCATCCACGCCAAGAAAGTAACTTTATCCAACAGACCAATCTAACAAACATTGGATACACTTTTGGATGCTTGGCGTGGATGAGGGAAGGTCTTCACGTGTACCCAATGCAGCGTGAAGGTGGCAACTCATTGCAGGCGCGGAACAGAGGAAGAGCTAGAAAGCCGATCCCCCCCCCCCTCCTCTCCAAAATTCAGAGCGTTTATGTATATATTTCTTTTCTAAGCCATGTATGTATTTTGCCATTCATAAAGAGTTATGTAATAATATAGAATATATCTAAAAACAGTTTTTTAAACCTTTGCAATCGAATTTACCTTATATGATACGTCTAAAATAGAGGTAAATCTCAAAAATAATTACTAAATTCAGTATTATACGTTAGCTGACGTCCAAAAAGTACAATAAACGACAATTCATAATTTTCTGATCTAGGGAAAATGGATTTGAGAGAGTTCTTGCTCACTCCTTTATGTGATGCAATATTTATTATCAATACTGTCTATTATAACCCTTATTAATCATCAATTCATTTTTCTCAGACTACTCAGAGGGAGGAATTCAGGTTAGCCAACCCCCCCTAAAATAATAAATTATCCTGGATCCGCCACTCCCTCATTGCTATACAAAACACATACCATCACTACCTTGTATTGCAGTTTTCCTTGTTATTGTAGCAATAAGGAAGTTCTGCTACTTCCGCAGTATTCCCTAAACTTAGCTTTGTCAGATTATTAACTTCTTTAGATATAATCATCTTTAGGATTGAAAACAGTCCGCCATTCATGAAGTACCCATGGAATTTTTTCCTCGAAGTATCGACTTATCTTTAAGATGATATTAACATCGAAAAAGAAAGAAAATATTAATTATCTTAGGAAATTCCAACTGTCCTTATTTTAGCTCAGTGCAGAAGCAAAGAAGGAGAGAAGCGACAAAAAGGAGCAAAGGATGAATATCCAAGAATAAAATTGGTAGTTTGTACCACCTATCTGGAATCACTTAAGGTGCGTTTTAATTTTCATTGGGCTCAATAATGTGGCTATCCTAACCACGCCTAGCTAGAATCTAGCGTAGTTAGAATGTATCCAAGCTGACATGATTTGCTACAATCTCGCCATCATCCATAAATAGCTATGGCGGCGAAATTGCTTTGGCCTACAAGAAAAATCCAAACCAGTGTGATTAATAGGTCGCCAGTCTATTTCTTAGTTGGCTGCTAATGGAAATGTTCAAATGAAAGAGCAAGTGAAGAAGTTAGAAATTGTAGAAATTACTCCGGAACGACAACAATGAACGAGCCCAAGAAGACAACGAAATCGAGGAAAGCGCAGTCCTGAAATAGATGAACGAAAGTTCTGTCTGTCACTTATGTGTATTTAGAAATACAAAGATATGATGATTATCTATCCAATCCTTTAAAAAATGCTCGTATATTTCATGTAGCCTTCACCCCTCTGCCAATGTCTATTTATATTCCGGATTTATATATTCCCTTCGATGTGGATCTTGAGTGAGACTTTATCCATTCAAATGCCTCTGTAAACACCATGTTGAGTCATTGGAGCGCGTTAAACGTTCTGTCCAAATATATCTTCAAACGTTAAATGTGTTGGCAGACGCCCTCATATATGACTCTTTTATTGCAAAGATGTTTATGATGGATAAATCTTTTCATATCTCTCAAAAATTCGACAAAATCTATAAAATTTAAAGATCGGGTCTAGACTCGGGCAAAGCTTCATCTTTGTGGTTGAGACTGAAGAAATTTTTCGTGATTGGAAAAGAAGCTTCTCCTTTGATACCATTATTTGCTCCTAAGAATTCCAGTGGAGTTTGCACGAATAATGTAATTGAAAGCAATTACTTGTCCTTGAAGGCTTTCTTCTGATAGATATACGGCATTTATTGCCATGTTTAAATCAGAGAAAGTTTTAGAGATTGAAAAATAAGTCGAACAAAATATGAATAACATTTGTTTACTAACTTCTATCTGTAACAACAAGATTTGTTGCAATTATACACTATACTTGTAGTAATGCCATGTTGGTTCTATTATTCTTAACTTGGCCATTCTATTAAGCTCAGGTCTCAAGTTTTACTAAGCAAATCACTGCCTTAAAAGTTCTTTCACCGTCTCTACTTTGACGATAAATGGTTCGTTTGCAGCAAAAAAAAAAAAATAGCGACAGTTAACAAGTCGGAATGACAAACGACGATGCTAAATAGGGTATCATCGTTACAGGTAACGAAAGTGCTGCTAACCCTTCTTTTCCTATCTGACCACAGTGGGAAGAAAGTGCTGCCAACCCTTCTTTTAGCCTCTCTGACCACGGTTGGAAGAAAGTGCTGCCAACCCTTCTTTTCCTATCTGACCACAGTTGGAAGAAAGTGATGCCAACCGTTGTTTTGTTTTTTCAATTTTTGTTTAAAATCATTCCCGAAAATAGAAGTTAATTAGCAAAATATGAATCCTTTCTAAATTAGTTTTTAGTTTTATGATGGGAAAATGCATATTCATTATTCATGGATTTAGTTTGGTTGGCAGCATTTTCTCTTCTCTTGAAATTAAATAAACAACTTTACTCTCACAAGTAAATACATTGATTTATTCTAAATAATTAACATAACTGTACCGTAAGCTTGATGCTAGAACAGTAAAAAAGGAAAACATAGTTTGAAGTTAGATGTAAATAAACCTTTAGTGTTAGCTACCATTTCAAACCATTCAGTCATGGCTAAATTTGGTAGTTCGCAAATGGTAAAAACCTTCTTCACAAATGGTTTTGGTAAACAAGAGACCGTATAAAAAGGAATAAGACATAATGGAAGTGCTAGGAAAGAACAACTAGCATGCCCTTGTACTCAGCACGGGTTCATCCGCACAGACTTGTGGACTATTTGACTTTTTGGAGGAAGCTGGCTTATTTAACTCTCTTTGGTGCTGGGCGCATGATCTTGCTTCATCCACCTTGCCTTTGTTCAGTTTATTTGTTTTTTGCTTATGTTTTATTTCATTTGTTTTTCTTTCGTTTAGTTTCTTGTGAACTTTGAGTTAGCTTAGTACTAAGCTGAAGTTTTAATTGCGGCGACTTATGCCTTTGCTGGTAATCGCTAGATGAGCGCGATAGAAAAAAACAAGGTGTGATAACCAAAAAGTCGCGTGCTCTTACTTTTTCTGATTTATGACCTTACGACCTTCAAAACTTACAATAATTCCCGGACTGACCTTGAGAAGATCTCGGCAATCCTATGATCGAAATATAATGTAAAACAACATACGGGTTTCAAATTTCGTTAGAATTGGCCAAATAGTTATGATGTTATTGCCAAAACAAAATAATTCTTGGGCTAACCTTGAGAAGACTTTGGCAGTTATATCATTCGAAAGATAATGTAAAACAACTTAAGGGTTTCAAATTGCGTTAGAATTGGCCAAATAGTTATGACGTTATTGCCAAAACAAGATTATTCCTAGGCTAAACTTGAGAAGACTTTGGCAGTTAAATCATTCGAAAGAGAATCTAAAACAACACAGGGGTTTCATTTTTTTTTAGAATCAGCCCAATAGTTACAATGTTATTAGAAAACCAAAAAAAGCAAAACGGAGACCGACCGACCGACCGACATAGTGAGATGTAGAGTCGCTCGCGTCTAAAAATGCAATGGCATATAAATGTTGGTATTTGATGAAGTTAAAAATCCAATTATTCAATGACTATTCGAATCCAACTCAATACGATGAAGCTTACATTAAAAAAAAAATTAAGATTAACATAAACTTGAGAACATATCTAGGTTCTGCTATAACAAATTTACCCGAGTGTCGATGTTTTAGCAAATTAGTAAACAGAAGTAGCGTGATAGTATTACTAAATCGCAAATACATATATATATATATATATATATATATATATATATATATATATATATATATATATATATATATATATATATATATATGTATATATATATATATATATATATATATATATATATATATATATATATATATATATATATATATATATATATATATATATATATATAAGAAAGAACCAGGTTTGCCCCTAGCCAAACCTGACTATTCTATCATCCAGCTCGACGCCAATTCTAGCAATTTACAGGTAAAGATCGAAGACTTTTCTATAGTCTTTACAGCTAATGCCCTCTCTGATTTACGAATCCTTGAATCCATATATATTTTAGATAGTAAACCCACACTTAACAACCAAACTTCGTCTTTCCCATTACATATTGCACGTTAGATGGTTCCCTTACTTTAGCACCTTTATGTTAGTTTAAATTAATGTTTCCCTTACTTTGCCACTTCTATGTTAATTTGTGTAACGTTGCTATTACCAATGACTTATACAAAAAAGTGACTTGTAAGACCATTCCCCTTATGTTAGCTATCCAATGTCAATTAGAATTACTTTGTATTAGAATTACTTTGTATTTATACTAAATATAATTCCAGTACCCAGATGATGAGGTTGGCCCTCGAAACGTTGGTTGAAATTAAATGAAGAAAGAAAAATGCATTTCTTTTCTGCTGCCCTGGCTCTCTCTTATATATTGAAACTCCGGACTATAAAGAACGGATCACTTGAATATATATATATATATATATATATATATATATATATATATATATATATATATATATATATATATATATATATTTAATTGCCCATGCTGCCACCCACCGAAAGTAAAGTATCTGGTAATCACTATAATAAATATAAGGATTGCAAAGAAGATTCCCAAAGCAGATCTATTATATTTAGTACTGACCATAACGTACAATACTTATTTTCATACAACATGGGGTATGTTGATGACACCTTCCAAGTAATGCAAAATATGTCATCAGCTTTTTTTGTTTACCCTCTATGGAAAAGCAGGTTGGACCAAATTTTTTTTAGTTCGTTCTAAATGCTAATTTTTCTTTAAAAAATGAACCAGGAAAAAATTAGAAAATAAAACAAAAACAATGAAGGTCCATGGTGGATTATTTTGATGGTTTCTTTCTAATAAGTAAAAAAAAAACACAGTTCCCAACGCACGGATATCTTTATACCTCGGATTTTGGACAAGCGATATATCGTAATATTCAATGGTTCGGACTTGTGAATTAACTATAACAAAGGTTATAACCTTGTGACAAAGGTGCTAAGTAACATCGCTTTGGTTTTTGGTCCCTACCACTGGTGTGATCTGAGCCTTTGAAAAAGTTGACACAGCAGCTTGACGATGTAGCAAACGATTTGGATAGAATCTCTAGCGAGTTCATCCACTTCGGTTCCTAATTGAGATGTATAAGTCTACAAGAGGAGACTACTCATTGAAGATTGAGCTGCTAATGCTCTCGAAATGTGGCATAATAAAATCAATTTGTAAGCGAAAAGAGAGTTTCCATGTTGCCATTCGTCGATGAAATTCGAAAGGAACAAGAATGGGGCTTGAACCTCAAGAATTCTGATTGCTTATGTCTACTCCGCCAAAAAATAACCAATTAAATTCGAAGAGTGAATATGTTATGACAGGTAGAGGACAGATATTAGCTCTCTGCAAAGGTGATTGAATTAATGATGGTAACATTTCTTGGAAATAAGATAAAGGGTGTCCGAAAACTCCCGAAACAAGAAAAACGTAGATTCTCTAAATTCTCCTATAACGCTAGACTTTTACGGACAGCCTGCATATAGAAATAATTATAAATATAATATTCTCTGCGACCAAAAAAAACAGCAAGAACTTTAATTATAAACTGGTAATTCACTTTGAAGGAAACTAAAGTTAAAAAAATGCCCAGGAAACGAAACGAAAATAGATCTATGACCAATATTTTTCGCTGTCGTAAATAAAGGCCTGCGAGCGATTTATCTATTCATCTTACAGAAAAAAAACTGATCAATAAAGGAGGCAAGGTAAACAGGGGTAGGATATGATGCAATGCGGGTGGTGGGAAAACTGGTTTCTGGCTAGAGATGGGTGTTTATTTGGGGTCTTCGATTCCACATTGTGACGGCTTCAGCCATGCGCGGTCGTCTTCGATCACGCTCCCGGAGAATGGTGGTTATTTTGCTATTTAGCATTTCTCGCGTGAGGGTCGTCCGATGCCTCGCAGTGTGGCTTTTTGATGACTCCGTCTTTGAGGTGTGTTGTTAGCCGCCGAGACAGGGTTGTTTAAGTCATCCCAATGAACGAGGATGTGCGATGCTTACAGTCACACACGTGGCATGCATATTCTTACAATAGGTTACACTCCTGCAAGTGGACCGTCTGTTCTTTACAACAACGGCGCAAATTTTCTTCGGTCTATAATAAATTACAAATTTAATCTGGTTTATTGTGGCGGGTGGGGGCGGGGACGTTACGGTGAATACTGGTTTTGAGAACTTTTTCTCCTTATATCCTGTGTTTATGAATGATTGGTAGTAAAGGTCTATTCTACTTGGTTTTTCATTTCTCTGCCTTGGTTTGGGGTAGGAGTCTATCTGCTTTATGCCGTTGTCAATGGACGTTTATGGGTAGCCATTGTTGACGATCAGCTGAAGTACTCTTTTTAATTTTACATCAACTGCTATCCAGTTAGAGGAGTCAGAGAAGGTTCTGTTGATGAGGGTGTTTATTACAGTTTTTATAGCGATCAGGAGATTCGGACGATCCACTCATGCAGAAGCCCAGATTTTTTGATTAGACGTAAACTTCAGTCAATAAAACGTGTCTGTTGCGAATGGACGAGCACGTCTAGAATTGATAACGTGGAGTTGTTTTCATATTCATAAGTGAAGTTGAGAGATGGATTTTCGTTAAATGTTTGAATGATTGTAAGGACAATGTTAAGGTTTTCTGTATTTATGAATATGTCATCAATAAATCGGACGAGGATACGTGGTTTCATAGGAAGATTGTTCTTGAAAATGGCATCCTCCACGGTTCCTATGTAGACCATAAGGCTTTTGAAGTTTCCTTCCCCTTGTAACTCCCTCTTTAAACCGATCGTAGGGGCCAATTGCATAATGCCTTTTGCCATTATGGCGAGTAAACTACACAAGTCGCAATATTTATATCCTTATCAATCGTACCAGATGTAAGATTATAAATACATTCAGTAACCTGAAACACAGATTCCAAGACCATTAGTCTACCTAACTCCTTATAACATAACATTCATGGCTGACAAAAGCCACAAGGCCTATGCACAATTAGTTTTTGAAATCTTCTGAGATGCCGATATTTATTCATTTCTTATAAGTTTTCCAATTGATTATTTCCTCCTTTTAACTGTCCCCTTCATATTTCCTTGCGCATCGGCAGATCCAGGATAGAAATGGGGAGGGGGGGAGGCTAAACTGAATTCTTCCCTCTGAGTAGTCTGAGAAAAGGGCATTGATGATTAGTAAGGGTTATTATTAGGGGTCGCAGCCGATAAAAAATTACCGGTAATTTATCGCTAAATTAAATTTAATTACAACGTATTTACCGATACCTTTTTATTGGTAATTGAATGTAACTATGATTATTTAAATTTATGCCCAATAAACAATTTTCTTTGGTATTTACGAAAGAAATTAATTGTGAATTGTGATAGAAAAGTTTTAGTTTAAAAGACGAATTAGGACCATGTTTAGTTTCGATCCAGTCTCTCTTCTGCTACTATTAATCCCTTATGGCATCGCTGCCATATTCACAATTTCAAAAGATGTCATTTAAATTTTTGTCGTAAGTTTTTGAATTTTTCCTTTTTAAGATAAGGATAAAATTAACGTCTTATGTTTTTGAAAAGTTATGCTTCCAATAATAATTAAAAAAGAAAAGTAAATAATATCTTATGTTTTCGAAATATATATTTTTTTTAAATGAGAATATTACTGTCTTATGCTAAGAAAATGTGAAATGCACTTTTATCAGATTTAGTGTAGCTTCACAATTATTTATAAATTTATTATATTCAAAAGGCTAAAATGTAAAATATATATAAAAAAAGGGTTTTTTTTTTGCTCAAATGAGCATTTCACATTTGTTTTAGCATACGGCCGTTAGTCTTATGCTATACGTTCTAAATAAAGAGAAAACACTTTTATTGGTTATAAAAACTCATAATGGCAGAGGATTTCCTAAAAAAAATTATATACATGTGATTTATTTTATTTCTAATATAGTTAATTTAACTCGAAATTTATCGGGAATTTACCGGTAATCAAATATTTTTCTCGAGAATTTAGCAATAAAAATATTGTCGGTAATTTGCGACCCCTAGTTATTATAGCAGCATCTTATAAAGGAGTGAACAATGACTTTATCAGATCCAAATTGTTTTTTTTTCTAGACCTCAGAAAATTATGAATTGTAGTTTTTGGACGTCAGCTAAGGTATAATAATGAATGTAATAATTATTTTTGAGATTTACCTCCATTTTAGACATGTATCATATAAGATACATTCGATCACAACAGTTTAAAGACTGGTATAATATATATATATATATATATATATATATATATATATATATATATATATATATATATATATATATAGTCTATATTTTACATAACTCTTTCTGAATTACAGAATAGAAGTAAGTCTTAAAAAAAGAAACATAAACGAGTCTGAAAATTAGGAGGGAGGCCTTCAGCCCCCCCCCCCATCTGGATCCACGTTTGCCCTTGCGTTACCTTGTGCTTTCCTCTAATGAGTGACAAGTATATTTCTCTTAATCCTGTAAACTTAACATGTCCAGTCTGTCTCACATTTCAATATACATTCACCTACTTGATCACCTGCAGTAGTTTATTGTTGTGAATTTTCCATCGAAACAATGACTAGTTTTGTCTGGTCGTTGAAGTGGGATGAACACGAAACGTTTCATATCAAGGCAAAATGGCAGCGAAACTAGAGGGACATGATCTAGTGGACCTCCCGCGAAAATGGCCGATTTAGCACTTTTAGCCACTAGGTGGTCAACATATATCCTATTTGAACGCAGTGACCTCGATTACCTTTGGTAGCATTGGTTTTAGCTGGCTACATTGAGCCCGCGATTCGTTGTGGACAGAGGATGAACACAACACGAGATTTGCATCACCCAGAGACCTTCTGCGCCGCAGGTAATTATTGGTAGTGTGCACTAGACGCAACAGCGTCGCTAATCAGGCGGTGAGAAAAATACTACTGTCCAGCCGAGGGCGAACTGACGAAACGCGCTAGAATAAAGATAATTCGAACTGTAACAAATGAAGTTAGTCGTTCGACCTGAAGATTCACTCTAACATTAATGAAATATATATAGTAAAAATTAGCAAGGTATACATATTGCTATAAAAACTATTCCTTTCAGCTTAGTAAAGCTAGATCCACCTTTATTGGTAATTTCTTGTTTATCACTCCCATTCGACTTTGTTTTGTTTTGTTTTTTGCTATCATATCTTTCTCTTCTTCATTCCCGTTTCCTTAATCACTACATCGTTTCCTTCGAGTTACGACAAAAGCCAAAAATATGAGGTTTCCCCACTAATGTTAAAAAGGTTAAAAAAATAACCTCCCCCCCAAAGACCCCCATTGAATTCCCCTAAAAAAAGCTCAAATTATATATGAATGTTATTGCTCAAATTTCCTAAAAATATTTTGGATTTCTAATGTGATGTTAAGGGCGTTCCTAAAGTCAGGACACAGGGAATACCACAAGGGTCTCCTAGTTCACCAAACTTTACCCCCCCTTGACTTCTTTCTCTGGGGTATGCTAAACGAAGAAGGTGACCTCGAAGAAAAAGAAAGATACGAGACACCCGAGAGAACGCATCATTCGAACACCTGAGGGAACGCCTCATACGAGACACCTGAGGAAGCACCTCATACGAGACACCTGAGGGAACGCCTCATACGAGATACCTGAGGGAACGCCTCAGAGGAGATACCTGAGGAAACGCCTCATACGAGACACCTGTGGAACGCCTCATACAAGACACCTGAGGGAACGCCTCATAGGAGATACCCGAAGGAACGCCTCATATGAGACTCCTGAGGGAATGCCTCATATGAGACTCCTGAGGGAATGCCTCATCGAGACACCTGAGGGAACGCCTCATACGAGACACCTGAGAGAACGCCTCATATGAGACAACTGAGGGAACGCCTCATACGAGACACCTGAGGAAACGCCTCATACAAGACACCTGAGGGAACGCCTCATACGAAACACATGAGAGAACGCCTCATACGAGACACCTGAGGAAACGCCTCATATGAGACACATGAGGGAACGCCTCATACGAAACACATGAGAGAACGCTTCATACGAGACACCTGAGGAAACGCCTCATACGAGACAGCTGAGGAAAAACCTCATATGAGATACCTGAGGGACTGCATCATGCAAGACACCTGAGGGAACGCCTCATACAAGACACCTAAGGGAACGCCTCATACGAGAGACCTGAGGGAACACCTCATACGAGACACCTGAGGGAACGCTTCATATGAGACACCTGAAGGAACGCCTTATACGAGACACTTGAGGGAACGCCTCATATGAGACACTTGAGGGAACGCCTCATATGAGACACCTGAGGGAACTGCTCATACGAGACCCCTGAGGAAACGCATCATTCGAACACCTGAGGGAACGCCTCATGCAAGACACCTGAGGGAACGCCTCATACGAGACACCTGAGGGAACGCCTCATACGAGACACCTGAGGGAAAGCCTCATACGAGACACCTGAGGGAACGCCTCATACGAGACACCTGGGGGAAAGCCTAATACGAGACATCTGAGGGGATGCCTCATACGAGACACCTGAGGGAACGCCTCATACGAGACACATGAGGGAACGCCTCATATGAGATACCTGATGGAACGCCTCATATGAGACACTTGAGGGAACGCCTCATATGAGATACCTGATGGAACGCCTCATACGAGACACCTGAGGGAACACCTCATATGAGACACTTGAGGGAACGCCTCATAAGAGACACCTGAGGAAATACATCATGCTAGACACCTGAGGGAACGCTTCATACGGACACCTAGCGAACGCATCATACGTGACCCATGAGGGAACGGCGCACCATAAATGAATCTCGCTAACGCATCGGACTTCGCCTAACCACTCGTGGAAAGCAGATTAAAGATGTTATTTATTAATATTTCAATTACATAAAATTTATTTAATTTTATTAATGAAAATATGCATTTTACCTGTGTTCAGACTCTTGGTTCACCCTGTATAAGACTATCAATCACAAGAAGCATTAATAGAAATTTAAAATTTTCAACCTCTGTAAAACTTCTTCCGGGTGCTGGAACCTTTGTCAATTCAGGATTCTTCTGGAGATAAGTGTTTATTCGGTTACCCCTTTTTTATATTAATTTTACCAATATTTTATCCCAATAAGAGAAAAAAAAATGTTACTCACCATTTGACGATAAATTCTCGACCGATTGAGAAAATCTTCTCGCTGGAATTACGATAATCTGTTGTATTAACGAGTTTGTCTTGAAGGGAAACACCATCCATTGAATTATTGACCCCTTGCGATGAAGTTCCCATATTTGCACTGTTCGTACCCGTTCGATTATGACTCAAATTGCATTAAAGTCAGTAAATAAATGCCCGAATAGCCAATTAGGAGAAGAAAGGCCAATTCACGAGAAGCTCTCTGAACAAAGACCGTCCCGAGTCAGATTTGGGGCATTGAGTCGAAAACAATCGAGGAAAGATTCCCATGAAAATAAGCCACATTATTTGGAGAAACACTCGTTTCTAAACCTACGACTCCGGTCACAGATGAGTGGCTGTTTTCATTTCTCTTTGTAAGTACACACTGTGTAAAGAAAGAAAAAAAAACTCCAGAAACTAAATCTTAATAATAATAAAGAAAAAATATATATATATATATATATATATATATATATATTGTTGGGAAATCACTTTTTCTAATTTGAAGCGAAAATGAGGAGCAGCCGAATATACCCATGAAACCAAACGTCCCGAGGGGAGAATGAACTCTAAGGAGGTGCGAGCCCCTCGCTTTGAGGGTAGGGCTACCTGCGAGCTCGAGGTGCTCCGGATCTCGACAGGTGCCAGGTGGGAGGCGGGGCCCGAATGGACGCGAGTCACTCTCTCTCTCTCTCTCTGGCAACCACGGAGAGAGACCCAGCCCTGCCTGCAGCCGGAACCGGTCACAGTGGTCGAGTGACAGGACCCGATCTCGGAGCCTCCCTGATGCACGCACGCGCCCCGCCTCTCCCGAGCTCGTCGCTCACCCGCGGTGGCTCGGGAAGCGGCACGCGCTCAACCGCCGTAGTCACTCCCCTGAGAGGGAGAAATCCACTTCCCCTCCCCCGCCCTCCTCTTACTCCTTCCTCCCTCTTCTCACTCCTTCCACCTCCTTCTCACTCCTTCCACACCGTAGTCTTACTCCTTCCTCCCTCCTCTTACTCCTTCCTCCCTCCTCTTACTCCTTCCTCCCTCCTCTTACTCCTCCCTCCCTCCTCTTACTCCTTCCTCTTTCTTCTTACTCCTTCCTCTTACTCCTTCCTCTTTCTTCTTACTCCTTCCACCTTCTTTTTATTCCTTCCACCGTCATCTTACTCCTTCCTCCCTCCTCTTACTCCTTCCTCTTTCTTCTTACTCCTTACACCTTCTTCTTACTCCTTCCACCGTCCTTTTTCTCCTTTCTCCCTCCTCTTACTCCTTCCTCCTTCTTACTCCTTCCACCGTCCTTTTTCTCCTTTCTCCCTCCTCTTACTCCTTCCTCCTTCTTCTTACTCCTTCCACCGTCCTCTTACTTCTCCCCCTCCTCTTACTCCTTCTACCGTCCTCTTACTCCTTCTTCCCTCCTCTTACTCCTTCCTCCCTCCTCTTACTCTTCCCTCCCTCCTCTTACTCCTTCCTCCCTCCTCTTCCTTCTCCCTCCCTCCTCCTCCGTGCTCCTCTTCCTCCTCCACCCCCCTCCTCCCCCGTCCCCCTCCTCCCCCGTCCCCCTCCTCCCCCGTCCCCCTCCTCCTCTGTCCTTCTCTTTCATCCTATTTGTCCTCCTCTCTCTCTTCCTTCTTTTCCTCCTCTCATCCGTCAAGCAAAGATCGCCGCGTCCTTCTCTCTCGTCGCTTTCACGAACGCCTCCTCGCTGATGTCTTGCTTCACGAATGGCCACCCTCGTACTACTTGGACATAGCGCTGCTGTCAATTCTGAACAAGCAAAAGACACTTCACCACCAAATGACTTTATTCACTACAATCGACAACTGACTAACTTTGACGCTATTTACATTTTTTTTTTAACTTTGTACGCTCTAATTTTCCTTATGGTTATCGGTACCGTGTTTACATTATGCGATGATTAAGCGTAGGCAGGAATTATGCCAATCGATCAAAGGGGGGCATTGGAGACTGAGTTGCCAAACTTCTCTCTCACTCACTCTCTCTCTCTCTCTCTCGCCGAGCTGTATACTTAGTATACAGCTCGGCTTAGTCATATGACCCCGATGACAATTTAGGATCCATCCATCATGCCGCAAAGACACTCACAAATCATCTTAAAACATGTCCAATAAACATATAATCCTCACTTTGGCTCAAGTGACCTACCTACCTTTCGATCAGATCTCCTCAATTCCACTCCCACTGCGCTCACCGTATCCTTTCCTCCGCCTCTCCAGAGACTCGGGATTTAATACAAAACACCTTGAAATTTGTTCTTTGCTGATTTTCCCTAACACTTCTTTTCAGTTGCATTTGATATTGGAAGGGTCCTCTTTACAAGTATGAAGCATCTTAACTTTTACAAGTCAATTTTATCAATGCTTTCTCGATATTGAACCGGTGTACGAACTTTCCCCTCTATTTCCTACAAGTCATCTTCATTGCAAGCAGGTCGAATCTACTACTTTCAAAGGAAGATTGGCAAGTTCGCTTTTGTTTTTGTCCACGCGTCAGACAAACTTTCTTCAAGGTCCTTCATAAAACAATGAACATATTCAAAGGATTTTTATATCATAGGTTTTTAAATCTCATGCCATCTTCACTTTAAAATCTAGTTCAATTTCTGCCGGCAAAAAATTCAAACTCTAAAATTTTAATCGAAGAATAATCGGACTTTTAAAAATACCCTTTCCATTAACAAAAAAAAACTTGCCACTTTAAAGAAGAATTAATGTGAACGCTTTAATCTGTTGCCAATATAAGAACTTGTATATTAGAGTAATACAGTACCGTCCAAAGCTAAAGAACCAAATCGCAAAATCTACATTTTTTCGAGAAAAAAATTCTAAATAAAATTGCACTGAAAATTGTTTGAAATTTACATCTGATAGTGTCTAAATTAAATTTCATTGAACACAAGATCTGAAAGTTATAACTAAATATTGTTAATTTAAAGGAATGATACATCCAAACACTATACGACGATAATTTATAATTTACAACTAACGATTTATGTACAATCCCTGTGTTGTCATACATTACGATATTTTTACTGCAACTCATGCTATTACTAATTTATTAGGATAACAAGACCGAGTTTAGATTGAACAAACGAAGTCTGGAAGATTCGTCAGAGGAAGAGTAAAGAAATGACATTTAGAGGCGTTCCATAATTTATCTCAAAAAGAAATTAGGAGTGAAGTCACCTGAGAATACCGGGACCTGCGAATCTACTAAGGAAAACTTGGTCCAATGGGAAAAAAAACCGCCTCCCTTATGAACGCGGCATGCAACGGGTGTCGATGGAGGATCGATTTGAGACAGTAGCTGGTATTTCACATCAAGATGCCTGGAACATGAATCGGAAGGTGTCTCGCTAGGTTTCTTAGAGGTCACCGCATTTTCCTAAAGGTCCCCGCAGGTTTCTTAGGTCTCCGTAGGTTTCCTAGAGGTCCCTGCAGGTTTCTTAGAGGTCCCCGCATGTTTCTTAGAGGTCCCCGCATGTTTCTTAGAGGTCCCCGTAGGTTTCATAGAGGACCCTGTATGTTTCTTAGAGGTCCCCGCAGGTTTCTTAGAGATCCCCGCAGGTTTCTTACAGGTTCCCCTCAGGTTTCTTAGAGGTCCCCGCTGGTTTCTTAGAGGTCCCAGCAGGATTCTTAGAGTCCCCGCAGATTTCTTAGAGGTCCCCGCAGGTTTCTCAGAGGTCCCAGTAGTTTTCTTGGAGGTCCCTGCAGGTTTCTTAGAGGTCCCCGCGGGTTTCTTAGAGGTCCCCGCAGGTTTCTTAGAGGTTTCCCTCAGGTTTCTTAGAGGTTTCCCTCAGGTTTCTTAGAAGTTCCCCTCAGGTTTTTTAGAGGGTTCCCCTCAGGTTTCTTAGAGGTCCCCGCAGGTTTCTTAGAGTCCCCGCAGGTTTCTTAGAGGTCCCCGCTGGTTTCTTAGAGGTCCCCGCAGGCTTTTTTAGACTTCCCAACCGGTTTCTTTGAGTCCCCGCCGGCTTTTTAGAGGTGCCCGCAGGTTTCCTAGAGGTCTCCGCAGGCTTCTTAGAGTCCACGCAGGTTTCTTAGAGGTTCTGCAGGTTTCTTAGAGGTCGCGCAGGTTTCTTAAAGGTTCCAGCAGGTTGCTTAGAGTCCCTGCGGGTTTCTTAGAGGTCGCGCAAGTTTCTTAAAGGTTCCTACAGGTTTCTTAGTGTCCCCGCAGGTTTCTTAGAGGACCTCGTAGGTTTCTTAGAGTCCCCGCAGGTTTCCTAGAGGTCCCAGCAGGTTGCTTAGAGTTCCTGCGGGTTTCTTAGAGTCCCCGCAGGTTTCCTAGATGACCCAGCAGGTTGCTTAGAGTCCCTGCGGGTTTCTTAGGGGGCCCTCAGGTTTATTAGGGTCCCTGCAGGTTTCTTAGAGATCCCTGCAGGTTTCTTATAGGTCCCCGCAGGTTTCTCAGAGGTCCTCGTAGGTTTCTTAGAGGTCCCCGCAGGTTTCTTAGAGGTCCCCGCAGGGGGTACGTAACCTTTTTATTATTATTATTAGCATTATTATTGTTATTATTTAGTATGTTTTATATTATTAATTATTAGTATTTATGATATATTATTATGTATTATAATTATTTATTATGATTGGTATTAATATATTATGATTGGTATTAATATATTATTAGTGTTATTAATATTATTTATTATTACATAATATTTATTACAGTATTATTTATTATCCTTACTCCTTACAGGTATCCTCCACTCAAACTTTACTCCTCGCACTTTGTACCAGCAGGGTTTGCACCTGTACAGAGTTCGGTCAGTTAGCCCTGGTGCCTGGTGGAAAGCATGGTGATCACTCGATAGTGTACCCACCTATTTCTACTTCTCCTTATTACATACCCTCCTACCTCTTTCCATACTTGCTCTCTCTTATGTACAGAGGTTCTGTTTGCCCGGCGCACTTTGGTCCTCTTATGAGGCTTAGTCGAGTGTCAGTGGATACTGTGACGTCCCTACCTGCCGCAAGAGCAAGTATTAGCTACTGGGTATGCTGGGCCGTCGACTCTGCTCTACTCCCTCCAGTACACATAGGAGGGGCACCATCTTTTATGTTTAAAGCTCCAGGACAAATGTCGCCTGAATGGCGAGCTGGGTGGCAAAGCCCATCACCGGTGGTCCGGGACACATTATGTGTAAATGTTCACATTCTGGAATTTCTGATCCTACGGGGACTTTTCTCTTAACCTTCCCTTTCATAGGGAGGTCATAGTATCTACTTTCCATGAGTGACTTTTTCTGTCTGTTTTTTACTCTGATCATGGTGACAACAAAAGGCAACTGTTAGAATAACCTTTTTTTCCCGGACAGCGGAGGCCACCTATCTTCCGCTCAGTGCGGCTTCCGCAAGTTCCACTCCACGTCGGATGCTCTGCTCCGACTGGAAAATGCCGTCTGCGAGGCCTTCCTTCGTAGACAGCACTACGCCACGGTGTTTTTCGATCTGGAGAAGGCCTATGATACCGCATGGCCATACGGTATCATGGAGACTCTCCACACCATGGGGACGAGGGGACGACTCCCAATCTTAATCTCGGAGTTTTTGTGAGATCGTCGATTCCGCGTACGGAAGAGGGGAGGGGAGGCTTCTCTGGTGCAATTTAGGGGTGATGGGATTTTAAACCTGCTTCATCCCCACCTACACCTTCTTCACATACCCTTTCTTCCTCCTTTCTCTGTCTATCAATTTTACGCCGTGGCCAAGGTGGAGCCACCATGCTGATGGGCAGCCAGGTCACTTGGCGGGAGGAGTGGCCTCAAATGGCGGCCCCATGTTCACCCCTCGTAGAGCGGGCTACTGCGTAGGGTGATGAACATTTGCGTCCCGTGACCATTACAGGGTCACCATGTCCAATGATGATTTAAAAAAAAAATACTCTCTCTCGACCATCACCGGAGCCGCCTTCGGGTATGTCCACTGAAAAAAATGGAAGTTCCCCCCCCTATTTTTTCTCAGGGGACCCTCGAAATTTCTTGTACCGGAGAGGCCTATGGATGTAGGGGACTCCCCCTCACTCCCTTCTCTGGAGGCGGCCTTGGGTGCCTCCCTATTTCCAGCGGCATTCCCTCTTTTTCTTTTTCTTTCACAAGGGACTGTCAGGAGAGCATGCAGCTGAAAATTGAACGCTCCCTGTGGGAGCGCGTCAATGGGACCAACCCCCTCAGGGGTCCTGGGCTATAACATCCTGCACTTGTACCCTAAGAGCCTATAGTGGGT
Source organism: Ceratothoa steindachneri (assembly GCA_963969495.1). NCBI lineage: Eukaryota > Metazoa > Arthropoda > Malacostraca > Isopoda > Cymothoidae > Ceratothoa > Ceratothoa steindachneri. The sequence continues at coordinate 59,552,847 of OZ018327.1, forward strand.
CACTGTACGTGCCCCTCTCTTTTCCTCGACGGATGCGGGTTCGCCGGCATTTGGTGAAAAAGGAACCTCGAATGGGATCTGTGTCTCGGGGCAGGGGCGGGGGGGGGGGGACATGAAAGCCTCCCTGAGATGGACATGGTCCCTGAGGTGATGCCCTCCCAGGCAGTAGGATCTTCCATGGGGTCGAACCCTGGCTCTGTGCCAAGCACAGAACCCGTATCCTCCCCTATGCAAGTTCCTCCTCAGACGGCTTGGGTCCCCGAGGGCTTACAAGAAGAGGAGGGATCTCCTTCCCCGGCTGGTGCCCCTGCGACAGCAAGACTTCCTCCATATCATGGAGACTCTCCACACGATAGAGGCGAGGGGACGCCTCCCAATCTTTATATATAAATTTTTGCGAGATTGTTGATTCCAGGTGCGGGTGGGGGGAGCCCTCTCCGGCTTTCCAATTGGGCACACTCTCGGGACGCCCCGCCATTTAATGGAGTGCTCGCCTGTGCCTTATTGGGACGACTGCGTCGTCCCCCAGATTGTTTGGCACATTCTTGTCGAATGTCCCAGTCTGGGCGATCTTCGCGCACGTTACCTGTCCCGGTATCGGGATTGGCGGGGTCGCTACCGCGTGTCTCTTCTATTCGGGACGGGTTTGTGTACACACACTTGTAGATTATCTGACTTTTGGAGGAGGTTAGCCTCCTTCATTTCATTTGACTTTCTTTGTTGTAGGCCGCATGTTTCTGCGCCGAGGAGTAGGCCGGGCCTCCCCCTGACGCCGGAGCGTGCTTCCCTCATATTTTTTTGCTTTATTTCTTTTGTTTTTTTTTTGGTATCTGGTTTTCGCATGTTTTGAATCTAGCCTATCATTACAACTAAAGTGATTACAGTGACTTTTGCCCTAGTAGGCCTACTGCCAGTTTCTCTGGCAGTAGGCAGTCGCAGTGTTATTTAGAAAGGAATTTGGAGATTTTATGCACCGAGTGCAATCGATCATTCTACGACCAATCGTAGAACTCTCGCTAGCCGAGTGGATACGGCGTTGGTCTGCCAACGTTGCGGTACCGGGTTCGATCCCGGCATGAGCGGACACAAACGTCAGCGCACGTAGAGTTTTGGCTACCACTTGGTGGAATTTTTGTCCTTAACCCCCCCCCCCAACTGATTCAGGGGGATCTTACACTTCCCATCACATACATAGCAAATTGCAATACTGCTTTCTTTCCTCTCCCGTCTTCGGGCCTCAGCGCCCCGTCCGACCTCCCAGCTTAGCCTGCTTCTTCTTCACCTAACTCTTATCTCGTCTTCTGCACCAATTTTCTTTCACCCTGCATCGTCCTTCCATCCACATTTACCCAGTCACTTTCTCTATCCTTTCATCAGGCACTTTTTCTACTGCCCATGGACCTCCTCGATCACCACCTAGCGCCCCAAAGGACTTTCAAAGGAATTACTCCCACGGGCCGGTATTAGGCGTGGTGACCCTAACAGCCCTTAAGGAGGGCAGAGAACTAAACAAGAAAAGCTACGCAGAAGTTGTAGGTGCCCCCGCCTCCGCCGATAAAAAAAGATCATACAAGAGTATCGACATCAAAAAATATGCAAGTCCTCTCGAGCACACAACCGCAAACAACAACATCGAATCCCCAGCATAACACAACAAACACCCATGGACAGAAAATAGCGAGGCAAATCTCTGCCTAATCACGATCGTCCTTTTCATAAAACCAAAGTCCAGAAGTCAAATCAAATAGGAGACATAGTGCCTACAATGAAGACTTTTCTGTCAATCAAACGGTTGTATCCGCCTATCAAAGATGAAAACACACCGAACGATGGCCGTACATCTCCAGAAGAACTCTCCAGCATAAAACAACCAGCATCCATGCACAGAAAAGAGTGAGACAAGACTCTTCCCCCATCCCGATCGTAATTTCTTGAAGGATGTCTTGAATCCCTGGCTAGAAGATATACCGTTGTCAATTTTAAAAACTCTAGTTTTCATGCATGCCAACGCTCTATCCCACTCTGCCAGATCCACCCAAGCGTTCTTAGGCTCTTACGGCATACAAGGCGACAAGTTGATGTTATGGCCGCCAGCCTCTTCGGATCTCAAGATAATCGAAAATTTGTGGTCCATCATTAAACAAGATGTTTATGTCGATGGGCGTCAATTTTCGTCTAAAGAATTATTATGGACGACCATCAAAGCTACAGCAGAGGCAGTCCAACATGCTACTATTAAGAAATTGACATATTTCATGTATGTTAGGGTTTTTGTAGTCACCCGTTGAAATGGCGCTCACATGGGCAAATAATTCATTATGTTAAATATATACGCAAGGTCTGCCTTAATGCGTATAATTATTCTTCGTTTTTTTTCCAAAATATTTCTATATGGGCTAATTTCAGAAGCCATTAACGTGGTTCACCGAAAAAACTACGAATCTGAAATAATAATTGAAGGCGTACATAGCATAATGAAAACAATATAAGTGTTGCCGTATTGTACACTATGTAGACCAACTGGAAAAGGTTTCAGCAAAATTGATTCACAGTGAACCGAGCAATTCTAACTTTTGCTAACAAGGTATTAATCTAGTTCGGAGAGTAGGTATGGATCCAAACGAGGAGTGGAGTGAAGTATATACTTCGTGCTAAATCATTAATCATTAACCCACAAACGAAGGATATAATCGCCTATGTTTTAAGAAATGCCTAGTTCGAGCTGAGTTCCTGGGCATGTAGGAATTGCGGGGAACGAGCGCGCCGATGAGGGCGTCAAAGAGTCCGCGAAGACTGGGCGACCGGACCAGCGTTTCGCTCTTCCTCACACCAACTACATGGCAAGAATAAGGGGCACCCCTCGGGTGGCTTAGCAAAGAAGATGGGAGACGGTCGAGGGAAACTTATAGTTGCGTATCATTGCGCCGCGTCTGTTCCGATGGACCTACCCCCTAATGCCGCGACGGCTTCAGTTGCTTTCTGTCGTCTCCGAATCGAACACACTCGCGGGACGCAGCGCCATTTAATGGAGCGCTCGCATGCCCCTTTTTGCGACAACTGCGTTGTCCCCCAGACTGTTCGGCACATTCTTGTTGAATGTCCTAGTCTGGGTGATCTTCGCCCACGTTACCTGTTCCGGTATCGGAACGAGCGGAGTCGCTATCGCTTGTCCCTTATACTCCGCACTGGTTCGGGTACACAGACTTGCGGACAATATGAACTTTGGAAGATGCTTGGCTCCTCCTCATTTTTTTACTCCCTTTGTTGTAGGTCGCTGTTCGTGTGCCGGGGGCAGGCAGCTTGCCTCTGACGTCGGAGCGTGCTTCCTTCTTGCTTTTTGCTTCTTGTTTTATTTTTGTCTTATTTGTTTTGGATTTGGGTGACTTTTACACCCTTTTTAATCATACGCGTGACTCTAGGCACGTCCTTGGGTGTGACAGCGAGCCACCTTTTGTTTTGAGAGTTGAAATTCTTATCTTGGCCGAAATTCTTAATCATTGAAGCCAGACACGATGCGGCTCTGCTTCGACGAGGTGGCAACTTACTGATCAGCTTCATGTTAAGCTTGATTCGCTTTTCCTGCATCGCCTTTGGGCAGGAATTGTCCCTTCCTCATCTTGTATGAAAGGTAGGAGTGTCTTCATGCATTACTAGCCTGATGAATGAGCTTTTCATCCACACCTTTCTTAATTACAATGGCACCCATCGACTTTCTGGACTATTTTGATGATTCGTGGATTTCAGCGAAGAATTCTGGGGTTCTGGGGGCGTTGGATCGTCTTTTTTCTGCCGCCTCGTAATGGAATCCTGAACTTCTAGCTCTTTTCTGACCTTTACCACGATCCTTCCGCTGACGTGGAGGAAGTCTGAAATCTCCTGGTTTGTCCTTTCCTGCGTGGATTCCATAAATTGGGGTGGTTAAAAATTTCCTTAGTCAATTATTCTGGCAAAAATCAAGCAAAAATGGCAATTGTTTTTAGAATAAAACGACCGATAACGAAGGTAAATAAAATATTCGTAAAATTATCAGTTGAAAATTGCAAACGAATACCGACCACACCCCGTAATCTCCCCCCCCCCTTGGGGGACATTTTGTAAGGTATTGGAAGATTTAATAAGCTTTTAAAATGTGGTTATAAGTTTAATCAATTGCATCCCTACTCACTCTTCTTTAGATTAATATTTATTGCATTTCCATTCATTTAACATCAATTTTCTTTTTGTGCTTCTCCCTTCCTTTCTCCTGCGTAAAAGTATTTCTTTTTTAACCATCGCCATCTTCTTTTTCTCTTAAGTATCGTATTTGATTCGTCTTTGTAGCTGTTTTCACAATTGCCGCCTTCCCGTTAATCTCTGCAAATATTTCTCTTTAAAAGCCTCTATTTTGACTATACACCATCGCGTGGTGTATAAATCCTTTGGAAATACACATAAGTCTACATCATTCACACTTTCTCACCACCCCTAAATATTTTTGCGATGGTATAAAGGGATTCGATTCCATTGTTCGAATCCATTTTTTCAATTTCCCTCGTTAATATGCAATCTTCAAGGTATGTACCAGAATAGAGTTAGGTCATATAAATGATCTAAGTTTAACAGTTCGAGTACAAGGGTCATAACTACAGGATATATGAGCCTTAGCCTTCTTTACAGTGAGAATAATAAGACTTTAATGAAATTGAATAAAAGTATTATTTAAATAGATTTCACATATATATGTCTAATATTAATAAAAGAACATTAGGCAGCTTAATAATATTTATTTCGAACAAATTACTGATTTCTAATAGATTAAAAAAAATAAGCAAATAAGTAAGAGTCTACATCTTCTGCTGTATTTTTCATGATCAAATCATTGGTTTATGCCATTAATCGAAGTGAGAGGCTGCTTCGTGTCGTCGATTCTCACTCCTTTTTGTCGATACTTTGCCTGGTCACTGGTCAAGTTGATCATTGAGGCCAAAGGTTTGACATACTGCTTCATCAACCACAATTTGAGATGAAGTGGAGGGAAAACGATCTTCTCTCGACTTACGATTGGCTCATTAACAATGTTTGGCATTCCTGCTTCCAAAGTTTCCCGAATTGTCCAATCTTTTGGGGACCAGTGTTTGTCACGGGCTCGACTGTCCCACATACAGATATAGCATGGAAACTTTGTACATCCCTTCTGCTAACCAAGGAGAAAGTTGACCATCTTAAGGGCTACACATATGATCCAATTATGTCCATGGTACTTAAGTAAATCCATGACCATTCTTATGTCATCGTGAGTTTCTCGCAGATGGACAGAGTGACCGAGAGGAACACACCAAAGTCATTGCCATTATGCAAAAGGACACACTTGAGGCTACGCTTGGAGCTATCCAAAAACAGTCTCCACTCAGCAGGGCTATAGTTGCCAAGTCCCAACTCTGTAAACAGACCAGGAACATCGTAGCAGTATACAAATTGTTTGTCCTCAGAGAAATACTTAACAAATGTACTCTCCCTTGTTCGGTAATATGATACCCGTACCGACCTGTCACGCATATGTCTTTCACTCAACCTGAAGGCTAAAGGTTCTGCAGCTTTCTTGGAGAGCGCTAAATCACTTATCAAGTCATTCAAATCCTCTTGATTGAAACAGTGAGGAGTTAATGACTGTTCAGCATCTTATGATGGATCTGCAGACCCTGAATCCATTCCGTGGGCGTCCATATCAGGTACATAATTTTCATCCTCGGAGGAAGCATATCCACTGAAAATCAGAACTGGTAAAGACTCAGAATGAGGTACTGGCCGGATCGCCGAGGGAATGTTGGGGTAGTCGATCTTGTGTCGATTTTTCTTGCCAATCCCTTTAGTATTCACCAGACAGAAATAACAGTCCGATACATGATCCTTTGGCTCTCGCCACACCATGGAGATTCCAAAAGGAAGACCATTTCTCTTTCCTTTCGTCCACTCACGAAGATGTTCCACACAACTATTGCAAACAGCATGTGGGGCCCCACTTCTTATCTTGATCGCCAAGAGGAACATCAAAATATTCCTTATAAGTGCGGATCACAAAGTTTGATATATTGCGCCTTTGACGAACTAGCATGTAACAGACACATATGTAGCAGAAGGTGTTTGGATCATTAACGCAATTTCCTCTTAACGAAGCCATCACTCTAGCATGAGACCTGGAAAAAGAAACGATATTGTCAATATTTTGAACAATAACACTTATTACTATCTTACTACTCTGTACTGTGAAGTATTTGCTTTTTACAAACACCCTCTATGTCCGTCCGGAGAGCAGTTTTCGGTGAAACGAGAAAATAGAAATTACAGAATAACTATAGCATGTAGGTAAAAATGGATTATATATTTGAAATGAGCTTGAAAAAATGAATTCAAATTGGAGGATAAATCTAAGTCAGCAGAAAATGTAATCAAATGTGTAATCAATTTAATTCGAACTCCTCCATTTGCTACCAAAATTATCTAAATATGTCGAATACTGATCTAGTGACAACAAGAATGTTTGGCATCGTCCCCCAAAGGGGCGCGGCGATTTGCCATACTGGCCGCCGTGCTGACGGGACTCAGCACCCCATCCGACCCCAACTTAGCCTCTTCTCCTTCCTTCAGAACACTTGTGTTTCCCCCCCGGTTTCCTCGCTTTTCATACAACCTCTCCCACAACTTTCTCTCATCAGCCTCTGATTTAACAGGGTAGATGCTGACCTTCTTCTCAGCCAACCGTCCAAAATCGAGGCTGAGGGGGAAGGAGACAATGATCCCTCACCCCTGAAGCTGAATTTTAGGATGGTGGGTTTTGAAATAACCTGCTTTATTCCCACCCACATCTTCCTCACCCTCTCTTCCTTTCTATTTTCAAACACTATACATTTTACGCCGTGTCCAAGGTTGAGCCACCATGCCGATGGACTGCCAGGCCACCAGGCGGGAGAGGTGGCCTTGAATGGCGGCACCTGGGTCTGCTGGCCCCATACGCACCCCATGCACCCCGTAAGGGGCGCGGCGATTTGCCATCCTGGCCGCCGTGCTGACGGGACTCAGCACCCCGTCCGGCCCCAGCTTGGCCTCTCTTCCTTCCTTCAAAACACTTGTTTCCTCTCTTTTCATACAACCTCTCCCACAACTTTCTCTGGTCAGCCTCTAATTTCACAGGGTAGATGCTGACCTTCTTATCACGCCAACCGTCCCGGTGGGCTGAGGGGAAAGGGGACAATGTTCCCTAACCCCTGAGCTCCGGTTCGAGATGGGTTTTTTTTAACAACCTGCTTCATCCCACCCATACCTTCCTCACATCCCTTTTCCTCTCCTCTTCCAATTCTATCCATTTTTACGCCGTGTCTAAGGTGGAGCCGCCATGCCGATGGACTGCCAGGCCACCAGGCGGGAGGGGTGGTCCGAAATGGCGGCGCCTGGCTCTGCCAGGCCTGTAAGCACCTCTTGCAGTGCGGGCAACTGCGAGAGGTGGTGAGCTATTGCGTCCCGTATAAAAAAGAGGGTCACAATGCCCATGTATGAAAAAACAACCAACCCCCCCCCCCTAAACTTCCCCCAAAACAGCGACGGAACCGCCCTCGGGCAGCTCCAGCAAAAAAATGGAGGTCCCCCCCCTCCCTGTGCTTGCGCAGGGGACCCTCCATATCTCTTCAACCGGAGAGGAGGCTTACACCTCTCCTACGCCTGCGGGTGAAGGGGACTCCCCCTCACCCCCTTCTCTGGAGGTGCTTTCGGGCACCTCCCTCTTACCAGCGGCAGTCCCCTCTGTTCTTTCCAAGAAGACTGCCAAGAAAGCCAGCAGGCAGCCCTTAGCCAGCCGCTCCACATCGAAGCGGCTCGATAGGGCAAACACCCTTAGGGGGGAGAGGGAAGCCAGGCTCCTCCGGTCGCTTTCCTCAAAAGATCTGCTGGCAAGAATATTAAACCTTGCTAGGAGGAGATGGCCAACTGGAGGCCCCTCCTGTGATAGACATGGTCCTTGAGGAAAACCAGCCTCAGACGGTAGGGCCTTCCATGGGGGGGAATCCGGGCTCGGCGCCAAGCACCGAACCCGAATCCGCCCCTATGCAAGGTCCTCCTCAAACGGCTTGGGATTCTCAGGCAGTACAAGGAGGGGAGGGATCTCCTCCGGATGATGCTTCTACGAACACCAGGACCTTCTCCATTTCGGAGAAGGATTTGGCTGAGGCCGGTACATCTGGCCTGGGGGCTTCTACCGGCGGAGGTGAGAAGCGGGTTTATTCCCCGCCCTCCTCTCTTAAACATAGAAGACAAGAAAGACTAAAAAGACTCGGGGCTCCTCTCCATCCACGGGGGCTGCGGAAACAGATGGGTCTGCTTTCACTCTGGCAAGCGACCAAGCCAAGATCGGCACATCCGGCCCCTCTGCCCCCTTTCGGGTACGGAGCTCCTGACCATAAAAAAGACCAAAAGTGCACAGGGCGGAGCCTCGATGACATCGGGGCCCCTTATTCAGAGGTTACCTGGCGTTTTTGAGCCCGCTGGCTTCAAACGCTTCCTCGTTATTCGCTCCACTGATGGCAGCATGTTTTCCAAGGGCAACATGATCCATCAGAGGAGAGGATTAGCTAGTGCAATTGGTAGAGAGCCAAAGGTGACCCGTTTCTCGGACGGGAGCCTTCTGGCCATTCCCGTGAGAGTCTTCAGTTCTAGGAGGGCCCCCGCGTCTCCTCCGAGCTAGGCCTGGAGGGCACATTCCTTCAATGGAATTGCCGTGGATTCCACACCAACTGGGAGGAGTTGCGAAGGCTCGTCTCATCCCGTTCTTCGTTAGCTATCGTTTTGCAGGAGACCATGCTAGGCGCGTGTTCCCTGCCCGCCCTCCCGGGGTATAAGGGTCTGGCGATGACATTGTGGCCCCTCATTTAGAGGTTACCTGGCGTTTTCGAGCCCGCTGGCTTCAAACGCTTCCTCGTTATTCGCTCCACTGATGGCACCATGTTATCCAAGAGCAACATGATCAATCAGAGGAGAGGATTAGCTAGTGCAATTGGTAGAGAGCCGAAGGTGACCCGTTTCTCGGACGGGAGCCTTCTGTCTAATGCGGCGAATCCCGCCGAGGCAGCCAAGATAAGTGCTCTTCAACAACACTTCATAGCACCCCGGTGGGTGTGACGCCGCACTCTACCATGAACTTTGGGAAAGGAGTAGTTTATGCGAGGCAACTCGTTGACTACTCCATTGAGGACATCATCCTAGAGCTGGCCGACGATGGGGCGGTCAAGGTCAAACGTGTGATGAGAAAACAGGGAGGGGCCTCGAGACCCACCCCTACACTCTTCGTCACGTTCGACTGTGACAAGCTCCCTGAGTCGGTGCGTGCCGGTTGGTACCGCTACCGCGTGAAGGCATTCATGCCACTGCCGCGGCGGTGCTATTACTGTCACCGCTTTGGCCATACGAATCGCTCATGTAGACGTGCAAAGTCGAGGTCACCCGAAGTCTGTGTAAATTTCTCCAAGGTCGCACACGATAAGTCCAAATCGTGTGTGGCCAAGTGTGTCAATTGCGGAGAGCCACACCCTGCTTCTTCGAAGCAATGTGGTGCATATCTCCTTGAGAAAGAAATTCTGGCCGTTCAGGCCCAGGATCGACTATCATTCCGTGAGGCAAAGGACTTGGTCCTGGCGCGCGCGGCTCTGCCTGGGACGTCATATGCCTCAATAGTTAGAAAGGCACCCTCTGCCCCTGGCCCATCCAGGCCAACGAGCACGGTTGTTTCCTCGCCCATTCGGAGCCCTTCAGCGGGCTCTACCCAACCCAGGCGCTCCCCTGGTAAAGCTGGCGGCAAAAAGGGTTTATACCCTGCCCCGGCTAAAACCAGGGCTCCCCCATCTTCCTCCAGCGTAACCGTTTCCAGTAAGGCGAAACGGCCACGCGCCTCCACAGAGTCGTTAGACTCACAGGAGGCAACACCCCTGAAGATGGTCGCTAGGGTCTTCAGGTCGCCTTCTGTCGTCTCCGAATTGGCCACACTCGCGGGGACGCATCGCCATTTGATGGAGCGCTCGCCAGCGCTCTACTGTGAAGACTGCGTTGTCCCCCAGACTGTTCGCCACATTCTGGTCGAATTTTCCAGTCTGGCCGATATCCGCGCACGTTACCTGTCCCGGTACCGGGATGGGCGGTGTCGCTACCGCCTGTCCCTTGTACCTCCCCCCGACGCTTCCTGCTTACTACCTTTTTCCTTTTTTCTCTGTTTTATTTTTATTGATGGTTTTTTCATTTGTTTCTTTAGAGTCCTCTTTTAAAGATGCCTAATTTTAGGCAATGTTGAATACGGCGACTAATGCCCAAGTAGGCAGTCGCCAGATGAGCTCTTAAAAAAAACAAAATGGATTCCTCGTGAGCCTGATTATTACAAAATTCAATCTGTAAATAAAATGTTGAGACTTAATTTAATATGAATACGATCTATAAACTATATTTTATGCCTATATTATATTGAACGTGTACATACTATATTGCTAATATATATAAAAAAAAATGAATAATGTATTTAATTTTAGCTCAATTCTTTCATTAATAACTAACTACGTATATATATATATATATATATATATATATATATATATATATATATATATATATATATATATATATATATATATATTATTTGAAGTATAGTAAATATGAATACTATTCAACTATATAAATAATTATTAACTGTAATTTAATAAATGATATTAATGTTTTCAAACTATATGTTTATATATAATCTTTACCATTTGGGAGAAAGAAAAATCTACAGCTTCGTGTATGTGATATTAGCACTCGTTAAAATAGGAAGATTTTGCAAACTCGTTGCAGAAAACAGAAACAGTCGGTGTTCAACAAATCTGCCGCCAGATGTCTCTTGGACAAAAACACATGGCATTCACATCGCAGCATTTTTAAGAATCTAAAATTACAAGTGATCTTGATATCTAAAATGATGAACAAGATCTCCATAATAAAACTGATGTTCAAGATCACGTTCTTGATCGATTATACATTATATATATATATATATATATATATATATATATATATATATATATATATATATATATATATATATATATATATATATATATATATATATATATATATATATATATATATATATATACGAGGGGCGGTCAATAAGTTTGGCGAATCGGTAGGGCAAAACAGAGGAAGGGATATGGCTGTTTGAGGGGATGTTAGGACAAGTTATGACAAGTCAGGACCTGCAGCCGCAGTGATCAACTTTTTGACCAAGGAAGGCAAGAATGCAAAAGAGATCCATGAACGCATGGTTGCAGTATATACCGACACCGCCCCTTCCTATGCAACCATTGCTCGCTGGAATAGGGAGTTCCGCCATGGTCGTGAGTCCCTTGAAGATGACTCCTGTCAGACGTGACCAACGAGGACAATGTGGCGCGTGTGGAGAGGAGGATCCTCAAAAATCGACGGGTAAAGGTCGAAGAAATCGAGCGAGAACTTTGAATATCACATGGAAGTGTTATCAACATCATCCACGACAATTTATCCATGACCAAGGTCTCTGCCCGTCGGGTCCCTAGAAACCTCACGCCCCATGATCGACTTCAACGTTGTCAAAGTCCACAAGGCCAGAGTTGCACAAGCTGCCCTGCGCGAGTGCGGATTCGAGTTTCTCAACCATCTCCCCTACAGTCCAGATCTGGCGCCTAGCGACTACTTTTTATTCCGCCCGATCAAGGCTACACTGCGTGGACGCCGGTTTGGGGACGATGCAGGTGTCCAGCTCGCCGTCCAGGAGTGGGTTGAACAGCAGTCGGGAGATTTCTGGTTGTCGGTAATTCGAAGCCTCAGAGACAGGCGGCGCAAGTGCATTGAAGTCGAGGGTAGTTATATTGAAAAATAATAAAATACTTTTCCTCATAACTCGTTTCCTTATATCCGAATTGAAAAACTTATTGACCGCCCTTCCTAATATATATGAGAAACTTACAAAGTAGCAGGTGAGTAGAGCAATAAATACAAAATATCCCACAAGAAAATGGAAGGTGGATTCCAAGTACTTTCAAACTTGTTCACTTCATTATCATGGAATAACGAAAACATTTTACAAAAGTAGTATATATATATATATATATATATATATATATATATATATATATATATATATATGTGTGTGTGTGTGTGTGTGTGTGTGTGTGAAACAGAAGAGCAGTGCCACGCCCATGTAGGACGTAAGCTCTCAAAATATAAAAATACTATCAAAGACGGATGTGAAGTATAAAACCAAAAAGATAAGGTCTACTTCCGGAAAATTCTACTTGTGCGCAAATAATGTAGACATTTATGTGACTAAACTAAGTACATACATACCCGATTGTGAATACATAAAAATAAACAAGAGAGACATAACTAAATTAATAAATCAAAGGCTAAGATTTTAAATGGACAATTTCGTTATAAATAAGCCTTTTAATAACAGGGTCTAGTTTAAAACGACCAGGGGATATATTGTAATTAGGCGAGGAATTAATGAATGAGCATTCAACAATATTTCTTTGAATAAATTCATTAGATTTGTAAATAAACTTAGCCGAATTCCAATTTATATTGGTGACTGTTTTCCGATAAATGGACAAAGAAAGCGCTGCTGCATTACCCCCTCCTAATATTATATTTATGTTGCGTCAATCGTAATGATTTACCGGTTTGCCCAAAGTATTGCTTAGGGCAAACTGAATAATCAACAGATTAAACCACCCCTATACTATTGTTATTGTTATAAATCAACATTTTATACATGGTAGACTGATACTTGAATATGACAGAAATATTTAACTTATTCAAAGGGCGGGAAGCAAGGAAAAGGACTCAGAACACGGTAAAACAAGGGAGTTCTTAAAATTGTATGCTGCAGGGATTTCCGTTCTATAAAAGGATTTTTTTTGACAAATCTAGGCATCCTGCAAAAAATTTATGATGGTAGCAAAGATTGGTACCAATTTCAAAGATATTAGAAATCTCACGATCCAAGAATTCCGGGCTAGTGACCCGCAACCCCCGAAGAAACATTGAAATTTATACAGACCCTTTGACTTTATCATTATGACCTGAGTAAAAATAAATATAACAACAGGCGTTGGTAGGCTTACGATCGACGGAAAATTTAAATCCAGATGGAGTCCTATGAATAAGTAGATCTAAGAATGGGAGGACACCAGTTTGTTCAGTAAGAAAACTATTAACATCCTTAGAAGGAGGCCACAAACAAATAATATCGTCGATATATCGGAACCAAACAAGGGGAAAATCGATAATGATGGGGAGGAAGGTAGTTTCAAAAAATTCCATATATATGTTAGAAAGAACAGGGGATAAGCAATTTCCCATAGCCAAACCAAACTTTTGAAGGTAAAATTTACCATTAAAAGAAAACTTACAATTTTTAGTACACATTGAGATAAGTTCAATGGAAATATTAACTGGCAATGGAATATCAAAGTTACGCAATTTATCGTTAAAGCAGGGGAAAAGCTCGTTTACAGGTACTTTCGTAAAAAGAGAACAAACATCGAAACTAACAAGGGAGAAGTTATTAGAGTAAGGGATAGAGTTGAGTTTTTCAATAAGGTCGTAACTGTTTTTAATATGAGAATTAGAAATGGTACCAACAAGGGAAGTGAGGTATGAAGTAAGCCATTTAGATAAGCAATATGAAACTGAGCCAACAGAACTAATAATAGGGCGCATAGGGTTATTAGGCTTAGGAGTCTTTACAAGACCATATAAACAAGGCAGAGAGGCATTACTAGATTTAAATTTATCAATTAAATCGGGAAAATGTTTAAGATTTGAACGCACTTTTTTATGGACATCACTATTAACCTGAATCGTAGGATCTTTATCTAGGGAGACAGGTAGAATGGTCATTTAATAAAAGATCCATTTTAACAATATAAGACACTTTATTCCTAATAACGACAGCGCCAGATTGATCAGCTTTGGTAATATGTAATGAAGCATTATTTCTAATGGCAGCTGGATCAAGACGGAAACGCAAGGGGTAATTATAGTGGGTCGGAGGGGCTAAACAATGGTAAACGCAACCTTTAGCAATAGAAACATGTTCGCTAGAAATGTTACTAGGACATTCCTAGCGAACATGTTTCTATTGCTAAAGGTCCATGTACCAGGAGGGCCAGGGTGGCTACCTCTTGTGCTTATAGGCGGGAAATGTAAGTGCAAGTTCCCTGTTGGCTCCATTTCAGAGCCCCTGAGGAAGAGAGCCCCTGAGGAAGAGAGCCCCACTACGATACCTGATTATGTCAACTTTCTATTTTTAGACTTAGTTGCCTTTTTTTTAGCTTCGGTTTTGTTTCATTTTGTTTTTTGTACTAATTTAGTCTATTTTAGTCTATAAAAAATTAAAAATAATCACTAACTTCGCAAGCTATACCTTCACTTATAATCACCAGTAGAATTCAAATAAAATTATATTTCTTTTATTTTTATTAATTTTGTTGCGTCCATTTACTTCCTTCCATTGTCTTTTCCTCCCTACACTTCTTTTTTCCTAGTTTTATCCCTTTTTTTACCTTTTTCTCTGCAGTCCTTTCTTTATTTGTTTTTCTTTTTTCATTTTCTTTTCTCTGTTTTCATTTTTTCCCTTTTTCTTTTTTTAGCATGGGCGGAAATATTTTCTTTCCTGTTAAAAGTGTTTTACTTTCCCCTCGTCCTATTTCCTCCGACCATGGAACCCTTTCATTACCGCTCAAAAAAAAGAAGAATGGTTATCTTCCCCTGAGCGTTCTTCTTTTGTTTCCATCTCTTTTTATTTTTGTTTAATTATTGTTCCTGCTGTCAACCCTTTAATACCCAAATTGGATTGTATATATATAAAATATAATAACCTTTAAATCAATATATATTAAGAGTAAAAATAGCTTGAAATTATGTGGTTCCGCATTGCACCATAGGCCTAAGAGTTAAGTAGGCTTATATGTTTTCGTTGCCTATGGCCTCCTAAGCCGCAGCTAATTTGAGAACACAAATAAATAACGTTACGTTCTAATATCGAAACCTTTTTGGCCTCCTATAAAGTTTAAACCTCGTCGTTGCAACTTGATAAGCTAAAAACTGCAAAAGAAACTTTTGGAAGGATGGAGAAGGAGAGGGGATAATTAGAGTTTCGTCTTCTACATTTGCTAACCCTTTGTTTTTAACGTGACCGCTTCTAGTTACCTTCCGATTATGGGAGGTTTGAAACGGTTATTATTTATGGTTATAGTTTCAATATGCTTGACCTAGCATCCATCAATGCATATGTAGTTTAAAAGAAGTTAGAGGATCCGTCATGTCTGGGCGTCAGTTTTCAGGAGATCTAATCGATAGTTTGCGCAGAAGAAAGGGAAAAAAAGTACAATGGAAATTATCTGTCGAACCGGGGAAGCTTAAATGCTATCCGTGTCAATTAGAGTTTTGCAAAAACAAATGATTTTTTTTTCGAATGTCGAACACGATGTTGGGGCGCACATATATGAGAGATAAGGTTATTCTTATGTACGTAAAAGTTTCGGGTAGTAATGTTAAAGTATGTTCCAACCTAAGGCATACTTTTTTTATATTAAATAACTATTTGCATATTTAGGTTCAAAATGCAGTTAGGCTTTGTAGTTTTTCCGAAGAATATCGTTACATTTAATCTCCCAACCACCACGCAAAAGTTTCGTTGTCTTGACTCTTGAGTACCAAATTGCAACAAAAATTAATAATACTAAAAATAGAATTGTCGTAAATAACAAAAAATATTTCGTTTAGCGTAAATGTAATACAAAACGCCTAAAAGTACAAATAAAAATGCAAACAAATTTAACATTGATTAAATACGAAAACAAAATATCAAACCTAAATGAGTTAGAAACCGGCAAAAACCAGTATTGGAAAATATAATAGGTATTTTTTCTTAAATTAATAGATAAAATTACTTTTGAGGAATTACATCTAAAGTATTACTGGTCATATAAACTCCTTGAACAAAAAATAAGTTAATCCTGAACATTCACAAAAAATATAGACACCATTCAGCAAATGATTTATTAGAATTTCTAAATACGACTGCGTAGTTATTATGCGGCAAGAATCGGATGAAAAAGAATTATCGATGTCGCATTCGCTGCCTATAAACGGCTAAACGACTATAAACGACTATTGATAGTCGGTAACCAAATTTCCTACCACAAAAGCCAGTTTAATTAATAATCTAGTGCCTCTCGCCATATCTTCAACCGATTAGCCGTAAACAAGCGCTCTCTGGCCAGGCAGGGCATAAAGCATCTTTTCTTCTCTTGCACCCTCGTCTTAATTGAATATATTGGCACCATCGCCCCACTTGTTAATTTTGCGTTAAAAGATCTTTAAGGGAAATCGAAAAATAACAATGTATTTTTTTCAGATAATTTTTAGTTATATAAAGTGATTCTGCTCGCGAGTTCTTTCCAATCAGACTTTACACAAATTCCAGATTAAAAAAAACAAACCCCGAAGCAAACCCAAAGCAAACACGCACCGTGAGTTTTAAATATTAACAAAGCGCCTTGATTATCTGAGGACGTTGCAATCTCCGCACCTGGTTCCACCCTGATTCGCGATATGCGTGACATCACGTTTGCCTCGAGTCGGGTTGATGTCGAGATTATCTTCTACTGAGTTCTAGGAATAAGTGGGAATTGTTGGGAATGATGAACGCTCCGATGATAGCGCCAAAAAGTAGGCGAAGACTGGACCAAGAGGACATCGCTTAGATCGCCCCCACACTAAAAAGAAATCGTAGAAATCAGGTCAGCCATCCGAGGTGCCTGGCAAAGAAGATGGCAGACGGTAGGGGAACCTAAAATCGCGCACTCTTGCGCCGCCACGGTTTCCGTGGACTTATCCTCCTAAAGCCTCGACGGCTTCAGGTCGCTTTCTGTCATCTTCTAAATGGGCACACTCGCAGGACACCCCGCTATTTCATGGAGCGCTCACCTGTACCTTATCGCGACGACTGGGTGGTCCCCCGGAATGCTCGACCCATTCTTGTTGAATGTTTCCTTCTGGGTATCTTTGCGCACGTTACCTGAGCAGCGTCGCTACCGTTTGTTCCTTTTTTTCCGGACGAGTTTGTGCACATAGACATGTCGACTATTCGACTTTTTAGAGGAGGTTAGTCTCCTCCATTTTATCACTCTCTTTGGTGTTGGTCGCTTGATCCTGTGCGCGGGGAAGGCGGCCTCCACTCGAAGCCGAAGAATGCTTACTTCTTAATTTTACCATTTTTTGCGTTTTTTGGTTTTATTTTTTATTTTGTTTGTTTTTCTTTGTTTGGTTTGGCATTCTTGATTTTTTTTTAAAAAAAAGAGCGCTGTAAGAAAAAGAAAAATAACGCCCTCAAATTCTCTATTGGGTTTAAATCTGGTGAATTCCCGGGTCAAGGCCCCAAAGGTTAAAGTTATTTCCAGCCAAGAACTTTGTTTTTAAATTGTGACAAGGTGCGCCTTCATGCTGAAAAATATCGCTATCATGTTCAAATTGGTCCTGAACTGTTCAGAACCTGTGCTTATGAAGCATGGTTTTGTACTATTGTGACTTAATGGCAGTGTTCTTGGGCAAAATTGGTACTGCACCGGTTCCTTTAGATGTGAGGTAGCCCTTTGATGAGTAACTCCAAACAAGCAAAAAACACATATATCAGAGAATATCACTTTTCTCGTCTTCATTAGTCATTCTCTATATTTTCTAAGAAAGTGGAACCTATCAGGTAAGGTTCTTCTTGGGGATATGAGGCTTCTTTGCAGTTCTTCTCGACTTGAAACCTTTGTCGAAAGGTTTCTGTCTCACTGCGCACTGAAGTGTTCACACCTACTTATTTCCAATCGTAAGCAAGCTTGGGATTGGAGGCAAACCGATCATTGATCTGGGATCTTACCAGGAGTCGATCTTCACGTTCATTTGAATCTCTTGGGTGTCCAGAAGACTTTTTCTCAGCTGTGTAACGAATTTTTTTAAAGTCATCAATGATATATTAAAGATGGGGATCCTTGATGCAATACACTTAGAACTATCTTCTTGCATTTCAGGGTTCTTTGTTGCAGAGCAACACTGGTTGCCCGTCTTTCCTTAGAAAGAATCATTTCTGGGGTTGAAAAAGATTCAAACATTTATTTTTACAAAAAATATTAAATAAATTATAACTACATATCATTCATTTAAACAATATTTTTCATCCTTTTACTCATAGGCCCCGTAAGGATGGCGGCGATTTGCCATCCTGGCCGCCGTGCTGATGAGACTCAGCACCCCGTCCGACCCCAGCTTAGCCTCTTCTCCTTTCTTCAAAACACTTGTTTCCTCGCTTTTCATACAACCTCTCCCACAACTTTCTCTGGTCGGCCTCTAATTTCACAGGGTAGATGCTGACCTTCCTCTCAGCCAACCGTCCCGCATCGGGGCTGATGGGGTGGGGGAAAATGTTCCCTAACCCCTGAGCTCCGGTCTGGGGTGGCTAGTTTTTAACAACCTGCTTCATCCCCACCCATACCTTCCTCACATCCCTTTTCCTCAATTTACCGTGTATCCTTGATTTTACGCCGTGTTCAAGGTGGAGCCGCCATGCCGATGGACTGCCAGGCCACCAGGCGGGAGGGGTAGTCCGAAATGGTGGCGCCTGGCTCTGCCAGGCCTGTAAGCACCTCTTGCAGTGCGGGCAACTGCAAGAGGTGATGAGCTATTGCGTCCCGTAGCACAAAAAGGGTCACCATGCCCAATGATGAAAATAAAAAAACAACCCAACCCCCAACTTCCCCTGAAACAGCGACGGAGCCGCCCTCGGGCAGCTCCAGCAAAAAAATGGAGGTCCCCCTCCCCTCTCTGTGCTTGCGCAGGGGACCCTCCATATCTCTCACGCCTACGGGTGAAGGGGACTCCCCCTTACCCCCTTCTCTGGAGGTGCTTTCGGGCACCTCCCTTTTACCAGCGGCAGTCCCCTCTGTTCTTTCCAAGGGGACTGCCAAGAAAGCCCCCAGGCAGCCCTTAGCCAGCCGCTCCACATCGAAGCGGCTCGGTAGGGCAAACCTGCTTAGGGGGGAGAGGGAAGCCAGGCCCCTTCGGTCGCTTCCCTCAAAAGACCTGATGGCAAGAATATTAAACCTTGCCGGGGTCAAGGCCCATGCCTCCCCACACAAGACTAGCGAAGATACTGCCAACGGGACCTGCGGTGTCTTGGGGGAGGATGGCAAAATGGAGGTTCGCCCTGAGATAGCCATAGTCCTTAAGGAAACCCAGCGTCAGACGGTAGGGCCTTCCATGGGGGGAGGGAATCCGGGCTCGGCGCCAAGCACCGACCTCGAATCCGCCCCTATGAAAGGTCCTCCTCAAACGGCTGCGGTTTCTGAAGCAGTACAAGGAGGGGAGGGATCTCCTCCGACCGGTGCCCCCACGACTACCAGGACCTTCTAGATTTCGGAGAATGACCTGGCTGAGGCCGGTCCATCTGGCCTGTGGGCTTCTACCGGCAGGGGTGAGAAGCGGGTTCATTCCCCGCCCTCCTCTCCAAAAAAGAAAAAGACCAAGACCAAAAAGACGAAGAAGACTCGGGGCCCCTCTCCATCCGCGGGACCGGCGGGGACGTATGGGTCTGCTGCTACTCTGGCAAGCGACCAAACCAAGATCAGCCCATCCAGCTCCTCTGCCCCCCCCCCGGTTGCGAAGCCCCTGACTAAGACCAAAAATGCACAGGGTGGAGCCTCGATGACATCGGGGCTCCTGATTTAGAGGTTACCTGGCGTTTTCGAGCCCACTGGCTTCAAACGCTTCCTCGTTATTCGCTCCACTGATGGCACCATGTTGTCCAAGGGCAACATGATCAATCAGAGGAGAGGATTAGCTAGTGCAATTGGTATAGAGCCGAAGGTGACCCGTTTCTACAGCAGGAACCTTCTGGCGAATGCGGCGAATCCCGCCGAGGCGGCCAACATAATTGCTTTTCGGACACTTCATGGCACCCCGGTGAGTGTAACGCCGCACTCTACCATGAACTTTGTGAAAGGAGTAGTTTATGCGAGGGAACTCGTTGGCTACTCCATTGAGGACATCATCCTAGAGCTGGCCGACCATAAGGCGGTCAAGGTCGAACGTGTGATGAGAAAACAGGGAGGGGCCCCTACACTCTTCGTCACGTTCGACTGTGACAAGCTCCCTGAGTTGGAGCGTGCCGGTTGGTACCGCTACCGCGTGAAGGCATTCGTGCCACTGCCGCGGCGGTGCTATTACTGTGCAAAGTCGGGGTGACCCGAAGTCTGTGTAAATTGCTCCAAGGTCGCACACGATAAGTCCAAATCGTGTGTGGCCAAGTGTGTCAATTGCGGAGAGCCGCACCCCGCTTCTTCGAAGCTATGTGGTGCATATCTCCTTGAGAAAGAAATCCTGGCCGTTCAGGCCCAGGATCGACTCTCATTCCGCAAAGTTAAGGACTTGGTCCTGGCGCGCCTGGCTCTGCCTGGGACGTCATATGCCCCAATAGTCAGAAAGCCACCCTCTGCTCCTGACCCATCTAGGCGAACAAGCACGGTTGTTGACGCGCCTATTCGAAGCGTTTCTGCGGGCTCTACTCCACCCGGGCGCTCCCCTAGTAAAGCTGGCGGCAAAAAGGGTTCACACCCAGCCCTGGCTAAAACCAGGGCTCCCCCCTCTTTCGCCAGCGTGACCCTTTACCGTAAGGCGAAACGGCTACGCGCCTCCACCGAGTCGTTAGACTCACAGGAGGCAACACCCTTGAAGATGGTCGCTAGGCCATCTTTCCGGGGTTCCTAACACTGTCCCCCGAAAGGAGGACAGCAACAAAGGAGCTTCGGCTCCTTCACTCACGCCCCAAGGTGAAGCGAATGGCTCGTAGACGATGGTTCATCAAAGAGAGGGCCCCCCCGCCTCCGAAGCCGCAACGCCCGCCTAAGGTTTCGAGGCGTAGGGGGGAAAAGACTCGCATGGTGAGCCCAACCTTCCCCAATAAGTCCTCGAAGGCGTCAGCGCCTTCAAGGCTTTGTCCGGCCAACAGCACCCGGGGTTCTGCCCCTGGGAAGCGTACGGCTATTCCCGTGAGGGTCTTCAGTTCGAGGAGGGCCCCCGCGTCTCGTCCGAGCTAGGCCTGGAGGGCATATTCCTTAAATGGAATTGCCGTGGACTCTTGGCCAACTGGGAGGAGCTGCGGAGGCTCGTCTTGTCCCATTCCACGTTAGCTATCATTTAGCAGGAGACCATGCTAGGCGCCTGCCCCCTGCCTTCCCTCCTGAGGTATGAGGGTCTTGCGACCCCACCCCTGCGGGATGGCCCGGGCTGGGAGATGCGCGGTTTACACCCAGCATGATGTCTCCGTTCTTCCTTTCTCTTTATATACCTCTTTTCAGGCAGTGGCTGTGCAGCTGCACCTGGATAGGAGGTATACTATCATTTCTGCGTACATTCCACCGTCAGCTGACTTCGACGCGGGGGACTTCCGCCGCGTCGTGGCACGGTTGCTGAGGCCCTATCTCTTGCTTGGAGATCTGAATGGCAGGCATCCTCTCTGGGGAGATTACTCCATAAATCCCAGGGGACAAGTCCTTACCGATCTGATCGAAGAGCTTGAGATGGGTGTCTTGAACGTGGATGAGTTTACGCATCACTGTCCGAGAACCACTTCATTTTCTTGCCTTGACCTATCTTTGTGCTCTTCGGATGCACAGCCTGATTTTGATTGGAGGGTGGTCGATTTCCTCCATGGTAGTGATCACTTTTCCCTTCAAATATCATTTTCAAGGCAACTGCCGCCTGAGAGACAACCTCAGTGGTGCTTGGCGCGGGCGCGGTGGCCTGCATTTCAGGAAATGACTGAATTCTCTATCTCAGCCGGGGAATTTAGGACGGTAGATGAGGCCGTTGAGTTCTTCTCCGGGCAACCTCATTGCCGTGGGCCTGACTACTATTCCTAGGACATCTGGCCGTTTTGCACGCCTACATGCGCTATAAGCGCCACCCGAATGATTTCACTGTGGGTGAATTTCGTTGGGCTAGGGCTAGGTTCCGGTATATTTCGAAGCACGCCCGCTGCTCTTCTTGGCGGGCATACGTGTCTTCATTAACGGGAAGACCCCTTTAGCTGAGGTCTGGAAGCATGTCAAAAGGATTCGGGGCAAGTTCTCGCAGGACCCCCCTCCCGTTCTCAAGGAGAATGGGACCCCAATCTCGGACCCCACGTCCGTGGCGGAATAATAACGACCGCTTTTTCCACATTCTCTAGCCGTGATGCTGCTCCGCAAGCATTCAATGCACGTCGTGATGTCGCGGAAGGCCGCCGGCTGGACTTTACCTCCAGAGGCGGAGAACCCTTCAACGACAAGTTTATTTTGAGTGAGTTGCGTTCCGCTCTCGCTTCGTGCGCGGACACCGCCCATGGTCCGGATGATGTCCCGTACGCTATGCTTCGACACCTGAGTGAGCGAGGCATGGCCTTCCTGTTAGATTTTTTCAACAGGATCTGGGTGGAAGGTCTTCTCCCAGACTCCTGGCGAATCGCTACTGTGCTCGCCTTTCGCAAACCGGGGAGAGATCACTCTACTCCGAGCGATTTTCGCCCAATCTCTCTAACCTCTTGCGTGTGCAAGTTGATGGAGAAATTAGTAAATATAAGATTCGCCTTTTCCCTGGACAGCGGAGGCCATATGTCTTCCGCACAGTGCGGCTTCCGCAAGTTCGACCTTACGTCGGATGCTCTGCTCCGACTGGAAAATGCCGTCTGTGAGGCTTTTCTTCGTAGACAGCACTACGCCACGGTGTTTTTTCGATCTAGAGAAGGCCTATGATACCGCATGGAGATACGGTATCATTGAGACTCTCCACACGATGGACAGGAGGGGACGCCTCCCAATGTTTATATCTGAAATTTTGCAAGATCGTCGATTCCGCGTACGGGTGGGGGGAGCCCTCTCCGGCCCAAAGGAGCAGGAAGAGGGTGTCCCACAGGAAACTGTCCTCAGTGTCACACTCTTTGCCCTGAGCATCAACGGCATCACCTCGGTGCTGCCGGAAGATGTTCTCGCTACCCTCTACGTGGACAACCTTTCGATCTCTTTTGGCGCGGCCTAGATGCCAACTCTGGAGCGTCGACTCCAACAGGCATTGAACCGCGTCTCTCGCTATGCTGAAGCCAAGACTAAGGTAGAGCACTTCTGCCGCCATCCACGGCTTCACCCCAACCCAGATTTGTTTCTTAATGGGGTGCGCCTGGATGTGGTTGAGTCGCACCGTTTCCTTGGTCTTGTATTCGACCGACGCCCCACCTGGGAGGCTCATATTCGCAGCCTTAGGGTCTCTTGTACCCGCGCCATGGACATTCTCCGTTCCGTGACGTTCAGCGCTTGGGGCGCTAATAGGGCTACTGCCCTACTTTTTTATCGATCCTTTGTTCATTCGAAGCTCGACTACGGATGCGAGTTTTATGCATCCGCAGCTTAGCGTTTATTGCGGAAGGTGGATTCAATCCACCAAACCGGCCTTCGCCTTGCCACCGGTGCCTTCTGCACTTCTCCCATTGAGAGCCTGTTGGTTGATGCTGTGGAGATGCGACTCGCTCTGCGCCACGTGCAGTGCATCACTCGCCTTAACACGCGAGCATGGAGTCTCCCTCAGTCGCTAACAGCTCTGACTGCATCCGCAGCTGATCTCGATGGTGCCTATGCCACCGAAAGATGCCAGTCATACCCTAAGCACTTTGGATTTAGGGCCAAGAAACTCCTTCGAGAGGTAGATATAGCTCTCAGGCCGGTGGCGCCCCTGGTTCTGCCCAGGACGCCACCCTGGAGGGTACCACATTTGGCTATTTGTCGCTCGCCTCTTTCCCCAAAGCTTGTACGGCGCCGGGAGTATTGCGTTCGACCTTTTTGGAGCACACATCTTGTCACGCTGGAACCGTGCCAGTGTATACGGATGGCTTGAAGTCTCAAGAGGGGGTCGGCTTTCACGCCGTATCCCCTCTGTTTGAAGTCAGCGGGGCTCTACCAGGCGTTGCGTCTGTCTTCACGGCTGAGCTGGTGGCAATACACCACTCGGTACGGGAGATTACGCGACGTGCCCGGTTCGGAGACCGGATTGTGATCTATAGCGACTCACAAAGCGCCCTGAGTGCTCTCGGGGCATTGGAATCTCCGCATCCCCTGGTTCGCGATATCCGTGACGCCACGGTTTTGGCGAGCCGGGCAGATGTCGAGATTATCTTCTGCTGGGTTCCTGGACATGTAGGAATTGCGGGGAATTAGCGCGCCGATGAGGGCGCCAAAGAGTCCGCGAGGACTCTGCGACCGGACCAGCGTTTCGCTTTTCTTTACACCGACTACATGGCAGGAATACGGGCAGCTCTTCGGACTGTTTGGCAAAGAAGATGGGAGACGGTTGAAGGGAACTTAAAGTTGCGTGTCATTGCGCCGCGACTGTTTCCATGGACCTATCCTCGAATGCCGCGGCGACTTCAGGTTGCTTTCTGTCATCTCCGAATCGGACACACTCGTGTGACGCATCACTATATGATGGAGCACTCGCCTGCGCCCTATTGCAACGACTGCGTCGTCCTTCAGACTGTTCGGCACATTCTTGTCGAATTTCCCAGTCTGGGTGATCTTCGCGCACGATACCTGTCCCGGTACCGGGATGGGCGGGGTCGCTACCGCCTGTCCCTTGTACTCGGGAGAGATTCGTGCACATTGACTTGTGGACTTTTGACTTCTTGGGGGAGGCCGGCCTTCTCCCTATTATTTGAGCAAGGGTTTTTTTTTGTTTTTTTCTTTTGTTTTGTTTTTTTCTTCCTTTTGGTTTCACGCTCCTGCGCCGGGGGGACCTCTCCCCGACGCACCAGCTTGCTTCCTTTCATCCTTTTTGGGGTGTTTTTTTTCTTTAATTTCATTTTAAAGTAACCTAGAACTAGGCCAGGTTTAATACGGCGACTAATGCACAAGTAGGCAGTCGCCAGATGAGCTCTTAAAAAAAAAAAAATTACTCATAGGATTAAATAGCAAACCTTCAGAGGATTAAATGCACTTTTTAGAGGAACAGGCCCAGGGCACGATTTGGGATTGAGCAAGGGAATTCAATGTTTTCTTATTATTATTTTTAAATGCTGACTTTTTAATAAACCTGCAATAATTTAAATATTTGAATAATTATTTCTACCACGTAAATTTTATAAACGAATGAAATAACAAGGTCTGCCGACCAAAGTCGCGTGCTATCGCTTATTCTGATTTATGGCCTTATGACCTTCAAAACTTTCAATAATTTTTGGACTAAACTTGGAAAGACCTTGGTAGTTATATGATTCGAAAGAGAATGTAAAACAACATAAAGGTTTCAAATTTCGTTGGAATATGCCCAATAGTTATGATGTTATTGCCAAATAATTCCCTAGCTAACTTTGAGAGGACCTTGCGAGTTATATCATTTAACAGAGAATGTCAAACAACAAGAGGGTTTCAAATTTCGTTGGAATCGGCCGAATAGTTATGATGTTAATGCCAAATAATTCCTTAGCTCTGCTTGAGGGGACCTTGCCAATTATATCATTCGAAAGAGAATGTCAAACAACAAGAGGGTTTCAAATTTCGTTGGAATCGGCCGAATAGTTATGATGTTATTGCCAAATAATTCCCTGGCTAACTTGAGAGGACCTTGCCAATTGTATCATTCGAAAGAGAATGTCAAACAACAAGAGGGTTTCAAATTTCGTTGGAATTGGCCGAATAGTTATGATGTTATTGCCAAATAATTCCCTGGCTAATCTTGAAAGGACCTTGCCAATTATATCATTCGAAAGAGAATGTCAAACAACAAGAGGGTTTCAAATTTCGTTGGAATCGGCCGAATAGTCATGATGTTATTGCCAAATAATTCCATGGCTAACCTTGAGAGGACCTGGCCAATTGTATCATTCGAAAGAGAATGTCAAAAAACAAGAGGGTTTCAAATTTCGTTGGAATCGGCCGAATAGTCATGATGTTATTGCCAAATAATTCCATGGCTAACCTTGAGAGGACCTCGCCAATTATATCATTCGAAAGAGAATGTCAAACAACAAGAGGCTTTCAGATTTCGTTGGAATCAGCCGAAGAGTTATGATGTTATTGCTAAATAATTCCCTGGCTAACCTTGAGAGGACCTGGCCAATTATATCATTCGAAAGAGAATGTCAAACAACAAGAGGCTTTCAGATTTCGTTGGAATTGGCCGAATAGTTATGATGTTATTGCCAAAAAAGTCCTTGCCTACCCTTGAGAGGACCTTGCCAATTATATCATTCGAAAGAAAATGTCAAACAACAAGAGGGTTTCAAATTTCCTTGGAATCGGCCGAATAGTTATGATGTTATTGCCAAATAATTCCCTGGCTACCCTTGAGTGGACCTTGCTAATTATATCATTCGAAAGAGAATGTCAAACAACAAGAGGCTTTCAGATTTCGTTGGAATTGGCCGAATAGTTATTATGTTATTGCCAAATAATTCCCCGGCTAACCTTGAGAGGACTTTGCCAATTATATCATTCAAAAGAGAATGTCAAACAACAAGAGGGTTTCAGATTGCGTTGGAATCAGCCGAATAGTTATGATGTTATTGCCAAATAATTCCCTGGCTAACCTTGAGTGGACCTTGCCAATTATATCATTCGAAAGAGAATGTCAAACAACAAGAGGGTTTCAGATTTCGTTGGAATCAGCCGTTTGTTATGATGTTATTGCCAAATAATTCCCTGGCTAACTTGAGAGGACCTTGCCAATTGTATCATTCGAAAGAGAATGTCAAAAAACAAGAGGGTTTCAAATTTCGTTGGAATCGGCCGAATAGTTATGATGTTATTGCCAAATAATTCCCTGGCTAATCTTGAAAGGACCTTGCCAATTATATCATTCGAAAGAGAATGTCAAACAACAAGAGGGTTTAAAATTTCGTTGGAATCGGCCGAATAGTCATGATGTTATTGCCAAATAATTCCCCGGCTAAACTTGAGAGGACCTGGCCAATTATATCATTCGAAAGAGAATGTCAAACAACAAGAGGCTTTCAGATTTCGTTGGAATCGGCCGAATAGTTATGATGTTATTGCTAAATAATTCCCTGGCTAACCTTGAGAGGACTTTGCCAATTATATCATTCGAAAGAGAATGTCAAACAACAAGAGGCTTTCAGATTTCGTTGGAATTGGCCGAATAGTTATGATGTTATTGCCAAAAAAGTCCTTGCCTACCCTTGAGAGGACCTTGCCAATTATATCATTCGAAAGAAAATGTCAAACAACAAGAGGGTTTCAAATTTCCTTGGAATCGGCCGAATAGTTATGATGTTATTGCCAAATAATTCCCTGGCTACCCTTGAGAGACCTTGCCAATTATATCATTCGAAAGAATATGTCAAACAACAAGAGGGTTTCAAATTTCGTTGGAATCGGCCGAATAGTTATGATGTTATTGCCAAATAATTCCCTGGCTAACCTTGAGTGGACCTTGCCAATTATATCATTCGAAAGAGAATGTCAAACAACAAGAGGCTTTCAGATTTCGTTGGAATTGGCCGAATAGTTATGATGTTATTGCCAAATAATTCCCCGGCTAACCTTGAGAGGACTTTGCCAATTATATCATTCGAAAGAGAATGTCAAACAACAAGAGGGTTTCAAATTTCGTTAGAATCGGCTGAATTGTTACAATGTTATTACCAAAAGAAAAAAAAAACGGTAACCGACCGACCGCGATAGTAAGATATAGAGTCGCATGCACCTAAAAATAAAAAGTCATGGCTAGATGTTTTGAGAATAATATATGATATCACTTCGGAACTCTTTGGATTTACTATATTTTATAAAATCGATCTGAAGCAGGTCCTCAACTCCAGTTTAACATGACAACAACACTGTCAGTTTACTTGTGATGTGATTTTTTCACGACTCTTCTTTCAATCTTTTTCCCACCCGCATATGGAACCAGGAGGAACTGTTCTCACCTGGACAGGGTTCGATTCACTAGATATGGCGCCATCCCGATATCACCTAGCACCGGGGTATCATAATAAGAGGTAATCACTCACTCTAATCATTAGTGGACTCGCCTATCTTTATTTCTCTTTATTACATATCCACCTACCCCTTTCCGCACTTGCTTTCCTATCCACAGAGGTTATGGTTGATCGGCGCACTTTCATCTTCTTATTGGTCTTTAGCCGAGTCACAGTGTATACCGTAAGGTTTCTACCTGGTGAGAGGGCCGAAAGCCTACAGGCTGAGGCAAGTATTGAGCACATCGTGTACTCTATTCAACACCTTCCAGTACGCATATAGGATGGCTACGTCGGTACCATCCTTTATGCTCAAAGCTCGAGGAGAAATTCGCCTGAATGGGAGGCCGAGTTGTCAAGGTCTATCTTAGCTCCTATAAAGACTTTTCTATTATTTCCCAAGGCATTGGGAGGTATTAGTATCAATGTACTTTCCATGCAACCATTTTCTTTTTATATTCTCATATTACGGTTGCAAGTGAAGGAAATAATGGACGACCGCAGGCACATGAGGATCCGCCTCAAAGCGTAGCCTCTCCCTCTCTAGGTGTCTGGGAGGACGAGGCAAAAGGGGACACCCCTTTGACCGGTGGAGGGCTCCTTTCACCATTTTTTATGATGCAGAGGGACTTCTTCTTTGCCGCCAGGGGTCAGCTCCATGTCATAAGAAAGGTAACGCCCCCCCCTCCTTGTGCTTTCTCAGGTGCCCCTCTAACCATCTTCTACAGGAGAGGAGGTTTACTCTCCCAAATCTACGGGTGAGGTGGCTTCCAACTCACTCCCTTGCTTGAAGTCACCTTTGCACGAGGCCATCTCTGCACCAACGGTGGTTCTCCCTACCCCCTGGCTGAGGACTGCCAAGAAAGTAAGCAGGTGGCCCAGAATCAACCGCTGCCGGTGGCACTGGCCTGATAACAGGCCAAGGGATATTTTTTTTTTTTTTTTTTTTATAGAGCCCATCTGGCAACTACCCACTTGGGCATAAGTCGCCGAAAAACACGACAGCCTAGAATTAGGCTACTTTAAAGTTAAAATATGAAAACTTAACAATCAATATAAATTTGAAAAACTTAACAATCGAAGCAAACTCCGGCAGCGGGGGGAGGTCCCCCTCACCCCGGTGCAGGAGAGTGCAATCTAAAACAAAACAATACCAAAAAAAGGAACCTTAAATAAAGGGGAGAAGGCCGGCCTCCCCCAAAAAGTCAATAAGTCCACCAGTCATGGTGCACGCACTCGTCCCGAGTACAAGGGACAGGCGGTAGCGACCCCGCCCATCCCGGTACCGAGACAGGTATCGTGCGCGAAGATCACCCAGACTGGGACATTCGACAAGAATATGCCGAACAGTCTGGGGGACGACGCAGTCGTTGCAATAGGGCACATGCGAGCGCTCCACCAAGTAACGATGCGTCACACGAGTGTGTCCGATTCGAAGACGACAGAAAGCAACCTGAAGCCGCCGCGGCATTGGGGGATAGGTCCATGGGAACAGTCGCGGCGCAATGGCACGCAACTTTAAGTTCCCCTCGACCGTCTCCCATCTTCTTTGCCAAGCAGTCCGAAGAGCTGCCCGTATTCCTGCCATGTAGTCGGTGTGAGGAAGAGCGAAACGCTGGTCCGGTCGCAGAGTCCTCGCGGACTCTTTGGCGCCCTCATCGGCGCGCTCATTCCCCGCAATTCCTACATGTCCAGGAACCCAGCAGAAGATAATCTCGACATCTGCCCGGCTCGCCAAAACCGTGGCGTCACGGATTTCGCGAACCAGGGGATGCGGAGATTCCAATGCCCCGAGAGCACTCAGGGCGCTTTGTGAGTCGCTATAAATCACAATCCGGTCTCCGAACCGGGCACGTCGCGTAATCTCCCGTACCGAGTGGTGTATTGCCACCAGCTCGGCCGTGAAGACAGACGCAGCGCCTGGTAGAGCCCCGCTGACTTCAAACAGAGGGGATACGGCGTGGAAGCCGACCCCCTCTTGGGACTTGGAGCCATCCGTATACACTGGCACGGTACCAGCGTGACACGATGTGTGCTCCAAAAAGATCGAACGCAATACTCCCGGCGCAGTACAAGCTTTGGGAGCAGAGGCGTGGCGACAAATAGCCAAATGTGGTACCCTCCAGGGTGGCGTCCTGGGCAGAACCAGGGGCGCCACCGGCCCGAGAGCTATATCTACCTCTCGAAGGAGTTTCCTGGCCCTAAACCCAAAGGGCTTAGGGTATGACTGGCGTCTCTCGGCGGCATAGGCACCATCGAGATCAGCTGCGGATGCAGTGAGAGCTGTTGGCGACTGGGGGAGGCGCCGGGCTCGCGCGTACAGGCGAGTGATGCACTGCACGCGGCGCAGAGCGAGTGGCATCTCCCCAGCATCGACCAACAGGCTCTCAATGGGGGAAGTGCGGAAGGCACCGGTCGCAAGGCGAAGGCCGGTGTGGTGGATCGAATCCACCTTCCGCAATAAACGCTCGGCTGCGGATGCATAAAACTCGCATCCGTAGTCGAGCTTCGAGCGAACAAAGGATCGATAAAAAAGTAAGGCGGTAGCCCTATCAGCGCCCCAAGCGCTGAACGTCACGGAACGGAGAATGTCCATGGCGCGGGTACAAGAGACCCTAAGGCTGCGAATGTGAGCCTCCCAGGTGAGGCGTCGGTCGAATACAAGACCAAGGAAACGGTGCGACTCAACCACATCCAGGCGCACCCCATTAAGAAACAAATCTGGGTCGGAGTGAAGCCGTGGATGGCGGCAGAAGTGCACCACCTTAGTCTTGGCCAAAGAAAACCGAAACCTGTGCGCTTTGGCATAGCAAGAGACGCGGTTCAATGCCTGTTGGAGTCGGCGCTCCAGAGTTGGCATCTGGGCCGCGCCAAAAGAGATCGAAAGGTCGTCCACGTAGAGCGTAGCGAGAACATCTTCCGGCAGCACCGAGGTGATGCCGTTGATGCTCAGGGCAAAGAGTGTGACACTGAGGACACTTCCCTGCGGGACACCCTCTTCCTGCTCCTTTGGGCCGGAGAGGGCTCCCCCCACCCGTACGCGGAATCGACGATCTCGCAAAAATTCAGATATAAACATTGGGAGGCGTCCCCTCGCCCCCATCGTGTGGAGAGTCTCCATGATACCGTATCGCCATGCGGTATCATAGGCTTTCTCCAGATCAAAAAACACCGTGGCGTAGTGCTGTCTACGAAGGAAAGCCTCGCAGACGGCATTTTCCAGTCGGAGCAGAGCATCCGACGTGGAGTGGAACTTACGGAAGCCGCACTGTGCAGAAGACAGATGGCCTCCGCTGTCCAGGAAATAGGCTAATCTAACATTTACCAATTTCTCCATCAACTTGCACACGCAAGAGGTTAGAGAGATTGGGCGGAAACCGGTCGGAGTAGAGTGATCTCTCCCCGGCTTGCGAAAGGCGAGCACAGTAGCGATTCGCCAGGAGTCTGGGAGGAGACCTTCCACCCAGATCCTGTTGAACAAATCTAATAGAAAGGCCATGCCTCGCTCACCCAGGTGTCGAAGCATGGCGTACGGGACATCGTCCGGACCATGGGCGGTGTCCGCGCACGAAGCGAGAGCGGAACGCAACTCACTCACAGTAAACTTGTCGTTGAAGGGTTCTCCGCCTCTGGAGGTAAAGTCCAGCCGGCGGCCTTCCGCGACATCACGACGTGCATTGAATGCTGGCGGAGCAGCATCACGGGTAGAGAATGCGGAAAAAGCGGTCGCTAAGGATTCCGCCACGGACGCGGGGTCCGAGATTGCGGTCCCATTCTCCTGGAGAACGGGAGGGGGGTCCTGCGAGAACTTGCCCCGAATCCTTTTGACTCGCTTCCACACCTCAGCTAAAGGGGTCTTCCCGTTAAGTGAAGACACGTATGCCCGCCAAGAAGAGCGGCGGGCGTGCTTCGAAATATACCGGAACCTAGCCCTAGCCCGACGAAATTCAGCGACGGTGAAATCGTTCGGGCGGCGCTTATAGCGCATGTAGGCATAACGCTTCTGTTTGAGGGCCGTCTCACACTCGGCCGACCACCATGGGAGTGGTCGGCGTGCAAAACGGCCAGACGTCCTAGGAATAGTAGTCAGGCCCACGGCGATGAGGTTGCCGGAGAAGAACTCGACGGCCTCATCTACCGACCTAAACTCCTTGACTGAGATAGAGAATTCAGTCATTTCCTGAAATGCAGGCCACCGCGCCCGCGCCAAGCACCACCGAGGTGGTCTCTCAGGCGGCAGTTGCCCTGAAAATGATATTTGAATGGGAAAGTGATCACTACCATGGAGGTCATCGACCACCCCCCAATCAAAATCAGGCTGTGCATCCGAAGAGCACAAAGATAGGTCAAGGCAAGAAAATGAAGCGGTTCTCGGACAGTGATGCGTAAACTCATCCACGTTTAGGACACCCATCTCAAGCTCTTCGATCAGATCGGCAAGGACTTGTCCCCTGGGATTTATGGTGTAATCTCCCCAGAGAGGATGCCTGCCGTTCAGATCTCCAAGCAAGAGATAGGGCCTCGGCAACCGTGCCATGACGCGGCGAAAGTCCCCCGCGTCGAAGTCAGCTGACGGTGGAATGTACGCAGAAATGATAGTATACCTCCTATCCAGGTGCAGCTGCACAGCCACTGCCTGAAAGGAGGTATCTAAAGAGAAAGGAAGAACGGAGACATCATGCCGGGTGTAAACCGCGCATCCCGCAGCCCGGCCGTCCCGCGGTGGTTGGGTCGCAAGACCCTTATACCCCGGGAGGGCAGGCAGGGGGCACGCGCCTAGCATGGTCTCCTGCAAAAAAATAGCTAACGGGGAACGGGATGAGGCGAGCCTCCGCAGCTCCTCCCAGTTGGCCCGGAGTCCACGGCAATTCCATTGAAGGAATATGCCCTCCAGGCCTAGCTCGGAGGAGACGCGAGGGCCCTCCTCGAATTGAAGACCCTCACGGGAATAGCCGTACGCTTCCCGGGGGCAGAACCCCGGGCGCTGTTGGCCGGACAAAGCGCTGAAGGCGCTGTCGCCTTCGAGGACTTATTGGGGGAGGTTGGGCTCGCCATGCGAGTCTTTTCCTCCCTCCGCCTCGAAACTTTAGGCGGGCGTTGCGGCTTCGGAGGCGGGGGGCCCTCTTTTCGAGGAACCACCGTCTCCGAGCCACTCGCTCCACCTCGGGGCGTGGGCAAAGGGGCCGAAGCTCCTTTGTTGCTGTCCTCCTTTCGGGGAACAGCTTTAGGAACCCCGGAAGATGGCCTAGCGACCATCTTCAGGGGTGTTGCCTCCTGTGAGTCTAACGACTCGGTGGAGGCGCGTGGCCGTTTCGCTTTACGCGAAACGGTCACGCTGGGGGAAGAGGGGGGAGCCCTGGTTTTAGCCGGGGCAGGGTATGAACCCTTTTTGCCGCCAGCTTTACCAGGGGAGCGCCCAGGTTGGGTAGAGCCCACAGAAGGGCTCCGAATGGGCGCGGAAACAACCGTGCTCGTTGGCCTGGATGGGCCAGGAGCAGAGGGTGCCTTTCTAACTATTGAGGCATATGACGTCCCAGGCACAGCCGGGCGCGCCAGGACCAAGTCCTTTGCCTCGCGGAATGAGAGTCGATCCTGGGCCTGAACGGCCAGGATTTCTTTCTCAAGGAGATATGCACCACATTGCTTCGAAGAAGCAGGGTGCGGCTCTCCGCAATTGACACACTTGGCCACACACGATTTGGACTTATCGTGTGCGACCTTGGAGCAATTTACACAGACTTCGGGTGACCCCGATTTTGCACGTCTACATGATCGATTCGTATGGCCGAAGCGGTGGCAGTAATAGCACCGCCGCGGCAGTGGCACGAATGCCTTCACGCGGTAGCGGTACCAACCGGCACGCACCGACTCAGGGAGCTTGTCACAGTCGAACGTGACGAAGAGTGTAGGGGTGGGTCTCGAGGCCCCTCCCTGTTTTCTCATCACACGTTCGACCTTGACCGCCCCATGGTCGGCCAGCTCTAGGGTGATGTCCTCAATGGAGTAGTCAACGAGTTCCCTCGCATAAACTACTCCTTTCACAAAGTTCATGGTAGAGTGCGGCGTCACACTCACCGGGGTGCCATGAAGTGTCCGAAGAGCACTTATCTTGGCCGCCTCGGCGGGATTCGCCGCATTCGCCAGAAGGCTCCCGTCCGAGAAACGGGTTACCTTCGGCTCTCTACCAATTGCACTAGCTAATCCTCTCCTCTGATGGATCATGTTGCCCTTGGACAACATGGTGCCATCAGTGGAGCGAATAACGAGGAAGCGTTTGAAGCCAGCGGGCTCGAAAACGCCAGGTAACCTCTGAATCAGGGGCCCCGATGTCATCGAGGCTCCGCCCTGTGCATTCTTGGTCTTAGTCGTAGTCATGGGCTCCGCACACGAGGGGGTAGAGGGGCCGGATGTGCCGATCTTGGCTTGGTCGCCTACCAAAGTGGCAGCAGACCCATCCGTCCCCGCAGCCCCCGCGGATGGAGAGGAGCCCCGAGTCTTCTTCGTCTTTTGAGTCTTTTTAGTCTTTTTCTTTTTAGGAGAGGAGGGCGGGGAATGAACCCGCTTTTCACCTCCGCCGGCAGAAGTCCCCAGGCCAGATGGACCAGCCTCAGCCAGGTCCCTCTCCGAAATGGAGAAGGTCCTGGTTGTCGTAGGGGCACCTGTCGGAGGAGATCCCTCCCCTCCTTCTACTGCCTCGGAGCCCTCAGCCATTTGAGGAGGACCTTGCATAGGGGCGGATTCGGGTTCGGTGCTTGGCGCCGAGCCCGAATTCCCCCCCATGGAAGGCCCTACCGTCTGGGGCTGGGTCTCCTCAAGGACCATGTCTATCACAGGAGGGGCCTCCAGTTGGCCATCCCCTCCCAGGACATCGCAGGTCCCCTTGGCAGTATTGTCACTAGTCAGGTGGTGTGGGGAGGCACAGGCCTTGACCCCAGCAAGGTTCAAAATTCTTGCCAGCAGGTCTTTTGAGGGAAGCGACCGAAGGGGCCTGGCTTCCCTCTCCCCCCTAAGGGGGTTTGCCCTACCGAGCCGCTTGCACGAGGGGCGGTCGGCAATGGGCTGCCTGCTGGCTTTCTTGGCAGTCCCCTTAGAAAGCAAAGGAGGGACTGCCGCTGGAGATAGGGAGGTGCCCGAAAGCACCTCCAGAGAAGGGGGTGAGGGGGAGTCCCCTACACCCGTAGGCGTAGGAGAGGAGTAAGCCTCCTCTCCGGTTAAAGAATTATGGAGGGTCCCTTGCGCAAGCACAAGGGGGGGGACCTCCATTTTCTCGGTGGAGCTGCCCGAGGGCGGCTCCGTAGATGTTTTTGGGGAAGTTGGGGGTTGGGGTTTTTGTTTTTTTTCATACATGGGCATGGTGACCCTCTTTTGATTACGGGACGCAATAGCTCATCACCTCTCGCAGTTGCCCGCACTGCGAGAGGTGCTTACAAGCCCGGCAGAGCCAGGCGCCGCCATTCGGGACCACCCCTCCCGCCTGGTGGCCTGGCAGTCCTTCGGCATGGCGGCTCCACCTTGGACACGGCGTAAAAAATATAGGTTGTGAAGAGGAGAGGAAAAGGGATGTGAGGAAGATGTGGGTGGGGATGAAGCAGGTTGTTAAAAAAAACCCATCCCGAACCGGAACTGAGGGGTTAGGGAACAATGTCCCCTCCCCCCCTCAGCCCCGATCCGGGGTGGTTGGCTTGAGAAGAAGGTCAGCATTCTACCCTGTGAAATTAGAGGCTGACCAGAGAAAGTTGTGGGAGAGGTTGTATGAAAAGCGACGAGGTAGGGGAGAAATCGGGCTATCTGAAGGAAGGAAGAGAGGCTAAGCTGGGGCCGGAGGGAGCGCTGGATCCCGTCAGCACGGCGGCCAGGATGGCAAATCGCCGCGCCCCTTACGGGGAGGGCCAAGGGATAGCGGGAACCGTCGGGCTATGCCCCTTTTTTTGTCCTGCAGGCATGCATTCTGAACTTGCAGGGGCCGGCATGTCGGCCCCCCTTTCTCTTTCCCAATGCCGGTCGGTTCGCCAAAGGAAGACAACAAGCCCGAAGAGTCCTTGACTGGGACCAATAACACCATGGGGGAGGATGGCAACATGGAGGCCTCCCTGAGCTCGACATGATTCTGGAGCTGACCGATGCAGGAGAACTGGGCTCGGTCTCAAACATCGAACACGAGTCCGCCACTGTGCAAGCTTCTCCCCGGGTGGTTTGGGCCCCCGAGAACTTACAATGAGAAGAGGGACCACGTCCCTCGGAATGGTGTCCCTTTGACAGCCAAGCCCTTATCCATTTTTAAGAAAGCCTTGTGGTCCCTTCCGGCGGTGGAGAGAAGAGGGTTCACTTCCCACCCTCACCTCCAAGGAAGAAGAAAGGCAAGAAGCCAAAGAAGACTATGGATTACTCTCCCTTTCTGGGCCTAACAGGAAGGACGCATCCGTTTCCGATTCGGCAGGCGACCAGGCCAAGATCGGCACGTTCGAGCCCGAGGTACGTTCAGGCCCGAGATGCGCTCGGGCAGGGAGGTCCAGACAAAGACCAAAGTCGAAAGTTCGCTGAGCAGAGCCTCAATTACGTCAGGCCCCTCATTCAGAAACTATCTACCATTTTTGGCCGGCTGGCTTCAAACGCTTTTAGTTATTTGCTCCACCGATAGCACCATGTCGGCTAAATGCAACATGATTAATTTGAGCACATTAGTTAATTTAATTGATAAAGAACCTAAGGTGATTCGTTAGTCGGACTGGAGACTTGTAACGAATGCATTGGACCCTTCTGAGGCCACCATGATTATTAAACTTCGGACAGTACATAAATGTCTCACCGGTGAATGTGACCACCGCACTCCATGAACCTCCTAAAATGAGTAGTTTATGTCTGGGAAGTCGTCTACTCCTCTTTATTAGACATCGCTGAAGAGCTGGCAAACTACAGGGCGGTCAAAGTCGAAAGTGTGAGGAGAATAGAGTGAGGGGTCTCGAGACCCACCCCTACTCTTCGTTACGTTCGACAGTGATAGCCTCCGTGAGTCGGTGTGTACTGTTTGGTATCGATACCGCGTGAAGGCATTCATACCACTGCTGCGGAGGTGCTACTACTGCGACCACTTCGACCATACGAATCGTTCTGGTAGACGTGCAAAGTCGGGTTTAACCGAAGTCTGTGTAAGTTGCTCTAAGGCCGTACACGATAATTTATTTTCGTGTATGGCCAAATGTGTCAATTGTGGAGAGCCGCGTCTTGCTTCTTCGAAGTAATGTGACGCGTATCCGCTGGAGAAGGAAATCTTGGCCGTTCGGGATGTGGATCATCTCTCATTTCGCGAGGCTAAGGACATAGTCTTGTCGCACCAGGCGCTGCCTGGGACGTCCTATGCTTCAATGTTAAAAAAGACACCCTCTGCCACTCGCCCCTCCAGGCCTACGAGCACGGTCGTTTCCGCGCCCATTCGAAACCGATTGGCGGGCTCTAACCGCCTTGCCGGGCGCTCCCCTGTTAGAGCTAGCGTCACAAGGGGATCAGACTCAGCTTCGGCTAAAACCAGGGATGGTTTGAGGTCATTTCACCGATTTTTTCTACTGGTTTTTGCTCATTTCAATGAAACGTTTTGTGCTGGTTTGTAGTCGTTTCACTGAATTTTTATTCTAGTTTGAGGTTGTTTCACTGATTTTTTTTTTGTTAGTTTGTGGTTGTTTCACTGAATTTTGTTTCAGCTGGTTTGTGGTAGTTTCGCCGAATTATTTATGCTGGTTGTGTGCTCTTTCACTGAAACATTTTTTACTGTTTAGGGGCCTTGATTTTTTTTCTGCTGGATTCTGGTCTTTTCACCGATTTTTTATCTGCTGGATTCTGATCTTTTGACTGATTTTTTTTCTGTTGGTTTGTGATCGTTTCACTGAATTTTTCCCCGTTGGTTTGTCGTCATTTGACCGAATTTGTTTCTGCTGGTCTGTGGTCGTTTCGCTAATTTGTTCTGTTTTTTTTATGGTCGTTTCACTGAAACCTTTTTTCCTTGTTTGTTGTGATAATTTCATTTTTTATGCTATTTGTGGTCGTTTCACTGAAACTTTTGTTCTGCTGTTTTGTGATCCTTTCACTAACACTTTTTTTCTGATGGTTTGTGGTCGTTTTACTAACACTTTTTTACTGCTGGTTTGTGGTCGTTTCATTGAAGCTTTTTTTCTTCTGGTTTGTGGTCGTTTCACTAACAATTTTTTTTTCCTCTGGTTTGTTGTGCTCGTTTCTCTGTACATTTTTTTCTGCTGTATTTCGTACACGACGCCTCTATCATTACATGTCATTAATAACAATATACGTTAATTACAATATACATTGTCTTTTTATTTAATTCTATTAAACAGTTTTAAAATGGTATATAAATGTTCAATTTATAAATGAGAAACTAAAAACTATAAAAAATTAACCGTTTAAATTTCCTTCCTCACTCGATATAAGATGCTCGTATGTTTTAAGGTTCGAGGGAGCTTATAACGAAAGCCTGATTGAAAAATTATGTCTCTGATGACAACGAATATTGAGTGGGGGTGAAGCTCCCTAAGTGATTGGCATTTAACAACGTTATATCGCCAAATGGAGGATATTGGCTAAATAAGAAAAATGGGCGCTAAGGGATTTCGTGAGCCAGGTAAGGAAAGAGTAAAAATCTGGCAGGAAAGTGTCTTGATTTTCTTCAAAAGATGAAGCCTACATGAACCCATAAACATTTCCGGGCATCCATATCAGTATACACCTTAAATATTTTATTTATTTAAAGGAAACGAGGGTTTAGGAAGGTTAGAATGCATAAGAGACTTTGGTTTCCATGCAATTTCACACCTCCCGCCTAAAATCAGTGCAAGGAATAGAGTTATTAGAGCATATTGGGAGGAGCTTGATTAATAGGAGTGCTAATATCATTGCGAAACTGTACTTGGGATTAGGTCTCATGTTAAATATGCCGTGCACTTTTGGTCCCCCTATTAAAGGATGGATATTGGTTTGCTTGAGTCTGCGCAAAGAAGGATGACTAAGATGATTTATGGGTTGAGCTTACCTTAGAGCAGGGGTCTCCAAACTACGGCCCGCGAGGTCAGTTCATCCGGCCCGCCGTTGTACTGTGCCACAAATGAGCTAAAATATAATTATGTGCATATAACTTGCGAATTGCAACTTGCAACTTTGCATAAAATTATTATTTTTCTGAAACTATTTTGGTAAACTATTCAATGTGTCAAATTCTAAACCCCTATAGGTATTATTGCTTCCCTCCTCCTATTCCTGATGATGAGTTTTCAAAGTTGAAGAAATTTGCCTCTAGTATGGCATCAATGTTTGAAATAACTTATGTCTGTGAGCAAACTTTTTCAAAAATGAAGTATGTGAAGTCAGCAAATCGAACGAGGCTGACTGATGACATTTGAAAGCAATTCTCTTGATTAGAAGCAGCAATTACAAAGCAAATATGGATGATATCTTAAAAGCTAAACGCCAGTTTCACAAATCTCGCTAACCTTTTTTGCTGCTTAGTTTGTGAGACTCGGATATGTGCGCACTGGGTGTGATAATGCTATCTTATTGCTAACGACGCCTTCTTTGATAACTTTTTTCTAAATAAATTTGTTTGTTGTCTTTATTTTTGTGTATTGGTAAATAAATATGTTGGTTGTCTTTATTTTTTGTGTATTCACTATATTGCATTGAACAAAATGGTTATGTGGCCCACGCTTGTCATTCTCTCAGTTATCTGGCC
Source organism: Ceratothoa steindachneri (assembly GCA_963969495.1). Lineage (NCBI taxonomy): Eukaryota > Metazoa > Arthropoda > Malacostraca > Isopoda > Cymothoidae > Ceratothoa > Ceratothoa steindachneri. The sequence continues at coordinate 59,592,671 of OZ018327.1, forward strand.
CGCTGTGGAAAAGGTTTGGCGACCCCTGGCTTAGAGTGAAAGGCTTAAGAGACTAAATCTTCCTACGTTAGAAAGGAGAAGAGTTTGAATGGACTTGATTGAAGTCTTCCATTGGGTAAAAGGTTATAGTAGGGGATATATAAGTAAAGGTTCTTATTTTTAGTCAGCAGGATAGGACAAATTTAAGTTTAGGAAAGATATTGGGAGAAATTGGTTTACAAATTGAGTGGTAGATGAATGGAATAGGTTCACTAGTCATGTGATAGATGCATCCACCCTGCGGAGTTTTAACAATAGACTGGATAGATTTATAGATGAGGATGGTAGATGGGACTGAACTGGTTGGTGGGAACAGTTGTCTCGTGTAGGTCATTGATTAACCTTTTACAGACTCCTTCTCTTATGTTCTTAAAAGGTCGGATCTATAAAAAGTCTCATTATTCTATGGAAAAAGGGAGGTCAAAATATAGATATATTCAATTAAATCAGCAATACATTGTACGGAAGCGCTTTTAAAAGTGGACCATCAATTGTGTATTTAAACCACATTATCATCATCGCTATCACTTGAACTATATTGATTAATTAAGCTGGAACTGGCCTACCTCGACGCTACAGTCTCTGGTGGTAGTTAGAGCATTATTGAGTGCTAAGAGTTTGAATGTGGAATGGGCTAAGAAACTGCATTAGAGTATGCTAGTCTCAGATTGGTATGTGGGAGTGAGACTGTGTCATGGTAAGGGAACACAGACAGGATGTTCACCCGAGACGCTTTAGAAATGAACTTACAGAATATCGACGGGATGCGAACCAGCGCATTAAGCAACGACGACCGTAGTGGCGAAAGTAAACAATAATAAAAGACGAGGCTAACTGAGGTAGCCTTCATAGACACATCGTAATTTCTTAACGGAAACTCAGGTTTCTTTAATATAAGTCGGAAAGTGACAATAATAAATTCTCCTTTACCTCTTTATCCGCCCCCGCCACTTATCTTGAAAGGACAGCATGGAACAACTTGTCGATTTGAAATGAAATGAAAGGTGAGAGACAAAGTTTTGCCGAGCCGAGTCTCTCCCTCCATCCTAGAATTGACAGAGGGGGGTGGGAGAGACTCGGTCCCCGAACCTCCACTCGAGAAAGGCGGGGAGAAAAAAAGGGGAAGGAAGAGTAAAGAGTAGAGATAGCAACGCTGGGAATACAGGAGTAAGATTGATAGGTGACCAAGGCGGTTGGTAGACATACATATTTACGTAGCTTCCGAACCATAATGTGTACTATTTCCTTGCCTATCCTTCACCCTGTATAAGGTGTAGTATAGTAAAGAAGTGTAGGTATAAGTGGAAGGAGGTAGGAGGTTTGCAATAGAATGCTAGGTTGCATAGGGGTCACGCTAATCTCTCTCCGTTTATTAGAGTAATGTAGTTTTGAAAATAGTCACTACTCTGTGACTTATATGTAACTGAGTTGACTTTAGGCGTTCAAATGTTTGTATTGTATTTCTATGCTGGTTTAGCTTTCTCTCTCGACACACAAGGAAAAAAAAGGTGATAATTTCGTGTGTTCTATTTAAGTAATTAGTAAAATTAGCTAAATAAACTTACGCATCGGTCGTCACATTTAGGAAACTCCTGGTCATTTCGGTTAGGTTCATTTTTGTAGTTCCAAATCGTGGTTTGGGTTAAGTTAATTTGATATCCTCTTCTGAGTTTTTCCTCGATCGTGGAAGTCTTTTATGTATAAATTTCTTCCTCTTCCTGATAGATTATTTGTTGTATAGGCTGATAAGATGGGGTCTGATTTCGCTTTATCCCTCTCGGCTATCTGTACCATGATTTGATTTATCTCTTAGTGTTTTTTTTATTTATTTCTTCGCTCTTTCCTCTATTACTTTGTTTAGCGGTTTTAGTTCTGCTTCTCTGTGAATGTCGCGTTGTTTTTTATATGCTCTTTTTGTGTTGGTGAGAAGTAGTGTTGCTTTGTTTTGTATCCTTTCGAGATGGTGTCCATTGGTAATACTGCGAACACCATCGCTTACTGTATAATTGCTTGGTAGACCTTTTGGTTCTTTTGTTTGAGCGATCTGAACTTGTAGAGTAGTCTCAGTCCCCCTTTTCCTCTGTCGACTCCGTTACATGGTTGCTATAACCCGTTTTGTTGATTGTCCATCATAGTACTTTGGTCTTGTTATCTGTATCATTCTTCTTCAACGTAGATATCTCCAATATTTCTTCTAAACATTAGGAATAATCTAAAGTTTGTTTCTGTTTTTACTTATATTCCATTTTCTTTCGTACTCGCTTATCCCCCTCATCTCTTCTACCGTCAATCTTGCCTACATTTCACCTTCCCTGTAAAGGCATACGACCTTTTTGCGTGACACAGTAATGCTTAATTTCGCATTCAATTTGTTGTCGTTCTGGAACAGCTTGTGAGGGGCGAAACCGGAATAAGCGAGCCACACTAGCTTCGGGGTTCTCCAATTCTTCTCTCCTTTTTGATCTGTTATCAAATATATTCAACATTGAATACGGTATTGTAAAAACAGGAAAAACACTGAAAACAGTTGCAGAATGCATTGTTTTATATTATTGAAAACAGCCCTTCAGAAAGATTTATATATTCTACATATTTTTGATAGCCTCCACTAAACCCATTAGTGTATCAAAATCATAAAAGGAAATTTAATGAAATTTAGAGAATCGACAGATAAATAGTTGCTAAATAAAACACTTTTTGCAGGATCCAAAAGTCTCCAATAGTTTTTGAGTTATACTAATTCAAAGTACGGTTAACTTTTTTCTGGGACACCTTGTAATTACAAGAGGGAAATTAGTTTGAAGATCAAGTTTGCTATAAATTTAATAGATTGAGAGATACGAAACTTGGCGACATTAGGCAACTTACCTCGAAGCAAAAGAGAAATAAGATTTATTCAGCAATTAACTTGGCGGATATATTTACTTGGATATATAAATAATTAATAATTGAAAATCACATTACGCGTGATATATAGATGTATTTAAAGGCTCAAGGAAATGGAAATTGGTAACGCAACCCGAAAAAATGCTAAGGAGAATATTACATGTACCAATGAAAGCTTAATATTCTCCTTAGCGTTTTTCCGGGTTGTGTTACCAATTTCCATTTCCTTGAGCCTTTAAATACATCTATATATCACGCGTAATGTGATTTTCAATTATTAATTATTTATATATCCAAGTAAATATATCCGCCAAGTTAATTGCTGAATAAATCTTATTTCTCTTTTGCTTCGAGGTAAGTTGCCTAATGTCGCCAAGTTTCGTATCTCTCAATCTATTAAATTTATAGCAAACTTGATCTTCAAACTAATTTCCCTCTTGTAATTACAAGGTGTCCCAGAAAAAAGTTAACCGTACTTTGAATTAGTATAACTCAAAAACTATTGGAGACTTTTGGATCCTGCAAAAAGTGTTTTATTTAGCAACTATTTATCTGTTGATTCTCTAAATTTCATTAAATTTTCTTTTATGATTTTGATACACTAATGGGTTTAGTGGAGGCTATCAAAAATATGTTTGCGCAAGGAAGTAAAATAATGAAACTTGGAAGTTAATATTAACAAATATATTTAAATCCATTTTTAACAATAACACCTCTTCATATGGGTAATATAAATTCATTTTTTAATTTTCTAAGCACCGTTTCCATCCACATGTCCTCCATTTTTTTCTAAGCACAGTTGCGCCTTTGATCGCATTGATTGAACAACCTAGTTGATTAACTAGTGATTTTCCTTAAGTCTATTGACTACACGTGTGATACTATCGCTTAACTGGCTGATGCTTTGTGGTGGAGTAGAATACACTTTATTCTCTTGATATCCCCATAAGAAATAATCGCACAGTGTTAAGTCAGAGGATCTTGGAGGGCCATTCAATTGCATGATTTAGCGCGATAATGCGGTGGCAAACGTTTCTCTTAATTTTATTCTTACATCAAGCTGTCTATGAGCTGGTGCACCGTCCTGAATCCACCAAAGTCTATTGAATTGATTGCCGTAAATCTGGCGGAGTTCCGGGAAGATCCTTTCGTTGATCATGCTCAGGTAGGCAGCACCCTTCAAGTTATCCTCGTAAAACAATGGGCTGACAAGATAGCCATTCCCGCATATTCCGATCCACAGAGACACTTTCTGCTGCCAAATACGTGTGTCAAAGTTGAATGCTGGGGGAGGGGGGGGGGCAGCGGCGCATACTGCCTAATGTTATGGCTATTTACCTTTCCATTCATGAAAAAGGCTGCCTCATCACCAATCACAATGTTTTCCAAGAAATGAGCAGGTTTATTAAGAAGCCAATCTACAAATTGCCTACGACGAGGAAAATCAGTTTCAAGAAGCTGGTGTCTTGCATGCATCTTATAGGGGTGCCATTTTAAGTCATGTTTCATAATGTAGTTAAATGATGACTTTGACAATTGCAACCCATTCTTTCTGACTGATACATGTGGATTTTGAAGAAGTGTCATCGGAAGATTTTCGATATTTTCCCTTTATTCTCATACGACCCGAACGACCTTTGTTTAGATTTAAGCATGTTCCTTCATGTTGGTATTTGTGAACATTTCTCCCGATTGTGGGCTTGCTTGGTGGGTGCCTACCTAGAAAACGTTGTTCCAATGAATCTTGTACTTGTTTAATACTGCCAGTCTTAATAAAGTTTGTAAATTCGCGTTGATCTTTTGCATGATTAAAAAGGTTCTATGGAAGTAAACTTTTACACAGAAACGCTTTGATTTGCTTTGTAAGCAATAATGACGAGACAATACCACAGGGTGGCTGAAAAACCCCTGTAAAATGACCTAGGCTTTGCTTGAAGAATTGCACAGTGGCCTAGGCTACCTAGGCTCCCTACGCTTCTCTTGAAAGTGCACGGTGGCCTAGCCTTCCTAGGCTTCGTTTCATTATTTTACTTCCTTGCGCAAACATATTTTTGAAAGCCTCCAATAAACCCATTAGTGTATCAACATCATAAAAGGAAATTTAATGAAATTTAGAGAATCGACAGATAAATAGTTGCTAAATAAAACACTTTTTGCAGGATCTAAAAGTCTCCGATAGTTTTTGAGTTATACTTTCAAATTACGGTTAACTTTTTTTCTGGGACACCCGGTATTATATTTTTATTCATTTTAATTTGTATCAGTGTTAATATAATCCTTCAATAATTGACCTATAGCGAATTATCTAAATTGCTAAGTATTCTCTTACGTTCTTCCTAGGTTTAAATTACATATTTTTTTTGTAAAACTCATTCTCTCATTTTCCTTTATCCCTCTTTTTATCAGCATGTGTAATAATGGGATCTTGTAACGATGAATCACCCCAAGGTTTTTTCCACCCTAATATAACCTACCCTAACTAACCTAATCTATAATAATTTACATTAAGTTAGGTTAGATTAGGATAAGTTATATTAGGGTCGAAAAAACATTTGGATACTTCATCTTTACACGATTTTAATAAGGTAACTAACCGCCTTATATTCAACATCCTCCTTCGATAAATGGCGCCAGACCTGATTTAAATTAATATAATGCATCTAATCGCGTGATATATCGAATTTAAATCCAATTTTCCTAAAATTATTTTTACGCAGTCCTAAATTTCAGAAGCGCATTAGCTCGGTTTTCTCTCTAATCGCTTTTTAATTTTTCAACGCTAACTTCGCCATCCTAGAAAAATATCCTTCCTCTAATTGCATCTTTCATTATTGTGAACATCGTAGCTTTATTTAACAAATTATCTTGGAGTTTGTTTTTTTTTTCGTATATCAAAAGAAGCCTTATTCAAATATCAATATTTTTCACGAATTCTTCACTCAAATTTTCATATTCAATCTTAACACAGAGATACAAACAATGGAATACGTACAGGTAGTATGTACATCTTCCTACTCTACAATCTCGACCTCGTGACCTCATAGCCTCTCCCAAAATCTGACCACAGCTTCGATCACCATCCCGCAATGACTTCAGCAACCGCGGAGTAAATTTTAAGGCGGGCCTCAATTCAACCAACTATTTTATATCTCGGTCCCGGTTAATTTACCACAACATGAGTCGAATCAACCGGTCGAGTGGGTGCAATTAGGCGACCTTATCATATCTTCCAGCAGCAAAAGATCGCGCTCATTTTACGATCCTTACCAATAAGAATTTTCGGGCTTTATCCCACTATATTTAATAGCGCGCGGCCGGGTATAGGGGGACAATTTAAAGAAGCTTTCATGGGAGAACGGAAGTAGACAAGTTGCGTGACTTTTTGCCACTCATGTAATGGTAGAAAGGCGCCTCACCCTCTTTATAGACCACTTGAAAGAATTAGCATGGGCTGAAGAGGCAAATTCTAATGGTCTAGAACTCTTTTTAAGTGCGGCGAAGCAAAGCAGGTCTATGGGTTATTTAAATATCGTGTTGTGTTCATCTTCTGTCCGCACTGAGTCGCTAGCAAAATGTAGCAGCTAAAACCAATGCTACCAAAGGTAATTGAGGTCACTGAATTCAAATATGAAATAAGTTAACCACCAGATGGCGCCACCTAGTGGCTAGAGGTGCTAAATAGGGTCATTTTTAGAGATATGAAGGTCAAACCAATGTCGCAAGTGGTAATTGATTGATTTTCGCAGCAGGTCCCTCTAGTTAAATGAAATATTCATGTGGCCAATACTTGAGCATATTCGCCCTTTGCTGACGATTGTGAACCGACTTGGATGAAATACCTGAATGGCTGACCAGATTTATCTAAGTGCATATTCAAATTGTGGATCATCTAAATTTGCAACTCTCAGACCAAATATTAATACCAATATTTGTCCTCAGTCAAGGTGCCAAGGAAAGTTCCGAGCAACCGGCTGGACCTCAACTAGGTGGAGACTCCTCTCTCGTCGGAACTTACAACCGCAGTGGACGGGATAAGCTTTGCAATCTACAGGGGCAACAAGGGGACAGACACCAGCTTAACCAACATAAGCATCACCTGATGCGCAGTTCGTCCTCCCAACGACCTAACCAACGAGAACACTCCAGCAAAAGAGGTGAAGCACAACATACTAGCCTTTGTAATACTTCTCACTTCAATTCCCACCTTAACTTTCAGTCTTACACCTCTGATACATACTGATATCACTGGAAATTTTGCAATTTCACCGTACTAAGTGTACAACCATGCAAATTCTACACATCCCTTAATTCGCCCTCGTATTCTTGCTTCGCCACATATCGTCTGACATATGTTGGTATTAGGTTGGAACGAAATTAATGACCAATTTTCTAGAATATAGTTTTAGATAGTATTTATTAAAATAGCTCTTCTAGTTATCGTTTAGGAATGCTAGAATGAGTAATTTATACCTTTCATATTATAAAAATATTGTCATCTCAGGCAGCATTTTGGGGCAGGTTTGTTACTGGTGATGAGAAGTGGATCCTTTATCATAACGTTAAACGCTGCCGTTCGTGGATCAGTCTAGGAAGCAGAATTTCTAACCAACCGAGGTGAGGACAACAAAACATGATCATGTTGAATGTATGGTGGAATATTGAGGGAATTGTCCATTACGAACCTTTAGACAACAATCAAACAATTAATGGTAATCTCTATTGCAATCAACTTCGTCGTTTGAAATCCTCTTTGGGCTAAAGGCGACCCTCCTTAGTCAACCGAAGGGGTTGTCAACCTCCATCGCGATAATACCCGTCCTCACACACCTCGAAGGACCAAAGGTCTCATGGAAGAGCTCGGTTGGGAAATATTGCTTATTCTCCTTACCTTGGTCATTTTGATTATTACTTGTCTACGGGATTACAGAACCATTTGGATGGTCTTAGGGTGACATCAAGAGGTTGAAAATGAGTTGGATTCATATTTTGCATCAAAACCTAAAGAATTCTAGAAGCGTGGCATCTAGAAGCTCTTTGACAGATGGAATGAGGTTCTAGGAAGCAATGGAGGTTGTGCTTAGGATTAATTATCCCTGGTCATAAGGTTTTCCTATTTATTATTGTCGTAGAATGCCCCTCCCCCCTTTTTGATCATCCACACCAGACACCACTTTTATGTAGGAGAATGCCCTTTTTTCATCTTTCTACACACAAACCGCTTTTGTCGTGGTATTCTTGGTGGTAGTGATATACTTCTTTGATGAAGTAGGCTTTGTTCTAAGAGTGCTAATATTGTTATTTTAAAGAAGAGCCGTTGGAAACACGTAAGGATATAGAGAAACGCACAATAATTCCCAAAATAAACTTATATTTTAACTTTAACAATTTAATACACGAAAATTAACCATTAACCACAGAAATACTCCGAATATTATAATACACAATAATTATTTTAATTAGCTTGCCCCGCAAAAAATGGGTTAAATTCGCTACACACTTCAATATATAAGATTTAGGCTTATTGACTCTACTGGAGTTTAAATACCTCAGGAATGTTATTGTCTCCACGACGCGTGCCGACCGGCTAGATGTAGGTGGTCTTGATCACGAGGTACTTTGGCGAGTGTAGCAGATGGGGGTCCACACGGTATTCCGGGGGTGTTCTTCAAGGGCGAGAACAATCACGGTGCTTTAGGTGGCACCAAGGTAGGCGTGGTCTCTCTGGCGAGAGTAAGTAGAACTTGGTTCATAAACCAAGTTAACTTAGATTTCGGTGTGACCACCGAGTAACGAGCTCGAGGGGGAGCTTTTCTCCTTCGTTACTTGATTCCTCATGGGCGAGGACTATACTTTGTACTCGGGGAGGGTCTTCTTCAAGAACGAGGATCAAGGAGGGGGGTTTCTCTGGCGAGAAAAGTTGAACTTGAAAAGGTTAACTTAAAGGTCGGTGTGGTAACCAGGAACTAGCTCGAGGATGAGCTTCTTCTTAGTTCTAGTCTTCCTCAAGGGCGAGGATAGAGGAGGGGGATTTCTCTGACGAGAATAAGTTGAACTTGGTTCCTCAACCAAGTTAACTTATGAGTTTGGTGTGGCTACCGAGTAAAGGGCTCGAGGGGGAGCCTTTTCCTTCTTCTTTTCTTAATTCCTCAAGGACGAGGAATACCCCTGGTGTTTAAGATGCACCAGGATATGAGGAGTCTCTCTGACGAGAGTAAGATGAACTTTAACAAGTTAACTTAACGTTCGGTTTGATAACCAGGGACTAGCTCGAGGATGAGCTGCTTCTTAGCCCCTTAAGGTAGGTAGCCATGCCTCTCTTGCAGGGTACTTCTTAGTCTGACGACCCAAGTATTCTACCTGTCCAGTCTCGGTAGCCTGATCTAATACGGGGACTTCGTCACCTGGATACTGACGTATTCTACCTATCCAGTCTCGGTAGCTCGGGGTCTTAATCCGGGGACTTCGTCACCGGGAGACTGACGTATTCTACCTATCCAGTCTCGGTAGCCTGGGGTCTTAATCCGGGGACTTCCTCACCTGGATACCCACGTATTCTACCTCGATTTTCCTAAGTGTTTTTTATTTATACCTCATCACCCCACTGGGGGGAGGGGTAAGAGGGGGGGGGGTGAGGACGGGCCCAGCAGGGTTCTTATGCCAAACGGTTTTTCTCACCAAGTCTTACATCGGCTCCTCGTTAGCCTTCGAACTTGGGAGAAACGCGTCTCCAATGTCTTACTTAAGGTGAATTTGAATCTCACTCTCGTAGGAGAGATTTTGCATTTTAACCTTTAGGCCTTTCATAGTGACGAGTGGCGCAGCGCTGTGGTTATGCGCTTGACCCTAGTTGCCTGGCCGGATGCTCTTGCGGTTAACATCTCGGGTCTCCACTGAGAGAGAACGGGTGGATGACGATTCTCCTACAATTATATTCTCTAAAATCAGACATTGACCTTGTTCCAACCTGATACCATCACAGCTACGAGCATAAAGCTCTACACTGTCCAAAGTCATGCCTATATAATAATCTATGGAAATCACCATTCCTTTTCTACTCCATTTCACCACTTCACTTCTTAACTCAAACATCTTTTTCACCTCATCAGCACATCAATCTTCACCCTTCTCAATCTACTCAGCCTATTTTAAACTGAAAAGGCAAGTGATCAATGGGTCCAAAACTTCTGCCTCAACTCTGCAGGTTGGTTCACCTTTCTGTATTTATGTCCCACTTTCTAAAATTCCATTCCTGGTAGACACTGGTGCTTAATGCAGTGTCCTTGCAGCCTCTCAAGGTCACAAAATCTGCCCTCCTTCGGACTTCGTTTTTCGATCGACTTTCGTCATTGCTGGGGTAAAGTGTCCTATTTGGGGGCCTTGTTTTCCTATCTGCCCATCATCATTTGGCCGATTCTCGTCGCTGCAAGTTTGTCAATCGCACAACATCTCTCACCTTCTCTGGTTCTTTCTTTTCCTTCCCAAAGTTATATCCTGTATGTCGGTCTCCCTTCTGCTGAGTCTCACTTCCAGCGCCTTCTGCAGGAGTTTCCTGACCTTATCCTTCCTCCTTCCAAAGATACGCCAGTGAAACAGTTGGTTCACCTGATTGAGACAAGATGACATATTTTCGCTCTCCTAGACGTCTACCCCCAGGAATTTGAGTACATGCTGAATGCCGTTATAGTTCACCTACCTGACTCACCTTAGACCTCTCCATTCAACGTCGTACCGAAGGTTGCACCTGGCGATTTCAGGGTAGTGGGAGATTACAGGGCTTTGAATGCTCAGGCGAAACACGATCGATATCATTTACCTATTATTTATCCGATTTATCCTCTTCTCTCTTCGGTTGCTTAAAATTTTCTCGCCTGGATCTTGTTCGAGCTTTCAAACAGATCTTTTTTTATCCTGATGACGTCCAAAAATGGCCATCACAACTCATTTTGGTATCTTCATAATAGTTAGGACGCCTTCTGGTCTTCGAAACAATGAGCAAACTTTACAACACTTTATGGAAGACCAGGATATGAGAGGTCTTCTATTACTCTTCTGCTTTATAGACGATCTCCTGATAGCATCTTCATATTTAGATAAACATTTGTCTCACCTTCGTTAGGTCTTCTCTCATTTAGAAGAGCATCGTATCGTATTCAACTCTTCTAAGTGAACTCTCGGTGTCTCGCAAATCTCCGTTCTCAGACTCACGTAAGGGGGACGGTGATTTGCTTTCCTGTCCGACGTGCTGACGGGAATCAGTGCCCCGTCCGGCCCCAGCTTAGCCTTTTCTCCTCCCTTCTGATACACTTGTGTTTTACCCTGCTTCCTCACTTTACCTACCATCTTCCCCACAACATTCCCTGCTCGGCCTCTAATTTCACAAGGTAGGCACAGACCAGCTTTCTCTCTCCTAACCATCCCGGATCGGGCTGGGGTGGACAACGCCCCCTCATCTCTAAGCTCCGGTTTAGGATGGTAGGTTTTTAACAACCTGCTTCACCCTCAACCCCACCATCACCTTCCTCACATACCCTCTCTCTTTCTTTTCATGGACTATTATTTTGCGCCGAGCCTAAGGTGGAGCCACCATTCTGATGGGTTGCCGGTCACTGGGCGGGTGTAGTGGCCTTAAATGGCAGCAGCTGGCTTTGCTGGCCTGTATTCATCCTTCGCAGAGCGGGCTACTGCGTGGGGTAATTAGCGTTTGCGTCCCGTAAATTTAATAGGTTCGCCATGCCCAATGATGAAAATCTAAAAAAAACATCTCCACTTTCCCTTTACTAGCGTCGGAGCCTAACCCGGGCAGCTCCACTGCAGAAAAGAAGCACCCCCCTCTCCACTGTGCTTTCTCAGGTGATCCTCCAAATTTCCTCTATTTGAGAGGAGACTTACTCCTCTCATAGGCCTAAGGGTTCAGAGGACTTCCCATCACCCCGTTTACTGGAGGCGTCATTGGGCAACTCACTCTTTCCAGTGGCACCCCCTTCTTTGCTTTCACGATGGATTGCCAAGAAAGTACACAGCGGGAGTCCCTGCATAGGACTAACCCTCTTAGGGGGGGGGGGGCAAGGGAAAGCAGGGCTTGTCGGTCAGTGCCACCCAAGACGAGACAAAATGTACCTCAAATGGGATATGTGATGTCTTGGAGAGGGAAGAGGGGGGCACATGGAGGCCAACCCTGAGATGAACATGGTCCCTGAGGTGACCCAGCCCCAGACTGTAGGATCTTCCATGGGGTCGAACCCTGGCTCGGTGCAAAGCAGAGAACTCGAGTCCGCCCCTGTGCAAGCTTCTCCTTAGACGGCTCGAGCTCCTGAGACCTCACAAGGAGAGGAAGGATCTCCTCTCCTGGCTGGTACCCCTGTGATAGTCAAGACCTTCGCAATTTCAGAGAAGGATCTTACTGATACTGAAGACGGTCCATCTGGCGTAAGGGGTCCTTGCGGGTGAGGAGAGAAGCGGGTTCATTCCCCACCCTCATCTGCTAAAAAGAAAAGAAACAAGAAGAAGACGAAAAAGACTGAGGATTCCTCTCCCTCCGCTGGAGCCACGGGGACAGACGCGTCCGCTGCCGCTTCGTTAAGAGACCAAACCAAGAAAGGCCCGTCCTGGCCCGGTGCTCCTCCGGGTGGAGAGGGAGTCCCAAACATAGACAAAAATTGCAAATAAGCAGAGCGGAGCCTCAATTACGTCGGGTCCCTCATTCAGAGACTACCTGGGGTTTCCAAGCCCGCTGGCTTCAAACGCTTTCTGATTATTCGCTCCACGGATGGCAGCATGTTGGCCAAGGGCAACATATTCCACCAGAGAAGAGGACTAGCTAGCATGACTGTTATAGAGAGGAAGGTGACCCGTTTCTCGGACGGGAGCCTTCTGACGAATGCATTGGATCCCTTCGAAGTGGTAGGGATTAGTGCTCTTCGGACACTTGATGGCACGCAAGTGAGTGTGACGCAGCACTCTACCACGAAGTTCCTGAAAGTAGTTCATGTGAGGGAACTCGTGAGCTGGCCGACCAATGAGCGGTCAAGGTCTAGCGTGTGATGATAAAACAAGGAGGAGCCTCGAGACCCACCCCTAAGCTGTGACAATCTCCCTCAGTCGGTACGTGACGGTTAGTATAGCTACGCGCGAAGGCATTTTTGCTACTACAGCGGAGGGGCTACCAGCCTCACTGCTTCAGTCATACAAATCCATCCTGAAGACGTGCAAAGTAGTTTTGACTGAAATCTGTGTAAGTTGCTCCAAGGTAGCACACGATAAGTAAACATTGTGTGTTGCCAAGTGTGTCAATTGCGAAGAACTGTACCCCGCCTCTTTGAGGCAATGTGGTGCGTATCCCTTTGAAAAAGAAATCCTTGCCGTTCAGGCCTAGAATCCTCTCTCATTTCGTGAAGCTAAGGACTTTGCCCCGCCGCACCTGGCGCTGCCTGAAACGTCTGAATTTTTGCGAGATCATCAAATCCGAGTACGGATGGGGGAGGGGCCCTCTACGGCCCAATAGAGTAGGAAGAGGGTGTCCGGCAGGGAAATGTAATCAGTGTCACACTCTTTGCCCTAAGCATCAAAGACATCGCCTCGTAGCCTTAGGGTCTCTTGTACCCGAGCCCTGGACATTCTTCATTCCGTTACATTCACCACCTGGGATGCTAATAGGGCTACTGTCTTACTTTTTTATCGATCTTTTGTTCATTCGGAGCTCGACTACAGGTGCGAGTTTTATGCATCCACAGCGGAGCGTGTATTGCGGAAGAAGAACTCCATTCAAAACACCTGTCTTCACCTGGTGACCAGTGCCGTCCGAACGTTCCCCATTAAGAGCCTATTTGTCCATGCTGGGGAGATACCATTAGCTCTGCACAGTGCGCATTATTCACCTCTACGCGAGAGCCCGGCTTCTCTCTTAGTCACAAACAGCTTTCACTGCATCCGCAGCTGATTTCGGCGGTGCCTATACCACCGAGAGACGCCAGTCATACACTAATCCCTTTGGAATTAGGGCTAAGAAACTCCTTTGAGAGCTCGGTATAGCTCTCGGGCTGGTGGCACCCATGGTTCTGCCCAGGACACCACCCGGGAGGGTACTACCTTTGACCATTTGTTGCCAGGCCTCTGCTTCCAAAGCTTCTGCAACGCCAGGAGTATTGGGCTCGGCCTTTCTGGAGCACACGTGTGTCATGCTAGAACCGTGCTACGGATTACGGATGGCTCCAAGTCCCAAGATGGGATCGGTTTTCGCGCCGTATCCCCTTTGTTTGAAGTTAGCAGGGCTCTGCCAAGCGCTGCGTCTGTCTTCACAGCCGAGTTGGTTGGAATGCACCGCTCAATACGTGAGAGAACACGACTAAGGGCTCTTATCCAAACACGGGAGCCGCGGGGACGGATGGGTCTACTGCCATTTCGCTAAGCAACCAAGCCAAGATCGGCACATCCGGCCCCGTTGCTTCCCCGGGTGGAGAGTCCTAGACGAAGACCAGAACTACTCATAGCAGAGCCTCGATTACGTCGAGTCTCCTCATTCAGAGGCTACCTAGCGTTTACGAGACCGTTTGCTTCAAACGCTTACTATTCATGCGCTCCACTGATGGTAGTATGTTGGCTAAGGGCAACATGATGATCCATCATAGGAGAGCCTTAGCTAGCGTGGTTGGTAGAGAGCTGAAGGCGACTTGTTTCTCGGACGGGAGCCTTCTGGTGAATGCGTCGAATCCCTCCGAGGCGGCCATGATTAGTGCCCTTAGGACACTTCATGGCACGCCGGTGTGTATGACACCGCACTCTACCCTGAACTTCGTGAAAGAAGTTGTTTATGCGAGGGAACTCGTTGACTAATCCATTGAGGACATCGCCCTAGAGCTGGCCGACCATGGGGCGGTCAAGGTCGAACGTGTGATGAGAAAACAGGGAGGGGCCTCGAGACCCACCCCTACACTCTTCGTCACGTTCGACAGTGATAAGTCGGTGAGTTTCGGTTGGTATTGCTACCACGTGAATGCATTTGTGCCACTGCCGCGGAGGTGCTATTACTGTTAGCACTTCGGCCATACTACTTGTTCCTGAAGACGCGCAAAGTCGGGGTTATCCGAAGTCTGTGTAACTTGCTCCAAGGCTGCACATGATAAGTCAAAATCGTGTGTGGCCAAGTGTGTCAATTGCGGAGAGCCGCACCCCGCTTCTTCGAAGCAATGTGGTGCGTATATCCTTGAGAATGAAATTCTGGCCGTTCAGGCCTAGGATTATCTCTCATTTTACGATGCTAAGGACTTAGTCCAGGGGCGCCCGGCGGGCCTGGGACGTCTTATGCCTCAATGTTAAAAAAGAAACCCTCTGCTCCTGTCCCCACCAGGCCTACGAGCATGGTCGTTTCCGCGCCCATTCGGAACCCTTTTGCTGGTTCTACCCACCCAAGGCGCTTCCCTGGTAAATAGCAGCAAAAAGGGTTCGCACCCAAACCAAGCTAATACCAGGACTCAATTCCTTTCCCCCAGTGTGACCGTTTCCCGTAAGGCGAAACGGCCTCGCTCCTCCCACGAGTCGTTAGAATCACAGGAGGCAACTCCCCTGAAATCGGTTCCTAAAGCTGCTCCCCGAAAGGAGGACAGCAATAAAAGCGCTTTGGCTACTTCACCCACAACCAGTTGTAGGCTGGGTGGCCCCGAAACAGTAGATCCTCCAAAGGAGGGACCCCCGCCTTCAAAGCCGCCCTGCTCGCCTATAGTTTCGAGACAGAGGGAGGAAAAGACTCGCATGGGGAGCCCAACCTTCCCCGATAAGTCTTCGAAGGCGACAGCGCCTTCAGCGCATTGTCCAGCCAACAGCGTCCGGAGTTCTGCCTCCGGGAAGCGTACGGCCATTCCCGTGAAGGTCTTCTATTCGAAGAGGTCCCCCACGTCTCCTCCGAGCTAGGCCTGGAGGGCATATGCCTCCCGCTCCCCGGGAGCCATCTTTTTACAGGATATCATGCAGGGTACGTACCCCCTGCCCACCCTCCCGTGGTATAAGGGTTTACGATCCAACCAGTACGGGATGAGGGCGGGCAGCAGGATGCGCGATTTACACCCGGCATGATGTCTCCGTTTTTCTCTTCGCTTTAGATACCTCATTTCAGGCAATAGCTGTGAAGCTCCACCTGAATAGGAGGTATACTCTTATTTCCGCGGACATCCCACCGTCTGCCAACTTCGACGCGGAGGACTTCTGCAGCGTCATGGCACAGTTTCTAAGGCCTTTTCTCTTGCTCCGAGATCTAAACGGTAGACACCCTCTCTATGGACACTACTCTATCAATTCCCGGGGTTAAGTCCTTGCCACCCTGATCGACGAGCTGGAGATAGGTGTCCTAAATGTGGATAAGCTTACGCATCACTGCCCGAGAACCACTTCATTTTCTTGTAGCGATCTATCTTTGTGCTCTCCGAATGCACAGCATTACTTTGCGTTGTTTGTAGTTGATAAACTCCATGGTAGTGATCACTTTCCCATTTAAATATCATTTTCTGAGCAGCTGCCGCCCAAGAGCCCACCCTGGTGATGCTTCGCGCGTGCGCGGTAGTCCTGATTTCAGGAAATGACTGAATTCTCTATCTCAGTCGAGGAGTTTAGGTCGGTAGATGAGGGCGTTGAGTTCTTCTCCGGGAACATCATCGCCGTGGACCTAGCAACTACTCCTAGAACGTCTGGCCATTTCGCACACCGACCACCCGCTGATGGTCAGCGGCGTGTGAGACGGACCTCAAACATAAGCGTTATGCCTACATGCGCTATAAGTGTCGCCGAACGATTTCACTGCCGGTGAATTTCGGTGGGCTAGAGTTAGGTTCCGGTTTATTTCGAAGCACGCCCGCCGCTCTTCTTGGCGGGCATACGTGTCTTTACTTAACGTGAAGACCCCTCTAGGAGAGGTGTGGAAGCGAGTCAAAAGGATTTGGGGCAAGTTCTCACAGGCCCTTCTTCCTGCTCTCCCCGAGAATGGGACCACAATCCCTGACCCCACGTCCGTGGTGGTATTCTTCGCGACTGTTTTGTCCACATTCTCTAGCCGGGATGCTGCTCCGTCACCATTCAATGCAAGTTGTGATGTCGCGGAAGGCCACCGACTGGACTTTACCTCAAAGAGTGCAGAACCCTTCAATGATAGGTTTACTCTGAGCGAGATGCGTTCTGCTCTCGCTTCGTGGTCGTACACAGCCACTGGTCAGGACAATATCCCGTACGCCATGCTTCAACACCTGGGTGAGCGAGGCATGGACTTTCTGTTACACTTGTTCAACAGGATCTGAGTACAGGTTATCCTCTCAGATCCTGCAGAATCGCTACTGTACTCGCCTTTCGCAAAATGGGGAGAGATCACTCTACCCCGACCGATTACCGCCCAATCTCTCTAACCTTCTGCTTGTGTAAGTTGATGGAGAAATTGGTAAATGTTAGATTAACCTTTTTTTATGGACAGCAGAAGCCATCTGTCTTCAAGATAGTGCGGCTTATACAAGTTCCACTCCACGTCAGATGCTCTGCTCCGACTGGAAAATGCCATTTGCGAGGCCTTCTTTCGTAGACAGCACTAGGTCACGTTGTTTTTCGATCTGGAGAAAGCCTATGATACCGCATGGCGATACGGTATCATGGAGACTCTCCTCACGATGGGGGTGAGGGGACGCCTCTCAATCTTTATATCTGAATTTTTGCGAGATCGCAATTCCGCGCATGGGTTTTGCTCTCTTCGGCCCAATTGAGCAGTAAGAAGATGTCCCGAAGGAAAGTGTCCCGAGTATCACAATATTTGCCCTGAGCTTCAAGTGCTGCCGGAAGGTGATTTCGCTACGCTCTGCTGGAACGACCTTTAAATTACTTTTGGCGCGGCCCAGATGCCAACTCTGGAGCGTCGACTCTAACAGGCAGTGAACCGCGTCTTTCGCTATGCCCAAGCGCACAGGTTTAGGTTTTCCTTGGCCAAGAGTAAGGTGGGGCCCTTCCGCCGCCATCCACGGCTCCACCCTGACCCAGACTTGTTTCTTAATGGAGTACGCCTGGAAGTGGTTGAATCGCACCGTTTCCTTGGTCTTGTATTTGACCGACGCCTCACCTGGGAGGCTCATATTCGCAGCCTTAGGGTCTATTGTACCCGCGCCATGGATATTCTTCGTTCCGTGACGTTCAGTGCGTGGAGCGCTGATAGGGCTACTGCCTTACTTTTTTTATCGTTCTTTTATTCATTCGAACCTCGACTACGGATGCGAGTTTTCTGCATCTGCAGCCGAGCGTGTATTGCAGAAGGCGAACTCGATCCACAAACTGGCTTTTGCCTGGCGACCGGTGCCTTCTGCACTTCCCCAATTGAGAACCTACTTATCAATGCTGGGGAGATGTCACTTTCTCTACGCCGTGAACAGTGCATTATTCGCCTGTACGTGCGAGCCCGGCGCCTCCTTCAGTCACCAACAGCTCTGACTGCATTCGACGCTGATCTCGACGGTGCCTATGCCACTGGGAGACGCCTGTCATACCCTAATCCCTTCGGGTTTAAGGCCAGGAAACTCATTTGAGTGCTCTTTATAGCTCTCGGGCCGGTGGCGCCCCTTGTTCTGTCACGGACGCCACCCTGGAGGGTACCACCTTTGTCCATTTGTCACCACGCCTCTGCTCCCAAAGCTTGTACAGCGCCGGGAGTATTGCGTTTAGCCTTTTTGGAGCACACTTCGTGTCACGCTGAAACCGTGTAAGTGTATACGGATGGCTCCAAGTTTGAAGTTAGCGGGGCTCTGCCAGACGCTGCGTCTGGTTGCAATACACCACTTGGTAAGGAAGATTACGCGACGTGCCCGGTTCGGAGACCGGATTGTGATTTATAGCGACTCACAAAGCGCCCTAAGTGCTCTCGAGTCATTGGAATCTCCCCATGCCCTGGTGCGCAATCTCCCTGACGTCACAGTTTGGGCGAGCCAAGTGGATGTCGAGATTATCTTCTGCTGAGTTCCTGGACATGTAGGAATTGCAGGGAATGAGGGCGCCGATGCAGGCGCCAAAGAGTCCGCGATCACTGGGCGACCAGACTAGCGTTTCGCTCTTCCTCACACCGATTACATGGCAGGAATACGGGTAGCTTTCCGGGTTGCTTGGCAAAGAAGAACGGAGACAGTCGAGAGGAACCTAAAGTTGCGTGCCATTGCGCCGCAACTGTTCCCATGGTCCTACCCATCAATGCAGCAACTGCGCTTCATGTTACTTTCTGTCGTCTCCAATTGGACACACTGGTTGGACGCACCGCTATTTGATGGATCGCTCGCCTGCGCCATATTGTGAGGACTGCGTTGTCCTCCAGACTGTTCAGCACATTCTTGTTGAATCTCCCAATCTGGGTTATCTTCACGCACGTTACGTGTCCCGGTACCAGGTTGAGCGGGGTCGCTACCCCTTGTCCCTTTTACTCGGGACGAGTTTGTGCACACTGACTTGTGGACTTTGTGATTTTTGGGAGGAGGCTCGCCTCCTCCACTTTATTTAACTGTTTTTGTTGTTGTTGCTGTTTGTAGGTCGCCGAAGCGTGGTTCCTGCTTGTTGATCTTATACTTTTCCTTTTTTTATTGTTATTTTTGGTTGTTTTTTTGGCATAATGTTATTTTAATGTAGGCCTAGTACTAGGCTATCGTGAGTACGGCGACACCAGGTGGGCTCCTAAAAAAGTTTTTTTCATTAAGATCATTCTTGTGCTTCTCTGCAACGGCTTGGCTTACATAAACAACCTGTTAACTCGAAAGATCTTCCGTAGAAGTCTAGCAATGAAGACGTGGAACTACAAGGAACATACTAGTCATTTACATAATGAAATGTCGATCTCGAAACTTGTTGACCACCCTTAACCTTGCAATTCTCGAACATATAACCTAAATCACTGCCTTTCCTATAGAACCATTCCACTTAAGTACTTATCCAGAACCACCTGCAGCCATGAGAAAGGAAAGATTAATCGTAAAATCAACCAACTCCTGCGGATAGAAAACAAGATGGTTCTGGAGCCCCAAAGCAAAGAAGTCAAGACGATGCGGCAGTTCGCTGTGGACTAAAAGGAGGATTCGGGCAATGTTTTGGCTAAGATGAGTTTTAATAAAGGTTTTAGTAGAAATTACATCACAGAAACAATTATCAAATTTCTACGGAATCGCAGATCTGTGAATATAAATTGTCGATACAGTGTGTTAGCCTAGCTTTGAATTTGATTAAAGAACATAATTTTACTCTTAATTAAATTGTCATATAAACGAGTACCTATCAAAGAGGCGGCAGGTGTGAACTAGTCTCCCATCAAAAGAAAAGTTGATTATATTCTTTACATCATCATGCTGCCAGAATATTCTAGTTATACGTCTCCCTTAATTAAGTGACATGTTTTTTTACAATTTTGTTCCGGACTTTGATAATATTAATGATGAAGCATTCGATTTAATTAACTCGATTACGTATTTTTTATCTTTGCACATATCATATATAATTAATTACGTGTTAATTTCGATTACAAAAATTATTATTTAAAGACAAAGGCAGATAGACTGCGCAATTGAAATACATGCACATGGACTATCAAGTACTAATTATGTCATCATATATATGTATATATATGTATATATATATATATATATATATATATATATATATATATATATATATATATATATATATATATATATATATATATATATATATATATATATATATATGACATCTTTCTATTTTTTTAAGAGAGAACTATATACTATAATTTTTAAATGTTTGCTATATTTCAATTTTATATTATATTTTACATTTTTATATTTATTTAAATTCCTAAGTCACTGGGAACAAACACTGTCAATTTCAATCCTCATTCCGATAATATTTTTGACTCAATGAGGCATTTGGGGGCCATAATTGTGCTAAAAAATTATTAACGGAATGACGATTGAAGGCAGTGCACTTCCAAAACTAGTCTGCGATCTTAGACGCGTAAGGTCCAACGGGTGACCTTGACTCAACTCTGGTCACTGCAGAGATGGGAGATCAAAGTATGTGGGGGGACGAGTGCGAAGGATTTGAATTCAAAAGAGTGAGTGCACTTGGCCGAAAAAGTAGGAACAAAATATACTTTAATATTACACAGTTATACACAATAAATAGATTAAATAAAATAATGGTAATAGATACCCGATGCATACAAGAATCTAATTAACAGAGCTACTCAGTGCGAGCTCTACGGGGGGGGGAAGAGGCGATACGAGCCTCTGTACATGCACACACAGGGATGACTGGCAGGGTAGCCACAGATGATTCTTCTCAGCCTGGCTTGAGTTCGAAGCTATAAGAGAGAAAACGGGGATCGGGTGGTTATTCGAGGGACGTTAACCACGGGGAGTTTAATCTCTAGAAGTAACACTAACTGGAAGGAGTATTCGTGCCAAGCGAAATGTACCGAAACCAAGGATGGACCAATTAATCGACTGGGGTTCAGATCCTTCAGTATAATTCTAGCCTTTGGCTCGTCGAGAAAAGGAAGCGGGATCGAGAATGATATGTTTCGTTATAAAAAGCACGCCTATACTGTCGATGCCCGATTGGACCCAACAATATATAGGCACTAGCCGGAATCGTAACTGCCTCCACCAAGGCGGCGGGGGGGAGGGGGCATGATGGACTCTCTCTCCACGAACCAACACGGCGCTTGAGGGATGGGAAATACTCCCGCGGGGGTTTCTTGGTAACACCCTGAGAGACGACGGAAGCACGCGTTTGAGATTCCAATCCCTCGCTTATGGCAGAAAGTAGTTCGATATTCTGACTGTTTTCACGGTCCTCGCTTACATGGACTGACATCATGGTTTTGATGGGCCACATGGCAGCAAGGAGCCTCTATTCTTGACAACTCCTCCATTCCCAAGTTGTTACTTTTTTAAACAACCGTTGGATGGGTATTAAAAGTCTCAAATCTTCCCGACCTCAATAGGGAGGGGGAAACAATTGAGAGATACCTGACCTTGAACTGGTCGCGCTTTGGTGGCTCGGACATATTTATGTACAAAGAGTATCCATGAACACAAGGAATAGAGAACAAGAGCACAAGAGCTACAAGAACTAACATTAGTTCAAACGGGGGTCGATCACCTAAGGTCAATAATGATCTAGAGCTACATAAAAATAAATAAATAATACATAACACACACAAAATATTTTTAAAAACACAATACAAAAGATACAAAAGGGAAATATATAATACAAAGGTTTACCGGATCGTTCTTGATTTGTGAACAGAGAGAGACTTATTGTCCGAATATATAAAGGGTCTTTCAACAAGGACGCTCGAGCTTTGTTAGGCGCTAGTGACCATGTTGCTAAAGCGATATCTGGTAACATCACTGTGAACCGTTCAATAGTACTTGGCAAGTCACGATGAAAGGTTATAGCGTTGAACAGTGTGTGCAAATTATCAAATTTTATTATCAAAATCAGTGCTCCGTTCGACCCAAGTTGCGCGCATTACGTGATTTCTATCCTCGCCACAATCGTCCTGCCGAGTCCACTGTTCGACGCTTGGTGGCCAAATTTGAGGCAGAAGGGTCGATCAACAATCAGCCAACACCCGTACGTCACCGAAATGCAAGGTCTGCTGAAAGCATCGCTGCCGTAAATGAGAGTGTACGGGAAAATCCGAGGCAGTCAATATCTCGTCGTTCACAAGAACTTGGCCTTTCTGCGATTTCAGTTTGGCGAATTATGCGTAGGTACTTGGGTCTGCACCCGTGCAAAATCCAACTTACCCAGGAACTGTAGGTAAACAACCATATACAACTCCGTGTATTCGCTGATTGGGCTCTAGAGCAGTTGGAAGTTGCCCCAAATTTCCCCAAAAAAACATCTTAAGCGACGAGGCACTATTTTTGGGTGAATGGATTTGCGAACAAGCAAAATTGTCGGATTTGAGACGGAAACAATCCACATGAGATACACCAGCACCAATTGCATCCCAATAAAGTCACTTTTTGCTGCGATTTTCGTCTAATGGAATCATCAGTCCGTATTTTTTTGGAAAGACGATGGGATTGCTTTAACCGTCAACGGCGAGACCTACAGATCGATGATAAGCAATTTCTTGTGGCCTCAACTGGATTATGTGCCTGATATGGATACTGATGGCATGTAGTTCCAACAGGACGGTGCTACGTACCACACTGCGCGCGCCACGATAGACATTTTGCACCAGCGATTTCAGGGCAGGGTCATTTCGCGCGGCGGTGACGTCAACTGGCCACCGAGATTATGCGGTTTAACGCCATTAGACTACTCCCTTTGGGGCTACCTTAAATCGCAGGTCTATGCGAATAATCCGCAAACAGTTTATGTCCTCAAAGTCAACATAACGAACACTATCCAGCGAATTCAGCCAGATTTATGCGACAAAGTCATCAAAAATTAGGCCTCTTGAATACGTTCCACCAAGCAAAGCTGCAGAGGATATTTGAACGACGTCATATTCCACACTTAATGCCATCAAATGTATTTTAAAATTCAAAATAAATTGAGTGCATATATTACACACAAATTGTTTTGTTTACATTTAAAAATCGAGCGACCTTATTGAAAGACCCTATACATTTTAAACAAGAGTAACAAAATTAAACATAACAGTTACAAGCATAAAATTTATTCTAGATTAGTTTGGGTAGGCTCTAATGGGTTCCTACTCAAGCTATCCGCAATACAATTATCGGATCCTTTTATATAATTAATTTTAAATTGATACTCCTTGAGGTACAAACTCCAGCGCATGGGGCGACCATTGTTGCTTCTCACATTTCGCAAATATGCGAGGGGCTTGTGATCCGTCTCTACAAGAAATTCTTCACCTAATAAATACATTCTAAACTTCTGTATGGACCATATAATGGCCAACGCCTCCTTTTCAATGACGGCATAATTTTTCTCGCGCGGGAGAAGCTTATGGCTCGTGTAGGCGATGGGGTAACTATCGCCACCATCGCTATACTATAGTAGAACGCGCCTAACCCTTCATTACTGGCATCGGTTCTGATACCAAACCTCTTCTTAGGGTTGGGGAGCCGGTGGATAGAAGTGGAAGGTAATTTTCTCTTCAGCTGTTCGAAGTGGGGGAGAGAGCTAATGGGGACCAAACAAGTGTTCTGGGGACTTTTTTCAGCAAGCCACACAAAGAGGCCGATAGAGAGGCGAAATGGGGGACGAATCGGCGGTAGAAAGAAGCAGATCCCATGAAGGATCTCAGCTGCTTCTTATTGAACGGGCACGGCATTTCCACAATAGCGCAGATTTTGTCCTTTTGGGGGGCCAAACGGTTGTTCCCAATGTAAAAGCGAAGGTAGGCAATCGTATTATAAGCAAAATGACACTTTCTCGGACCGATTGTGAGTCCGTGTTCGCGTAATCGACGCAGCAGGGCCTGGAGATCGATTACGTGATGCTCCCGCTCTCGAGTTGCCACGTAAATGTTATCGAAATAAAAAGTCACATTTGCTAACCCGTCTAATATTCTTCGCATCATGCGATTGTAATTACTACAGGCCGTCACCAAACCGAATGGGAGACGGCGAAACTGCATTAAGCCTTTGTCTGTGGAAAAAGCTGTGTATCTCTTTACACCTTCTTGAAGGCGAATTTGATAATAAGCCTTACATAGGTCCAATTCGGTAATGTAATTGTCCTTTTCAAAGAGATGGAGGTTTTGGTCGATCAAGGAGATAGGCACAGCATCGAACAAGGTCACCGAATTAAGTTTCCGAAAATCGACGCACAGCCTATATGACCCGTCTGACTTCTTTACCAACATAATGGGGGAATAGTAATTAGATTGGGAGGTTTCTACTATCTTTAACTTTAACAATTTAGTAACTTCTGCGTTGAAGACCTCCCTTAAATGGATAGGCAGGGGTTACGGCTTAAAACCTTTAGGCTCCAGGGTGGTTAAAATAATATCATGCTCGAACTGAGCGGCACAGCTGGAAATCACGTCTCCAAAGTGACTCAGTAACTGCTGCAGCTGACTCTTCAAATCGCAGCTGTGTATTAACGTCTAAGTCAGATGATGGGGATTCGGTAGCGTTGGGCACGGTGGCCAAGGGGTACCCCTTGTCCTGTTCAATGCAAGCCACTTGCACCACATTTAGCGGGTCTAGGGAGGTACTCTGCTTTCATGGCCGACTCCTCATCGATGGCCACGATATTATTGATGCACGCTCGGCGGTGGTACCTCTTGAGCATGTTTACGTGATATAGCTTGTCCCCAGACGGAGTTTGAATGAGGTAGTCAACGGGACGGCAAATTTCAAGGACGGGGAAGGGGCCCTTTTATTGACTTAGGAGTTTATTACGCTCAGTAGGGAGTAATAATAAAACTCACTCGCCGGGTTTGAATCTACGATCCTTAGATTTTTTATCGAAATACGTTTTGTATTTATCTAAGTTCGCGTCCGCGTTCTGAAAGGCGATTTTATCACACTTTTCTAACCTTTGCCGAAGTTCTAAGAGGTAGGGTAGGAAGATTGGATTTCCCGGTCAATTCTTGGTTAGAAAACAACTCTTCTAAAATGCTCAGCGGGCCTCGGATGTTCCGACCATACAACAATTCAAAAGGGGCAAATCCAAATGCGGGATTTCCCGGTAGGCGAATAAAGCTACCGGCAAATATCTATGCCACTCCAGGGGGTGGTCTGCGCACAACTTCTTAAGGATGGATTTCAGTGAAGCGATGAATACTTCACAGATTACATACATTTGCGGCGGCGTGATAGGAGGAGTGATAGAATTGACGACCTCGATCGGGTAATATCTCCTTAGGTACTCCGACTCTGGAGAAGATAGAAATGAGCGCAGGTGATACTGTCTATCTACTTCAAAGGGACTGCTTCAGGAATACAGGTGATGAAATCTACAAGGTTGAGCACGAAGCTGTGCCCTTCATTGGACAAGGGGTTAATGGGGTCAATCAGGTCGATTGCCACACGGGCGAAGGGTTTAGATATGATGGGTCCCTTCAGCAGCGGCAGCGGAGCGAGTCTGACGCGTCCTTCTGCGGCTGTCCTTTGGCAGATATCACACGAACGCCAATAATTAAGGATGTCATCTGCCGCATCGGGGCAATAAAAATACTTTAAAATTTTCTGAGCCGTTTTGGTATGCCTGAAGGGGCAAAAGAAAAGACTATCATGAGCCGTCTTTAATATGAGGGGACATGCGAAATGGGAATGCATAATGCATGGGCCTCGGAACTATTGCTTTTCAAGCAAGTGCGGTACAGGAGGTCGTTCTTCACGACGTAAGAAATGACTTTATTTCCGCGGGTGGACTCATGAATCTTATTATGAGTTTTGGTCCAGAGGGGGCGGAGTGAATCGCAGTCCCTTTGCTCTTTAGCGAATTCATTATTCAGAATGCCGCTAAACTCGGAGTCACAGGGGGTTTCAAAGGGAGCGGGCGCCTCTGCTTCCTTTTTTGCTTGTGAATGCGTGAGGAAGATGGGTTGAATCCCAGGGGTGGAAGTAACCCGTGGGCACTGTCCGACCAGAACAAAGCAGAATTTTATTGGTGCCGCTACTACTTCAGCCCAGCCGGTACAATACGGGCATTCAATAAAGCACTTCAAGATGGGGAATCGATTTGCACGCCCAAGGTAGTCATGTACTACCGCAAACTTATTATGGTTCGGAGAGATCGGGGCAAGCAGCTAGTCCGACACTATAATACATGTTCACCCTGTATCCCGAACAATTGTGGAGACCTGGCAGCCGTTTACTGATCCGGTCCCAAACTTCAAGCTTCCTGGGGAGCTCTTCTCGAACAAGAAGTTTACCTGATGGCCAGCGGCAGGAGGAGCAGACGGAGAAGTTGGCGGGTTAACTTGCCACGGTGGTGGCGCTGGGCAGGCACAAATTCGGTGCACTTGATTGAGAAAACTAGGACGGAATTGGGAGTTCTGAAGGCAGTTGGTCCTCAAATGTCCTTCAAACCGCAGGAGAAACACACGATGGGCCTCCTGGGTAAGTATGACGAAGGGGAATTCGACGGGAATGGCTTGACGTCACGGGGTTCCGATTAAGAAAAATTT
Source organism: Ceratothoa steindachneri (assembly GCA_963969495.1). Taxonomy (NCBI): domain Eukaryota; kingdom Metazoa; phylum Arthropoda; class Malacostraca; order Isopoda; family Cymothoidae; genus Ceratothoa; species Ceratothoa steindachneri. Next base: position 59,619,690 of record OZ018327.1, read on the forward strand.
ATGGGGTTGGAGGGGCCAGTTATTTTGACAAACTTATTAGGGGCACGGGGTGTATATTTTGTTTGCCACTTTTAACTTTGGGGTACGATGGATCAGACTTTCATCCTTCTTGAGGGTAGAAATTGTGGCTCGCGGCGAATACATCGGCTTCTTCGATGCATTCCTCGAAGGTGGAAGTCCTCTGGTCTTTCACAAGAGATTGAATCTCCGAAGAAAGCGAAGCCATAAGTGGTCCTTCAGAATGAAGTCGACTAACGCTTCATACTCGTGGGGATCTTTCGAGGAATCGAGCCAGAAGTTGAAAAGTCTCTGAAGCGTATACCCAAACTGTCGAAAGAAATGGGGTGTCATGTTATACGCGGCTAAAAATTCCGATTTCAACGTCGAATAATCGATCGTTGCCTCCGGCCAAAGGGATATGAAAATATTTAGGAGCTTAGAACATAATAACGGCAGGAGTTTAGCGACGCCATCCGCTTCAATGTCCCAGTTGTTTAGCTCGAAGATTTTTTCGAAATGTGTCAAATAAAACCAGAAATCTTCTCCTCCCTTGTAAACGGGAATCTTCACTTACGCAGTTTGAGGGACGTCATCCCGCGAGTTGGTAGAGAGCGTTTCGGTCCTCGCTCTATTCATTTCCAGTTCATGTTATTGGATGCGTTCTCTTTCTTCTCATTCTTCTCTCTCTCTCTCTCTCTCTCTCTCTCTCGTTCTTCTCTTTCTCTCTCTCTCTCTTTCTTTTTCTCGTTCTTCTCTTTCTGTGTCTCGTTCTTCTCTGCCTCTTTTTTCTGCTCTCTCTTATTCTTATATATAGGACAGAAGGTCCTTTCGGGATAAACCAAGAGATTCACCTTGTAATTTAAATTGGTTGAATGAAGACATGATGGTCGCGAAATCGAACTAAACTTTTTTTTAATAAAAACGTAATGGGATTGTCGGCCCGAATTGACTCGGTATACACACGGGGCGATCAATAATTTCCGTTTGAGCACTCAGAAATACACGAATTAACGCGAGAGTCTTTAATTTTGCTCACAACACCAAAAAAGCGAGAGGTGATACGAGCCTCTGTACATACACACACAGGGATGACTGGCAGGGTAGCCACAGATGATTCTTCTCAGCCTGGCTTGAGTTCGAAGCTATAAGAGAGAAAACGGGGATCGGATGGTTATTCGAGGGACATTAACCACGGGGAGTTTAATCTCTAGAAGTAACACTAACTGGAAGGAGTATTCGTGCCAAGCGAAATGTACCGAAACCAAGGATGGACCAATTAATTGACCGGGGCTCAGATCCTTTGGTATAATTCTAGCCTTTGGCTCGTCGATAAAAGTGAGCGCGATCGAGAATGACGTGTTTCGTTGTAAAAGGCAGACCGATAATGTCGATGCCCGATTGGGACCAACAATATATAAGGACCAGCAGGAACCGTAACTGCCTCCGTCTTTCGTGACGGAATCTCTCCACGAACCAACACGGCGCTTGAGGAATGGGAAGTACTCCCGCGGGGGTTTCTAATCCCTCGCTTATGGCAGAAAGCAGTTCGATATTCTGACTGTTTTCACGGTCTTTGCTCACGTGGACTGACCTCGTGGTTTCGACGGGCCACATGGTAGCAAAGAGATTCTATTCTCGACATCCTATATGTCCACGAACCCAGCAAATAATAATCTCGTAATCCACCCAGTTAGCCAAAAGCGTGGCCTCACGGATATTCCTAACCAGTGGATGCGGAGATTCAAATGCCCCGAGAGCACGCAGTCCGCTTTGTGAGTCGCTATAAATCCCAATTCAGTCTCAGAAGCGGGCAGGTGGCGTTATTTCCCATACTGAGCGGTGTATTTCAACCAGCTTGGCCGTGAAGACATAGGCAGAGCCCCGCTGACTTCAAACTGAGGGGATACGGCATGAAAGCCCACCCCCTCTTGGGACTTGGAGCAATCCGTATACACTAGCACGGTATCAGCGTGACACGGAGAGTGTTCCAAAAAGGCCGAACGCAATACTCACGTCGCTGTAGAAGCTTTGGGAGTAGAGGCGTAACGACAAATAGACAAAGGTGGTATCTTCCAGGATGACATCATGGGCAGAAGCAGGGGCGCCACCTTGATGAGAGATATACCGAGCTCTTAAAGGAGTTTCCTAGCCCTAAACTCAAAGGGCTTAGGGTATGACCGGCGTCTCTTGGCGGCATAGGTATCGTCGAAATCAGCTGCGGATGCCGTGAGAGCTCTTTGGCGACCTAAGGATTCGCCGGGCTCGCGCGTACAGGCGAATAATGCACTGTGCACGGCACAGAGTGAGTAGTAGTTCCTCAGCATCGACAGGTAAGCTCTTACCGGGGGACGTGCGGAAGGCACTGGTCGTAAGGCCAAGGCCGGTGTGGTGGATTGAGTCCACATTCAGCAATACTCGCTCGGCTGCGGATGCATATAACTCACATCCGTAGTCGAGCTTCAAACGAACAAAGGATCTATAAAATAGTAAGGCAGTAGCTCTATCAGCGCCCCAGGCGCTGAATGTCACAGAACGATGAATATCCATGGTTTGGGTACAAGACACACTAATGCTGTGAATATGATCCTCCCAGGTGAGGCGTCAGTCAACTCTAAACGAAGGAAAGGTGCCAGTCCACCACATCTAGACAAACCCCATTTAGAAACAAGTCAGGGTCAGGGTAGAGCCGTGGATACCGGCAGAAGTGAACCACCTTAGTCTTTGCCAAAAAAAAACTAAACCTGTGCACTTCAGCATAGTGAGAGATGAGGTCCAATTACTGTTTGAGTCGACAATCCAGAGTTGCTATCTGGGCCGCACCAAAAGAGATCCAAATGTCGTCCACGTAGATCGTAGCGAGAGCATCTTCTGGTGGCATAGAGGTGATACCGTTGATGCCAGGGCAAAGAGTATGACACTGAAGATACTTCCCTGTACGACACCCTCTTGCTGCTCCATTGTGTCGGAGAAGGCTTCCCCACCCCACCCGTACGCGGAATCGACGATCTCGCAAAAAGTTAGATATAAAAATTGGGGGGCGTCGCCTCGCTCCCATTGTCTGGAGAGTTTAGATGATACTGTCTCATAGGCCTTCTCCAGCACTACACCGTAGCGTAGTGCTATCTTCCAAGGAAGGCCTCGCAGATGGCATTTTCAAGTCAGAGCAGATCATCCGACGTGGAGTGGAACTTGCAGAATTTGTACTATGCAGAATACAGGTGGCCTCTGTTGTCCATAAAAAGGCTAATCTAACATTTACCAATTTCTCCATCAACTTACACAGTTGGGATTGGACGGAAACAGGCCGGGGTTGAGTGATCTCTCCCTGGATTGCGAAAAGCAAGCATTGTAGCAATTCGCCCGGAGTCTAGGAGCAAACCCTCTACACAGATCCTGTTGAAAATATCTAACAGAAAGGCTATGCCTCGCTCACCCAGGTGTCTAAGCATGGCGTACGGGACATCGTCCGGACCAGGGGCGGTATCTACGCACGAAGCGAGAGCGGAACGCAACTCACTCAATGTAAACCTGTCGTAGAAGGGTGTTCCACCTCTGGAAGCAAAGTCCAGTTTGTGACCTTCCCCGACATCACGACGCGCATTGCATGCTGGTGGAGAGGCATCCCGGCTAGAGAAAGCCGTCTCGAAGGTCTCCGCCACGAACTCGGGTTCCGTGATTGCGATCCTATTCTGCTGGAGAACGGGAGATCCCTCTTGCTATAACTTGCACCGAATCCATTTTGACTCACTTCAACGCCTCTACTAGAGGGGTTTTCCCGTTGAGTAATGCAACGAATTGCCACCGGGTAGAGCGGCAGGTGTGATTCGAAACATACAGGAACCTAGCCCTAGCTCGACGAAATTCACCGATATTGAAATCGTTCGGCTGGCGCTAAAAGCGCATGTAGGCATAGCGTTTCTGTTTAAAGGACGCCTCAAACTTGGCTGACCACCACGGAAGCGGTTGACGTGCGAAACGGCCAGACGCTCTTGGAATAGTAGTTATGCCCAGGGCGATGAGGTTGCCGCTCTTATTAACCAACTTAAACTGCTCGACTGAGACAGAGAAATCATTTCCTGAAATACGGACTACCACTCCTGCTCCAAGCACTACCGGGAAGGCTCTCGGGCTGCAGTGGCCCAGAAAATGATATTGGAATGGGAAAGTTATCACTACCATGGAGGTCTTCAACTACCCCCACCCCCAAACAGGCTGTGCATCCCGAGAGAACAAAGATAGACCAAGACAAAAAAATTACCCGTTTTCTCGGGCAGCAATGGGTAAACTCATCTACATTTAGGAAATATATATCTAGCTACTCGATCGGGTTGGTAAGGACCTGATCCTGACCTCTGGGATTGATGACGTAGTCTCCCTAGAGAGAGTGTATACCGTTCAAATCCCCGATCAAGAGAAATGGCTCCTGAATCGTCCCCCCACGTGGCGGAAATCCGCCGCGTCTAAATCGGCTGACGGAGGTATGCACGCAGAAATAATGCACTGGATACAATATACCTCCTATCCAGGTGCAGCTTCACGGATACTACCTGAAAGGAGGTATTGAAAGCAAATAGAAGGACTGAGACATTATTCCGGGTGTAAATGGCATATCCTCCTGCCCGGCGCCTATCCCGTGGTGGTGGGGTAGCAAAAGCTTTATATTCCTAGAGGGTGGGCAATGGGCAAACACCCAGCATAGTTTCCTGCAAAAAGATATCTAAGGGAAAACGGGAGGAGACAAGCCTCCGCAGCTCCTCCCAGTCGGCCCTGAGTCCGTGGCAATTCCATTGAAAGAATATGCCCTCCAGGCCTAGCTCGGAGGAGATGCGGGGGCCCTCTTCGAAGAGAAAACCCTCGCGCTAATGGCCGTACGCTTCCCGGAGGCAGAACTCCTAGCGCTGTTGGCCGGAAGATGTACTGAAGGCGTTGTCGATTTCGAGGACTTATCGGGGGAGGGGGTGCGCGCCATGCGAGTCTTTTCCTCCTTCCGTCTCCAAACCTTAAGGAGGCGGAGTGGCTTCAGAGGCGGGGGTCCCTCCTTTGAAGGATCCAACGCCTTCGAGTCACAGCCTAGCACTCGGTGTGGGTTTTAGGAGCAGAAGCCCTTTTAGTGTTATCCTTTTTTCTGGAAGCAGCTTTAGGAACCCCGGAAGATGGCCTCACCACCAACTTCAAGGGCATTGCCTCCTGTGATATTAACGACTCGCTGGAGGTGCGCGACGGTTTCGCCTTACGGTAAACGGTCACGCTTGGGGAAGGATGAGGATCCCTGGTTTTAGCCCCGGCTAGGTGAGAACCCTTTGGTGCCGCTAGCTTTCCAGGTGAGTTCCATGGGTGGGTAGAACCCGCAGAAAGGTTCCGAATGGGCGCGGAAACGACCGTGCTCGTCGACCTGGAGGAGCCTGCCCGAAGCAGAGGGTGTCTTTTTTAATCTTGGTGCACAGGATGTCCCAGGCAGCGCCAGGCGCGCCAGGGCAAGTTCTTAGCCTCCCAAAAAGAAGATGATCCTGGGCCTGAAAGGTCAGCATTTCCTTATCAACGAGATCGGCATCACATTGCTTCGAAGAAGCGGGGTCAAGCTCTCCGCAATTGACAAACTTGGCCACACATGATTTGGCCTCATCGTGTGCGGCCTTAGAAGGGGAGCCTCCATGTGCCCCACCACCCTCCCAAGACATGACGGATCCCATTCGAGGTTCCTTTTTCATCGTATAATACCGTCTGGGAAGAGAGTAGAACAGGTACGCCGGCCCACTGTAAACTCAGAATGCACGCCTGCAGGACGTTGGGGAGCACGGACCGACGGTCCCTGCCATCCCTTGCCGCACTAAAGTGGTTGGCCCAATCGAGCCGCTCCCACCGGGAGGGGTCAATTTTTGGCCGCCTGCCTGCTCTGATAGCAAATGTGATAGCAAATGAGGGACTGCCGCTGTAGAAGAGATTGAGTCGCCTAAGGGCGCACCCATAGAAGGGGGTGAGATGGAGTCCTCTACACCGGGTAGGACTACGAGAGGCCTAAGACTCCTCTCCAGTAGTTGGAGGGTCCCCTGAGAACGCACAGTAGATGGGGAAACCTCCTTTTCTGTCATGGGGCTGCTCAAGAGCGGGTCCGACGATGTTACAGGGGATGGATACAGGGTGTTTTTTAAATTTGCATCATTAGGCATGCTGAACCTATCAAATTCACGGGACGCACACGCTAATCATCCCACGCAGTAGACTGCTCTGCGAAGGGTGAACATGGGGCCGACAAAACCAGCTGTCACCATTAGAGGCCACTCCTCCAGCCCAGTGGCCAGGCAGCCCCTTCTGTTTGGTGGTTCCACCTTGGGCTGGGCGTAAAATTGATAGACCGTGAGAGGAGAGAGAAAGGGTATGTGAGGAAGGGGAAGGTGGAGTGAATCAGATGTTAAAAACCCACAACCCCAAACCAGAGCTCAGGGGTGAGTGGGCATTTTCCCCCACCCCCTTCAGCCCTGATCCGGGATAGTTGGGTGAGAGGAAGCTGGTTGGTATCTACCCTATGAAATTAGAGGCCGACCAGAGAACGTTGTGGGGTAGGTTGTATGTAAAGTGAGGAAGCAGGGTAAGAAGACAAGGTGTCAGAAAGAAGGAGAAGAGGCTAAGCTTGATCAGCATGGCGGCCACGAAAGCAAATCGTCGTGCCACTTACGGGGGAATTTACTTATGATATAGTTGTTCTAAAATAATGTGCAGATATTGTAATTGTCGTCGAATCCGTTTATTTTGAATTCTAGTGGGTTGATCTCAGATTCTATGTATTAACTTTGAGTGTACACCCTGAGAAAATTCAGTGAATAAAAACAAAAATGTTGCCGCCTATAATTCAATCGATTTCACAAGAAACTATCCCACTGATAACATTCTTATGTACTTGTTCGTAAGAAATGTTCTAATATTTACATTTTTCGTAGACCTAATTCCTGACCTAGCCACTGGGGCGTCGAGCCAGCCCAACTCAGCGCCGGTCTCAAGCCCGAATAAATAAAAAGAGGGATTTGAGTCAGGAAAGGAATCCGTCCGTAAAATCTCTGCCTAAACCTTAAATGGATGATTCCTTTTACCGAATGAGAGCAACGCTAGGTCGTCTCTCGTACTCTGTGGGCCAGAAAGGGCTACCGCATCAAGGGCGTTGGAAGCCAAACAAGAGAGCTTGGGACTCTCAATGTAAGGCAGTAAACATAAATCGTTGGAAACTACTAATCAAGAACGTCGACTGCTGGTATGGAAAAGCCGAAAAGAAGAAGAAATAACTAGGCCATCAAAAGACGCACATGCTTGAGTTTGTCAAGGACTTTTTGATGCCTGTGTATTACCATGAAAAATTGCAAATAAACAGTATGTATACAGATTTACAAATTGCTATATAGGTTTATGGAGTTATATAATTATTTTGCTTTTCGTTATATCAATTATAGAGTGCTTAGATGGTTGTTGTATTAGGTAAGTGAGGTTGATAGTGTGATGTCGTGGTGGCTTGATATGGGCACGTCACCAGTTATGGCGTTAACCTCTAAGGGTAATGAGGTCGCGTGGTTCTCCATGGTTTGGGCGGTGAACCATATAATTACTTATCTAACCCGATGCTACTTAACAGTGACGATCTCGCTACAGGGCCACACGGCAACTTGACGCTGAACTTAGGCTGACTTTAATTGTTTGAGGAAAGATAATACTCTTCCTCAGTTTGATGGATAGGTAGGCTGGTTACAAGGATATATATGGATTACCCGTAGAAAAGGAAATCCCAAACGGTTAAATTTCAGACTTTTTATTTTAGAGCGTAGAACTCGGGTTGCTTCGGCGTAAGACAAATTCAAAAACAAGCGTGTCGTGTATTTGTATGTCCACTGAGATAGAGATTCATTTTATCTTGAATTACAAAAATATGACTTTGCGTTTCACAGTTCTCAGATAACAGATAATGGCCGCTACTATCGTGTTCTCGGTTCTGCACCTGCTACCAAGCTTGTTTGAATAGCTGACTGTCGTAGAATGGACTCCCAACGATATACCATATATAACTATTTGTTAAGGGAACTTCTTTAATTATCTTTAGAGTGCGTTGATGTCTGGCGGGCCGATATTATGTATCTTCGATATGCTTAAGAAGTGGAACTGAGCTCAAGGATAATAATATTGCTATCATTAATAAAATAGAGTTTTATTAATAATAACTATCAACAATACGCAAAACGGAAAATATTGACATAAACAGAGAATGGAAAGGGTCGTGGGGGCTTGGGCTAATCCGAGGATTAAAGGATTTAAAAAGGTAAAACAAATATAAAGTTAAAGAGCTGGGATGGTTCGCTAAACCATTTAAAGCACAGGATAGAATTGACAAAAGGGTTCAATACTCAAAGGTAACGTTTGGCTTACGTAACTTTATACGAGTGGTGCAGTGGAAGGCGACGTGAAGGAATTTTCGGTCCGCTGGCGAGTTCCAGCCGAAGGAGGGGAATTAGATGATCCTGACGTGGCGTCTTTGGAATGAGAACCGTTTCTCGACGAACGGTTTGAAGAACAATGGCTGTTCTACGTTGTTCTCGTCCGAACAACAGGGGGGGGGGTGAGAACCGTCTCTTGTATACGGGCTCAAGAACAATGGCTGTTCTAATGTTGTTCTCCTCTGAACAACACGGGGGGGGGGGAGAGCCGTCTCTTGTCTACGGGCTCAAGAACAATGGCTGTTCTAATGTTGTTCTCCTCTGAACAACAAGGGGGAAGGGTGAGAACCGTTTCTTGGCGAAGGCCTCAAAAGAACAATGGCTGTTCTACGTTGTTCTCTTCTGAACAATCAGGGGGGGTGAGAAGCGTCTCTTGTCTACGGGCTCAAGAACAATGGCTGTTCTAACGTTGTTCTCTTTCTGAACAACGAGCGAAGGGTGAGAACTGTTTCTTGTCAACGGGGCTAGAACGAACAATGGCTGTTCTAACGTTGTTCTCTTTCTGAACAACGAGGGGGAAGCCTTTTTGGACTTGGCGTCGCAAAGGCTCGAACCTTTGGCACTCAAGGGATATTGTCCTCCTTCTGGACAAGTGATGGTGAATCTCGAGGTCCAGGTCCCTTGGCGCACAAAGGGAGAGAGGGTCGTGGTGATGTTTCGCGACGAAAATATGGATCTCGAATCTGATCTTAGTGGTAAAGTTTCCATCTAAATAGTCGAGACACTCCCTTGGCGTGGGGGACAATGGAGTGGGAACTTCGAGGGAATGCACAGCCGAGGCTGGGAACAATGCATTATCTGCCCATAAGCCTAACTCAATCTGTAAAGGGCGGCGTATGGGGGCGAACGGGGGGGACGATAACCTCCTTGTTTAAACATTGACATCCGGTGGCTGCGATAAGACGCCAAGCTTCGAAGCGAAGATGCACGTGGGAGCATCGTGGTTTTAAATAATATGTGATAGGAGTTGAAACTAACGCTGCCTCAACCCGTTCTATCACACTGACCTTTTAGCGTGACTGTGAGAATCATTTTACTGTGCAGGTATATGTACATTAGCACAGGTTTGCTAACGTGTGAACGTCTCGAATTCATTCTTCTCGTCTTAGCCTATACAAGCAACATATATATTATTATTTACATGGACTATTGTTATAGGTTCTTTGTTACAAAAGCTATACATTATTATTTTACAGAGATGTTTCATATTATTTACACAATGAGATTATTTATGAAAACTGTTAGACATATTTTAGATTATTTGCATTTGTATAGTTGTGAGCGTGCCTGTCACAAGCCTTCATAAAATTCAAATGATGCTCATGTGTGAGGCCTCATTGTCAGACCTATTCCACCATGCACAGTAGCACTACAAAACTATTAATAATTACAAAAATACAACTTTGCGTTTCACGGTTCTCCGATAACAGATAATGGCCGCTACTATCGTGTTCTCGGCTCTGCACCTGCTACCAAGCTTGTTTGAATAGCTGACCTTTTAGCGTGACTGTAAGAATCGTTTTACTGTGCAGGTATGTGTACATTAGCACAGGTTTGCTAACGTGTGAACGTCTCGAATTCATTCTTCTCGTCTAGGCCTATACAAGCAACATATATATTATTATTTACATGGACTATTGTTATAGGTTCTTTGTTACAAAAGCTATACATTATTATTTTACAGAGATGTTTCATATTATTTACACAATGAGATTATTATTTATGAAAACTGCTAGACATATTTTAGATTATTTACATTTGTATAGTTGTGAGCGTGATGTTACAAGCCTTCATAGAATTCAAATGATGCTCATGTGTGAGGCCTCATTGTCAAACCTATTCCACCATGCACAGTAGCACTACAAAACTATTAATAATAATTATATATAATCGCACCCATTGATAATATTTTTATTCGTGTACAGGTACAGTCAAATAAGAGCTTAGCCTCGATTTCATTTATTGTCTTTTAAGAATTCTATGTACATACATATACACTAAATCTATTTTATTCTTTATTTATTCTGTTGCATAAGTTTTAATATAAAACGTTACCTATTTTATTCCTCATTTGCATATAAATTCACGAAATAATTTTAAACCAAACTAAAAATTTGCACAAAAATTCAAGGAAAATAATAACTATTCATATAATTTATTCGGCATTTTAGGCATAGTACTATTGTACAACGGTATTATTCTCAAGAAAAAATGAAAACAAATAGTCAGTTGAATTATAGTTACAACCTGTTGCCATTGCTAGTCACTACCAAAGCTTCTTTATGCAATATATATATATATATATATATATATATATATATATATATATATATATATATATATATAACAAGCTGCAAGAAACAGAAAACGGAAAATCTTTTTTCGGGAATATTATTTCTTTCGCGCTAATTAAAAGATTTTACATTGTATATTCGCTGCGTGTTTACCTCAATTCTCCTTTGTCCTTTGAATTCCCTATTAATGTTCTCTCTCTTTCATAGTCCCGATCGACCTTGCGAATCGTAGCTTAAAAGCTTGTTTATTCGGAAGATTTTTTGGTCTTCCGCGTAGCCAAGTGGCCTAAGAGATGATTTAATTGAGATCAAAACGGATGCTCGAATTAGGAAATAATATTTCGGAAGAAGGATTTTCTCGTTATCTGTTTCTTGCGGTTTTGTTGGATTCATTTTCGTCATTCTTTCGCGCGCTCATGAAAGATATATATATATATATATATATATATATATATATATATTAATTAATTGACTTCTAAAGAATGTGTGCCAATAGAGATTTATACATAAAAAAATGTTTTTAATTAATCCCCTCCTGTTTTCTATCTCCAGCTGTGGGCCACATATGGGACGTGTCTTAGTTGCAAAATTGAGACAGATCAATAATTGCGTGCCATATCGGAGGCAAATTTCGCGCGTCGTATCTTTTTTTTTTTACTTCATGAACTATGTGGTTTAAAGACATGTTCTCTTCCTTTGACCAAATTTCCCTGGAAGCCTCTCTCAACTCTGGTGTCTGATTGGTTCTAGGTCTCCACAAATCTCGCTTTCACATCTGTTCCCATTTTAACTCCTTCACTTGCACACTTGAACCGTCGTGGTCTTCGATTCTCCTCCGTCAGATACATAGCATCACCGACTCTTTCGTCTCCCTTCCTCTCCTTGCCTGTCCATATATATTCAAGGAGGTTAATGTTTATTTTTACCACGAGTTGAGTCTATACTGGTGAAAAATGTGAGGAAAGGAAATATCTCTAGAAATCATCATGATTATACACCATGCCCCTTTCCCTCTTACCATTGGGGTCAGCATGGATTCACCCAGAAAAAAACACCCAACTTATCCAATCCTTGTTTTAGTAAGTACAAACACACTTTTTCAAGTCACTCTACTTCAATACCGATAAGTGTTTTGGCATTTTGTTTGGTGCAGTCTGGATTCTTTTAGGGCAAAAGGGCACAAACAACTCCTCACAAAACTACAGGGTGAGGTGGGGAAATTTGTCGCCTTTGGCAACACTGAATTCCCCGCATGCCTTTTGTCTGAGGTCGGTTCTCTTCTTTTTGTTCTATCATAATAGACTCAGTTTTGCATAATCTGTAAAGGAAGCAATACCATGGCTGAAGTATTGCGAAGATCTCAGAGTGCTTGGTTGTCAATCTGAAAACTCTGTAGAGGATTAGAGGAAGAAGCTCGATGAGTCAGGTTGTAATTACAAAGGAGAACCATTGGTGACTAAGGGATTCGTCGGCCCATCGTGTAAGCGCAGAGGAAATGGCATATGCCCGGCATCGACAAGTAGGCTATCAATGAGGGGCGTACGGAAGGCACCGCTCGCCAGGCGGAGACCGGTGTGGTGGATCGAGTGCACCTTCCGCAATATACCCTCGGATGCGGGTGCGTGAAAGTTGCCTATGTAGTCAAGCTTTGAAGAAACAATAGATCGGTATAAAAGTAAGACAGTAGCCCTCTCAGTACTCCAGATGCTGAACATCACGGAACCAAGAATATCCATGGCGTAGGTACAAGAGACCCTAATGTTGCGAATATAAGCCTGGCGTTGCTCAACAACAAGACCAAGGAAATGGCGCGAATCTACCACTTCCAGACGAGCCTCATTTAGGAAACAGTCCGGATTGGGTACAAAAAACCGAAACCTGTGTCCTTCAGTATCGCGAAAGATGATGTTCAATGCTTATTGTAGTATGGCTCGCACCAAAAGAGATCGATTTTTTTTTATTATTTATACATTTTTAGGAGCACATCTGGCCACTGCTTACTAGGAAAAAAGTCACCGTACTCTCACCACAGCCTACTACTAGGCTATATTTAAAAAAAAATAACAAATAACAGCATGTAAAAAACAAATAACAATGCGAAAAAAGGACATAGGCTGAAAAAACAACAAAATAAAAGAAAAAGCAAAAAGGCAACAAGAAGGAAGCACGCTCCGGCGTAAGCCCGCCTTCCCTGATGCAGGAACATGCGACCTACAACAAAGAGTCAAATTTAGTGGAGGAGGCCAGCCTCCTCTAAAAAGTCGAATATTCAGCAAGTCTCTGTGCACGAAGCAGTCCCGAGTACAAGGGATAAGTGGTAGCGACCTTATAGGTGTGGGGGAGAGTTTGATGGAATCTGGTTGATGGTGGTGTGGCAGGTAACGAGGGCTTTCAGGTAGTAGGCCTACTTTTGTCTTGCAATTGAATTTGTTCTGACTCTCAAATTTTCCCACGGGCGATACGCCTTTTGGCTGGGTTCCAGAAGGTGCCTCGTTAATCACTCGAAAGGAAAGCGGCCATAAGTATGTTTTATTCTTAGCTTGGACCTACCAAAATGGGAGAGGCGGAACAGTTCCAGTCTTACGGGGCTGTGTGTAAGCTTCCCGTTAATGTTAGATAGCTGAGTCTAAGGAGGCAGGACTTAAGGGAAGGAACGGATTCGTGACGCTAATAATAACAAAAATATCAATAAGCTATGCTGACAGACGACTTAACTGATTCTCTCTCTATCTTGGTCTCCTTTTCTCGTGTGTGTTTAATATATATATATATATATATATATATATATATATATATATATATATATATATATATATATATATATATATATATATATATATTGTGATAAAATGCCCTCGAAAGACCACCGTGAGAGGAAGCGCCCTCTGAAATACCCCTCTATTCTTTCCAGACCACGTAAGCCAGCGTGAGAATTTTAGAAAGTCGAGGAAGAATCCTCCACTCGCTTAATCACCCGTCCCAGCTGTTTGTTTTCAGACGCCGATCGCCCCCCCCCCTCATAGCCTGCGATAACGCCATGTGCGGCCATATTAACCCTAACCCCATATCGCGAGGTGAGTCGATCGTCTGTAACGACGCGTTATCATGAATTGTGTTTGCTTATACTGGCGCCAAGAATCCTTTGGAGACCGCAAGGCACTGAGGCATCCATCAGAGCAGCCAACCGGGTACTTAACCCGAAGCTCACCATCTCTTGAATAGATTAAAAGCCCTCCACTCACTTCGTCCAGACTGACGTAAGTTTCCCGTGACCATCCGTAACTCGTCGTCGTACGTCATCGAAGATCTCATCAGCAGATCTACCTTCGTTAAGCTTTGGCCCCTGTTCAGAGGAAAGCTATTGAGCCCCCTTCTTCCCGGAGAGTTGTGCGGCCCTCTCATCTTCACTAGCCCTTCAAGATTCCCGTTCTTTCGAGACTGAGACTCCCTGCCGATCAGCAGAATCGTCTCGTGTTGAGATTACGTCTCTCTGGAGCAGAGAAAATATCACTCTTCATCACGAAGTAATCCAATCCCTTCTTCGAGTCCTCCTAGTCACGACTCCACTAAGTATCTTCGTGAAGACCTGCGCCGTTGTCTTCCACCCTTATCCAATTCGCCCGCGCTTGAAGGTAAAGCAATCGTGTATAATCATCCCCAGATTACATCATTAATCTTCACTTAATTCATTTAACTAACATAAGTAATTTGTTCCCCTTTATATATATATATATATATATATATATATATATATATATATATATATATATATATATATTAAAAATTATATTTTGGGGTATTGTCTTTATATATCCTTTGAACTGCCCATTGGCAAGCCATTAATTTAAACCCGGTCAACCGTAATTCGCACTCTTTATTAATCGCCAGACATATCTCAAGCGGCCTGTGGTCAGCTGTTTGCCCGTGCTTGTGTAAGACTTTGAGTGCTGAGCTAGTCTACACAGGTAACCTCGATATATATATATATATATATATATATATATATATATATATATATATATATACTTTCGTTAACAAGGGGCGTACCTCTTTTCACTTGACCTGGGCGCAGGGTGGAGCTAAAGATCCCGAATATGTTCGTCGATTCCTATGTTGGCCGTCGAGCGGAGTTACAAGAGATATGTGCATCTAATGAGACTACATATTTTTCCAAGTTGGGTTTATATCCTCTATCAGAGAGACCGTTTGCCTCTCACAAGTCCTCAGAAATTTTAACCGGTCAAAGAGCACATTACCCGGTATTTGTTCAGCTTGCCCCTGTTATCTATCATTGAAATCGTTTTTGTCTGGCAGCCATTTCCTAGGCGTATGTTTGTGTGGCCGCGTGATCTATCATTGAAATCGTTTTCGTATGGCAGCCATTTCCTAGGCGTATGTTTGTGTGGCCGCGTGAGAACTCTGGCTATCCGCTTTGCTTGATTCATACTTTCTTAGAAAATATACAATTGTAAAATAGTATTTCTTTCTATTTTGCATTGGTTCACTACCTATTACATGGTATATTATTTCATTAATTAATGCGTGTACCCAATTTCAGGAATTAAATGATCCACCGGGCCTACTTATCCTGCAATTTGGGTGCCACATGCCTACTTTCCTTGCAATCCGGGTGCTATAACCCTGCTCAACCCGGTACCGAGACAGGTAACGTGCGCGAAGATGACCCAAACTGGAACATTCAGCAATAATATGGCAAACAGTCTAAGAGACAACGCAGTCGTCACAATAGGGCGCAGGCGAGCGATCCATCAAATGGTGGTGCGTCCCACGATTGTGCCCAATTCGGAGACGACAGAAAACATCCTGAAGCCGTCGCGGAATTTAGCGGTAAGTCCATGGGAACAGGTGCAGTGCAATGGCACGCAACTTTAAGTTCCCCTCGGTCGTGTTCCATCTTCTTTTCCAAGCAGCTCGGAAGGCTGCCCGTATTCATTCTAAGTAATCGGTGTGAGGAAGAGAAAAACACTGCTCTGGTAGCCCAGTCCTCGCGCCCTCATCGGCGCACTCATTCCCACCAATTCCTACATGTCCAGGAACCCAGCAGAAGATAATCTCGACATCCACCCGGCTCGCCAGGACCATGCCATCACGGATATCGCGAACCAGGGGATGCGGAGATTCCAATGCCCCGAAAGCACTCATGGCGCTTTGTGAGTCGCTATAGATCACAATCCGGTCTCCAAACCGGGCACATCGCGTAATCTTCCGTACCGAGTGGTGTATTGCCACCAGCTCGGCCGTGAAGACAGACGCAGCTCCTGGCAGAGCCCCGCTGACTTCAAACAGAAAGGATACAGTGTGGAAACCGACTACCTGTTGGGTCATGGAGCGATTGGTATACACTGGCACGGTTCCAGTGAGACACGGAATGTGCTCCAAAAGGACGAACCCATTACTCCCGGCGCTGTCGAAGCTTTGGGAGCAGAGGTGTGGCAACAAATAGTCAAAGGTGGTTCCCTCTATGGTGGCGTCCTGGACATAACCAGGGGCAAACACCGGCCCGAGAGCTTTACCGAGTTCTAGAAGTAGTTTTCTAGCTCTAAACCAAAAGGGTTTAGGGTATGACTGGCTTCTCCTTCGGCATAGGAGCCATTGAGATCAGCTCTGAATGTATGAGAGCTGTTGATGACATAGGGAGGCACCGACGCGCGTACAGGCGAATAAAAAGAAAGCGTTTGAAGCCAGTGGGCTCGAAAAAGCAAGGTAGTCTCTGAAGAGGGGCCCCGACGTAATCAAGGCTCGGCTCGGCGCACTTGTGTCTTGGTCTGGGGCCCTGGACCCGGGGGAGCATTGAGGCCGGAGGTGCCGATCTTGGCCTGGTCGTTTGCTGAAACGACGGCAGACTTATCGGTCCCTGGAGCTCCCGCAGAGTGAGAGGAAGCCATAATTCTCTTATTATTTTTTTTTATTTGGGGGAGAGGAGGGTAGGGAATGAACCCGCTTCACTCCACCACCAGAAGGGGCCCTTAGGGCAGATCGACCTGGCTCAGAAAGATCCTTCTCTGAAATGGAGAAGGTCTTGGCTATCAAAGGGAAACCAGCCGGGGGGAGGGGTCCCTCCTTTCTTTCTAACAGGCCTCGGGGGCCAGAGCCGTCTGAGGAGATGTTTGCACAGGGGCGGACTCGTGTTATGTGCTTGGCACCGAACCAGGGTTCGACCCCATGGAAGATCCTACCGTCTGGGGCTGCGTCACTTCAATGACCATGTCCATCTCAGGGGAGCCTCCATGCGGCCATCCGTCCTCCAAAAGACATCAAGGATCCCATTCGAGGTACCTTTGTTTCGTCTAGGGCTGGCGAACTAGCATCCGTCGGCAAAGAGAGGGGAGAAAGGTACACTGACCCTTGTAAACTTGCCATGAATGCAAGCAGGACATTAGAGAGCACGGGCCCTGTAATCTCATGCCTCCGTAAAAGGGGTTGGCCCTATCGAGCCGCTACCACCAGGAGCGGTCAATTACACTAGCCAACAAATTTTAACTTTGTCTCTACTACTTGAGTAAATGTTGTAACTGAGCACAGATTTGGATTCAGCGCACCAAAATTAGTTAGATTTGTCCTAGCACGTAAGGTTCCTGAGTTATGCAACTCACTTTGTCTCCTTGGGCCAATTAATGATATAATTATTACGAGTTTGAGAAGAATGAGACGTTTCTAGGCAAAGGTTTGGAATCGGGACACCCTATTTGGGGTTATGTACGTCCTTTTGCAAACCCAGACAAGATATGTATTACATATAAAAGAGGTAGTACTCGCCAAACTATAAATTTCTTCAAAAATGCTTGAGACTCTTGCTCTCTTGCTTGTACGTAAATATAGGATCCTCCCGTTGTAGGAACCAGCAGTAGTCACCCATCATGTTTTCGTTGAAGCGGCTTTGATACCTGCTTTCCATCATTGCGATATCTCGGTGGAACCTCTCCCCATGTTCGTCACTAATATCACGCATATTAGATGGAAAGAAATATAGATGCGAATGCAAGAAATGCATCTTAAGAGACATCCGACACCCCATTCGTTGATAGGTCTTTAGCATGTTGTCCACTAGTTCTTCATAATTTTCATCCCTATGACTAACAAGGAAGTTCTACACTACATGGACAAATGAATCTCATGCTGCCAACTCAAATGGAGTTAGTTTATTTCTGAACTCCCTGTCACGTATCAATTCTCTGATCTCCGGCCCTACAAAAATGCCAGCTTTAAATCTAGCATCGGTTTTCATTGCACTAAATTTCTCTTTGAGATACTGGAATCCATTAGAATCATGGGCCATTGTTTTAACAAAATTCGTGATAATTCCAAGTTTGAAGTGGTGGAAGGTAGATCTTCTGTGGATTTACCAAAGGCATGTGCTTCACATTGTATCGGCCAGCTATGTGTTCTACTTTTTCGGGCCACTTTTTGACAATATAATGATTCCTGTCGTCACAGCTGTTCCATAGGCATAAGAAGCACATATTCTTTGTATATCCTAGCTGCAGTCCAAGAAATAAATAAATTACCTTTAGATCACCACATATATTCTTCTTATGATGCGAGTAATCAAAACCTTCCAAAATAAATTTGATTGAGTCATACTCGTATGTCTTTATCATCCCAACAATAAGTGCAACAGGAATTGAAGGTTTTTTTGTTACTATTGTGTAGCAACACAGCTTTGAGGCTAGCAGTGCTTGCATCGATGAATAGTCTCCATTCATCAGGTAAATGCTCGTTTCCTAGCTGATTTATGAGGCCATTAACATCAGTACAGAAACAAGTACCACCTTCTTCTTTATAGAAGGCAAATAAGGCCTCATGGCGTTTACGGAAAGTAAATATTTTTGCACCGTCCTCTAGAAGATTCCATTGCTCTAGTCTGGAGCCCAACAGTTCTGCGTTCTCCTTTGACAATGACAAAGCCCTCACGAAATCATTCAATCTTCCTTGATTTATCAACTGGATATTCTTTCCCCTAGAATCATCCTCATACATTTCATCGTCCTTGTTATCCTCCTCTTCAGGCGATGAATCACCTTCTTTAACAGCACTAGCTGATGGAGGAACTGGGATTGGCATCTCCATATTATGGGAAACTGGTTTTATAGCTGACTTACAATCTGGATATACAATTTTTTACTTGTTTTTATTTGAGAATCCCGCAATAATTGTCATACAAAAGTAGCAATCAAAGACATGATCTGTTGGCTCACGTCACACCATTGGTACAGCAAAAGGCATACCCTTTCGTTTGCCATTTAACCACTGTGTGAGCCCCGTATAAGACAGTACAAGATTTCTGAGGTGCCCAGGGCTTATCTTGGTCACCAACTTTATAACCAACATAATAATTGTATGCAGTTTTCACTCTTTTAGCTAATTTTCCGCTGTTTGCTTGGAGTATATCTCCCACAGATATAACAAAATTTGTCTGAGCTATTTATATATCCTCGCTGATTCATGTTTTCAACTTAGTTTGTATATATACCTTTGTACAATCCTATTTCATTTACAAATTAATTGAGAGATAAATCTGAAAGAAAAATGCAATTAATCACTGTATGTAAATACCGTTTCAACACCACTACTATAATGGCTAAATTTGACAACGTGATAAAGCAGGAGTGTAACGCCGGAACTAAACACACACAACACATCCTCTCACTACAGTAGCCGAAGCAACACTGCCCATATGTGTAACTAAAGAGTATGTGTGTACCTCAGGAAACTTACGGGCTAGAACAATTCTGATTACAGATTCGGAATCAGCATACTCGATTTAGTATAAATCACAAGCTAATACTCAAGTAGCAAAATTATTGTTGACTAGTGTTATGGGCCACCTGACTGTCCTCTTGACAGTCCCCTATGAAAGTACAGCAGGGACTGCCGCTGGAAATGAGATGTGGTCGCTAAGGGCGCCTCCAGAATAGGGAGTGCGGGGGTGGGGGTAAGGACCGCCCCACACGCCCAGGAGTGGAGTAAGCCTTCTCTCAGGTAGATGAAGTTTGGAGGGTCCCCTGAGAAAGCAAAGGAGGGGAACCTCCTTTTCATCTGTTGAGCTGCCCGAGAGCGTCTCCGACGATGGTAGAGGAGGTTAAGGGAGGAGCATTAAGTTCAGAATGTTCATAAATGGACATGGGTCCCTATTATAATTACAGGATGCAAACACTAATCACCCCTCGCACTAGCCCGCTCTGCAAGGAGTGAATACGGCACCAACAAAGCTAGCTGTTGTTATTAGAGGACACTACTCCGTCCCAGTGGCCAGGCAGCCCATCAATATGGCGAGTCCAGCTTGGGCTATGCATAAAATTGATAGTATATATATATATATATATATATATATATATATATATATATATATATATATATATATATATATATATATATATATATATATATATCCTACCCCACCCCATTTTTTCTTTGCAAAGAGGTAAAAAATTGTCTAAGGAATTTAAAAGAACTGTTAGTATGTCTGGGAGGAATCAAATGAAAAATGGGTTTTATTTTGTACACTTTTTATTCCTTTTTAAACAACACCACCGTGTACTACTAAAACATAATGCCAGACTTATTCTATTATGCAGTATCCTCTAGTGAAGTTTTCTATATTTTATTATATAGTAATATCATATATAATAATATAAAAAATCAGGAAAATGAATATTTATTTTGTCTCGGCCTTCTGTGACAAGGGCAAAAACTTAATTATTACTCATTTTGTAAATCCCCGCGGCACCCGTAGCACTCGCTACATGTGTTACTAGATTAAACTTGCACTACCGTCAGCACGGCGGCCAGGAAAGCAAATCGCCGTGCCCCTTACGGGGTCCGGCGCGAACGACCTCACGACACTTGTTTTCTTGTTCGTAATAGTTTGGTCTCTATGGGAGGTGTAAAGGTCCTGTTATTTGTTTGTGTAAAGGTAACAAATTTGTGGGTAATTATAAGTGGGTGTAATGGAGAGACCGCGTTGTTGTTGCACTGCTCAAAATCACCCGTTTAGAGCAGTGTGCGGGAGAGGGTTCCGGTGGAGTTGACTCGACGGGTAACGACGACTTTAAGTAGTGGGACTACTGTATGACCCTGTTAAATTGGTTCCGACTCCTTATAGTTTCTCACGAGGGATTATACGTTAGGCTGGGCTTACTGAAGGTCTATTCGTGATCGGGGTAAGAAAAGAACTTCGAAAAGACGCGGCAAAGTGAATAACTCTTCCTAAATTGGCCTACTAAAAGGAGCAAGCGGAAACGTGTTGAGTTATTTGAGGTCATTGAGTAGGCTTCGGTTTTACGCGAAGTATCGAGGTTTCGTAACGCTACTAAGGACTGATTCTCTGATTGACTGATCTTGACTACTGAATTTTTGACTTATTGGTCGATGAATGTTTGTCTCCTAGTCTCGCTTTATATATAGTGTGTGCCGTCTCCAAGGGGCGTGACCTTGACTTGTTGATAGGCAGGACCGAGTGATCTAATTTGTTCGTTACTTCCACCCTTTGGGCGGAGTTCCGACAGCTATGTGTACATATAGTACCTATATATTTTCCATCTCTCAAATTTATCTTAATTATAGGGAATCGCTTGTCTCTTACAGTTCTTTGTGAAATTTACTGGTCAAAGCCTGTATTTGTTCAGCTTTCCTGTTGTCTCCCGTTATATCCTTTTTGACTGATAATTATTCTCAGCACGCGTATGTTTGTGTTTCCACGTGACTCTGACGACCGTTTACGAAATATTTATTTGATAGATGTACAATTATATATATATATATATATATATATATATATATATATATATATATATATATATATATATATGCTTTTTCTAATTCTCTCTGGTTCTTTATTTACTGCACATGGCATATTATTTACACAAATAGCCATTTTTTGGATTTAATAAATCCACCGAGCATCCATTTGTGGAGTTCCTCGCTGGGCCTATTAAATCCTGCAATTTGGGTGCCACACACCTACTTATTTTACAACATGAGCAGCACAGCTCCAGCAAAAATAAAGGGGGAAATGGAACGCTGGTCTCCAACCAAATCAACTCTGGGTCAGGAAGTTTCCCTTTATTCCCTTCCACATAGACATGAAGGGGAAAGACCCCCTCCGCTAGGAGATTGGAGGAGCCCTTGAGAAAACATAGGGGGACATTTGGCCGTGGGTAGCTATGGTTACGGTAAAAAAGGAAGCCTCCTTTACCAGTTAATAGGGGTGGAAGACTCTCCCCTCATTCTCTCCGGAGTCTAGTAGGGAGAAGGCCGCTCTTTCCTTTAACCTTTGGACGCTATTATTTCATTCTCTTTTGTAACCACGGCTGGGATTTTTTTTAAAGAAAAAGAAAAGAAAGAATATATCATCCCAATACCTTGGTAAGTATATTAGAAAGTTCAAATAGAAGTCACTAAGGTGATGAAATGAGAATGAATGTAGACAATAAAAAAAGAATACCGCAGTTCTTGCAAAAGATGGAGCAGGGGAGTACAACTGTGGGCATTAGGATAAACTATACCGAGAATAAAAGGCTCGTCAAAATAGGCATTTGATAGATTGACCCGATCACTTACCTTCTCTAACTGTTCCCTTCACGTTCAAATCCCCCCCCCCCCAAAAAAAATGACATAAAAAACCGCAGGTTGTTACATTGCTACCCAGCAGATAACCTCTGCCCCCTTGAGTGATTGAGGGGAGTAAACTTCGAACCTACAGCCTTTGCTGTAGGCTCCACCAAAGCGAGCAAAATTAAGTGGGGCCTTGACTTCTGCGTGGCTGTCCCAATACACCAAATTAGAGTGGAGGAAGGCTGTTGCATGCTGCTGGAATTTTCTAGCAGTCTATGGAACAGCTAGGAAGCGGAACTTGAATTGCAAGTTAACATCACCCAGAATACATCCAGGTGAGGAGGATGGCACACCAAGATTACATCCAAGTAGGGTAGAATGACCACTCTACAAGTTTTTTTTAAATTAGCCACCCGTTAGGACGAGAAAAAAATAGACTTGCCTGCTAGGCAGGGACGAAGGTAGGACGAAGAGATTAAGAGGATCTAATATCAAGAACCAATAAAATGAGACATGCTAAAAGTCCACTACACCAACTTCAATGTAGTGAGGGTGCCCAACCACCCCCTTTGCCCCTAGGAAGAGAAATCCTTTTACAGTAAGTTCGGAAACACCGTAGCCTGGGAGTGGAGGCAAGCGGTCATTGGTGGCATCAGGGATATCGGTGAGTTAGCAGGGGTTGGGAGACATTGAGGGATGGCTAATACTCCATATTGGTTGCCGTGTCATTAGCCATTTCTATTTGTTTTCCCACACACCATGGGTATTTTCAAAACGGGAGGCCCCGTAAGGGGCGCGGCGATTTGCCATCCTGGCCGCCGTGCTGACGGGATCCAGCGCTCCGTCCGGCCCCAGCTTAGCCTCTCTTCCTTCCTTCAGATAGCCTGTATTTCTCTCCTACCTCGTCGCTTTTCATACAACCTCTCCCACAACTTTCTCTGGACAACCTCTAATTTCACAGGGTAGAAGCCACTGGACGAATCAGGGCTGAGGGGGGAGGGGACAATGTCCCCTAACCCCTGAGCTCCGGTCTGGGGGTGGTTGGCTTTTAACAACCTGCTTCATTCCCACCCATACCTTCCTCACATCCCTTTTCCTCTCGTCTTCAAAATCTATCTTTTTTACGCCATGTTGAAGGTGGAGCCGCCATGCCGAAGGAATGCCAGGCCACCAGGCGGGAGGGGTGGTCCCAAATGGCGGCGCCTGGCTCTGCCGGGCCCATAAGCACCTCTTGCAGTGCGGGCTACTGCCAGAGGTGGTGAGCGATTGCGTCCCATAAAACAAAGAGGGTCACCATGCCCAATGATGCAAAACAAAAACATCTCCACATCTCCACAGAAAAGATGGAGGCCCCCCTCCTGTGCTTGCGCAGGGGACCCTCCATACCTCTTTAACCGGAGAGGAGGCTTACTCATACGCTTTTCTCGTACGCCTACGGGTGTAGGCGGCTCCCCCTCACCCCCTTCGCTGAGAGGTGCTTCCGGGCACCTCCCTATCTCCAGCGGCAGTCCCTCCTTTGCTTTCTAAGGGGACTGATAAGAAAGCCAGCAGGCAGCCCATTGCCGACCGCCCCTCGTGCAAGCGGCTCGGTAGGGCAAACCCCCTTAGGGGGGAGAGGGAAGCCAGGCCCCTTCGGTTTGCTTCCCTCAAAAGACCTGCTGGCAAGAATATTAAACCTTGCTGGGGTCAAGGCCTGTGCCTCCCCACTAAAGACTTATAACGCTGCCAAGGGGACCTGCGATGTCCTGGGAGGGGATGGCCAACTAAAGGCCCTTCCTGTGATAGACATGGTCCTTGAGGAAAACCAGCCTCAGACGGTAGGGCCTTCCATGGGGGGGAATCCGGGCTCGGCGCCAAGCACCGAACCCGAATCCGCCCCTATGCAAGGTCCTCCTCAAACGGCTGGGGCCTCCGAGGCAGCACAAGGAGGGAAGGGATCTCCTCTGACCGGTGCCCCTGCGACCACCAGGACCTTTTCCATTTCGGAAAAGGACCTGGCTGAGGCCGGTCCATTTGGCCTAGGGGCTTCTGTGGGCGGAGGAGAGAAGCGGGTTCATTCCCCGCCCTCCTCTCCTAAAAAGAAGAAAAAGACAAGAAAGACTAAGAAGACTCGGGGCTTCTCTCCATCCGCGGGGGCTGTGGGGACGAATGGGTCTGCTGCCACTTTGGCAAGCGACCAAGCCAAGACCGGCACATCTGGCCCCTCTGCCCCCCCCCCCGGATACAGAGCTCCTGACTATGACAAAGACGAAAAGTGCGCAGGGTGGAGCCTCGATGACATCGGGGCCCCTCATTCAGAGGTTACCTGGCGTTTTCAAGCCCGCTGGCTTCAAACGCTTCCTCCTTATTTGCTCCACTGATGGTACCATGTTGTCCAAGGGGAACATGATCCATCACAGGAGAGGATTAGCTAGTGCAATTGTTAAAGAGCCGAAGGTGACCCATTTCTAAGACGGGAGCCTTCTCGCAAATGCGGCGAACCCGCCGAGGCGGCCAAGATAAGTGCTCTTCGGACACTTCATGGCACCCCGGGGAGTGTAATGCTGCACTCTACCATGAACTTTGTGAAAGGAGTAGTTTATGCGAGGGAACTCGTTGACTACTCCATTGAGGACATCACCCTAGAGCTGGCTGACCATGGGGCGGTCAAGGTCGAACGTGTGATGAGAAAACAGGGAGGGGCCTCGAGACCAACCCCTACACTCTTCGTCACGTTTGACTGTGACAAGCTTCCTGAGTCGGTGCGTGCCGGTTGGTACCGCTACCGCGTGAAGGCATTCGTGCCACTGCCGCGGTGGTGCTATTACTGTCACCGCTTCGGCCATACGAATCGCTCATGTAGACGTGCAAAGTCGGGGTCACCCGAAGTCTGTGTAAATTGCTCCAAAGGTCGCACACGATAAGTCCAAATCGTGTGTGGCCAAGTGTGTCAATTGCGGAGAGCCGCACCCTGATTCTTAGAAGCAATGTGGTGCGTATATCCTTGAGAAAAAATCGTGGCCGTTCAGGCCCAGGATCGACTCTCATTCCGCGAGGCAAAGGACTTGGTCCTGGCGCGCCCGCCTCTGCCTGGGACGTCATAGGCCACAATAGTTAGAAAGACACCCTCTGCTCCTGGCCCATCCAGGCCAACGAGCACGGTTGTTTCCGCGCCCATTCGGAGCCCTTCTGCGGGCTCTACCCAACCCGGGCGCTCCCCTGGTAAAGCTGGCGGCAAAAATGGTTCATACCCAGCCCCGGCTAAAACCAGGGTTCCCCCCTCTTCCCCCAGCGTGGCCGTTTCCCGTAAGGCGAAACGACCACGCGCCTCCACCGAGTCGTTAGACCCACAGGAGGCAACACCCCTGAAGATGGTCGCTAGGCCATCTTCCGGGGTTCCTAAAGCTGTTCCCCGAAAGGAGGACAGCAACAAAGGAGCTTCAATCCCCTTTGCCTACGCCCCGAGGTGAAGCGAGTGGCTCGGAGACGGTGGTTCCTCGAAAAGAGGGCCCCCCGCCTCCGAAGCCGCAACGCCCGCCTAAGGTTTCGAGGCGGAGGGAGGATAAGACTCGCATGGCGAGCCCAACCTCCCCCAATAAGTCCTCTAAGGCGACAGCGCCTTCAAGGCTTTGTCCGGCCAACAGCGCCAAGGGTTCTGCCCCCGGGAAGCGTACGGCCATTCCCGTGAGGGTCTTTAATTCGAGGAGGGCCCCCGCGTCTCCTCCGAGCTAGGCCTGGAGGTCATATTCCTTCAATGGAATTACCGTGGACTCAGGGCCAACTGAGAGGAGTTGCGGAGGCTCGTCTCATCCCGTTCCCCGTTAGCTATCGTTTTGCAGGAGACCATGCTAGGTGCGTGCCCCCTGCCCGCCCTTCCAGGGTATAAGGGTCTTGCGACCCCACCACCGCGAGATGGCCGGGCTGGGGGATGCGCGGTTTACACCCGGCATGATGTCTCCGTTCTTCCTTTCTCTTTAGATACCTCCTTTCAGGCAGTGGCTGTGCAGCTGCACCTGGAAAGGAGGTATACTATCATTTCTGCGTACATTCCACCGTTAGCTGACTTTGACGTGGGGGGACTTCCACCACATCGTGGCACGGTTGCCAGGGCCCTATCTCTTGCTTGGAGATCTGAACGGCAGGCATCATCTCTGGGGAGATTACTCCATAAACCCCAGGGGAAAAGTCCTTGCCGATCTGATCGAAGAGCTTGAGATGGGTGTACTAAACGTGGATGAGTTTACGCATCACTGTCCGAGAACCGCTTAATTTCTTGCCTCGACCTACCTTTGTGCTCTTCGGATGCACAGCCGGATTTTGATTGGGAGGTGGTCGATGACCTCCATGGTAGTGATCACTTTCCCATTCAAATATCATTTTCAGGGCAACTGCCGCCTGAGAGACCACCTTGGTAGTGCTTAGCTCGCGCGCGGTGGCCTTAATTTCAGGAAATGACTGAATTCTCTATCTAAGTCGAGGAGTATAGGTCGGTAGATGAGGCCGTTGAGTTCTTCTCCGGAAACCTCATCACCGTGGGCCTGACTACTATTCCTAGGACGTCTGCCCGCTTTTCACATCGACCACTCCCATGGTGGTCGGCCGAGTGTGAGACGGCCCTCAAACAGAAGCGTTATGCCTACATGCGCTATAAGCGCCGCCCGAACGATTTCACTGTCGCTGAATTTCGTCGGGCTAGGGCTAGGTTCCGGTATATTTCGAAGCACGCCCGCCGCTCTTCTTGGCGGGCATACGTGTCTTCACTTAATGGGAAGACCCCTTTAGCTGAGGTGTGGAAGCGAGTCAAAAGGATTCGGGGCAAGTTCTTGCAGGACCCCTCTCCCGTTCTCCAGGAGAATGGGACCGCAATCTCGGACCCCGCATCCGTGGCGGAATCCTTAGCGACCGCTTTTTCCGCATTCTCTAGCCGTGATGCTGCTCCGCCAGCATTCCATGCACGTCGTGATGTCGCGGAAGGCCACCGGCTGGACTTTACCTCCAGAGGCGGAGAACCCTTCAACGACAAGTATACTGTGAGCGAGTTGCGTTCCGCTCTCGCTTCGTGCGCGGACACCTCCCATGGTCCGGACGATGTCCCGTACGCCATGCTTTGACACCTGGGTGAGTGAGGCATGGCCTTTTTGTTAGATTTGTTCAACAGAATCTGGGTGGAAGGTCTTCTCCCAGACTCCTGGCGAATCGCCTTTCGCAAGCCGGGGAGAGATCACTCTACTCCAACCGGTTTCCGCCCAATCTCTCTTACCTCTTGCGTGTGCAAGTTGATGGAGAAATTGGTAAATGTTAGATTAGCCTATTTCCTGGACAGTGGAGGCCATCTGTCTTCTGCACAGTGCGGCTTCCGTAAGTTCCACTCCACGTCGGACGCTCTGCGCCGACTGGAAAATGCAGTCTGCGAGGCTTTCCTTCGTAGACAGCACTACGCCACGGTGTTTTTTGATCTGGAGAAGGCCTATGATACCGCATGGCGCTACGGTATCATGGAGACTCTCCACACGATGGGGGCGAGGAATCGCCTCCCAATGTTTATATCTGAATTTTTGCGAGATCGTCGATTCCGCGTAGGGGTGGGGGGAGCCCTCTCCGACCCAAAGGAGAGGGCATTTCCCGCAGGGAAGTGTCCTTAGTGTCACACTCTTTGCCCTGAGCATCAACGGCATCACCTCGGTGCTGCCGGAAGATGTTCTCGCTACGCTCTACGTGGACGACCTTTCGATCTCTTTTGGCGCGGCCCAGATGCCAACTCTGGAGCGTCGACTCCAACAGGCATTGAATCGCGTCTCTCGCTATGCCGAAGCGCACAGGTTTCGGTTTTCTTTGGCCAAGACTAAGGTAGTGCACTTCTGCCACCATCCACGGCTTCACCCCGACCCAGATTTGTTTCTTAATGGGGTGCGCCTGGATGTGGTTGAGTCGCACCGTTTCCTTGGTCTTGTATTCGACCGACGGCTCACCTGGAAGGCTCATATTCGCAGCCTTAGGGTCTCTTGTACCCGCGCCATGGACATTCTCCGTTCCGCGAAGTTCAGCGCTTGGGGCACTGATAGGGCTACTGCCTTACTTTTTTATCGATCCTTTGTTCGCTCGAAGCTCGACTACGGATGCGAGTTTTATGCATCCGCAGCCGAGCGTTTATTGCGCAAGGTGGATTCAATCCACCACACTGGCCTTCGCCTTGCGACCGGTGCCTTCCGCAATTCCCCCATTGAGAGCCTGTTGGTCGATGCTGGGGAGATGCCACTCGCTCTGCGCCGCGTGCAGTGCATCACTCGCCTCTACGCGCAAGCCCGGCGCCTCCCTCAGTCGCCAACAGCTCTCACTGCATCCGCAGCTGATCTCGATGGTGCCTATGCCGCCGAGAGACGCCAGTCATACCCTAAGCCCTTTGGGTTTAGGGCCAGGAAACTCCTTCGAGAGGTATATATAGCTCTCGGGCCGGTGCCGCCCCTGGTTCTGCCCAGGACGCTAACCTGGAGGGTACCACATTTGGCTATTTGTCGCCACGCCCCTGCTCCCAAAGCTTGTACTGCGCCGGGAGTATTGAGTTCGACCTTTTTGGAGCACACATTGTGTCACGCTGTTACCGTGCCCGTGTATACGGATGGCTCCAAGTCCCAAGAGGGGGTCGGCTTCCACGCCGTATCCCCTCTGTTTGAAGTCAGCGGGGCTCTACCAGGCGCTGCGTCTGTCTTCACGGCCGAGTTGGTTGCAATACACCACTCTGTACGGGAGATTTCGCGACGTGCCCGGTTCGGAGGCCGGATTGTGATCTATAGCGACTCACAAAGCGCCCTCAGTGCTCTCAGGGCATTTTAATCTCCGCATCCCCTGGTTCGCGAAATCCGTGACGCCACGGTTTTGGCGAGCCGGGCAGATGTCGAGATTATCTTCTGCTGGGTTCCTGGACATGTAGGAATTGCGGGGAATGAGCGCGCCAAAGAGTCCGCGAGGACTCTGCGACCGAACCAGCGTTTCGCTCTTCCTCACACTGACTACATGGCAGGAATACGGGCAGCCCTTCGGACTGCTTGGCAAAGAAGATGGGAGACGGTTGAAGGGAACTTAAAGATGCGTGCCATTGGGCCGCGACTGTTCCCATGGACCTATCCCCCAATGCCGCGGCGGCTTCAGGTTGCTTTCTGTCGTCTCCGAATCGGGCACACTCGTGTGACGCATTGCTATTTGATGGAGCGCTCGCATGCGCCCTATTGCAACGACTGCGTCGTCCCCTAGACTGTTCGGCACATTCTTGTCGAATGTCCCAGTCTGGGTGATCTTCGCGCACACCTGTCCCGGTACCGGGATGGGCGGGGTCGCTACCGCCTGTCCCTTGTACTCGGGACGAGTGCGTGCACTTTGACTGGTGGACTTATTGACTTTTGGGGGGATGCCAGCCTTCTCCCTTTCATTTAACCAGGTTTAATTGTTGTTGTGGTTTTTGTTATTGCTTTGTTATTGTTATTTCTTTTTATTGTTGTTTCCTGTTCAATTTTTTAAAGTAACCCTGAACTAGGCTGTTTGTTTACGGCGACTTATGCCTAAGTCGGCAGTCGCCAGATAGCCCCTTAAATAAAATAAAAATTAAAAAAATCAAAACAGGAGGACCCCGGCCATAATGACACACAAAGCAACACCGGTTCCGTAAGGCTCTCCGCACGGGGTTCGAACCCCTGAATGAAGCTTGATAATACCCAAACAGACCGGGAACTGGGCCATCCGACACGGTGCGACCTGGGTACGGCAACACCCCAGGTGAAAGCCCAAGATGGCTACAAGCCCTATGATCAGTGGGAGAAGGAAAGAAAAGCGTAGTAGGTAGAAATAAAAAATAAAATACATGAATAAAAACGGCGAGAAGGCATGATAAAAGTCTACTTGGTTACAAACAATCTTCCTAATCCCTCTCAGCTCGAGGCGAGAGCCGGTCTACGGTCAGCCCTGGAAAGACCGTGGACGAGGATGTAGCATACAAAGATGCATCAGTTATATCAGGGCAGTATACCTGCACAGGTAGAAGCTAGGATCTAGACAGCCTAGCGCATATTGAGACTATGCGCGATAAAGGCACAAACTAGACCAAATGGTCATATACATGGAATGCTGGATCTCTGGAAGAACATCGGCCGGTTGGTGAAGTTCGTCGAGCCTGCAGGCCTTAGGGAATGGATGTTAGTAACTAGAGAGATAATCTAGTGGACCTGCGGCGAAAATGGTCTATTTAGCACCTCTAGCCACTAGATGGTCAACTTATATATTTGAACTCAGTGACCTCAATTACCTTTGGTAGCATTGGAGGTGGAAAAGGATTTAGGTGTATTGATTAGTAAGGACTTGAAGCCAACAAACAGTACTTAGATGCAGCTAGATAGGCAAGTAATGTACTATGTGCTATCAAAAGAAGCTTTGTGTGCATTAAAATAGACAGCTTTCGTATTCTGTATAAAAGTTTTATATACCCACATCTGGAATACTGTGTACAGGCTTGGACACCTTGTACTACAGGAAGGATATAGAAGGCTTGGAGTATGACAGTTGTCATACATAGAGAGATTAAGAGTGCTGAACATACAGTTGTTAGAGAGGCCACTTGGAGATCTCATTGAAGTATATAAAATCCTGACAGGAAAGGACAGTTGACAAGACACAATTTTTCACTCGAGCAATGTCACCACATCTACGGGGGAATAAGTCAAGGTTTGGGCCATTGCTAAGGAAAATATTTTTAGCCATAGGGTGATAAATCAGTGGAATGAGTTGCCACAGCATGTCATGGATGCAAATACAGTAGATGGTTCAAGTCCAGATTAGACAAGTACCTGAGACACATGGGGATATACTATTAGGCCAGGCCTACTAATAAAACCCATAATCCTTAAGTGTATTTAAAATCTGTTCTGGGATGGATAAGTTGGATTTTAGCAAGTTATTTGAGTTGGAAGGTAGTAATAGGACTAGGGGTCACCACTTCAAAAAAAAGAAGAGGTGCAGGTTGGATGCTAGAAAATATTTTTGCCCCAATAGAGTGGTAGATTACTGGAATAGTTTGCCATCTGAGACGGTAGATAGTCCAAACTTTAATGTTTTCAAATGCAAATTAGATTATATGGGAAGGGAGAATTAACTTCTTAGGGTGGGTGGGGGTATTCTGGACTCATTCCTGTGGATGCAGTTTTTTATTATTGTATATCGATTGATTTTGATGAGTCTTGATGATGATGCTTTTTTTTTTTTTTTGACACATTCCTGTGTATGGTTCTAATTGTATATTGTAGATGCATGAACTGACACAATCCTATGGATGCATTTTGTGGGTGAGTTTTGACAAATGCCGTTTGATAGGCCCTTGTGGCTTTTGTCATCCGTGAAATTATGTTATGTTAGTTGGCTACATTGAGCCAGCGACTCGTTGCGGACAGAATTTAAGGCGCTCACCAAAGCAACGCCACAATTTCTCGTTTGCTACCACACATTAAAAGAATGCGAGGGAATGAAGAATGAAGGCGATAAGGGCTGCTCGACAGGGAGATTAGTGTTGCTTGGAAGAAAGGCTAAGGACTTACTAAAACGAAAATATAATTTTATTATACAGAATTTAATGGGGGTTAATTCGAAAAATAATTATCACCATCATATTGTCAGTGGCGGGTCATGGGCACACAGGGAGATCGTACCCAGGTGTGAAATAGACATTGAATTGGGAAATCTGCATAATAGTTCTTGTTTTTTCTTTTGTTTGCCAATTTATGTACATATGAGGATATGCTTTCTTTCACTAGTCATTTTCCATTTTGTTCTTTCACCCGTAAACAATTAACATATTTTACAAATATTTATATCGTTCGGAAGCAATAAGAAATGCCCTCTTCCATCTCTATACACGCCCGTTTTATTATATGACATTACTATTTCCCATAAGAAAGAAATGACAACTGGTTGGTTTCACTGAGGGAGTCGCACTAGCGCCATTTTATCGAGGGATTATTGGAAGGAAAGAAATACAAGTGGGGCCAGAATCAAAGTTAAATGCTCTCAAGGAGGATAGGGATCTTTAAGTTGTTGCTCTATAGGGTCTTCTTTGGCTTCGCAAAAAAAAAAAAACCCGCTGTCCAACCCTCCGACGATCTTCTGTGTGGGAAGATCGCCACTTGCAAGCGATCGACGTTGAACCCGATAAGAGGAAAGAAGCGGAATGCAGACTACAGTCGACGAGTACAGTGTGGTCCAAAAGTCTTGTCACCACCTGTAAGTAGTTTTAATTTTAAATTTCAGGTGCCCAAAAGTCTTGTCACCCCGTTAATAATTATAATTTTCTATTTCAGATATTTGACAAGAGTTCCTAGTTTGGTGGAATAGAGGCTGATTGCAAGTGTCTGGGGCACACGATCGGGTACATCTAGCAAGAGCATAGGTTTGATATTGTTATTGTTCCGATTAGTTTACAGTAAAGGGTGACAATACTTTCAGAGCATCCTGTAGATGGGGTAAATGTCTGCAACTGCCTTGCCAGACTAAGGACTCCATGGATGACTATGGTGTCCAGAACCACCTTTATGGCAGGCCGGGTCTTAGAAGATACAGTAAGGGTTTATTATTATTATTATTATTAAATAGCGCGCATTTGGTAACTGCAGACAAGGGCTGAGGTCGCCGTAATTAAGTTTCTATGAAAATATAAGACACTAAAAGAAGGAAGCACGCTCCAGCGTCGTGACGAGGCCCGCCTTCTCTCGGCGCAGGATGGCGTTGGTCGAACGAGTCAAATAAAATGAAGACCAGCCTCCTCCAAGAGGTCGAATAGTCCAAAAGTATGTGTGCAAGAACCCGTCCTAAATACAAGGGAGAAGCGAAAGCGAATCCGCTGCTCGTCCCGTTACCGGGAAAGGTCGTCGTCGTTGGCATGTATTCGTATCCGAGGATCATTTCTTCAGTCCATTACAGAGTTTAGTTTAAGGTCTTAGTTATTGTTGGTTTGAGTGGTGGTTGAGAGCTCTCTTAAGGGTTAAGGGCCCAATGTGAGCTCTACAAAGTCGGGGGCATTGGTCGCATTCAAATGTGGGTTCTGGGGTTGATTTGCCCTTTCGGCCCGTTGTTGTGGTTTGGTTTCCAGGTTCGCTTTCCCATCTCCTTTAAATAGGTCAGCAAACACCCAACCAGGAAAGGTAACGTGCGTGAAAATCCTCCACATTGTTTTAGTATAATTCTAGTTGAATGTCTGCCTGGGAGACAACGCAGTCGTCGCACTAAGATGCAGGGAAGAGGCTCCATCAAATGGTCGGTGACTAACAGGATCAGCCGCCGGACCCCCATAAATAGGTGACAAGAGGCTTTCAAAGTGACGAAAAAAAGGAGTAAAATGGAAATGTTGAGAAGGAATAAAGCCAAGGTAGTGTGAATTTAGTTCGACTTCCAGGTGTACTGGGGCTGGGAAGATGCGTCGCTCCTGCAGGTACCAGGTCTAACAGGGAATACGGGGAACCCATTCAGGAAGGTGCCAGGGCGAGAATGCATTTTCTTGACCCTGTGCCTCTTGAGCAGTGAGGAGGGCGTGTATTGGGGGGCTAATTCTCCTATAAGTGTGTGGGGGGGTGTCTCCAGAACACTTCAAGCCATAAACTTCTCAGGTAGCACAAAGCCACTCCTCTGTGGCAAAGGCAAAGCCGCAGAAGTTAGAAAGAAAAGCCTCGAACAGAAGGCAGAAGAGGAGGATGGTTCATCGCTATTTCTTCCTTTATAGCAGCCATCTGACAACTGCAAAAACAGAATTTGCAATACTCAATTTTTAGCCTAATACTAGGCTATATTAAAACCACAAAACAAAAGCAAGAAGGAAGCTAGCCAGAGCAGGCGACCAACACCAAAGAGAGTCAAAATGGAGGGGCGCCAGCCTATTCAAAGATGGCTAAGAGTCCACAAGTCTGTATTGGATGAATCATTCTCGAGTACAAGGGACAATGGGTAACGACGTCGCTCCTCCTGATACAGGGCCAGATACCGTGCGCCAAGATCACTCAGTCTGGAACATTCAACGAGAATGTGCCGAACAGTCTGGGGGACAACGCAATCATCGCAGTAAGCCGGAGGTGAGCGCTCCATTAAATGGCGGTGCGCCCATCATTGTGTCAAATTCGGAGACGACAGAAAGCAACCTGAAGCCGTCGCAGCATTGCGGGGTAGGTCCATGGGAACAGTCGCGGTGTAATGGCACAGAAAAATAAGTTGCCATCTTCTTTGCCACGCAGTCTGGAGGGCTGACCTGATATCCCTGCCATGTAGTGAGTGTGAGGAAGAGTAAAGCGCTGGTCTGGTCGCCCAGTCCTGGCAGACTCTTTGACATCCTCATTCCCACATGTCCAGGAACCAAGCGGAAGATAACCTCGAGTCCTCCTGGCTTACAGCAATCCTGATATCACGGATACCTCGAACTAGGGGGTGGTTCATGGTAGAAATGAAGGGTGGAGCCAGGAAATGGTTGTTGGAATAAGTATTCTATTGCTCCGAACAGTTTCTGTATCCTGGAGTTCATGATTGTCTATACCGAGGCTTGAAAAGGGTGAGGGAAGTAAACGGAACTACTTCCTACATACCAGGTAACGAGTGGTTCTGGTAGTCCTTTGGAATATGTTAAAAATCTTAGGTTGAAGTGGGAGGTAACAAAAGAGATTTCCATAGTGGAACAATTTGATAGAAAAGCAAAAATTAAAGATCTATAAAGGAAAACAAAAAAATCTAGAAACTTGTTACCACTAAGGAGATGAGCTCTCAAGCAAGAGACGGTGCAAAACTCCAAAGAGGAGGATTGTTAAGACTTACTTAAACTATTATGGGGCAGGAGAGACCACTAACCTGATCTGGTCATTCAACACATATATGCTTTGTTACACAAGAATTCCAAGTCATTCACAATTTCATGCAATGGTGCAAATAATTTAGTCACTTTATAGGGACGCACAGTTGACATGGTATTAACATCTTTACTTCCTCGTCGATGGATGGTTAAAGTGATTGTTGCATTGAACATTCCTCAAGTACTCTTACTGTCGAAAAGCAAGAATAATTTTGGCACAATGCATTTGAAAAATTCACTTCTTAGAATATAACATGAGGGGTGATAAAAGGGGATAATTGGACTCCAGTTGCGATATCAAAATCCATATTTTGACTGAGTTTGTAGTTTAGTAAATCTATTTTGCCCCCAAGCACTTCGCAACTCTTGTTCCCTTTCTTGAGCTTGATGAGCGAGGTAGGTGATTTGGTGTTTCCTCTTCTGTTGCTGGGTAGGGTTGCCTTCTTTGTTCCGAGAGTAGCTCCTCGTTGGCTTCTCATCACACAAAGTCCTTGTGACCCATTCATCTCGCGACATAAGAGAATCATCCGCGCTGATGTCGATAAAGACCGGCAGTTGACCTTTGTCACGATGACCTGCCAGGCGGCGCAACGATTCCTCATTGATTCCTTCTAGTTTACTACTGCTGACTTCATTGCCCTGGAGATTCTCATTTCGAGGACTCGGGCCAAATTCAGGACCAGGATTCATTATTTCTGGTGGACTCTCGAGAGGGCAGTGGCTGTTTTGCGGAACATGATTAGCTGCTAACCTAATTGAAGGTATTGGTGTTGAAGAGGGAACTAATGAACTAATTTGAGAGGGAGCTGGGGCTTCGGGGCAATCAGTAAGAGAGAAGAAATCGGCCCCAATGGGGTGTTCTTCGTCCGAATCATTGTCAATGGCTGGCAAGGAAGCCACCTTCCCTTTCTTAATTACAGGAGCTGAAGAACAAGATCTTTTCTTGGCAGCAACACGCTGTGGTATGAGGTGGGTTGGCTTTCGTGGCTCAGGAAGAAGAGCGAAAAGGCCAGTCCCATTGGTTGAAGGTTTCACTCGTTCCTTCATGTCGATCTGCTCATCATCTTCATCATCATCATTGAACTAAAAAAAAAAAAAAATGGAAAAATAGTGAGAGGATACAATGCTATCAAAAAGGTAATAGGGGAATCATCTAACTATGTAAAACAGAACAATGAAAATGAAATTTGCATATTTACTCTGTTAGGATATATATATAAATATATATATATATATATATATATATATATATATATATATATATAAATAATTACGCTACAGTCTAATACTAAACAAAAAAATAGACTTAAACCAAACAACATAGAAAACAAAACAAAAGCAAGATTTTTTTTTCATTTTAGGAGCCCATCTGGTGACCTACTACCTTAGCATAAGTCGCCGTACAGTCTAGTACTAGGTTACATTAAAATAACTATGTAAAAGAAAAAAAAACAATACACAATATAAAAAAAGGGAAAAGGTCAACAAGCAGGAAGCACGCTCCGGCGTCGGGGGGGAGGCCCCCCCCCGACGCACGAACAAGCAACCTACAAAAAGACAACAAAAAAATCCAGTTAAATAAAGTGGAGGAGGCCGGCCTCCTCCAAAAAGTCATTAAGTCCACAAGTCAGTGTGGAAGAACCCTTCCCTTGTATAAAGGACAGGGGGTAGCGACCCCGCTCATCCCGGTACCGGGGCAGGTAACGTGCACGGAGATCGCCCAGACTGGAACATTCGACAAGAATGTGCCGAACAGTCTGGGGGACAACGCAATCTTCACAGTAGGGCGCTGGCGAGCGCTCCATCAAATGGCGGAATGTCCCGCAAGTGTGCCCAATTCGGAGACGAAAGAAAGCAACCTGAAGCCTTCACGGCATTGGGGGGTAGGTCCATGGGAACAGTCGCGGCGAAATGGCACGCAACTTTAAGTTCCCTTTGACCGTCTTCCATCTTCTTTGCCAAGCTGCCCGTATTCCTGACATGTGGTCGGTGTAAGGAAGAGCGAAAAGCTGGTTCGGTCGCAGAGTCCTCGTAGATTCTTTAGCGCACTCATTTCCCGCAATTCCTACATGTCCAGGAACCCAGCAGAAGATAATCTCGACATCCGCCCGGCTTGCCAAAACCGTGGCGTCACGGATATCGCGAACCAGGGGATGCGGAGATTCCAATGCCCCGAGAGCACTCAGGGCGCTTTGTGAGCCGCTATAGATCACAAACCGGTCTCCGAACCGGGCACGTCGCGTAATCTCCCATACCGAGGGGTGTATTGCCACCAGCTCGGCCGTGAAGACAGACGCAGTACCTGGCAGAGCCACGTTCACTTCAAACAGAGGAGATACGGCGTAGAAGCCCAGTCCCCTGGGATTTATGGAGTAATCTCCCCAGAGAGGATGCCTGCCGTTCAGATCTCCAAGCAAGAGAAAGAGCCTCGGCAACCGTGCCACGACGCGGCGAAAGTACCCCGCCTCGAAGTCAGCTGACGTTGGAATGTACGCAGAAATGATAGTATACCTCCTATCCAGGTGCAGCTGCACAGCCACTGCCTGAAAGGAGGTATCTAAAGTGAAAGGAAGAACAAAGACATCATGCCGGGTGTAAACCGCGCATTCCCAGCCCGGCCATCTCGCGGTGGTGGGGTCGCCAGACCCTTATACCCCGTGAGGGCGGGAATTTTATGATATACTCATCATTGGGCATGGTGACCCTCTTTTTTACGGGAAGCAATCGCTCATCACCTCTCACAGTTGCTCGCACTGCAAGAGGTGCTTACAGCCCTGGCAGAGCAAGGCGCCGCCATTTGGGACCACCCCTCCCGCGAGGGGGCCTGGCAGTCCATTGGCATGGCGGCACCACCTTGAACACAGCGTAAAAAAGATAGATTGTGAAGGAGAGGAAAAGGGATATAAGGAAGGTATGGGTGGGGATGAAGCAGGTTGTTAAAAAGCCCCCATCCCAGACCGAAGCTCAGGGGTTAGGGAACGTTGTCCCCTCCCCGCTCAGCCCCGATCCGGGACGGTTGGCTTGAGAAGAAGGTCAGCATCTACCCTGTGAAATTAGAGGTTCACCAGAGAAAGTTGTGGGAGAGGTTGTATGAAAACGACTCACTAGGGGAGAAATACAGTCTATCTGAAGGAAGGAAGAGAGGCTAAGCTGGGGCCGGAGGAGCGCTGGATCCCGTCAGCACGGCAGCCAGGATGGCAAATCGCCGCGCCCCTTACGGAGGGCGCCTGGCAGAGCCCCGCTGACTTTAAACAGAGGGGAAACGGCGTGGAAGCCCAGACCCTCTTGGGACTTGGAGCCATCCGTATACACTGGCACGGTTCCAGCGTGACAAGAGTTGTGCTCCAAAAAGGTCGAACGCAATACTCCCAGCGCTGTACAAGCTTTGGGAGCAGATGCGTGATGACAAAT
This sequence comes from Ceratothoa steindachneri, assembly GCA_963969495.1. NCBI lineage: Eukaryota > Metazoa > Arthropoda > Malacostraca > Isopoda > Cymothoidae > Ceratothoa > Ceratothoa steindachneri. Next base: position 59,658,278 of record OZ018327.1, read on the forward strand.
AGCCAAATGTGGTACCCTCCAGGGTGGCGTCCTGGGCAGAGCCACGGGCGCCACCGGCCCGAGAGGTATACCTAGCTCTCAAAGGAGTTTCCTGGCCCTAAACCCAAAGGGCTTAGGGTATGACTGGCGTCTCTCGGCGGTATAGGCACCGTCGAGATCAGCTGCGGATGCAGTCAGAGCTGTTGGCGACTGAGGGAGGCGCCGGGCTCGCGCGTACAAGCGAGTGATGCACTGTACGCGATGCAGAGCGAGTGGAATCTCCCCAGCATCGCCCAACATGCTCTTAATGGGGGAAGTGCGGAAGGCACTGGTCGCCAGGCGAAGGCCGGTGTGGTGGATCGAGTCCACCTTCCGCAATAAACGCTCTGCTGCGGATGCATACAACTCGCATCCGTAGTGGAGCTTCGAACAAACAAAGGATCGATAAAAAAGTAAGGCAGTAGCCCTATCAGCGCCCCAAGCGCTGAACGTCACGGAACGAAGAATATCCATGGCCCGGGTACAAGAGACCCTAAGGCTGCGAATATGAGCCTCCCAGCTGAGGCGTCGGTCAAATACAAGACCAAGGAAACGGTGCGATTCAACCACTTCCAGGCGCACCCCATTAAGAAACAAATCTGGGTCGGGGTGGAGCCGTGGATGGCGGCAGAAGTGCACCACCTTAGTCTTGGCCAAAGAAAACCGAAACCTGTGCGCTTCGGCATAGCGAGAGACGCGGTTCAATGCCTGTTGGAGTCGACGCTCCAGAGTTGGCATCTGGGCCGCGCCAAAAAAGATCGAAAGGTCGTCCACGTAGAGCGTAGCGAGAACATCTTCCGGCAGCACCGAGGTGATGCTGTTGATGCTCAGGGCAAAGAGTGTGACACTGAGGACACTACCCTGCGGGACACCCTCTTCCTGCTCCTTTGGGCAGGAGAGGGCTCCCCCCCACCCGTACGCGGAATCGACGATCTCGCAAAAAATCAGATATAAACATTGGGTGGCGTCCCCTCGCCCCCATCGTGTGGAAATTCTCCATGATACGGTATTGCCATGCGGTATCATAGGCCTTCTCCAGATCGAAAAACACTGTGGCGTAGTGCTGTCTACGAAGGAAGAACCGCAGACGGCATTTTCCAGTCGGCGCAGAGCATCCGACGTGGAGTAGAACTTGCGGAAGCCGCACTGTGCAGAACACAAATGGCCTCCACTGTCCAGGAAAAAGGCTAGTCTAACATTTACCAATTTCTCCATCAACTTGCACACGCAAGAGGTTAGAGAGATTGGGCAGAAACCAGCCGGAGTAAAGTAATCTCTCCCCGGTTTGCGAAAGGCGAGCACAGTAGCAATTCACCAGGAATCTGGGAGGAGACCCTCCACCCAGATCCTGTTGAACAAATCTAAGAGAAAGTGAGCGCAACTCACTCTAAGTAAACCTGTCGTTGAAGGGTTCTCCGCCCCTCGAGGTAAAGTCCAGCCGGCGGCCTTCCGCGACATCACGACGTGCATTGAATGCTGGCGGAGCAGCATCCCAGCTAGAGAATACGGAGAAAGCAGTCGCGAAGGAATCCGCCACGGACGCGGGGTCCAAGATTGCGGTCCCATTCTCCTGGAGAACTGGAAGGGGGTCCTGCAAGAACTTGCCCCGAATCCTTTTGACTCGCTTCCACACCTCTGCTAGAGAGGTCTTCTCGTTAAGTGAAGACACGTATGCCCGCCAAGAAGAGCGGCGGGCGTACTTCGAAATATACCGGAACCTAGCCCTAGCCAGACGAAATTCAGCGAAACTGAAATCGTTCGAAGGCGCTTATAGCGCATGTAGGCATAACACTTCTGTTTGAGGGCCGTCTCACACTCGGCCGACCACCATGGGAATGGTCGGCGTGCAAAACGGCCAGACGTTCTGGGAATAGTAGTCAGGCCCGCTGCGTTGATGTTGCTGGAGAATAACTCAACAGCCTCATCTACCAACCTAAACTCGACTGAGATAGAAAATTCAGTCATTTCCTGAAAGGCAGGCCACCGCGCCCACGCCAAGCACCACCGAGGTGGTCTCTAAGGCGGCAGTTGCCCTGAAAATGATATTTGAATGGGAAAGTGATCACTACCATGGAGGTCATCGACCACCCCTAAATCAAAATCAGGCTGTGCATCCGAAGAGCACAAAGATAGGTCAAGGCAAGAAAATGAAGCGGTTCTCGGGCAGTGATGCGTAAACTCATCCACATTTAGGACATCTATCTCAAGCTTTTCGATCAGATCGGCAAGGACTTGTCCCCTGGGATTTATTGAGTAATCCCCCCAGAGAGGATGCCTGCCATTTAGATCACCAAGCAAGAGAAAGGGCCTCGTGCCACGAAGCGGCGGAAGTCCCCCGCGTCGAAGTCAGCTAACGGTGGAATATACGCAGAAATGATAGTATACCTTCTATCCAGGTGAAGCTGCACAGCCACTGTCTTAAAGGAGGTATCTAAAGTGAAAGGAAGAACAAAGACATCATGCCGGGTGTAAACCGCGCACCCCCCAGCCCGGCCATCTCGCGGTGGTGGGGTCGCAAGACCCTTATACTCCGGGAGGGCGGGCAGGGGGCACGCGCCTAGCATGGTCTCCTGCAGAAAAATGGCTAACGGGGAATGGGACGAGACGAGCCTCCGCAGCTCCTCCCAGTTGGCCCGCAGTCTATGGCAATTCCATTGAAGGAATATGCCCTCCAAGCCTAGCTCGGAGGACACGCGGGGGCCCTCTTCGAACAGAAGACCCTCACAGGAATGACCGTACGCTTCCCCTAGGCAGAACCCAGGGTGCTGTTGGCCGGACAAAGGGCTGTCGCCTTCGAGATCTTATTGGGGGAGGTTGGGCTCGCATGCGAGTCTTTTCCTCCCTCCGCCTCGAAACCTTAGGCGGGCGTTGCGGCTTCGGAGGCGGGGGGCCCTCTTTTCGAGGAACCATGGTCTCCGAGCTACTCAGCCCACCACTAGGCGCGGGCGAAGGAGCCGAAGCTCCTTTGTTGCTGTCCTCCTTTCGGGGGACAGCTTTAGGAACCCCGGAAGATGGCCTAGCGACCATCTTCAGGGGTGTTGCCTCCTGTGAGTCTAACGACTCGGTGGAGGCGCGTGGCCGTTTCGCCTTACGGCAAACGGTCACGCTGTGGGAAGGGGAGGGAGCCCTGGTTTTAACTGGAGCTGGGTGTGAACCCTTTGTGCCACCAGCTTTACCAGGGAAGCGCCCGGGGTGGGTAGAATCCGCAGAAGTGTTCTGAATGGGCGCGGGAACGACCGTGCTCGTAGGGCTGGAAGGGCCAGGAGCAGAAGGTGTATTTCTTAATATCGAGGCATTGGATGTACCAGGCACGCGGGGCGCGCCAGGACAAAGTCCTTAGCCTCGCGAAATGAGAGAAGATGCTGAGCCTGTACGGCCAGGATTTCTTTCTCAAGGAGATATGCATCACACTGCTTCGAAGAAGCGGGATGCGGCTCTCGCAATTGACACACTTAGCCACACACGATTTGGACTTATCATGTGCGGCCTTGGAGCAACTTATACAGACTTCGGGTACCCCCGACTTTGCACATCTACACGAGCGATTAACATGGCCGACGGGGTGACAGTAGTAGCACCTCCCCGGCAGTGGCACGAATGCCTTCACCTGGTAGCGATACCAACCAGCACGTATCGACTCAGGAAGCTTGTCACAGTCGAACGTGGCGAAGAGTGTAGGGGTGGGTCTCGACGCCCCTCCCTATTTTCTCATCACACACTCGACCTTGACCACCCCATGGTCAGCCAGCTCTAAATTCATGTCATCTATGCGAGTTCCCTCGCATAAACTACTACTTTCACGAAGTTCAGGGTAGAGTGTGGCGTCACACTCATAGGCGTGCCATCAAGTGTCCGAAGGGCACTAATCATGGCCTCCTCGGAGGGATTCGAGAAACGGGTCACCTTCGGCTCTCTACCAATCACACTAGCTAAAGCTCTCCTCTGATGGATCATGTTGCTCTTAGTCAACATGCTGCCATCAGTGGAGCGAATAACGAGGAAGCGTTTGAAGCCAGTGGGCTCGAAAACGCCAGCTATTCTCTGAATGACGGGGCGCGACGTAATCGAGGGCACGAGAGAACTTTCGGTCTTTGTCAGGGACTCTGCACCCGAGGGAGTAATGGGGCTGGAGTGCCTATCTTGGCTTAGTTGCCTACCAAAGTAGCAGCACACCCATACGTCCCCGCAGCCCATGCAGATGAGAGGAGCCCCCTTCTTTTTCTTCTTTTTAGGAGGAGGGTGGGAAATGAACACTCTTCTTCCCTCTGCCGGTAGGAGCCCCAAGGCCAGAAGGACCGACCTCAGTAAGATCCTTCTCCAAGATGGAGGTCTTGGCTTTCACAGGGGCAACAGCTGGAGGTGGAGATCCCTCCTCTTCTTGTAAAGCCTTGGAAACCCGAGCCGTCTGAGGAGGACCTTGCACAGGAGCGGACTCGGGTTCAGTGCTTGGCACCGAGTCCAGGTTCATGCCCATGGAAGGTCCTATCATCTGGGGCTGGGTTGCCTCAGAAACCATGTCCATTTCAAGGGGGGCCTCCATGTGGCCATCTCCTTCCCCAGGACATTACAGGTCTCATTGGTTTAGTCTTTAGTCAGGTATGAGAGGGGGGCACGTACGGTCCCTATAAGCTCAAAATTCGAGCCCAAAGGTCTTTTGAGGGAAGAGGCCGACAGCCCCTATCTTCCCTCCTCCCCCTTAGGGGGTTGGCCCTATCGTCCATCTCCCACCGGGAGCGGTCAATTATGTGCAGTCTGCCTTTCTTGGCAGTCCCCTTGCAAAGTAAAGGGAAAAATGCTGCTGGAAAGAGGGAGGCACCCGAGGGCACCTTCCCTACACCCGTAGGCAAAGGAGAGGAGCAAGCCTCCTCTCCAGTTAAAGAGTTTTGGAGCATCCCCTGTGAGAGCACAGTGGGGTACCACCATTTTTTTTCAGTGGAGCTGCCCAAAGGTGGCTCCGTCGATGAGGAAGGGGAAAGAGTTTGATTTTTTTAATTCTCATCATCTTGCATGGGAACCCTATTAGTTATACGGGAAACAAACGCTAATCACCCCCCGTAATAGACTGCTCTGCGAGGGGTGAACACAAGGGCCGCAGGAGTCCGAGATTGCGGTCCCATTCTCCTGGAGAACGGGAGGGGGGTGGGTCCTTACAAGAACTTGCCATGAATGCTTTTAACTTGATTCCACATCTTTGCTAGAAGGGTCTTCCGGTAACTGAAGACACGATGCCCGCCAAGAAGAGCGGCGGTCGTGCTTCGAAATGTACCGGAACCTAGCCCTATCTCGACGAAATTCACCGACAGTGAAATCGTTCGGGCGGCGCTTATAGCCCATATAGACTTAACGCTTCTGTTTGAGGGCCGTCTCACACTCCGCTGACCACCACGGGAGCGGTCGGCGTGCAAAACAGGAGCTGCCAAGTGTAGGCCATGAATGGTCTTTTGTAGTCTACTTCTTTTCTTATCTTCTTAAAACGGCCAGACGTTCTAAGAATGGTAGTTAGGCCGACGGCGATGAGGTTGCCGCAGATTTTTTTATTTTTAAGAGCTCATCTGGCGACTGCCTACTTGGGCATTAGTCGCCGTATTAAAACTGGCCTAGTTCTAAGCTACTTTAAAATAAAATTAAAGAGACGAAAGGCACCCCAAAATGGGGGAAAGGAAGCAAGCTCCTGCGTCGGGGGGAGGTCCCCCCGGCGGAGGAGCGTACAACCTAAAGGGCAAAAAAAACAAAAGCAAAAAAACAAAAAACAAACCCTGCTTAAATAATAGGGAGAAGACTGGCCTCCCCCAAAAAGTCAACAAGTCCACCAGTCAATGTGCACGCACTCGTCCCGAGTACAAAGGACAGGCGGTAGCGACCCCACCCATCCCGGTACCGGAACAGGTAACGTGCGCGAAGATCACCCAGACTGGGACATTCGACAAGAATGTGCCGAACAGTCTGGAGGACAACGCAGTCGTCGTAATAGGACGCAGGCGAGCGCTCAATCAAATAGCGATGCGTCACACGAGTGTGTCCGATTCGGAGACGACAGAAAGCGACTTGAAGCCGTCGCGGCATTGGGGGATAGGTCCATGGGAACAGTCGCGGCGCAATGGCACGCAACTTTAAGTTCCCTTCGACCGTCTCCCATCTTCCTTGCCAAGCAGCCCACGAGCTGCCCGTATTCCTGACATGTAGTCAGTGTAAAGAAAAGCGAAACGCTGGTCCGGTCGCAGAGTCCTCACGGACTCTTTGGCGCCCTCATTCCCCGCAATTCCTACATGTCCAGGAACCCAGCAGAAGATAATCTCGACATCTACCCAGCTCGCCATAACCATGGCGTCACGGATATCGCGAACCAGGGGATGCGGAGATTCCAATGCCCCGAAAGCACTCAGGGCGCTTTGTGAGTCGCTATAGATCCTAATCCGGTCTCCGAACCAGGCACGTCGCGTAATCTCCCGTACCGAGTGGTGTATTGCCATCAGCTCGGCCGTGAAGACACGCAGCGCCTGGCATAGCCTCGCTGACTTCAAACAGAGGGGAAACAGCTTGGAAGCCGACCCCCTCTTGGGACATGGAGCCATCCGTATGCACTGGCACCGTTGCAGCGTGACACGAGGTGTGCTCCAGAAAGGTCGAACGCAATACTCCCGGCGCAGTACAAGCTTTGCGAGCAGAGGCGTCGCGACAAATAGACAAATGTGGTACACTCCGGGGTGGCGTCCTGGGCAGACCCAGGGGCGTCACCGGCCCGAGAGCTATATCTACCTCTCGAAGGAGTTTCCTGGCCCTAAACCCAAAGGGCTTAGGTTATGACTGGCTTCTCTCGGCGGTATAGGCACCGTCGAGATCAGCTGCGAATGCAGTTAGAGCTGTTGGCGACTGAGGGAGGCACCGGGCTCGCGCGTACAGGCGACTGATACACTGCACGCGGCGCAGAGCGAGTGGCATCTCCCCAGCATCGACCAACAGGCTCTCAATGGGGGAAGTGCGGAAGGCACCGGTCGCAAGGCGAAGGCCGGTGCGGTGGATCGAATCCACCTTCCGCAATAAACGCTCGGCTGCGGATGCATAAAACTCGCATCCATAGTCGAGCTTCGAACGAACAAAGGATCGATAAAAAAGTAGTGCAGTAGCCCTATCAGCGCCCCAAGCGCTGAACGTCCCGGAACAGAGAATGTCCATAGCGCGGGTACAAGAGACCCTAAGGCTGCGAATATGAGCCTCCCAGGTGAGGCGTCGGTCGAATACAAGACCGAGGAAACGGTGCGATTCCACCACATAGAGGCGCACCCCATTAAGAAACAAATCTGGGTCGGGGTGAAGCCGTGGATGGCGGCAGAAGTGCACCACCTTAGTCTTGGCCAAAGAAAACCAAAACCTGTGCGCTTCGGCATAGCGAGAGACGCGGTTCAATGCCTGTTGGAGTCGACGCTCCAGAGTTGGCATCTGGGCCGCGCCAAAAGAGATCGAAAGGTCGTCCACGTAGAGCGTAGCGAGAACATCTTTCGGCAGCACCGAGGTGATGCTGATGCTCAGTGCAAAGAGTGTGACACTAAAGATGGCCTAGCGACCATCTTCAGGGGTGTTGCCTCCTGCGAGTCTAACGACTCGGTGGAGGCGCGTGGCCTTTTCGCCTTAAGGGAAACGGTCACGCTGGGGGAAGAGGGGAAGAGCCCTGGTTTTAGCCGGGGTTGGGTATGAACCCTTTTTCCCGCCAGCTTTACCAGGGGGGCACCCGGGTTGAGTAGAGCCCGCAGAAGGGCTCCCAATCAACCGTGCTCGTTGGCCTGGATGGATGGGGCAGGAGCAGAGGGTGACTTTCTAACTATTGAGGCATATGACGTCCCAGGTAGAGCCGGGCGCGCCAGAACCAAGTCCTTAGCCTCGCGGAATGATAGTCGATCCTGGGCCTGAACGGCCACGATTTCTTTCTCAAGGAGATATGCACCACATTGCTTCGAAGAAGCGGGGTGCGGCTCTCCACAATTGACACACTTGGCCACACACGATTTGGACTTATCGTGTGCGGCCTTGGAGCAATTTACACAAACTTCGGGTGACCCCGACTTTGCACGTCTACAAGAACGATTCGTATGGCCGAAGCGGTGACAGTAATAGCACCACCGCGGCAGTGGCACGAATGCCTTCACGCGGTAGCGGTACCAACCGGCACGCACCGACTCAGGGAGCTTGTCACAGTCGAATGTGACGAAGAGTGTAGGCGTGGGTCTCGACGCGCCTCCCTGTTTTCTCATCACACGTTCGACCTTGAACGCCCCATGGTCGGCCAGCTCTAGGGTGATGTCCTCAATGGAGTAGTCAACGAGTTCCCTCGCATAAACTACTCCTTCAACGAAGTTCATGGTAGAGTGCGGCGTCACACTCACTGGGGTGCCATGAAGTGTCCGGAGAGAACTTATCTTGGCCGCCTCGGCGGGATTCGCCAGAAGGCTCCCGTCTGAGAATCGGGTCACCTTCGGCTCTCTACCAATTGCACTAGCTAATCCTCTCCTCTAATGGATCATGTTGCCCTTGGACAACATGGTGCCATCAGTGGAGCGAATAACGAGGAAGCATTTGAAGCCAGCGGGGTCAAAAACGCCAGGTAACTTCTGAATGAGGGGCCCCGATGTCATCGAGGCTCCGCCCTGTGCACTTTTGGTCTTATTCCGGGGCTCCGCAACCGGGGGGGCAGAGGGGCCGGAAGTGCCGATCTTGGCTTGGTCGCTTGCCAGAGTGGCAGCAGACCCATCCATCCCCGCAGCCCGCGCGGATGGAGAGGAGCCCCGAGTCTTTTTCCTATTTTTTCTCTTTTCACGAGAGGAGGGCGGGGAATGAACCCGCTTCTCACCCCCGTCGGTAGAAGCCCCTAGGCCAGATGTACCGGCCTCAGCCAGGTCCTTCTCTGAAATGGAGAAGGTCCTGGTGGTCGCAGGGGCATCATCCGGAGGAGATCCCTCCCCCCCTTGTACTGCCTCAGAATCCCCAGCCATTTGAGGAGGACCTTGCATAGGGGCGGATTCGGGTTCGGTGCTTGGCGCCGAGCCCGGATTCTCCCCCATGGAAGGCCCTATCGTCTGAGGCTAGGTTTCCTCAAGGACCATGTCTATCACAGGAGGGGCCTCCAGTTGGCCATTCCCTCCCAGGACATCGTAGGTCCCCTTGGCAGCGGTAAGAGTCTTTTGTGGGGAGGCACAGGCCTTGACCCCGCCAAGGTTTAATATTCTTGCCAGCAGGTCTTTTAAGGGAAGCGACTGAAGGGGCCTGGCTTCCCTCTCCCCCCTAAGAGGGTTTGCCCTCCCAAGCCACTTACACGAGGGGCGGTCGGCAATGGGCTGCCTGCTGGCTTTCTTGGCAGTCCCCTTAGAAAGAAAAGGAGGGACTGCCGGTGGAAATAGGGAGGTGCCTGAATGCACCTCCAGAGAAGGGGGTGAGGGGAGTCCCCTTCACCCGTAGGCGTAGGAGAGGAGTAAGCCTCCTCTCCGGTTAAAGAAATATGGAGGGTCCCCTGCGCAAGCACAGGGGGTACATCCATCGATGAGCACGGGGGAATTAGGGGGAGATTTTCCTTTTAACATCATTGTGCATGGTGACCCTAAATTTTCTGCGGGACGCAATAGCTTACCACCTCTCACAGTTGCCCGCACTGCAAAAGGTACTTACAGGCCTGGCAGAGCCAGGCGCCGCTATTTGGGACCACCCCTCCCGCCTGGCAGTCCATCGGCATGGCGGCTCCACCTTGAACACAGCGTAAAAGGATAGATTGTGAAGGAGAGAGGAAAAGGGATATGAGGGAGGTATGGGTGGGGACGAAGCAGGTTGTTAAAAAAAAACATCCCAAACCGGATTTCGGGGGTTAGGGAATGTTGTCCCCTCCCCCTTTAGCCCCAATCTGGGATGGTTAGCTTGAGAAGAAGGTCAGCATCTACCCTGTGAAATTAGAGGCTCACCAGAGAAAGTTGTGGGAGAGGTTGTATGAAAAGCGAGGAAACAAGTGTTTTGAAGGAAGGAGAAGAGGCTAAGCTGGGGTCGGACGGGGTGCTGAGTCCTGTCAGCACGGCGGCCAGGATGGAAAATCGCCGCGCCCCTTACGGGGACATGAGACCCTAAGGCTGCGAATATGAGCCTGCTAGGTGAGGCTTCAGTCAAATACAAGACCAATGAAATGGCGCGAGTCCATCACTTCCAGTCAAACCCCATTAAGAAACAAGTCTGGGTCAGGGTGGAACCGTGGGTTGCGGCAGAAAACTGATCTCTGCAAAGCCCAAGTTCCATTCCTGGAACACTATTTCTGCTTCAGGAATTCTCCCTCTGGATACCAACCTGTCTGGAACTCGTCTATCAGGTCGACAAGGACCGGACTCCTGAGATTGATCGAGTAATCCCCACAAAGGGTGTGTCTATCGTTCAATTCCTTGAACAGCAGAAAGGGTCTTGGCTACCCTGCCACGCTGCGGCTGATGTCCCTGGCATCAAAATCGCCTGATGTTGCAGGTGCACTGCTTCTGCCTGAAAGGAGGTATTTATAGCAGAAAAGAACAGAGACATCATGCCAGGTGTAAATGCTGAATCCCACTGCCCAGCCACCATCACGTGGTGGTGAGATTGCAAAATCCCTTATACCTCCGGAGGGTGGGCAGGGGGCACATGCAAAACATGGTCTCCTTCAAAAAGATAGCTATGGAAAAATGTGAGGAGACGATCCTCCGCAGCTCCTTTCATTTGACCTAGAGTCTGCGGCAATTCTATTGAAGGAATATACCCTCGAGGCCTAGCATTGGGTGTGGGCATAGGAGCAGAAGCTCCTTTGGTGATGTACTCTTTTCAGGGCGCATCTTTAGGAACCCCAGAAGACGGCCTCATGTCCAGCTTCAGGAAAGTTACCTCCTGTTAGTCTAATGACTTGGTGAAGATGCATGGCCGTTTCACCTTATGGTAAACGGTCACGCTGGGTGTGAAACCTTTGTGCCGCCAGCTCTACCAGGGAAGCTCCATGGGTGGGTAGAACCTGCAGAAGGGTTCTGAATGGGCATGGAGACGACTGTGCCCGTAGCCCTGGAGGGGCCAGGAGCAGAGGGTGACTTTTTTAACATTGAGGGATAAGATGTCCCAGGCAGCACCGGGTGCAACAGGTCCGAGTCCTTAGCCTCACGAAAAGAGATAAGCTATAATGCTTCTTGGAATCCTAGTGCAGTTTGCAGCAATTAACACACTTGACAATGCACAATATGGATTTATCATGCAATATCCTTCAGCAATTATGGGTTGACCTAACTTGACACATTTGCAAATACAAATGAACATGGCCCAAGGAGTGCCAATGATAATACTGCAGCAGTGACACAAATGCCTTAACACAGTAGCGATACCAACCAGCACACACCAACTTAGGAATCCTATCAGGATCAAACGTGAAGTGTAGGTGTGGGTTTAAGGACCACCATGCCCCCTGTTCTCTCATCATACATTTGACCTTGACCCTCCTTGGTTAGTCAGCATTTTGGTGGTCTTCTATGGAGTAGACAAGTTCCCTTGCATAAACCATCCCTTTCACAAAATTCATGGTATATTGCAGGGACCTTTGGCTCTCTACCAATCTCATGCAGCCTTTGGCCAACATGCTTCCATCGGGGAAGTGTTTAAAGCCAGCAGACTAAAAAATGCCACATCACTCAATGAGGGCCCTGACATCAAGGCTCCACTCACCCCATTGCAAAAAACTCAAAATTTTAAAATATACTAACATTTAACAAACTATTATAGCAGGATTGAGGGAAAATCTTAGAAAGGGGGGGGTGGGAATACACATTTCCCCAGAGCTGAAGTCAATTCAGGACTTCCTTACAGGCACTCTGTCCATAAGGCCAAACTGCGCCTCAAAAGAACCAACTTTAACAGTCAACACAGGGTATTCCCCGGCAGGGAGGGCCCAATCCATCCTCTCACCCACCTTCTCTTTTCACATACCCTTCCCTATTAGTCAGCCCAAACAGCAGTTATAGACCGCTCAGGGGGTAGGGGGGCAGCCTCATCTCTGGCTAAATATTAGTGACCCTGGCCCTGACAAAATTACAACCCTGGTCAGTCTATACCCAAGTATAGACCAACCGGGGCCCAGCTAACCCCAGCCCCGCCCCTGCCTGGTCTATAGCTGAGTATAGACCAACCAGGGCCTTGGCTAGCCCTGGCCAATTTTTTTCCCACCCTGGCTTCAGCCAAATATTACTGACCCTGGTGCCGGCAAAATTACAACCCAGGTCAGTCTCTAACAGCAGTGCAGAAGATCAATGCATCACATCCAAATTTACCTATGCATAGCTTCCAGAACCTTAAAAGACACCAACTCAAAAGCTAATTCACATTAAAATGTCAAGTGCCCCCAAAAGCCCAACCAGCACACAAAAAAAATTATTCACCGTTCATCTTGCAACCACCAGCAAGGGCATAGCAGTTGCTGATAAAACTGGAAAATTTCAAATATACCAACATTCACCAATAAACCATTATAAACTAACAATTTCAAACTGCCGCACACAATCAACAATGCAAAAAAAAGAATAGTAATAGAGGGATCCTCCCAACCCCACTTGATATTGTTATTTATAGATCCCCAGGAGCAGATAACATCTCTGATTCCTTTGATGGTTTAATAGAATTAGCGAGAAAGCCTTTGATCCTATACCCTGTTGTAGGCACAGATGTCCTGAAGGACCAGGTTAGCGTGGAAGAAGGGTTGTATGCTCTATCACACCACAACCTGGAATGCAGGACCTCAGTAGCAGGTATAAATAGTAGTGGTGGAGCTCATCACAGTATCTAGCTACTGTGCACTAAGCTTTCCTAGACTAGGACAATACACCATAAAGGGAGTTCACTTTCTTGAGAATGCAACTTCTGAAACTAGTATATTATAATAATTATCTGTGTGTGTGTGTGTGTGTGTGTGTATGCACCTTTTTTTTAATTTGTGAAAAAAAAATCTTACACACCAATTTTTAATGTGTTGTGAAATCCCCAAAACTTTTCTCTACCACACTTAATTTTGTGAGTGAAGCATCGCAGGCTAAGCAAAAAAAAAAATGCCTAGAGGGCGGATTTTTGTTAGTTCAAATAAAGCTTCCAATAACTAGTGTTTAATCCTACTAAGCATCTTTAATCAAGCTTATCCTAGTATGTTGTTTAATCTTACCTGTGACAAAGCTGGCAAAATGAGCCTTAATTTGTTTGATGTTTTTATCTTATTCAATGTGATTTTCTCAGGGTTCATGATGTTTGTAACATTCCATGTTGCTACAGTGGGCACATCATCAACTATGTCTGTGTCTTCAAGCGCATCATTCTGGGACTGAGGTTTGGACACGGGAGATGAGCCATGTTCCTCACTTTCATTTCCTGAATAATCACTTTCATCACTATATGCCACAAGTGCCATGATAGAAATTTTAAGAATATTTTTTCTTCAAATACTTAAGGGGGATAGTTTATACAATAATTTTGAAAAGGTCCTAAAACCAAGGAACTAAAAGATGTTTTAGGAACCAACTGTAAAAATATAAACAACTGAAATTGAAAAAAAAGAAGATAAAATACAAAATTGAGGCAAATGACCAGTTCATACCAAATTCGATACACCATTTTAATGGACGAACATTAATTCATTCCATGAGCTTGATGGATGTTAACAAGAACTTTTTAGATACCCAGCGAGGGTGATCAAGTTCACATTAACGAGTGTTTGTACTCTTTGCATATATTCATGTTTTTGTTCTTTATAGCTGTCAGGAAGCAGATGGCATCTCTGCTCTCTCAGACTGCTTGGAGAGATTACCACAAATAAGTGGGACCACACTTTTTTGTGAGGGTTTCCTGAAGGATCAGCTTAGTGGAGTGTGGAGAAATGGCCACATTAAGCCTCCTGGAGGAGTATAGGTACATTCAAGCCCCCCTCCCTTCATGAGGAGAAGCGTGGGAAAGGTAGCCGGCGAAAATGCTTACCATGTGTGATCTCCTCGCCGCTGTGGGCAGTTGGAGCTAACATATGTTTGAAGGCGACCACCTAAGGTCCTTAAACGACGCTCTAACGATCGTATTACCTACGAGACCCATAAACCCGTGGTTAGGAAAAAAAACCCGGTGCGAGTCAGAAAGCACGCCAAGTAGCGGTGCGGTTGCGAGCCTATAATTTGCGAGCTGACTTGGGCACCCCAGTGCCACCTCAGGAATTCTCGCTCTCCCCAGATGCTAACTCTCCATTCGCTCCCCCCCCCCCTTTTGCATCTGTGGCCTGGTCACTTCCCCCTTTAGATGGGGTGGCAATCCGCCTATATATAAGCCCCGCAAAGAAAGAGAAAGGGATTATCAGAAGTCGATACGCTAGAGGTGGATTAGTTCGTGAAGATCGATCCATCGGCTAGACAAGAAGATTATTAGAAGTCGATTCGCCAGAAGAAAGATTAGTTCGTAAAGATCGATCCTTCAGTCATACAAGACTATTTCCGTGAGAAACGATAGGATCAGATTGAGAAAATCGATCCCCCCTTTCAGGGCCGTATTAACCTAATTAGTCAAGTTTTATATCGGTGCCATACCGAAGAAGCCTTTTCCGTCTGCAAAGAAGCCCGACTGAAGAAAAGCAAAGCCGCTCACACTCGAGTGATTCTCACATCTCGAGCACCGTAAGAGTGAGAGGAGAAGAACCCTGCCCCAACGAGCTCCCGTTCTTTAATTACGTTGCAGAATCAGCCCCGGCACAGGCGACAAGCAATCCTTCCTCGAAAATTTCAACCAGCGGCCACACCACTTCAAAGCGAGAGATAAGTCCTCCAGCGACATCCGGCAATCCCTAATACCTACCTGTAAGTTAACAATAACATTTATATCTCTATTGCGATAGTAGAAGTTTAGTACGTCCCACGTTTTAAAGGAGAGTAGAAACCATTATTCTTGAACCTAGGTCATATGTGTTTGTAGATGACAGTACATTAATTTAATGTTTTATGCTAATCAAATTGGGTCGTGATAAAAATACTAATTGGCAATTGGTATGTTTACGAAAAGCCTACTTGTTTATGTTTTGTCATTGAAAAATCTGAGAGGCCAAATATAGAAATGTGTTTACTGTTGGTTTGTAATATTTAATTTAAAATACATGTTTATTTTGGTAGATTCGGGTGTTTCCTCTTATCCTTATGTGTTTAAAAATAGCTCTTCCTTAAGGACTAAACCACTAAAATAGCACTCTTAGAACAAAGCCTACTTCATCCTAGAAGTAACTCACGCCCCTTAAAGCATACCGCTACTAAAAGGGTGTCAAAGCGTAGAGTGATCAAAGCCAAGGGTCATTCTACGACATGGAGTGAGACTGTTGCATGCTTTTGGAATTTTATAGCACTAGCACTACCACCACCCCGCTGTGTTGGTTATACTCATTAAAATGAATGCCAGTAAAAAATGAGTCTGGTTTTGAACAGCCTACTATCATTAGTCTTTTTAAAGCTAGAAGGCCGAAAACATACAAAAGAGGAAATTCTAAAGTTGTGTTGATCCTCAAGGAAGGATATGGCATATACTGGGTTTTCCTGCAGAGCCTTCAAGGATTGTATATTGCGTGTTGGCATCTGTGATTGGGTGCATTGCAGTCTTCTATTGTGTGGGCTGCAATGTTGCATTCTGGATAGATGTATGTCACAATGGTCACATTCTGCCTTTACTGGTAACTATTTAGGGCAATGTCCTCAGCCTGGCCAGGTGGACTCTGTCCTAGCAAAAGAGAGAGGATACAGGAAGGGTTGGGATAGTGTAGCGTCTGGAATCAAATGAAGGTGAATTTGGGGTGTAGATAGTAAAGAAAGGTTGTGTGTGTAAGGCAAAGGGATGCAGAACCTCTTAGCTTAGTTAATAGATTCAGTGCCCTGAGAGTGAAAGCGAATGATTGGAAGTGAGGATGGCAATGGAAGTGGAGTGACTGCTTGTGTAAATGAAACTAGGATAGAAGATAGAGTTAGGTGTGGGGGAATTAAAAATAGTAGTCTGACTGATGTGCTTGTAATGGGTGATTCTTGTGTTTGATATTTAGATCGAAAGTTGAGTGGGAGTAGATGGAATGGGTTGAGGGTTTGCTTGCCAGCTGCTGGCATAGGTGATAGGAGTGACAGGTATGAGGGGCTGGTATCTGACCGTGCTAGTGATGCAGTTGTGATTACATATGTAGGAGTGAATGAGGTTAAGAGAGTGGGTGTAATTGAGGTACGTGAGAGGTATAAGAGGTTGATTGAAAAGGTGAAAGTCGAATGAAAGGTGTTGTGACAGGTGTGCTTCCGAGAATAGATGTTGGGTTGGAATGGATGTCTCATGCAATTGGGCAGAATGAATATGTAAGGAGTATGTGTGAGATGGAAGTTGTGATAGTGTATATGTGGGATAGGTTTTATGGAAAGAAAGAAATGTATGCGATGGATAGAATGAATGAATAATGCCGAGAAAACTTAAACATTCTATTAACAAAGAAAGAGACATGTAAAAAATAAACTGTTAAAAAAAAAGGCATAGACTACAGATGGATCAACAATAGATACAAGAACAGGAAATATAAAATCATGGAATATATTAAATTTTGCGATGGATAGCCTTCATTTGAGTAGGTGATGGGGTAGATGTGCTATGGAAGGAGGATGATCAAGTTATGGGAAACTAAGTAATGAAAGTGGTCTGGGAAATATAAAAGGACACAATTGTACCAAGGCTAGACAGTATATAATTCTGATAGTTGTGATTTTGATTTTGCCCTTGTCTGAACATACTTCATTTTGATTTTGTCCTTGTCTGAACATACTTCATTTTGATTTTGTCCATGTCTGAACATACTTTATTTTGATTTTGTCCTTGTCTGAACATACTTCCTTTTGACTTTGTCCATGTCTGAACATACTTCATTTTGACTTTGTCCTTGTCTGAACATACTTCCTTTTTTACTTTGTCCATGTAAGAACATACTTCCTTTAGACTTTGTCCATGTCTGAACATACTTCCTTTTGACTTTGTCCATGTCTGAACATACTTCATTTTGATTTTGTCCTTGTCTGAACATACTTCCTTTTGATTTTTTTCTTGTCTGAACATACTTCCTTTTGACTTTGTCCATGTCTGAACATAGTTCCTTTTGATTTTGTCCTTGTCTGAACATACTTCCTTTTGATTTTGTCCTTGTCTGAACATACTTCCTTTTGATTTTGTCCTTGTCTGATCATCCTTCCTTTTGATTTTGTCCTTGTCTGAACATACTTCTTTTTGATTTTGTCCTTGTCTGAACATACTTCCTTTTGATTTTGTCCTTGTCTAATCATCCTTCCTTTTGATTTTGTCCTTGTCTGAACATACTTCCTTTTGACTTTGTCCTTGTCTGAACATACTTCATTTTGATTTTGTCCTGGTCTGAACATACTTCCTTTTGATTTTGTCCTTGTCTGATCATCCTTCCTTTTGATTTTTTCCTTGTCTGAACATACTTCCTTTTGATTTTGTCCTTGTCTGATCATCCTTCCTTTTGATTTTTTCCTTGTCTGAACATACTTCCTTTTGATTTTGTCCTTGTCTGATCATCCTTCCTTTTGATTTTTTCCTTGTCTAAACATACTTCCTTTTGATTTTGTCCTTGTCTGATCATCCTTCCTTTTGATTTTTTCATTGTCTGAACATACTTTCTTTTGATTTTGTCCTTGTCTGATCATCCTTCCTTTTGATTTTGTCCTTGTCTGAACATACTTCCTTTTGATTTTGTCCTTGTCTGATCATCCTTCCTTTTGATTTTTTCCTTGTCTGAACATACTTCCTTTTGATTTTGTCCTTGTCTGATCATCCTTCCTTTTGATTTTTTCCTTGTCTGAACATACTTCCTTTTGATTTTGTCCTTGTATGATCATCCTTCCTTTTGATTTTGTCCTTGTCTGAATATACTTCCTTTTGACTTTGTCCATGTCTGAACATACTTCCTTTTGATTTTGTCCTTGTCTGAACAAACTTCATTTTGATTTTGTCCTGGCTGAACATACTTCCTTTTGATTTTGTCCTTGTCTGAACAAACTTCATTTTGATTTTGTCCTGGCTGAACATACTTCCTTTTGATTTTGTCCTTGTCTAATCATCCTTCCTTTTGATTTTTTCCTTGTCTGAACATACTTCCTTTTGATTTTGTCCTTGTCTGATCATCCTTCCTTTAGATTTTTTCCTTGTCTGAACATACTTCCTTTTGATTTTGTCCTTGTCTGATCATCCTTCCTTTTGATTTTGTCCTTGTCTGAACATACTTCCTTTTGATTTTGTCCTTGTCTGATCATCCTTCCTTTTGATTTTTTCCTTGTCTGAACATACTTCCTTTTGATTTTGTCCTTGTCTGATCATCCTTCCTTTTGATTTGGTCCTTGTCTGAACATACTTCCTTTTGACTTTGTCCATGTCTGAACATACTTCATTTTGATTTTGTCCTTGTCTGAACATACTTCATTTTGATTTTTTCCTTGTCTGAACATACTTCCTTTTGATTTTGTCCTTGTCTGATCATCCTTCCTTTTGATTTTTTCCTTGTCTGAACATACTTCCTTTTGATTTTGTCCTTGTCTGATCATCCTTCCTTTTGATTTTTTCCTTGTCTGAACATACTTCCTTTTGACTTTGCCCATGTCTGAACATACTTCCTTTTGATTTTGTCCTTGTCTGAACATACTTCATGTTGATTTTGTCCTTGTCTGAACATACTTCCTTTTGATTTTGTCCTTGTCTGATCATCCTTCCTTTTGATTTTTTCCTTGTCTGAACATACTTCCTTTTGATTTTGTCCTTGTCTAATCATCCTTCCTTTTGATTTTGTCCTTGTCTGGACATACTTCATTTTGATTTTGTCCTTGTCTGAACATACTTCATTTTGATTTTGTCCTTGTCTGATCATATACGTGACAGGTTGGTAGGGTATCATATTACCGAACAAAGGAGAGTAAATTTGTTAAGTATTTCTCTGAGGACAAACAATTTTTATACTGCCACGATGTTCCTGGTCTGTTTACTGAGTTGGGACTTGGCACCTATAGCCCTGCTGAGTGGAGACTGTTTTTGGATAGCTCCAAGCGTAGCCTCAAGTGACATAAGAATGGTCATGGATTTACTTAATTACCAAGAGCACAATTGGATCATATGTGTAGACCTCAAGATGGTCAACTTCCTCCTTGGCCAGCAGAAGGGATATACAAAGTTTCCATGCTATATCTGTATGTGGGAAAGTCGAGCCTGTGACAAACACTGGTCTCAAAAAGATTGGCCAGTTCGGGAAACCTTGGAAACAGGAATGAAGGACATTGTTAATGAGCCAATCGTAAGTTGAGAGAAAATCGTTTTCCCTCCACTTCATCTCAAACTGGGGTTGATGAAGCAGTATGTCAAGGCGTTGAGCACTGACAATGATTGTTTTCAGTACATAGTATCGGCGTTTCCTGCTTTATCATACAAAAAAATAAAAGCAAGAGTATTTGATGGTCCCCAAATCCGTAGACTTCTGAGTAATTCTAGATTTGTGAACACCATGAATGAAAAAGAGAAGGCAGCCGGGCTCCCATTTTCTGTGGTTGTTCGTAACTTCTTGGGAAATAGAAAAGCGCATAATTACGAGGATCTGGTTACTAATATGCTTTTAGCATATCGTGATCTGGGATGCAACATGAGTGTGAAGCTGCATTTCCTAAATAGTCACCTCGACCAATTCCCAGAGAATCTGGGAGCCATGAGTGATGAACAAGGGAAATGCTTCCATCAGGATTTGATGACAATTGAAGAGCACTACCAAGGTCACTGGGATAGACACATGATGGTGAACTACTGCTGGACGAATAGAAGAGATAAGCCAGCGAAGAATTACAAGAGAAAGAGTTAAAAAAGCAAATATTTGTTCGATTGAAATCAAGAGGAGATCCTCCAGCCTGATGTACGGTCATTAATAAATTAGCATCTATTTGATTACAGTATTTGTAATCCTAATGTGTAATTCAAGTTTCTTCTCATATGCAATAAAATGTTTGTGCAAAAAATCCTGCTATACTATAAATAACGCAAAAGGATGATTCAAAATTACTTCAGGGCATGATGATAGGCGTGATAAAATGAAAATTATTGTATAATATTAGTTATTGATATTACAAAAAATCTGTAGCATTTAGAGAGAATCTGATTTCATATTTGAATTCAGTATGCTCGAATTAGGTAGGAAAATGTACTTTTGTCAATTCACTAAATACATTGTTCCCGTGTTGTTATTTATCCATAATGAGTGAATACTAAGAAGTGTGCAAATTGTGCAAAGAAGCGTGATTCTAAGGGCAAACCCATTAGAAACGAGTCACAATGCATAAGTGAAACATGAAATATGCAAACTGCCTTTGTGTTTGTACCCAGCTTCAAAAAGTTCTATATGAAGTAATTTGTAATTTATGCAGAATACAAGGTTTGTTGAAGTTGTTTTTCTTAATCTTTTTAACTAGAGAGAAAAATCTTCATATTATATAATGATTTTAAAAGGAGACGAGTATACTCATCCTTAGCAGGCTAGGAAAATTTAAAGAAAAAAAATGCATAAAATTTTTAAAAATTTAAAAACAATACTTTTTAAAGGTATGAAAAATGCTATCAAAAAAAGAAATAAAAAATTAGGCTGGTTTTAAAAGGCCTTGGGCAAAATAATTAGTCGGGAAGGGGTTAAATCTGTATGACTGTTTACAGGGTACTGAATAAGAAATAGCCGTGGACAAAATATTAGTATAACTGTTTGATATTACAATCATGAG
This sequence comes from Ceratothoa steindachneri, assembly GCA_963969495.1. Classification (NCBI taxonomy): domain Eukaryota; kingdom Metazoa; phylum Arthropoda; class Malacostraca; order Isopoda; family Cymothoidae; genus Ceratothoa; species Ceratothoa steindachneri. Next base: position 59,679,109 of record OZ018327.1, read on the forward strand.
ATATCTCATCCCAGTTGAAAGTAGAGAGATAATCATTCATGAAAGAAAACTTAGCCCAAAACCAGTCAAAATATTTAGACAATGTCAAAAAATTTACTGTACAGGAAACTACAGAACACCTAAACTTAATACCTACATGATTACAGTCGGGAAGAGGGTCCAAACATGACAACTCAGAGATCTTGTCATTACAGGAAGTGAAAACCAGATCAAGAACGTTATTAGAATGAATGAAAGTGGGAAAAGTAACTCACTGGGTAAGGCCAAGAGTGTTAAAAAGATCGAGAAAAGAGCAGGCGAGGAGAGAATGTGCAGCAGGGACTAAGCCAGACCAGTCAATTTCAGGCAGGTTGAAGTCACCCATTAAGATTAAATCTTTACCTGAGCAGAAAGATTCTAAGAAAGAAACAAGGCATTTGCATACAATGAATAACTAGGTGGTCTATAAACCACAATAATGTAAATTTAAAGCTTAGTAAAAAAACAACAGGAATTAGGGTGGCTATTAATATCCAGCCAATTTTAAAGAAATTATCGACATACAACCCAACTCCATGCTTAGGCAGATTGGAGGGAGAATCATTTCTGTAGAAGGTATATCCGGGAACAGTGAACACAGAAGAGGAAGTAGAGTTAAGCCAGGTCTCAGTCACCCAGACAATCCCCAAACCAAAATTAGAATGACTAGAAACATACATTCTTACTTGAAAACTTTCCACCTGAGCACAAACAGATCCACCAGTAGTGAGTCCACCCTGGGAGAGAATTGGGGTGATGTTCCAGTAGCTGAAGGTAAAACAGAAGAGGCCAAAGACACAGCAGCAGAAGGGGTACTTGAACCTGATCCAACAGTAGCCCTATTACCACTCCTACGTATTGAAGCAGTCCTCTTCTCCTTTATATCCTGTCTCTGCTTGTAAGTGAGGTCCTTGTTTAAGTATACTGAGGAGGGGAGAATCTAGAACTTGACAACTTTTGTGAGTTGGAAAAAAGCTGGACATGATGGTTATCATTGGTAATTTTTGCATGAAATAAATTACCTTCTAATATGGATGACATCAGTAACTAATATATTAGGGATGTCAGGGCACAAGAAAGAGGCTACTTCTTTAAAATCACTGGCAAAGTTTGAAGGATACAACGCCTTAACAATAATACTTTGCCTTCTCTTGTCTCTCTCATAAAGCTCTCTAGTCTCCTCTTCAACAGCCTGCAATGCTACAGCAGCCCACAAACCCCACACCTCAGCGGCCAAGCCCACAAGCTGGGCCCTGAGGTCATCCCAGTTACCTGGGGCAGACAAGGCAGCAACCTCAGCACTTAGCTCAGCCACAGTCATCACCATCTCGGTCATAGAATCGCTGATTGACTTTACTAAATCTCCACAACAACCCCCGGGAGAGTGCAGGGGGGCAGACTCACACTAGAGGCATATAAGGGATAACATTCTTACCTCCATGCTGTATAATCTCCCTAAACAGCAGAGGAGACAATCAAGTACAAGCGCTTGTACCATGGCACCAGTTGTTACAAGTACCACAAACTATAGCATCTTTATCAAGGACAAATTTGCTGTTCCTGGTCGTGATAGGAGATATTGACCAAGGAGTATAAAATAATCCAGTCTCCTCTTTTGCAGATGACACCAGGATCAGCAATGAAATTATCTCTAGAGAAGATTCTGAGAGATTACAAAGTGAATTGGAAACTATCTACAACTGGTCAAGCACAAATAATATGAAATTTAACAATAAAAAGTTTGAGGCTATCAAATATGGTACAAACAAGAACTTAAAGGATTATAGATACAAGGCAGGCAAGGATGAGATAGAGGTTAAGGAAACACTCAAGTAATAATTGTAGCTTCAGAGACCATATAACTCGCACTGCAAGAGTAGCCAGGAAAATGAGTGGGTGGATCCTCAGGACATTTATGACCAGGAAACCAGAACATGCCCTGCCCCTGTGGAAGACTATGTGTCTAAGATGGAGTATCTGTGCCAGTAATGGTCTTCCTTTAGAACTAAGGACATCAAAATGCTTGAACAAGTCCGGAGTCTTCACAAGGGCACAGGGGCTGCATCTGGCACCTCAAGGGCAACCTAGTGGGCCAGCCATCAGCCGCCTCATTTCCCAGGACTCAAACATGAGCCCGAGCCCAACAGAACGCCACCCTGTAATGGGAGGCATTTCTGACCAGCCAGGAGCGAATCTGTAAAACCAAATGGTGTATGGACGTAAAAGAATGAACTGCTTCTAACACAGGCCGGGAATCGCTAAAAACAATAAAATCTGAAGAATCGAGGGATAAAATCAAATTAAAAGCCGAAAGAATCGCCATCAACTCTGCGGTAAAAACAGATGCTACAGGAGGGAGGGTGGACCGAAGAGACTGTAGAGGACACCACCGCTGCCCCAGCACCTAGGTCCGACTTCGAGCTTTTAGTATAGATGGGACACTCGTGAGCATGAGAACACGCATGTTCAAGAAACAGGCACTTTAATAGATGAGGGTCAGTAGACCCTTTCTTGAAATGCCAAAAAGCAGTACAGACCTCAGGAGGGTGGATGCCCCAACACAGAGCCGGCGGGAATGGGAGGGCCAACACCCCCGGAGCATAGATGGTTGCCAACCCAGAGCCTCAGAAGCTGGGGTAGAGATCACCGTCGATCAAAAGATACCAAAAAGGATGGGGCAAAAAGGCACTCATGGACTGGGAATGAAGGGTATTGCTGAACATGAAACAGAAATCGTAGGCACACCTGCAGCCTGTGGTATCGCAAGGGAAGCACACCACCTTCAACAAAGAGGCTAGGGATAGGCGAGGTGTGAAAGGCTCCACTACTAATACGGGCCCCAAGCAAACAAACAGGGTCAAGTATCTTCAAGGCTGAAGGAGACGTTGAAGAATACACCTGGCAACCATAGTCCAGCTGGGATCAGACCAGTGCTGAATAAAGCGACCACAAGGTGTGCCTATCACCACTCCAAGTAGTGTGGGATAAAACTCTAAGCAAATCCATAGCCTTCCAACAAGACACCCTCAAGCGACGCAAATGGGGTACCCAAGTGAGCTTGCTATCAAACGTTAAACCCATAACTTAAAAACGGAGAGATATTCAATAGCCGTGGCATCCAAGAAGAGGGGAGGGGGACCAAGGACACCACGATCCCAATAAAAATGCATGGCCTTCGTTTTAGTGACCGAAAAATGGAAACCCCTTGAGCCAGCACGACCCAACACGGCATCAATTACCAGCTGCAATCAGCGGGCAGCAGAAGGCAAGCAGGGAGATGAACGAAACAACGCCAAGTAATCCACAAAGAGGGAAGCCAAAAACCCCTCAGGAAGAGTGGACACCAGACTATTAATGGCAACAGCGAAACATGTCACACTCAAAACACACCCTTGGGAAACACCCTCCTCTTGAATCCAATAAGCCATATTAGATATGAAGGGGTTTTGAAAGAATCTGATGACAAAAGGGTAGAGGTTCTTTCTTAATGATCATTTTTCTTCAGTATTTACACAAGGGAATTGAGATAGATTAATTGATGATAATTCTAGGTCAAGGAAAGTAGTGTTGAATACTATTAATGTGAACAGGGAAATAATTAAAGGGCTTATATTGGAGTTAAATACTAGTAAGTCATTTGCCCAGTAAGTTTAACTTTATCCTTTGTAAAATTCTTGAGAAGATAGTTAAGAAGGGGATTTCTGACTATCTAGAGTGTGGTAGGTTAATAAATGATGCTCAGCATGGGTTTAGAAGAGGTAGATCATGTTTAACAAATTTACTGGATTTTATGGATTATGTTACTCAAAAAATAGATAAGGGAGAGAATGTTGATGTAATTTACTTAGATTTTAGCAAAGCTTTTGATAAGGTTCCACATAGGAGACTAGTTCACAAATTAAAACTGCAAGGGATATGTGGTAAAGTTTTGAATTGGAAAACTGAATGGCTGAAAGACAGGAAACAGAGAGTTGTGCTGAATGGGGTGAGGTCACAGTGGAGGGATGTTATCAGTGTCAATTTTTGCTGATGACACTAAATTAGCAGCTGTAGTCAAAGAAGTTGAGGGTAGCTTTAAAGTGCAGAGAGACAAAATAAGTTATTAGCTTGGGCTCAGAAGTGGCAAATGACTTTTAACCTTAAAAAATGCAAAGTTCTTAACATGGGAAGGGATATTAGGGAATTTAGCTATGAAATGGATGGGCATTGACTGAATTCAGTTGAGGATGAGAAGGCCTTAGGCGTAGTAGTAGATAGGTCACTGAAGTTTTCAAAGCAGTGTATTGAGGCAAAAAATAGAGCAAATAGGGTGCTAGGATACATTAAGAGGAATGTTATCTACAAGAGTAAAGGTTATCCTTAAACTTTACAACTCTTATGTTAGGCCACATTTAGAGTATCATATACAAGAATGGTCACCATATTTTAGACATGACATCAACCTGCTAGAATCAGTACAAAGGAGGGCAACCAAAAATCACCTTGAATATGAAGATAGACTGAGGGTACTAAATATGTTCTCATTTGAGAGAAGATGTGTGAGGGAAGATATGATTGAGCTTTTTAAAATGTGTTCTGGAATGGATAAGTTGGATTTTAGCAAGTTATTTGAGTTGGAAGGTAGTAATAGGACTAGGAGTCACCACTTAAAAATTAAAAAACAGAGGTGCAGGTTAGATGTTAGAAAATATTTTTTTCACCAATAGAGTGGTAGATTACTGGAATAGTTTGCCATCTGAGATGGTAGACAGTGCAAACTTGAATGTATTAAAATGCAGATTAGATGATTATATGGGGAGGGAGGATTAACTTTAGGAGGTATTCTGGACTCATTCCTGTGGATGCAGTTTTTTATTATTGTATATTATGATTGATTTGGATTTTGACGAGTCTTGATGATGATGCTTTTTGTTTTTGACACATTCCTGTGTATGGTTCAAATTGTATACATATTGTAGATTCATGATCTGACATAATCCTATGGATGCATTTTGTTGGTGGGTTTTGACAGACGCAGATGACCTTTGATAGGCCCTTGTGGCTTTTGTCATCCGTGAAATTATGTATGTTATGTTATGAGTCCTGGAATAAGCTTAGTGGCTCTTTGTTCAACACCCTCAAGCATATCCAAGTCCTGCTTTTGATAAGTTGATAAGGGGCCCAGGCCTGAGCACAATATTCCATATGTGGCCTAACATATGAATTGTACAGCTTATCAATTCTAATATTTTTCTTTTACGGAAATCTTTACAATTATATATGATTTGTGCCTTAGAATAGTCAATTAGGTTGTGGAAGTTTCTAATATGATTAAAAATACTCGATGTGGTACTGCCTCATCTGACATCACCTTTATGTTCATAAATTCATTTTGTTAAGGTTCTTCCGGTCTCTCCTATGTAAAATGAGGGACAGTTTGTAGAGCAACACAGGATTAAATATACACCTGCTTCATTTGGCTGATCCACGGGCTTGGTCGAAGGGAAAGATTTAAGAATAAAAAAAGGGGTATTTAAATGTGGTTAGGCCTCGAGAAATAACTTTGTTCAGTCCTTTGAGGGGAGAAAAAGGGAGGGATAGACACTTCGTATTACTAAATTTCTTTTTATCCTTGGGACAGTAATGAGTAGATTTTGCTTTAAATAAACTTTCATTGATCATGTGGAGGGGATAATTTAATTCAATAAAACTGGTTATATATCTAATCTCATCTTCTAGAAAGCAAGGGTCACATATTCTAAGTATTCTCTAAAACATACCTGATGCAATGACTCACTTAATGTTAATATCATGATGAGAAAAGAAATGGTTATAAGAGTTAGAATCGGTTGTTTTTTGGTACACAGTGAAACTAATTTGTCAATGACTAACAATTTTTACATCAAGAAAGGATATACAATTATCTTTTTCCCACTCTACTTTAAAAGTGATAGTGGGATCGAAGTCATTAAGATTTTAAGGAAATTGTCAAATAAGTTTAACTATTTATAGGCCAAATCGATATGACATCATCTACATACCTATACCATACAAAATTATGAAGGAGAATCATGAAAGGGAGTAATGATACTTCAAAATGCTCCATAAAAAGGTTACATAATATGGGAGATAAAGGATTACCCATGCTAAGACCATATTTTTGATGGAAAAACCCCATATCATTGATAAATACATTAGCTTTGCTGTGTACTGAAAACCAACCCATTCTAGCTCTTATATCCATTTCTTTTCTCATCATGATATTAACATTAAGCGAGTCATTGCATCAGTTATGTTTTTTGAGAGCACTTAGGATATAGTTTCACAGATGACAAAAGCCACAAGGGCCTGTCAAAGGTCATCCACATCTGTTGAAACCCACCGATAAAATGCAGTCTGTGTTTCCTCATCCATGCATTTCCAATAACATGCTATCCTAAGACATTTCTGTATTTTTTTTTAATTGGATGAAAAACCACAAACCTAATTGTGTTAGCCCCCCAAATGAAAGAATAGTGAGAAAACTTGTGTTTACAAATATCAATCATAAATCAACCATGTGGGGTGGCTGTTGTCAAACAAAATCGGTTGAAACAGTTGTCATGTTACTCTCATTCATAAATCTCTGTTTACAAACAAAGAAGGACTGACCTAAGCATTTGTATATTTTAATTGAATAATCAATCACTAAAGAGTTTGAAACAAAAAAAAAAGGATGGATAATAATAAAAACGAGCGTTAACACAAGTCTAATTTCAGAGCTGACAAAAGGCACACAGGCGACTAATGTGTTAATAAATGATGCTCAGTATAAAAAAATTAATGTCTTTAAAAACTAACAAACCATTTAATAAGTTTGTACATTTAATTAAAAATTTCCCATAATATAATTTAAATGTTATAATGAAAATGCATACATGTACATTAGGGCAGGAGACTTCAGGCTACATGTTGTTCTTGTTCCACTTGGGGTTGTATAGGTACATATAAAATTCGAACTCGACCAGATAAGATATAAAGGTCCCCCAGAGCGACACATTCTTCTCTCCCTCCATAGGGCCGCCACCTGGTCCATTATTGAGGTGACCTTGGCAGTCAGTCAAGTGGATTGGCCTTTGGAAGTGTTTGTTTGGTGTCTAGAGGTAACCAACTTCTTCCTTCATTTGGTGGTAAATTGGTACGAACATTACTTGTTGTTTGGAAAACTGAAAGTTATCATTTTCAGTTGCAATCACTAACAGAACAGAGAGCTTCAATATTCCCATTTTTCCTTTCATAGGCACAATGGTTTCTATTCACAAACAGTGGTGGTTGATTGGTCACCCAGAGAACATTACTGAGAGCCGTCTCCCATCAAAGGGGCAAGTGCTCTCAAAATTTAACTTCCACCACAGTCTGGAAAAGAAAACAAAGGCGGAGGCTGTGAAGGAGACCGTGTAGGGGGGGACCTGGGGATTTGGGAGAAGGCAGGGCTCCCTACCTCCATACTGTGTTACAGCAAGGCAAAGCTGCTAAAGTTACTGGAGGCCTACAAGGGTCTTCAGAAGCACAAGAAAAGAGCTTCGGAAATGGAAAGGATGAATGAGGAGATCTTTCAAGGGGACCTTGATGATGTGGTGCCCAGAGATGCCCTTGAGGAGACCACAAACTAGGAAGACATGGCCTTCCTCATCGGCCAAAGAGAGGATCGATCAACTTCCTCCATGACCAGAGTGGACACTGTGTCAGCGAGGCTCCAAGAGAAAAAGTAGAAACAGGCTGCTGAGATGGAGAAAAAGATCGCCTTAAGTGTTGTACCTTCAAGCCAGGTGGCCTCATTGTCTTCATCCTCTCACAGGGAAATGGATGGAAGCAATGCTGAGTTCAAGTGCTTAAGTCCTCCTGAGAGAAGAGCTTAGGAGGTGACTAACAAACTGGACTGCTTCAAGGTCTCATCCGACTGCAATGATACTGGTATGAGTCGTGACCAAGGCAACCGGTCAGAACTTCGACATCACGCTCTCTATGAGCTCCATCGGAGAAAGAACCAAAAGGAAGTAGCCACTGTAGAGAAGATCGAACTCCCAGGGAGATGCCTTGCACTACTTCACTGGGATGCCAAGCAGCTGCCTGACATCGTTGGGAAATGAAATGCATTGAGAGGCTCGCCATTCAGGTCACAGGTGGGAACAAAGAGTACCTCTTAGAAGCAGCCAAGATCCCCCAAGGCACTCTGCATCACATGGCGGAGGCTGTCCTCAAGGCAGTATCCGACGCTGGAATGGAGGTATGCATTCAAAGAATCATGTTTGACACTACTGCCTCAATGAAGGAACCTGCATCAAGATTTGGCAGGGTCTGGGAAGGAATCTCCTCTGGTTTGCGTGCAGGCACCACATCCTGGAAGTGATCCTTGGGGACATTTTTAAACACTGTTATGGAGCATCTGGCAGGTTTAACATCCCTCTCTTTGTAGCGGGCCGAAAGCAACACTAAACCCGTGTTCCAAAATTATCCTAGGATTTATGGACATGGGAGAACCCCGAGGAAGAATTGATACGATTTGATATACAGTCCTTTACTTTACAGGTTTATGCTCACAACATCTAAACTCATCATACTTACTCAAAAACCTCTCATTCACTAAAGACACTTGCACTCCAGTATCAATCAAACCACAGAACAACCTTTCACTAACTTTCACTCTTGCTTCCATCATATCAGGTCCACCATGTTCGCAATACACAGAAGGAACAAGCACCCAAACATCAGCACTGACATCCACACCATCATCACTCACCACACACTCATCTTCATCCAGACAATCCTTCTTCTCTCTCATATATGAACCCTTTTCAATCACCCAATTGTAGTGCATACCGCTCAAACATTGCAGATGTAACACATTAGCATTCAAACCCTTCATCTTCTCATCTTTGTACACAATCAGCCTCTCACCACCAAAGTGCACATAAACAATCACTCCATACAAACAACTGACTACAATCAACACTTCCTGAAATGGCGGGACCCCTTGCATACACATCGCTCTCAATTCTTTCATGAAGTTCCGCACCCTTGCCATACCAATGCTTTCAGGCTTCCTACATACTTCACTCATTACCTCCTTCCTTAAGTCATCCACACTATCGGGCACTCTCACATCTACTCCATCACTCTTTAAATCTTGCAAACCATTTCCTACACTCTCAAACAAGGAATCAACACCACCCTTACTCTCCTTTCCATTCATAATTCCTTTCGGCAAATACTCAGGATCACTCACTCCACACATATCTTCATCATTCGTACCAGGATACCTTGACATCAAATCAGCCACTCCATTCTGTTCACCAGGCACATACTCAATCACATGGTCTAAGTCACTCAAATCTTCCAAAGTCCTTGCAATCCTACTATCAGCCCCCTTCATACGCTGCAGATACACAAGAGGTTGATGATCTGTTTTGATCACAAACCTCACACCATACAAAAACAGACGCAATACTTTCAAACAATACCTTATCGCAGCCAACTCTCATTCCACAGTCAAATACTTTCGTTCTGCCACATTCATAGCCTTGGATACATACCCAATTATTCGCCTGACATTCTCTCCATTCAAACGCTGCTCTTGCATCAGAAAACCTCCCATACAATACCCACTCGCATATGTATACAATTCAAGCATTTTAGCATTCACACTATAAACTGGATACGCCAATTCAACATCTTCAGCCACTGCCTCTTTCAGTTCCTCATATGCCTCATTCATCTTATCATTCCACCTGACAACCGCACTACCTTTCTTGCCCATCCATTCAGTCAGAGGCTTACTCACACCAGAACGATCACGTATAAACTTTCGCTGGAACTCAATCAAACCCCAAAACTACTTCAGTTGCTTCCCAGTCACCGGTTTCGGAAACATTCACACCTTCTCAAAATACTTCGGCAACTTTCGTAACCCATTCTCACTCACCATATGCCCAAGGAATTCCACTTCTTTTGCAAACCATTCACACTTTGCCACTTTCACTTTCACACTAACACTCTCCAACGTTCTCAACACATCATTCACCAATCTCATATGCTCCTCAAAAGTCTCAAGTCATAATCAAAATATCATCTATAAACGCAATCACATTCTTACTTGCAAACTTACTCAACACAACATTCATTGCCCGCTGGAAGGCTCCGGGAGCATTAGCCAACCCAAAGCTGAGGTTCCGGAACTGGTAATGCCTCTTTGTGGAAGAGAAGGCAGTTACCGGCCGGCTCTCCTCAGCAATAGGCATCTGGTAATACCCCCGTACCAGATCCAGCTTCGTAAACCACTCCATCCCATGCATACTATACACACACTCAGATACCACACACATCAGAAACCTTTCTTTCAGTCCTTTCATTCACCTTTCGATAATCCACACACAGATGCAATCTTCCATCCGGCTTACGTACAGGCACAATTCGACTATTCTCACTCTCTTCAATCACCCCCAATTGCTCCAATTCCAAACACTGCTCCTCAATCTCATCAGCAACTGGATGTGGGAAATGCCTCGGCCGCTGATAGATTGGGGAGTCCTCCTTCAGGACAATCTTGAATTCCAGGAGCTTTGCAACCTCAAAATCCAGATCACCCTTACTGAGGGCCCCCTTTCATTCAAATATCATTCAATAGACATCCTCCCTTTCATATTCAGTCAAACATCCATCCAATTTCACCATGCCCTTCACTTCATTATACATCCATTCACATGACTTTTCATTGGCAACATTCACCCTGACATCTGTGCTATCATCCATACCTACCTCAGTGACAGTGGAGAGGTGTCCTAGTACATCTCCGACTTGGATACCCCTCACCTGTCCTTTCACCCTAGGGTCCGCCTGCACACATACAAAAGGATCATTCATTCTCATCAAGCCATCAAACACACCAGCAACATGCCTTACCTTATAACACGCATCCTTTCCATCCAATATCACAGTGTTCTCACCCACATTCAAACTAACATCCCTACTCCAACTCACTCTAACAGACACCCTTTCACCCTTCAAAAGCCTTACATTCTCCATAGCAGTCACCTCAATACCAGTAAACACACTCTTCAAAACGCTACCATCTTTCCCTACATACAACTTATACACCCCATTTTTACCAATCTTTCTCTCAATCTGATCACTCTCAGGATGCACAACCATACAATTCATTTTCGTAAAATCATACCCCAAAATCACACCATACTCACTACTCACCTTATCAATCACAGAGAATTCACATTCATTCATCAACATACCATGCATTCGAACAGGTGACCTTATCCTTCCAATCAAAGGCACTCTCCTACTACCAATACCTACCAAACTACCCTTACACTCAGACAGGAGGGCTTTCTCACTCAACTTGTCATACACATCTTTATACACCAAGCTCGCCTTGCATCCAGAATCTATTAAAGTCAAACACTCAATTCCATTCAATTCCACATTCACACCCAGACACTCATACTTCCTACCAGACAGCACTTTCACACTACTAGACAGACTTACCAACACATTACTCACACTCATGCACCCAGAGGATACTTCACCAGGTACCCTCTTACAACTCAGTTTACCGCTTCAGACTTTCCATTCACACCTTGCGCTCTCAGTCTAATCCAACACTTTTCACTTGAATGTCCTTCCATCGCACAATAGCTACATACATTCCTCTGGTCACGACACATCCTTGCATAATGACCAGCCTTTCCGCAATTACCACATGCATACTTCATACTTTCCCCAGCAGTTGCTCCACCATTCAACCTTGGACAATCTTTCTTCAAATGGCCTCTTTCTTTACACTCAAAGCATTCTTTCACACTTTCCTGGCAATCCTTTATCAAATGGCCTCTTTCTTTAAACTCAAAGCATTCTTTCACACTTTCCTGGCAATCCTTTATCATATGCCCCTTCTTACCACACCCAAAACATGCACCAGATGTCCACCTACATTTTGCCAACATATGACCTTTCCTCCCACACCGACGACATTCCACAATCTTTCTCACACCATTCGGTCTCTCATTTGCCGGGACATACCTCGGCTTCTCTCTCATATACCCATTGCCACGCTTGACATTCATCTGTCCCCTACCATTCGACCATCCTCCATTTACCCATCCATTCTGCCAGCCCATGAAGCTGGACACCACTCCAGCAGGTGCAGCCTTCAGGGCATCCCTGTAGCTGACAAACTGCTGGGGTGGAGGAAAGCTCCTGGGCTTCTTACCCCCAACATTCGCACTGTACCATCCATCTTCTTCTAGATCGCTTTCATCATCAAATCGTCCATCTTCTAACAGTTCCAACACATCCTCCCACATCAACCATTCACCTGTCAGTCTCATTCTCTCCTTTCTCTTTCCACTCAGCCATTCACTCACCTTTCGCGGGATCGTGTCCAAAAACTTCCTCATCGGTGGTTTACATTCATTTACATCATCACCATACCTCGTTCTTGCCATACTCTCAAGCCTATGTGCATACATATTCACCCCTTCATTCTTACCCATACGTGCCTTCTCAAATTCATTCACTCTCTTATATTTCACACTCTCTTTCATTCATTTCACCTGTCCAATCATCCGCTTCTTACTACATCGTACTTTGGCTCTCCCACACTCGTTATCACTCGAAAGAACTCCAACACTTTCCCATCCAAACAATCTCCCAGAACACTCACCCAGTGACCCTTGTTCTGCGGGTGCTTGGGCTTGCAGTACCGCTCAAAATCCCTGAAGAACTCATCCATACTCTTTTCCCCATGCAATCTAAACTTATCAATCCTTGGCACTTTCCTAATCAAAATTCCTTTCCCTACATTCACTTCACTCTCCGAAGAGCTACTCTCGGTCTCACTCATTCCAATCATATCGTCACTCTCTCCCTCATCTGAGTATAGCGAATCCACACTCTTCCCTCTCACCTTCTTATCCTTAACCTTAGAACCATGCTTCTTTCCTCTCTTACTTTCCACTCTCTTCCCTTCACCCTCCTTCCTATCACTCATAATCACCCTATCCTTCCTCTCTAGACTCCCACCCATTAGTCTTATTCCCTTCAGTCGGAGCAGGGGTCAAGGTCGAGGGTCCTGGGGCCGGTCCTGACCCCTTCATCATGTCATACAAGTCCTGCATCCATTGGTCAGTCTGATCCTGTCGGCCCCCATTTCCTTCTTCATCCTATCAGTCTTTTCATTAATCCCTTTCATTTCATTCTTCATTCCCTCAATCATTTCCCGCAAGATTTCACACTCCTCTTCTTTGTTCCTCAATTCCAGTCTCAATCGCACTACTTCTTCATTCAAAGTTTCAGCTATAGCCATTGTTCTCAATCAATCAAACTACTTGTCACGCTAATTGGGTATGGAAGGCAATCCAATCCCGCCATGCTCCCGGTTTCGAAGTCTCACGTCCCTATTCGGGCGCCAAATGTAGCGGGCCAAAAATCTAGACTAACCCCCAATCGATCCAATCCGTTTCATTCTCCTTCGATTTCTCACGTCCGGATTAGTGTAGGAAGCGGGTTGGATCGATTGGGGGTTAGTCTAGATTTTTGGCCCGCTACATCTTCACCCAGCTCCGGGACCAGTGGGACTTCTTCGACCAGAAATCTTGGACATCCTCCATAGATGAAGAAAGCCACCAGGTTCCTTTCCTGGCAGGCAAGCTGTCTGATGCAAGGGAGACAGCTTTGAGCAAGCTCAAGAGTGCCATTGAACAAGAAAGCCATCCAACAGACAATTACAAGGAGTTCTTGATTCTCTCACACATCTACCTAGTAGGCAATATTGAGATGACTTTCAAGATGAGGGCACCAGGAGCATTTATCAAGTCAAGTGAGATGGAATTTGAAGGGAATCTACGCTCTCAAGCTTTTCCTCTTCAGGTCTCAGTTTCGGCTGACCTCTCATAAACTTTGAGCCATGGAACAGGTGTCCCTCTTAGTCACTCTCCTTTACGCCATTCCACGGAATAAGGCCATGGTTCCTTCCCATGCTCCCTACAACAATCTTCTCTTCATGAGGGAACTTTGCAGAGGAATCCCCAATAAGTGCATTGCTGAAGTGGCCCTAAAGGCATTCAAGCGCCATCTCTGGTTGTGTCAGAAGACGGTGCCTCTTTCTCTCTTTGAGGAAAGGGTTACAAAGGAAGAGAAGGTCTCCATGGTCCAGAACATGAAGAGAGAGGGAAAGGGACTGGAACATCTGGACAGAAAGGCTTATAATCACAACAAGCCTCTTCAGTTCCCAATTGAGAAAGGTGCTGGATCTCCTGCTCCCAGGACAAGGAGAGGAACTGGCTACACTCTTGGCTAAGAGCCCCGTCAGTTGGGAGGGGAATCCTCTCTTCTGCAAGATGAAGAGGGCGATTGAATACGTGAAGATGGTCAACAATATTACCGAACGGGAAGTGGCTCTGATGACCACCTTCGATGCGGCCATCACCCTGTAGCGGGCCGAAAATCTAACCTAAACTCCCAATCGATCCAACCCACTTCCTACACTAAATTGGACATGAAAACCTAAGGGAGAATGAAATGATTGGATATAAAGGTCCTCTATTCACAAAAAAATTAAAAAATATGGGGTAAATATATTTATATACAACACGATAATAATATATATATATATAAAACAAGTAATTTTAACTTATGAATACTACCAATCAAAATTTATACAAAAAACACTCAGACTATATATACAAAAGGAAGAGATGCAAAGTCAAACAACAAAAAACATCTGCGGGGCAATAACAACCAATCGATAACACAGCAAACAAAGAAGTCAACAACAAGAGGCCTAAAGCAAACAAGCAGACAAAAAAAAGAAGAAAGACCTCACGTGTTACCCAGGTGGGTATTGGCATCTCAAGCGTTTTACAAACAAAAACTGCCTCCTCCGAGCTCGGTACTATATATACGATCCTGTCGCACTCTCGAGGCTACAAAGAAAATAAACCTCCTGTCCAGCCGGGACTCACAATAACTTATTGCCACTCTTTACAAAAAGGAAAGATTAAATTTTACAAATCTTTATCTATCATAGAGTGGCTTTTTGTTTTAAATATATTGCTCCATGTCAAAACTACATAAAGTACAATCATTTCAGAATATATCTCCTGGAAAGAGAGAGAGAAAAAACATTTTATAATACATGAAATCAAATACATATATAAAAAAGAAAAAAAACAAAAAAATATTCCCATCCATACACACATTCTTACAGAGGGAGTGAGAGGGTATTGGGAAAGGGGTGGGAGAATGGCCCTTCACACACACTCACACTCGCTCCACCACACCCCTCCTTCCTTAGGCCATACGACCACAGTCACTCACAATACACTCTCAATCCTTACTCAGGGTACCTTTTATACTCAACCGCGCCCTTCTGCACCCATTCACACTCGTCTACTGGTCCCTGGTTACGCGTAGCAATCTATCGGGGTTGTTCATCAGTTGTTTAGTCAGTCTCATCACTATCGGTCATGTCATCTACCATACTCTTAGCCTTCATTACTAGCTCTCCCATCTCTCGACAAAACTCTTTCATACTCTTCCATTCAGAACATTCACTCTTTATACCTGCATTCATCAGCTCCTCACTCACAGCTTTCATCCAAATCAAGGTACACTCTTGCGAAACAGACAAATCACTCACATCCCCTCTACTCTCCGCAGCTACACTGGAAATCCCTTCAACTGGTTCCCACCAGAAGCCAGAAGAGTCAGTCACCTCCTCATTCTCCAAATCAAACTCACTTCTACCCTTACCATTTACAAAACCAGAAAAATCAGCCACACTAAATTCATTCTGTCCAAACACACTATCATTCATACTGTTCTCAAAACCAGAAAAATCAGCCACAGGCAGCTTACTCACTCATCTACTTACATCAGCCAAATCACTCACCTGCTTATGCAAACACTCAATCTCTCTCTCAAGCTCCCCCATACCAGAAAGACTGCTCAGACTTTCATTCGTACTTGCATTCTTCCTTTCACTCTTCTTTGTACACTTTCTACTCCTCAAGACCAAGACAAGCTCTTTCCCAGACAGATCCATACTATCACACTCCATCTTATCATCATGCACCTCATCTCTCTCTCTCTGCACAGTTCATAAACTGGATGGCTCACCAGGTAGTCAGGAGGTTCTCTCCAACTCCTCAACTGACTCTGATGAGCCTGCACTCATGCACTCAGAGGATACTTCATCAGGTACCCTCTTAAAATTCAGTTTCCTGCTTCAGACTTTCCATTCACACCTTGCACTCTCAGTCTAATCCAACACTTTTCACTTGACTGTCCTTCCAGCGCACAAGCAGCTACATACATTCCTCTGGTCATGACACATCCTCGCATAATGACCAGCCTTTCCACAGTTATCACATCTGTATCTTCCACTTCATCCAGCATTTGCTCCACCATTTAACTTCAGACAATCTTTCTTCAAATGGCCTCTTTCTTTACATTCAAAACACTCATTCATACTTTCCTGGCAATTCTTTATCATATGTCCCTTCTTACCACATCCAAAACATGCACCAGACATCCACCTACATTCTACCAACATATGACCCTTCCTTCCACACCTACGACATTCCACAATCTTTCTCATACCATTCAGTCTCTCATTTGCTGTGACATACCTCGATTGCTCCCTCATATACCCATTCATGCGCTTACCTGTCATCTGTCCCCTCCCATTTGTCCATCCAGTCTGCCAGCCCAGGAAGCTCGACATCACCCCAGCTGGTGCAGCCATCAGAGCATCCCCTGATAGCTGACAAACTGCTGTGGTGGAGGAAAGCTCCTGGGCTTCTTACCCCCAACATTCACACTGTACCATCAATCCTCGTGTAAATCACTTTCCTCATCAAATCGCCCGTCTTCCAAATTTGGGAATGCATTAATGGAGATACATTCTAATATATTTCTTGAAATATAATTACTGCATTTTATGACTGGTTTGGCACTGGTCCAATTAATGCTATGGTTAAGATTGTACATATGTAAAAAAAAACGCAGATTGTTCAGTGTGATTACATACATTGGCTTGATGTTGCTTAACCCAGACATCTAGTTCTTTCCTGGTTTGTCTATAATAACATTTTTTGGCAGTTGTTGTAGCCTATCGAATAAACAATACCAGGTCGGGGAGCTGAATTTTTGACAAGGATGTGATAAATTGTAGTCTCATACTTAAAAATAACATTTATGTTCAGAGGCCTAAGTAAATGAAGTAATTTAGTGAAAATATGGTTTTTGGCCGGAAATTTAGGGATATTAACATTAGTTTGATAATAGGAATGCTTGGCAGACTTATAACAATTGTTGAGAAAGTACACAGGGTAGCACAAATTTATCCCTATTTTATATATTCTATCGACATCTTTGTCTAGGTATTCTGGTGAGACAATTCTAAGGGCACGCAAAAACATAGAGGAGAAAACACTTTGTTTGATGCTATTATAGTGGTTAAGCAACATTGAGCCAATGTACGTAATCACAATGTGGTGGAGCAAATGTGAGTGTGTATGAAGGGCCATTCTCCCACCCCTTTTCCCAATACCCTCTCCCTCTCTCTGTAAGAAGGTGTGTGTGAATGGGAATTTTTTTTGGACGGGGGGTTGGTTTATACAGTAATATAAATTCCAGATTTCATTTTTGAATAAAATGTTTTTTTCTCTTCCTCAGCAAATTGTTGATTATTATTTTTTAGAAAGGCCACTCTATTAAATTCCAAAATATTTCTTTTGTAAAGAGTGGCTGGCATTGTACGATTTGGAGTATTACAAATTGAAATAATTGTACATCCCATTTGAAGGGAGGGCTTCTTTTTCTTTAAGAGCCTAGAGACACAACCAGATCGCTAATACCGAACTCGGAGGCACCAGTTTGTTTAGATAAATCCTAGGCATTGTGCCCACTCAAGTGGCAGCTGGCAGGAGTTCCCCCCTTTGGTACCACATGAGGCCTTTTCTTTTTGTTTGTTATTGGGGTTGTTTTCCTTTTGTATATATAATCTAATTGAATGTTGTTTTTTTTATATAAATTTTGATTGGCATTCATAAGTAAGATTGGCTTTCTAAGTAGGATTATTTTTATCAGATCTCAAATTTATTCACCCCTATCTCTTGTAAATATTTACCTCATATTTTTTTGTAAGTAAAGGACTGTGCATACAATCCATTTCATTTCTCCCTCAATTTCTCACATCCGAATTAGTGTAGGAAGCGGGTTGGAACGATTGGGATTAGAGTATAGATTTTTAGCCCGCTACAACAGGTTCAGGTTCAGATTGTTAAGCCACCCTTTATATCGGGATATGGCATTTATTTTCTGTGAAGAGGAGAAATAATTTATTAGCCTTGTTCATTTCTTTTCTTCCACACACACTGCAAAAATTTCTTTGATTTTTCTTATCATCTATATCTTTTTTTCCACACTCAAATCCTAGCACCACACTCAGTCCATAATCCTCCCTTTTCTCTTCACAGCTCTATTACCAGTTGAACGTCGGTAGCGATCAGACGTGTTCTCGGCGAGCGCTCTATTCAGTGTTTTTTTATTTGGGATCTTTCAGTGTAATATATTTAAGTTCGGGAAGTTGAGTATTATACATAATACTAAAGGAATTTTTAATTATATTTTGAAAAGTTTCTCAGTATAGCTGTTGCTTTGGATGATGTGAGTATGCCTTTTGATGTAAGCAGTGTGTATGTAGTTTGTGATTTTTGTGGTGTTGAAAGAAGAGCAAATGTATCTGAATGCCTGGTGTGTTATGTGACTAGTGCAAATGTGTCTTTGGTAGAGGAGGTGAGTCAGTTGCATGATGAGTGCAAGAGATTAAGTCAGTTGGTGAATGAAGTGAGAAGGGAATGAATGAATAGTGCTGAAAATAAGTGCTGCAAAGCCAAAACGGACTAGCCCACAGCCAAATTCAAGGACGGGTAATTTGCATGAGTGTTCTCAATAAAAATATAGACATCTGGAGAATATACAAAAATATAGCTATGAAGTTAAAATCAATAGAAAGGAAATACAGGAATTTAAAATCCATCAAAGGATGTAAAAGGATATAAAAAATAAACTATTGAGAACTCGACAAAGGATAAAAACATAGACTATAGATGGATCAACAATAGATACAAGAACAGAGAATATAAAATCATGAAAAAATATATTAAATTTTGGCTAAAAGATTAGATTCTTCTAAAAATTTTAAAATTCTATTCACACTAAAAGAGACACGAGTCTCAAACAAGATGCCCCGCAGAACCTGTTGGGGGGGTTATCTGCCCAGTAATGAAAGGGAAGACCCTCCTCCCAAGATTTCTCGAAAGGGGACACTCAGCAAAGATGTGAAGGATGGACAGCTGCACCCAGCACAGGATGCACAAAGGTGGGGGCTGCCCATGAGTGAGGCGGCAATGGCCTATCCTAGGTCAGCACAAAAGGTTTTATGGAATGGAGCTTGGTGGGAGGAAGCTCATACCAAATCTTCTGCCATAAGCCAACTACATATTCCATGATGAGGAGATAGACATCAGGAAGTGGGACTGGGGCTGATGGGGGTGTCTCCAATGATGCCACCTCCGACCTTTCATTACCTGCGATGCCCACTTGACTGGGCACCCAGCAAAAAGAAATCTTATGAATAGGAGAAAGATAAAAAAGCCACCGCTGGATCTTGGAAACCAGTGGATGGCTAGAACCAAAAGCACCCAGTACCTTCAGAGAACTAAGAGAGTCAGAGAAAATCATAAGACAACCAGATGGCATAGGAGCAATAACAAAGAGTGTGGCAAGAATAGCAAAAAGTTCTGCTGTGAAAATGGAAGCTGCACTTGGTAGGCGAACCAATGCTGTCTGAGATGGGAAGACAGCAGCAGCTCCAACTCCGTCCGATGACTTGGACCCGTCAGTGAACACAAAGGTGCTAGGCCGATGGTGGGAGGGAGGAGTGTTGATCATACATGGTTCTCAAGGCTACAGGCAAGAACTGATCCTTGGGCCTACCAGTAAGCCCCTTGCATACCACTACAGGTGGTATGAGCCATGGGGGAATCTTTGGTATTGAAAACAGAATAATAGAAAACTCCCTTCGACATCCTGTGTGCTCGGCCATGCACATATGAGGCCACTGTTCGCAAATTGAATATGCACTCATATCAAGGCTAAAAAGATATTTGAGGTTAGACTTGAGCCTGTGAAAAGGAAGAGGAAGAGCCCCATTCTTTGCATAGACACTTCAGACAGGGGAGGACTTGAAGGCTCCAGAAGCCAGGCACACACCCTGGTTATGCACAGTATTTAATTTTTCAAGGATGGACGGCGAGGCAGAAGAGTCGCTTTGGCTGGACCAATACTGAATACAGAAGCCACAGGGTGCATTGATCACTTCCCCAAGAAGTGTTTGATAGTTATTTCATTATGTCCATTCTCTTCAGACAAGACCTTTTCAAGGCGTCCAAATGAGGCCTCCAAGAAAGCCTCGAATCAAAGATCACCCCTAGAAATCTGAAATGGGGCTCAAAGGTGACAGGGACACCATACAGTGACAAATGGGGAGGGTCCCATGTCACCGATCTATGATAGTAAAAGTGGGCAGCTTTGGTCTTTACTGTGGAAAAGCGGAAACCCTTGGATGAAGCATTATCAGCTACGGTATTTATAACCCGCTGTAGCTTACGGATGACAAATGGAAGTCTAGGCGATGAACAGATAAGCGCTAAGTCATCCACATATAGAGTTGAGGAAATCTCAGCTGGGAGATTTGCAATAATGCTATTGATGGCCACAGCGAAGCAGGTGACACTGAGGACACTTCTCTGTGGCACACCCTCAACTTGCTCTACAGGCTTTGATAGGGCATTTCCAACTTTTACACGTAGTGTGCGCCACATGAGGAATTGATCAACAAACCTGGGGAGAAAGCCCTGCAGGCCCCAATCATGGACAGAATGGTCAATTCCTCCTGCCTTACAACAGCATCAGAATCAGCCCTAATGGCCCTACCTAGCTTAGTATCATCAGCAAATTTACTCAGGTCACTACTTGGGCTGAGAAATGGCAAATGAAGTTTAACATAGACAAATGTAATGTACTTAGTATAGGTAGAAATAATCCACTGAATAGTTATAAATTAAATGGGAGAAATTTAGGGAGGACCGATTGTGAGAGGGACTTGGGTATTTTGGTAAGTTCAGACCTTCGTCCTAGAAAGCAATGCCTAAATGCTAAGAATAAACCTAATAGGATATTGGGATTCATTAGGAGGAGTGTAAGCAATAAGAGTGCTGAAGTCATTCTAAAACTGTATCTGGCGCTAGTTAGGCCTCATCTAGACTATGCAGTACAATTTTGGTCACCATATTATAGGAAGGATATTGATTTGCTTGAGTCTGTGCAGAGAAGGATGACAAAGATGATTGGTGGGCTAAGGAACTTACCTTATGGTGAAAGGCTCAGAAAACTAAATCTACATACATTGGAAAGGAGAAAGTCAGAGGGGAATTGATTGAAGTCTTCAAATGGGTAAAAGGATATAATAAAGGGGATCTGGGTAAGGTTCTTATACTTAGTGAACATGACAGGACAAGTAGCAATGGGTTTAAGCTTGATAAGTATAGGTTTAGGAAGGAGATTGGGAGGAATTGATTTACAAATCGTGTGGTAGATGAATGGAATAGGCTCACTAGACATGTGATAGAAGCCTCCTCTCTGGGTAGTTTTAAGAATAGATTAGATAAATATATAAATGAAGCTGCTAGATGGGACTGACTTTTTTATGTACATATGTATATATTTTTCTAAGGAGTGGGGAGATTATTTTGCGGTTGCATGAATGGATATAATCCTCTGGATGCATTTTATGTATATTGTAGATTAGATCTGACGAACTCCTGTAAAGGGTGACAATGTTGATGACTTTTCTCTGGTAAGAAATCTTTTGTGTATTGACTGGAACAGGAGCTGCCAAGTGTAGGCCATGAATGGTCTTTTGCAGTCTCCTTCTTTTCTTATGTTCTTATGTACTTATAACTATGTCAAGATCATTAATATAAATTAAGAATAGCAAGGGACCCAAAACAGATCCCTGCGGAACTCCACTGCTAACACACCCCCACTCAGATTTAACTCCATCTATACTAACTCTTTGCTGTCTGTCACCAAGCCATGACTGAATCCACCTAAATATACTGCCATCGATCCTGTGTGCTTTAACTTTGCTCAGAAGCCGTAAGTGTGGCACTCGATCAAAAGCCTTACTAAAGTCCAAGTATAAAATATCATAGTTTTCATCATTATCTGCTGCTTCATACACCTTACTATAAAAAGACAGCAAATTAGTCAGACAGGATTTACCCTTACTAAAGCCATGCTGTGATTCTTTTATCAACTTATGCTTATCCAAGTGATCTCTAATATTCCTTGCTATAATAGATTCCATCATTTTCCCTACCACTGATGTCAAACTTACTGGTCTGTAATTAGACATATTTGTTTTATCTCCTTTCTTAAATATAGGTATCACATTGGCTTTCTTCCATGCCACTGGCACAATGCCACTCTCCAATGATTTTCTAAAGATGCATGCTAGGGGCTCACTTAACACATCCTTACATTCTTTCAAAATTCTAGGAAAGAGCTCATCAGGACCGGGTGCTTTACTACTTTTGATTTTATCAATTTCCTTTGTCACTATCTCCTTTGTGATCAAGATATCCTTTAATTTCTCTTCATCATTACCCCGAAAGATCATTGACACCTCAGGTATATTTAGAGTATCCTCCTGTGTAAATACTGAGAGAAAAAGTCATTTAGCATTCCAGCCATTGAGTCCCTATCACTCACTAATTCTCCATTGGAATCTATAAGTAGGCCTATTTTATCTCTAACCTTAGTTTTGTATAATTGATAAAAACTTTTAGGATCTTCCTTTGCCCTATTTGCCACTTTAATTTCATAATTTCTCCTTGCTACTCTAACTAACTTTTTAACATCTCTTGCTAGTTCATTATATCTCTGCCTTAAGTGATCCTCTCCATTTTTTATTTTCCTATAAATGCCCTTTTTAATGCCAATATAATGCTTAATTTTATCTGTCATCCATTTTGGATCATTATTTTTAGTCGTAATTTCCTTATATGGAATGTTAATCATCTGACCTGTAATTAATTGCTCAATTATTCTTTCATACTCCTCTTCAATTGTAATCTCTTCCTCCTGGTGATTATTGTCTCCACTAACTGATATCATTGAATCTATTCCTGATTTGATTTCATTGCCTGGTTTCTGTACAACTGCCTCCAGGTAAGTCCTTAGCCCATTATAATTTGCTCTTCTAAAGTCAGGAATTTTAACATTGTTCATGCTACTATCAATACCATTCCATTTCATCTTGAATCTAATTTCACAATGGTCACTATTACCCAAATTTCCTCCAATCTCAGTATCCTTAATAACTTCTTCCCTATTTGTCAGAACTAAATCCAGTATATTATTACCTCTAGTAGGTTCGTTAATAATCTGCCTCAGAAAATTATCTTGGACAACATTCAAAAATTCCTCAGCCTCCTGATCACCCACAAGAGCTTCCCAGTCTATATTTCTGTAATTAAAATCGCCCATTATACACACATGCTTACTTCTACATGCCCGTTCAATCTCCTGCCACAGAAGATTTGAAGCTTCCTTACTAAGATTTGGTGGTCTGTATAATAATCCTATGACAAGCTTGTTTTTACCTTCTTTTACATTTAGCCATAATGACTCTGTGTTATCATCTAATTTAATTGTACTGTTTACACAACACTGGAGATTATCTTTAATATAAATAATAACCCCTCCTCCTCTCTTCCTATTCCTATCTGTATGGAACATGTTAAAGCCCTCAATCTCAACCTCAGGTTTAAAGTGATTACCTGCCAAATCAAGCCCTGACTCTGTTATCGCAATTATATCAAAATTCTCTTCACTTGCTAACGCTCTTAAGAGATCTATCTTATTCCTTATACTCCGACCATTTGTGTAGTATATTTTTAAGGTTTTTTTATTATTCCTATCTTCATTGCATCTTGCTTTCCTATTCTGAGTTATCTGCTCATTCACTTGTGCATTAGTCCCCCTATAACGCATCAGTATGCCCTCTCCCCTAGCTATTCCTCTATCTCTGCATCTCTTCGATTTCCTACATCTGCCCTCTATTCCTGTTATTCCCTTACCTCTAACAGCTTCTAGTTTCCCACCCGTAAGGACCTAATCACACTATCCAGCTCCCCCCATAGAATCTCGACACCTGCCCGACTAAGATGGAGCCCATCCATCGCATACAACCTCCTATTCCCGTAAAACCCTCCCCAGACATCTACAAACACCAATCCTAACTCCTCCCTTCACTTGCTAACGCTCTTAAGAGATCTATCTTATTCCTTATACTCCGACCATTTGTGTAGTATATTTTTAAGGTTTTTTTATTATTCCTATCTTCATTGCATCTTGCTTTCCTATTCTGAGTTATCTGCTCATTCACTTGTGCATTAGTCCCCCTATAACGCATCAGTATGCCCTCTCCCCTAGCTATTCCTCTATCTCTGCATCCCTTCCATTTCCTACATCTGCCCTCTATTCCTGTTATTCCCTTACCTCTAACAGCTTCTAGTTTCCCACCCGTAAGGACCTAATCACACTATCCAGCTCCCCCCATAGAATCTCGACACCTGCCCGACTAAGATGGAGCCCATCCATCGCATACAACCTCCTATTCCCGTAAAACCCTCCCCAGACATCTACAAACACCAATCCTAACTCCTCACACAGTCCTTTCACAAATTCATTCAAACCAATTGCACGCGACAACCATTCTACCCCCACATCCAATCTCGGAAGCACACCAGAAACAACACCGTTTACCCTGCTTTTACTCATCCTTTCAACTAAGCTTTTATACTTCTCACGTAACTCACATGTACCCACCTTCTTTACATCATTCACTCCCACATGTGTAATCACAACTGCATCCCTCTCACACCCAGAAACCAGCCTATCATACCTCTCACAAACATCACTTACAAAAGCACCCGGCAGACAAACTCTCATTCCCTTCCACTTGCTATCACTCAACTTCCTATCTAAATACCTAATCTGAGAGTCACCCATCACTAGCACCTCAGTCATTCTCCTATTCTGTCTTGGCCTAACATTACCCTCCCTCCTGCTCTCAGTCACGCTACCACCCATCCTGCTTTCATCCACAATCACACCAGGCAAATCACTTTCACACTCCTCTCTCAGGACATTGAATCTGTTAGTCAACCTAACAGGTTCTATGTCCCTCTCATTCACACACCTAACCTGTCCTAACTTATCTATCCTATCCATTTTCACCCACCATTCATCATCACTCACAACTTCCACACTATTCCCAGTCCTAGCCCTATCTTCCACCCTCTTAGCACTAATCTCACCCCTCAATCGCACACTTGCATCTCTTCTCACCTCAAACACCAAATCATTCAACCTCTTACATTCCCCACTCAACCTACTAACCTCCCCTTCCAGAAAACACACACAGCATTCAGTTACATTCACTCTCCTTTCAACTCCACATGCATCACACACCACATACACACTACTTTCAAACGGCATGCTCTCACCATCTATACAAACAGCCATACTCACAGAATTTTTTTAAGGAAAAAGTTAAGACTCACCAAAAAAAATTCTTGCTCAGGATTGCTGCCAGTTATCTTCCCCAAAAGTATTAATCACTAATGTATTTATTACACAGTGATTGATGTATTAAATAAATACAAGAAAAACTACACACCCAAATCAGTATTATATCCCAATCTTACAATGAGAATCAGGAGCTTCCTGTAAGACAACCTTCCAGAACAAAGCCAGACAGCCAACTGAGGAAAATAAAAAGCAGTCGCTAAGGATTCCGCCACGGATGCGGGGTCAGAGATTGCGGTCCCATTCTCCTGGAAAACAGGAGGGGGGGCCTGCAAGAACTTGCCCCGAATCCATTTGAATCGCCTCCACACCTCAGAGGTGAATGCTTTAACTACATCATGTCAGCGCCTTTAATCGTTTTGAGAATTATAATAGGGGTTGGGGATGGGGTATGATGTCATAAATGATTGATTTGAATTTTTTTTTTCCACTTAATGGCTTTTTATTATCCTCCTTTGGAGTCATTTTTATTTGTGAATATATTTTTCCCCATTTTACTATTTTTAATACCTTCTTTTATACATTTAAATCTATTTAGCTGGATCATTTAAAGGAGCTACTTTTTTTAGCAGTGTGGTGTGTCAAAAAGACACAGTGTGCAAATGACTCATACAGACGTCTTTTAAGCAGTGTGAAAATGGTATTGAATTGTGCCCTTTGTCCATCCTCCATTTCGGAATTATTAACTATAGTTTCTGATAAAGATAAATTGTTCACCTTTTTGGATGTTCATAATTTAGTTAAAATTAAAAGCGAATGCAACATTTGTGGCCGGGCATTAAATGTGACCCCTCAGTTTAAATTTAGATGCTCTAAAATAATACGTGATTCAAGTCAGCTATATTTCAAATAGGACGCAGATGCAAGAAATAAATAGGCTTTCCTCTTCTCTATTTCAGAAGTATAACCACTGCAATAAAGTACGTAAACAGAATTTTTCGTTTGGCTATTTTCAGGCATTTTGGTAAAAAAAAAAGGCCTATGTAAACAGCGTTTTCCGTTTGTTTACTTTAACATAACATAACATAATTACACGGATGACAAAAGCCACAAGGGCCTATCAAAGTTCATCCGCCTCCGTCAAAACCCGCCCACAAAAAGCACTATCACCAGGGGAAGACAAAATCAAAGTCCCCCACAATATAATATAACAGATGACAAAAGCCACAAGGGCTCATCATAGGTCATCCGAGTCAAACGGCCTCTTTTTTAAGGCACCCAAACTCCCAGGAAAACTACATCCAGAGGATTGCACCAGAAACAAGGGTATCACCAATCAAGGCTTGTCAAGAACTAAATCATGCAACTATAGATATATACAAACAATATTAATATATACAAAACTTAGGAACCATCACAACCTTCCCTTCCCATAAACTCATCCAACCTACTCTTAAATACATTTAGATTTGGACTACCTACTACCCTCTGCAGCAATTTGTTCCAGAAGTCTACCACTCTATTGGTGAAAAAATATTTTCTTAAATCCAACCTACACCCTTGCTTTTTAATTTTCAAGTGGTGACCTCTAGTCCGATTTCCATCATCTAACTCAAAAAACTTGCTAACATCCAATTTATCTATCCCGGAAAAATTTTTAAAGAGCTCAATCATATCCCCTCTCACACACCTCCTTTCGAACGAGAACATATTTAATACCCTCAGTCTATCTATATATTCAAGGTGCCTGAGGGAAGGAATAATCTTTGTTGCCCTCCATTGCACTGACTCAAGAAGGTTAATATCGTGTCTAAAATGTGGGGACCATGCCTGTATACAGTACTCTAGATGTGGCCTAACATAAGAGTTATAGAGTTTAAGAATAACCTCCTTACTTTTGTAACTGACATTTCTCTTAATGAAACCCAGCACTCTATTTGCCCTATTTCTTGCTTCAATACACTGCTTAGAAAACCTTAATGACTTATCTATTACTACACCTAGATCTTTCTCATCCTCTACTGAGCTCAGCCAATGCCCATCCATTTCATAGTTAAATTCTCTATTATCTTTTCCCATGTTAATAACTTTGCACTTATCAAGGTTGAAAGTCATTTGCCACTTATGTGCCCAGGATAACAATTTATTTAAGTCCCCCTGCACTTTAAAATTATCATCAATATCTTTAACTACAGCTGCTAATTTGGTATCATCCGCAAAAATTGACACTTTATTATTAACTGCCTCCCAAAGATCGTTTATATAAATGAGAAATAATAATGGACCGAGAACTGATCCCTGAGGAACCCCACTGATAACATCCCTCCACTCTGACTTTACACCATTTAGCACTACCCTTTGCTTCCTGTCTTTCAGCCACTCAGCTATCCAATTTGAAACACCCCCACATATCCCACTCATTTTTAATTTATGAACTAGTCTCCTGTGTGGTACCTTATCAAATGCTTTACTAAAATCTAAGTAAATTATATCTACATTCTCTCCCTTATCTACTTGATCTGTTACAAACTCCAGAAAGTCTAGTAAGTTAGTCAAACATGATCTACCTGATCTAAACCCATGCTGAGCATCGCTGATTAACCCCTCCCTCTCTAGATGTTGGCAAATCCCTTTTTTAACTATTTTCTCAAGAATTTTACAGACTACAGGAGTTAGGCTAACCGGTCTAAAGTTATTTGGATCCTCTTTACTACCCTTCTTGAAAATGGGGACTACATTCGCTCTCTTCCAATCATCGGGTATTTCTCCATATTCCAATGACCTAGTATATAACTTGTCCAGAGCTATTGAGATACTTTCTACCCCTTCTTTAAGTATCCTAGAATGAATATTACCAGGGCCGGAGGCCTTGGTAGTATCTAAATCACCTATTAGTCCTTTTATCATCCTCCGATCCACACTAATATTAGTAAACACCTCTTTTCCTGACCCATGAGTACTATACATAGGACTATTTAGTTTCTCCTTTGTAAATACTGATGCAAAATGAGCATTTAGTACCTCAACTATTTCCTCATCAGTTTCTCTCACAACCCCTTCATATTTGATAGGTCCTATTTTAACTCTGCCAGACTTGTTATTAATTTTATAGTAACTAAAGAACTTTCTAGGATCTTTGTTGCTATCCTGAGCTAATTTAATTTCTGACACCCTTTTGTTCTTCTTTATAATCTTATTTAACTCATTCCTAGCCATTCTATAATCACTTAAATTTTGAATATTATTTTGTACCTGTAATTTTTTGTATGCCCTTTTCTTCTCTGAAATTTTTCTAGCTATCTCCTGATTCCACCATAATGGTTTCCTACTTTTGTTCCTAATGGCCTTCATTGGGATACATTGTTCTTGGACTACATTTATTATATGCTTGAAAGTATCCCACATCCCATAAGCATTTTTACCTCTGAATTCTATGTCCCAGTCTAAAAAGGTGACAGCTATAATTCGAAGAAGACTCAAACGTGCATGAATATTCAAACAGGGGTGAATGATAATATTTACACAAAATCATTTTTTTAGGCCGGGCCACTCGTCTATATATTTACCCCTATTTCTATGTCTTTCAGATTTGGTTTGACTTTGTTATTCTCATAAGTGAACAATCTGCGCTTTTTCTACATATGTACAATCTTAACCATAGTATTAACTGGAACAGTGCCAAATCAGTCATAAAATGCAGTAATTATATTTTGAGAAATATATTAGAATGTATCTTCATTAACGCGTTCCTAAATTTCAACCTTAGCCCTGGTTTGTTCATCCTAGACTCCATTATCACTACATACATAAAATCTCAAACAAAGTTGTTTCAGGATTTTGTACCCCCTAATTAAGGTTGAAATGGGTAGTCTAATTCCCCCTTCCACTATTTAAGGCAATGTATGTCCAGCCTCCTGTTCATTCCTTGAAAAGGTTTTTAAGAATAAAGATGAAAACTGGTTAAGCAGCATCCAACAGTCTTCTCATTAATGGAGCAGGCAGCCTTCTCAGACTTATTCTAGCTCCAGATATTCTTCAAATAATTTGCCAATTTTTTATTTGAATGAATTTATTGACCTTGCATAGACAGTTTGATCATCTAAATTGTTCCATTCATCAATAACTCTTTGACTAAAGAACTTTCTGATATTCAATCTTGACCTATCCTTAAATATTTTCAGGCCATGACCTCAAGTTCTTCTATTGTCACTTATTGTAAAAAAATCTTCCTTTCTTAATCCTTCATAACCATGCATTATCTTAAAAATCTCTATTAAATTGCTTCTATGTCATCTCATTTCCAATGTCATAAGATTACAACTTCTTAATCTATTTTCATATGATTCATTTCTTAAATCAGTAAACCTTTTAGGGTAAATATGTAGATTAGCTACTAGGCCGAAAAAGTGTTTTTTTTGGTAAATATTTTCGTTCACCCTGCCGGAATATTCATACGCGTTTGAGTCATCTGACGTCAGACCCCACCCCCATTATAATTTGCAAAACGATTAAAGGGGCTGACATGACATGTGAACAGGTAGCACGTGTTTCATAGAGCTCTCAGTCTGTTGATCTATTTTTCAGATTTTTCTATAGTTTGTTTGTTTTTTGTTTTTTTCTCACCACAATCAGCGAAAGCTAAGTTGCTCTTCTTTTTTTTCTTATTGCTACTTAAGTTCTTTCTTTGTTTGAATAAGTGATGGAGTTTGGGGATGAAAGTGAGCATGAGTGTCAGAATGTATGCATTGGTTGTGGTGTATTAGGTGAGGGGTATACATGTGTTGTATGTGGGCTGCGTGAATGCATTGTAGATTTAGAGGGGATGAGAAGGCAGGATTTAGACAGGATATGTAGGCTGGAGGGGTTAGTTGCTGAGCTCAGGAGGGAACTTAGTGTTAGGCCTAGATTTGGGAATAGGTTAGGTGGTGAGGTAGGCCAGTTAGATGTTTCAGGTGAAGGTAGAGGGCCGGTGGAGGAGGTAGGATATGATAGTTCTAGTGATAGTGAAGTTAGCCCCCTTAGATTAGTTAGAAATAGGCCTAGTGAGGATGGGGGATGGTGGAGAGTGTTTAGGAAACATGAAGCTAGGGAGGCTGCTTCTGTTCTTTGTGAGAATAGGGTTGCCTCTGTTGAGGTTGTTAGCCAGGGGGAGAATAGGTGTGTGAGTCAGAGGGACACAGAACCTATTAGCTTGACTAATAGATTCAGTGCCCTAAGAGAGGAAGTAACTGGAAGTGATATGACTGATGGGGGTGAGGGTGGAGTTCGAGTGACTGGTAGTTTGAATGAGAATAGGAGTGGGGATGGAGTTAGGTCTGTGGGGGTTAGGAATAGGAGTCTGACTGAAGTGCTTGTGATGGGTGATTCGCGAGTTAGATATTTAGATAGGAAGTTGAATGCAAGTAGATTGAATGGTTTGAGGGTGTGTTTTCCGGGTGCTGGAGTGAGAGATCTGTCTGATAGGTATGAGGAGCTGGTGTCTGGCTGTGCAAGGGATGCAGTTGTGATTACACATGTAGGAGTGAATGATGTGAAGAAAGTGGGTGCATGTGAGTTACGTGAGAGGTACAAGAGGTTGATTGAAAAGGTGAAAGAAAGTAGAATGAAAGGTGTTGTGACAGGTGTGCTTCCAAGAATGGATGTTGGGGTAGAATGGATGTCTCGTGCAATTGGGCTGAATGATTATGTGAGGAGGATGTGTGAGATGGAAGGAGTCATGTTTGTGGATGTGTGGGATAGGTTTGTTGGAATGAAAGAAATGTATGCGATGGATGGACTGCATTTGAGTAGGAGGGGGGTAGATGTGTTGTGGGAGGAGTATGATCGTGTTATTAGGTCTTTGCAGGCGGGAAACTAGATACTAATAGTGGTCAGGGAATTATGAGAGGACATTATAGTACTGAAAGTAGAATGGACTTGGCAGATAACAGAAATAGGTTCCAAGGCGATAGAGGTGAGGTCATTCAAGTTTCAAGAGGTGCTTCAGGAATAGGGGGGTTAAATTGGTTTCTATACAAATGCTCGTAGTCTTAGAAACAAGAAGGATAAGCTATTTAGTTATATTAGCAATGAGGATATAGATATATTATGCGTTGCTAAATCATGGGTTAATGAAATAGAATTTAGTGACACTATAAGTGAATTTGATTTACAGGGCTATAATATGTACATTAGTCAAAGGACAGGTAGGATTGGTGGAGGAATAATTATCTATATAAAAAACAACATTGTTTCAAGTTTAAATACTTCAATAAAGCAGGATGGAGTTGAGTCACTTTGGATAGATATTAGGTTCAGTAAAAATAGAATGGTGCATTTGGGAGCTTTTTACAGGCCACCTGGGCAGACTGATGATATGGATGAACTAATGATAAGGGAAATAAGTAAGGGATGTGAAACAGATGCAGTTATTATTGGGGACTTCAACTTAAACTCTGTGGACTGGGAAAATATGATAGGTAGGGATAGAACAAGTGGCAGGTTCATAGAATGCTTTGAGGATAATTTTTTGAATCAATTTGTTAATGAGCCAATGAGGGGGGACAATAAATTAGATTTAGTACTTTCTAACAGTGATTCTATTACCTGGTTCTATTACCTGGTAGGGCCCTACCACTCTAGTCCAGCCAGACCGGATAGGAGAGGGACAGGCCCAAAAGTCCAAAACAGATACTCCAGTCAGGCTACACGGGAGGTTTACTCAAATATATCATTAATGACTGGCTAAGTGTATCCTCCATATAAAATACCTTGAAAATATAACAAATTGAGATTTAAATGAACTGGCAGTAGGTCAAAGGTGGAACAATTCTTCACCGAGAAAGTACTGCAGTCTAGACTTAAATGCAGTGAGGCTCGGAGCATCAACAATATCTTGGGGTAGAGAATTCCATTTTTGGATAATTCGACAAGAGAACAATCGTCTACGAGCTTCCAACTGACAATGCTGCATCTGAATCTTAAATTTATGACCTCTTGTGCCAACAGTAGGTGCCATTGTGAAGATGTCGGAAGGGGAGATGATGGCTAAATCGTGGAATATACGATAGCAATAAATAAGGTCCTGCCTTAACAGCCTACCCTTCACAGAGAATAATCCCAAAGTTGTCAGCCTGTCAAGGTATGGAAGATCAGTCAGACCAGCAACCTGTTTTGTCCATCTGCGTTGAACAGATTCCAGAAGCTGATTTTGGCCCTGGAACCCAAGATTCCAAATTGGAGATGCAAAATCTAGAATCGGTCGGACATCAGAGATGAAAAGGGTTGACATGAAGATAGCCGAGCGAGTAACAGTTGATTTTAAAAGATTAGTGGCAATACCTCCGGCTTTAGCAGTTGCACAGCTTATGTACTGGTGGAATTTCAGTTTCCTATCCACAGTTATTCCCAAATCCTTGTGAAAGAAGCATTGATTTATAGGAATGTCATTTAGGATGTATATGGGAGTAAGGAGATCATCTGACTGGACACAGCGCTGTCTAGCAAAGCAGAGATGGACACATTTACTGGTAGAAAACCTTAGCCCCCAAGAAGCAGCAGTGGAAGATAGTAAATTAATATTATCTTGCATACCTGGAAGAGATAAAGGAGCAGCCAAGGGATGGGGCTGAGGAGTGAAAATATAATTTGAGGTCATCAGCAAACATCTTAAAGTTGCACTGAATTTGGAAGCAGGTGTGATTTATGAATATGAGAAACAACAATGGGCCCAGAACCGAACCCTGGGGAACTCCACTTAAGACTGGTTTTGCCAGGCTTGTGTATCCATTTATTGAGACCTTCATTGAGCGGCCGAGTAGAAAACTGCTGATCCACTGTAACAGATTGCCGGAGATACCAATCGCCACTAGTTTGTCAATGAGTGTCTGGTGATGCACTCGGTCAAACGCCTTAACAAAGTCAAATAGAATTAAATCAACCACTTGTCCTTGATCATACCAGTAAGTTATGTAGTCGTAAGTGAGTAAAAGTTGGTCAGTGACTGAACGGTTGGGCCTAAAACCAAATTGGGACTCATCAAAAATTAGATGATCTTCTATGAATCCAAATAGTGACTTGCAAATAATGCGTTCCATTGTCTTGCAGGGAGTGAACTAATCGGGCGATAGTTCAGTGGATCACTACGGGATCCTTTCTTATAGATTGGGCAAACATGAGATGTTTTCCAAGTCTGAGGTACGGCACCAGATGACATAGACTTATTGAAAATGATGGACAGAGGGTAAGCCAGTTCTGATGGGCATTCTTTTAGAAGGCGTGGATGGAGGTTATCAGGACCCATGGCACTATCAACATCAAGTGATTTGAGTTGGGATACAACATCTTCGGGGTGAAATTGGACAGATGAAATAATGCCCTGGCATGCTTGATGTGGAAAAGGGTTCAAAGATGTCTCAACAACAAACACTGTAGAGAACACTTCGACAAAAGTATTGGCCATGGTGATAGGATCATCAGATAGTTCACCGTCAACCCTAAGGGGGCCAACTCTAGGTCTATCGAGTTTTTGTTCCGAATATAGGAATGAAATAGTTTAGGTTTAGTAGCCCTGTTCTGCACAAGATTTTCTTCATATTTGATTTGGGCAGTTAATACTTCAAATCTTAGTGCAGAATTAGCTTCATTAAACTTAAATAGTTTTTGTAGTGCCAAGTAAGAATGTCTGCCATAAGTCTGTCTCGTTAATTTGAATTCATTCCACATTTTGGTACGCTGCTTGTAGAGGTTACGGGGGATGGACTTCAACCATGGGGATGTTTTTTTCCTGTAGGACCTCTTAGGGATATGCTGCTGAACAAGTTTAGTTAAAATGTTGACAAAAACTTGTGATGCGTCGTCAATATTAAGGTATAGTAGTTCGAAGTCCCAGTCGTACTGTCTTAGGGACACTCGTATTTTGTCATATTTTCCCTTAGGCCAGTCATAAGTTGGGGCAGAAGTCACATCAGGTGGAGGCTCACTTTGGAATAAGTAAGATGCTTTGATAGTTACGTGTCCGCACTTGGGGAAAGGCGGATACACACTCACATCCTGAATCCGGTCAGGGTCAGATGTAAAGACAAGGTCTAAAATATTGCCGGATGAAACAAAGGTGGGCTCACAAACCCACTGATGGAGACTGAGCGACTGGAATAGTTCGAGGAACATGGAGTCAAAAGGTGAAATATTTATATGAAGATTGTCATTTTGCCATGAGATTGAGGGGAGGTTAAAATCACCCAAAAGTACGAATTCCTTGCCAGTGCTAAATTCACAGATGAAGTCAATAAGAGCAACATTCTCCTCATATGTATAGGAGGGAGGACGATAAACTGTTAGAACATAAAGGTTGAAAGTAGGAAGGTAGAGTACCAAAGTATTTGGAAAACTCCCAGAGTTGACATCCACACAAACCTTAATGTTATTCTTTACATAAACACAAATGCCAAATTTAGGAACGAGGGAATCAAAGTCATGCCTAAATATAGAGTACCCATCGATATTTACAACAGAGTCATTTACCACAGGTTGAAGCCAAGACTCAGTAATCGAGAAAAGAGCGATTTCCTCATTACAACAAAACTCTTCGACATAAGAAACCTTATTAGACAAACAATTTAAATTAGTAAGTGCAATATTTAACAAAAAATGGTGAGGTTGGGTTGTGAGGCTGCGCGTTAGTTTTTTGTGACATGGCCAGCAGTGGTGCCGCGTGTAGAGCCGGAAGCAGCAGCAGTGGCATTGGCATTGGGAGCAGTAGTTAGGGGGGTGCTGGTATTATTGTTGCGGGAAGCAAAGCGTGCTTTTAGTTCCTCCCTCTGTTTGTATGTTAAATCTCTGGTTATATAGACTGAGTTGTAGTTAGAGTTTTTCAGGTTTTTAGCGACAGATAGAAGCTCTTTCCTTAGTGTAGGGTTTTTAATCTTAGCCCGAACTAAATCACGCTTTATGGGAACTATTTCCTCAATCTGAATAACTTTATTACTGTTGAAAAGATGAGACACAATTTCATTAAACTTGGTAGTTACTGTATCTGCATCGGAACCAAGGCCTCTAATTATCACAGATTCAGCTCTCTTTTCCCTCTCTCTTATCTCCACTGCCTCTTCATGAAGAATAGTTCTAATCTCAGATGTACTGGGGACAGCAGACTGAGCAGAGGGGGAGGGATCAGTAGAGCTATGGCCGCCAGCAAGTCCATTTGATTTTAGATCTCTTAATTCATTTGCCATAATTGATACCTCATGGGATAGTGCTTTGACAGTATCAAAAAGCTGTATGAACTCTCTACCGCCAGTACCAGAAGCAGATCTATTTACACCCTGGCTACGAGCAAGATGACAGGCAGTACACACATAGGTGGCGCCCTTGTTAGAATACTCAACAATAATCTTAAAGGCATTATATGGAAGACCAGAACACTTTTGAGCGCCGTGGGTCCAAACAGAACATATCTCACACTCCAAGGAGTCTTTGTTACCAATTATTATGCCACAAGTACCACATAGACTATCATCATCATCAGTGACTGGTACAACGTCAACACCACCCACGGCAACCAAACTGGATCCAGGGTCACGACCTTTATTGTCCAGTTGACCCCGTCCCCTACCTCTCTCACCAGTCATGGCAGTAGGACAGATGGCTTATACCAGACAATACCAGGGCCGGGTGTGATTGTGGAGGAGAAATCGTGGCAGGTGACAGTGGTGAAGCGACGATAAACAAGTTCACAAAGCGGAGCTCAGAGAGGCACGTCCGACTCCCACCGTGGTGAGAGCACATGAGAGGCTATGTGTTATGACCCCAACAACTTTTATCAGAAATCAAATTTTACATTCAAGTGCCTCAATGCAACTTATGCACCCAATGCACTTCAAGTGACCAATGCAAACAAAATCCCTATTTGGGTTTCCCCGCGGGTCGACCCCTCGGACGGAAGGAATTCCCAAACAAGTCCCTATTTAATTATATCACTTGGGTAAACTGTTATTATTAGCAGCTTTCTTATGGTTTACAGTATAATTTGCTAAAAATATTTACACAAAGTAATATTCAACAATTCATACTCGATACAATCCGTTTGGGCGGCGAATCGGGAGAGTTAGGCCGCCGATAATTGATCGTTCCTTATTTAAAATAGGAGCAATTAACGGAACTCAATTAATATTCCACAGTGTGCAAAAAACATTAAGTAATAGTTACTTTACTAAAAAAAATATATATATATATATATATGTTTTAAACGATTCGATTATATTTCGAAAGCAAACTGTAAAATAAATCAGGAGCGATTGTAAACACGTCTAGCTCCGAGCACTAAAAATGGGTAGCTCATTTAGTTCAAGAATTGACTGTTGGGAAAGCATTGGGAAATAGTGACCATCAGATAGTTTGTTTTAACTTGGGAATTGAGAAGGTTAAATAACTGAGAATGCTGAAAAAGTTCCAAATTTTCATAAGGGAGATTATGTAAAACTTCGAAGCTTGCTAAATTTGGTAGACTGGGATATAGAATTCAGAGGTAAAAATGCTTATGGGATGTGGGATACTTTCAAGCATATAATAAATGTAGTCCAAGAACAATGTATCCCAATGAAGGCCATTAGGAACAAAAGTAGGAAACCATTATGGTGGAATCAGGAAATAGCTAGAAAAATTTCAGAGAAGAAAAGGGCATATAAAAAATTACAGGTACAAAATAATATTCAAAATTTAAGTGATTATAGAATGGCTAGGAATGAGTTAAATAAGATTATAAAGAAGAAAAAAAGGGTGTCAGAAATTAAATTAGCTCAGGATAGCAACAAAGATCCTAGAAAGTTCTTTAGTTACTATAAAATTAATAACAAGTCTGGCAGAGTTAAAATAGGGCCTTTCAAATATGAAGGGGTTGTGAGAGAAACTGATGAGGAAATAGTTGAGGTACTAAATGGTCATTTTGCATCAGTATTTACAAAGGAGAAACTAAATAGTCTTATGTATAGTACTCATGGGTCAGGGAAAGAGGTGTTTACTAACATTAGTGTAGATCGGAGGATGATAAAAGGACTAATAGGTGAGTTAGATACTACCAAGGCCTCCGGCCCTGATAATATTCATTCTAGGATACTTAAAGAAGGGGTAGAAAGTATCTCAATAGCTCTGGACAAGTTATATACTAGGTCATTGGAATATGGAGAAATACCCGATGATTGGAAGAGAGCGAATGTAGTCCCCATTTTCAAGAAGGGTAGTAAAGAGGATCCAAATAACTTTAGACCGGTTAGCCTAACTCCTGTAGTCTGTAAAATTCTTGAGAAAATAGTTAAAAAAGGGATTTGCCAACATCTAGAGAGGGAGGGGTTAATCAGCGATGCTCAGCATGGGTTTAGATCAGGTAGATCATGTTTGACTAATTTACTAGACTTTATGGAGTTCGTAACAAATCAAGTAGATAAGGGAGAGAATGTAGATGTAATTTACTTGGATTTTAGTAAAGCATTTGATAAGGTACCACATAGGAGACTAGTTCATAAATTAAAAATGAGTGGGATATATGGGGGTGTTTCAAATTGGATAGCTGAGTGGCTGAAAGACAGGAAGCAAAGGGTAGTGCTAAATGGTGTAAAGTCAGAGTGGAGGGATGTTATCAGTGGGGTTCCTCAGGGATCAGTTCTCGGTCCATTATTATTTGTCATCTATATAAACGATCTTGGGGAGGCAGTTAATAATAAAGTGTCAATTTTTGCGGATGATACCAAATTAGCAGCTGTAGTTAAAGATATTGATGATAATTTTAAAGTGCAGGGGGACTTAAATAAATTGTTATCCTGGGCACATAAGTGGCAAATGACTTTCAACCTTGATAAGTGCAAAGTTATTAACATGGGAAAAGATAATAGAGAATTTAACTATGAAATGGATGGGCATTGGCTGAGCTCAGTAGAGGATGAGAAAGATCTAGGAGTAGTAATAGATAAGTCATTAAGGTTTTCTAAGCAGTGTATTGAAGCAAGAAATAGGGCAAATAGAGTGCTGGGTTTCATTAAGAGAAATGTCAGTTACAAAAGTAAGGAGGTTATTCTTAAACTCTATAACTCTTATGTTAGGCCACATCTAGAGTACTGTATACAGGCATGGTCCCCACATTTTAGACACGATATTAACCTTCTTGAGTCAGTGCAACGGAGGGCAACAAAGATTATTCCTTCCCTCAGGCACCTTGAATATGAAGATAGACTGAGGGTATTAAATATGTTCTCGTTCGAAAGGAGGTGTGTGAGAGGGGATATGATTGAGCTCTTTAAAAATTTTTCCGGGATAGATAAATTGGATGTTAGCAAGTTTTTTGAGTTAGATGATGGAAATCGGACTAGGGGTCACCACTTCAAAATTAAAAAGCAAGGGTGTAGGTTGGATTTAAGAAAATATTTTTTTCACCAATAGAGTGGTAGACTTCTGGAACAAATTGCTGCAGAGGGTAGTAGGTAGTCCAAATCTAAATGTATTTAAGAGTAGGTTGGATGAGTTTATGGGAAGGGAAGGTTGTGATGGTTCCTAAGTTTTGTATATATTAATATTGTTTGTATATATCTATAGCTGCATGATTTAGTTCTTGACAAGCCTTGATTGGTGATACCCTTGTTTCTGGATGCAATCCTCTGGATGTAGTTTTCCTGGGAGTTTGGGTGCCTTAAAAAAGAGGCTGTTTGACTCGGATGACCTATGATGAGCCGTTGTGGCTTTTGTCATCTGTTATATTATATTGTGGGGGACTTTGATTTTGTCTTCCCCTGGTGATGGTGCTTTTTGTGGGTGGGTTTTGACGGAGGCGGATGACCTTTGATAGGCCCTTGTGGCTTTTGTCATCCGTGTGATTATGTTATGTTATGTTATGAGGCAAAAAATAGAACAAATAGGGTGCTAGGTTACATTAAAAGAAATGTTAGCTACAAGAGTAAGGAGGTCATCCTTAAACTATACAACTCTTATGTCAGGCCACATTTAGAGTACTGTATACAGGCATGGTCACCACATTTTAGACATGATATAAACTTATTAGAATCAGTACAAAGGAGGGCAACAAAAATAATACCATCCCTGAAGCACATTGAATATGAAGATAGACTGAGGGTATTAAATATGTTTTCATTTGAAAGGTGTGTGAGGGGAGATATGATTGAGCTTTTTAAAATCTTTTCTGGAATGGATAAATTGGATTTTAGCAAGTTAAAATTTGAGTTAGAAGGTAGTAATAGAACTAGAGGCCACCACTTAAAGATTAAAAAACCGAGGTGCAGACTGGATGTTAGAAAATATTTTTTCACTAACAGAGTGGTGGATTATTGGAATAGTTTGCCACCTGAGACTGTTGACAGCCCAATCGAATTATTATTCTATAAACAATGAAACTCAGGATCATCTTAGTGTAGTCCTCCCATTGTGTTTACCCCCACACGAGCCGCCAACTTAAATGTACTCCAAAAACGTGAAACATTTTAGAACACGGACGAAATAGTGTCCCATCGTTCGCGCCGATAATCTACATATTTACCGTATTATGTACTATTACACCTAAATCCTTTTCTGTAACAGCATTTTCAATATCTTCTTGTGCTAGGCTATATACAGCATTTACATTATTAAATCCTACATTTACAGTTTTACACTTTCTAACATTGAAAATCATCTGCCAATCCTCTGACCATTTATGAAGTTTTCTTAAGTCTTCCTGAAGCCTTCTAATTTCCTCATCATTTGAGCTAGTCCCGAAGATCTTTATATCATCAGCAAATTTTAGAATATTTTATTTAATATTTTCGTCAATATCATTAATAAATACTAGGAATAATGTCGGCCCCGATACTGAACTTGGCGGCAGACCACTACTTATATTACTCCAAGTCGATTTTTGCCCTTGTATTACAACTCTTTGCCTTCTGGAAGTTAGCCATTCACCTATCCATCTCACTATTAAAGCGACATTGAAGGCCATCAGAGGTCACCATTGAGGGTGACAACTCAGAGTTTGCAAAGGGGCCGCCACCTGGTTAGGTTAGGTTCGAATTTTTATCCTTCTCGTTTGTTTTGTTTTTTTGGAGGGGGGAGTAATCGCGGCTATGAGTTGCAATTAAAACATCAACATTGTTCGTGGAAAAATTAAGGGTTTGCCAGACCAATTATGCGACGGCATTTTT
This sequence comes from Ceratothoa steindachneri, assembly GCA_963969495.1. NCBI lineage: Eukaryota > Metazoa > Arthropoda > Malacostraca > Isopoda > Cymothoidae > Ceratothoa > Ceratothoa steindachneri. The sequence continues at coordinate 59,719,977 of OZ018327.1, forward strand.
TAAAAAACTCGTTAATGAAGATTTTAAACGTTATTTTTGCTTTGGAGCTTGGATTTAAGAATATTGATGATGCAATTAGTTATTAAGTACTATTAAAAATGCTAAGTAAAATAAATTGTAGTAAAATAAGTACTATCAAAAGAATGATAACAGCCTTGTAGGCTGTACACAGCCTTGCAACCACCATTATGTTTTTTTCCAATACTGGACCTAGTAATCTCCCAAAGCATAATGTATCTTTCACTCAATCAACTTATTGGTACTTGTACCATAACAATATGGCGCACTAGCTGTAAAATGCTTACAACCGTGCACATATTTACAACCGGTACATCCCCCTTCAACTTATATCAACTCTCCACTCTCCGCACATCACTCATCTCAACCAAATTCTTCATATATTCAAACTTCGATTGCCACCTCAAATTCCCCCCCCCCTTAAACTAGAAATCCATGAGAGAAAAGGGTCTACATCATCTGCCCTCACATCACTTGCTCAGGTATGTCCTCCCTTTCGCATTTTTTACCCATATTTGGTTTCTCATTCCTGGTGGACACTGGTGCAGAATGCAGTGTTATACCAATTTCTCAGGGCAAAAAGCTTGTGCTTCCTCAGAGGCCTATGGAAGACGTAACCGTCAAGTCTCACCCAGTCTCCGTAGAGTTTTTCGATGAACCTTCGTCATGGCCGAGGTAGATTATCCAATATTGGTCCTCGATTTTCTTTCGGCTCACGACCTCTTGTTCGATTCTCGTCACCGCAAGCTTGTTGATCGCAAAACTATACTCACCGTTTCAGTTCCATACTCATGTTCACAGAGTTCCCTCCTTTTTATGCGTCTCCCACCCACCGAACCGCCATTTCAGCGCCTTCCGCATGAGTTTCCCGACCTTACCCTTCCACCTTCGAAGGATAGGCCCATTAAACATAATGAGGTGCATTGGATTGAGACGACAGGAGGACTTGTATTCTCCCGACCTCGTCGTCTAACCCAAGAAAGACTTTCTGCAATGCGTAATGAATTCAAATATATGATGGATACTGGCATTTGTAGGCCTTCCTCTTCACCTTGGGACTCCCCACTCCATATATGTAGTTCCCAAATACACGCCGGGGGAATTCAGAGCCGTTGAGAATTACAGAGACTTAGAAGCGATAACCACCCCTGACCGCTATTCATTGCCGTACATAGCCGATTTCACTTCATCTTTCTCCGGCTATAGAATCTTTTCTGGCCTGGATCTGGCTTGTCCTTTCAACCAGATCCCTATTCCCCCAGGTGATATTTCAAAGAATAGCATCACTACTCCGTTTGGTTCTTTTGAAATGGTCAGAAGGCCCTATGGTTTGCGAAATTCTAGACCTTCCAGCGTTTCATGGACCAAGTTCTGAAAGGTCTCCTCTTTGTCTTTTGACACATTTATGACTTGCTAATAGCATCTTCCTGGTTCGAGGAACACCTTTCTCACCTTTCGCCATTTTTTTATCGCCTTCAAGAGTACGGTATCGTACTCAACACTTGTAAGTGTCTTTTGGTGTCTCGCAACTCTCCTTCTTGGGATACCATTTTTCGAGTTTTAGGATTATCCCGCTTGAAGAAAAAGTTACCGTGATGCGCAATTTAGCCCAGCTCACATCAAACAAACAACTCAGACGTTTCTGTGGCATGGAAGTGCCAACTATATAAATTAAACATGAGCTTTGACCCGCTATTAGGTTCCTATCGTTTTCAGAGCATTTGAGCTCATGTTGCCAAGGAGAAATAAATCTTTAAGTAAAACACACACTGTGACCCGCCGGCATCTCACACATTTTGAGACAAGCAGCATTTGAAAGATTCTGGCGGTTCACATGGGAGCACACGTGTTAAAAACAATTATTTTTTAATTTAGACGTTTTTTTCTTGGGCAAATTCTAAAAAAGTTGTGTTTTTTTGTTAGAATATTGAAATCGCATCATATTGTAGCGGGGTTAAGTAAACTCGTAATATTCCTAATTCGTAAGCCTAACATTAGATTCAAAAGGCGATCGCTAAATGTCGTTAGGCCTCTAGTTTTTCTACTGCGTTGCTTGAGTTCAAAAACATAAGCCTCACCCCCAAATGCTATTTAAATCAATCATATTTTCTTTAAAATGGATTAATAGGAAATATTCATATTATATTTTGATTCAGAAAAAAATCACTTTAAAATGATATATAATACACTATGATGTGATTCCAACTCATAATGTGTCGCATAAGAAAGGCGGCCAATCTATTTTTCGTCATAACATCATAATTATATATTTGCCCACATTAAGTAGTGAAAGTGCGTATTTTTATAACAAAGCGCCCGCAAAATTTGAGTGTGGGCCTAAACCCAAATTAACTAAAATAAGTACTCTATGTTATAAAATTTGGCCCGTTTTGTTTAGCTATTTCCCTTTAAAACTTGCTCCCTTTTGAACCACTTTATCCCGCTTTTTTCTCATTGCCAATTGGCAACATTGCTGAACTCATGAATATATTGAATTGGATGAGCCAGAATAAGAAATACTCGATGAGATCAAGATGTTGGAAGAATTCGAAAGAAAAAGAAAGGCTCGTATGATAAAAGTGCCGACAGATGAAGATGAGGTAAGTTCACTAAATGATACCTAAAGTTTTAAAATGTGCATATTGTATTCAAAATGTGTAAGATAAGGATTTTAAGAAATTTAAAATAGATTTCTATCGGCTCGTTTAACTATTTTTATTCGAACTTTTAAAATAGGAATGTAAAATTTCTTACAAATCTATACCTTATTTAAATTATTGTTGTAACTTGAGGTGTGTTGATTGAGAGATCTAGGATTCTTCTATAAGTTTATCTAGATGATAATACATGTGGTAGTTTAGTGTGATTTACTCACTTGGTAGAGTCCCTGATCGGAAGCTAGACGCTACAATCAAGCCCCCCATTCGGAAAAATTACACGCAGGTCACAATAATAGTGAAAACGACAGTACTGAATGGTTGTGAGCGTAAGTTAGAGTAGTTAGGACTGTGCAGAGGTTAAAGGAATATTGCTAGGTTGAGAATAGTGTTTCATGGGGATATAAGTAAGGATAGCCTAGTTTTAAATTGAGCAAGGGATGGCGCGTCTGCCACGGATTCTGGAAGAGAATTCCAGTGGTGAACGAAACTACATAAAGAAAAAAAAAGCGTTTCCGTGCTTCTCTCTCTCCTCTGGAAAAATTTTTTGGGAATGGGTGACCTCTAGTTCTAGAATTTGGAGTAAAGGTAAAAAGATCCGAAGGATTAATTGATGATAAGCCATGGAATATAACATTGGACTAAGTCACCTTTAATAGAAAACAGGTTCAAGTTAGACAATCTCTCAGAATAAGGCATTTGGTAAAAATTAGTAACTTAGTCCAGCGACGCTGGACTGACTCCAACAATCTAAGATTGCCCTGAATTCCAGTGAACCAGACTGGGGATGCAAAATCTAAAAGTGGTCTAATATCTGTCTAGAATAGTAGTGTTATAAACGAGAGAGAACGACAAACTATTGACCCCAAGCAGGCTATTTGCAACACTACCTACACTGTTAACAATTTATCTGATATGAAGTTGGAATCTGAGTTTGGTGTCAACTTGTATACCGAGGTCCTTATGGGAAGAGACTATTGAATATATTACCATCTATTAATAAGGTTCAAAGTTGATGTTGTTTAAGCCATGTTTAAAACGTAAGTGTACGCATTTATTTACCACAAATTTAAGGCCCCGAGAGGCAGCTGTTGAGACAAGTGTGTCAATATCGCGTTGTAAGTCGTAGGGGGCAGGAGAAGATGAATCAACAGGGTGGTGCATATCAGTGGCATGTGGTGACATTTGAAGATGAGGAAGCAATTCAAGTTTTACAAAAATAAATATGTTAATTAAAGTAAATATGTTGTTCATTAAAAATAACTATAAAATTGTAAGCTACTCACTTTATTTAAATGTTAACTTTTAAAAATTTTATTTAAATTTTAAAATAACTTCTGTAGGTATGCACAACCAGCTAGTCAAGATTTTCTATCATATTGGCCTACATTGTATTTGCGAGTGCAACACTTTGTTTTGGATAACATGTAGTGTTAGCGTAGGCCTACCTGTTTTAATAATAGTTTCTTTTTTATTATAAGACCGCGCTGAACTTCCTTTTTAATAATTTTTTAATAATGCAATCGCATTTTCTCACAACTTCATTTACATCCATTTCGTTTAAAAGGGGGTTATCACTTTAAAAATGAAAAAACAATACGCCACATTTATCTAAGCATTGAATCACAGCTACTAACTGATCTCAAAGATACGAGGGGTGACTCTGGTAGAGCTGCCAGAATTCAGGAAATATTAACAAAGTTCTTAAGATACAAGAGCTTAACCATACAGAGTTTATGCTATGTAGCTGCTTTTATTCTTAGAACCAGAATTTAAATATAACCTTAAAATTGTTTAAGGTTCAGAGCATAATAATGGTTACGTTATTGTGTCTTAGAAATTTGATTGCTTTTTCCTAGATTCTGGCAACCCAGCAGAGTTGTCAGATACAAGCAGATAACTGCAAAGCGAAATTTGCTTCCTTTTCCATATACAAATAGGTTATTTATTTCTTAATTCTAACACGGCGTTGAACTATCGAGATAAAAATCATGAAACTCTAATGACTATATATTATTGCTAAGAAAAGCAAAACATCTTTTAAACTGTCCATTCCAAAGCACCAAAAGGCAGAACAATTATTGAAATTAAGAGAGAAAAAGAGTAGAAATCTCGCGAAACAAGATGCATTTCTTGAATTGCAGTCGGGCTCATCAGGGTTTAACTCTAGTTCGATTGACAGTAAGCGGTACTGTATGGGGTGTAGAAGTATAGTTGTACAGAGATTTGGTAATTATTCTCTCCAAGGTGTTACATGGGATAGGGGTAGACCCGAAACGGGTCACTGGGCTCCATGATACTTTTTCACATAGATAGGATATTTGTGATGTTCTAAATGAGTTGGTACCATTTATTAGTGATTTTGGTAATTTCCGGGGTCATGGGGTCATTTTTTTGTTTTGATTGACGTGCCGCCTGGTGGTAGTTTACTCAATTGATGTGTGACCAGTGGAGGGAGGGGCTTTGTTTCTCTTATGTGACTGACACGTCAGTCACTGACAAAGCCTCCCCTGGCCACGCGTCACTGTCAGTTATATTTGACTGACATTTATATTTCACTTCTAGAACATACGTATTGTTAATAATCTCACTTTCTTTCTTTTATTTCAGCTCTGTAACTTTACATAATACATTTCAAATTATTAGCCTTCTAAAATAAGTGCCGGAAGTTCAGATAATAGAAGAAGACGAACGATACATTTCATTGAATGTAACCTAGCAGCTGCGCTCAATGAAAGCACTGGATTTGAATCATCAGATCTGGATGATTCGGTCACCGATCCCGCTTATATACCAGATGAAATTCCATCAGATGATGAAGATGAAGCGGAGATTCATGAGAATGTTGCTGAATTACTTTCTCAGATGGCGAATGAAGGGGAAGAAGATGAAAATGAAGGTCAAGAAAAGAATGTTGATGCAAGAAAATCTTTTCCATTTACCGGTAAATCTGGATTGCAGATTGATATTATAGCGTACGAGAAGTGCAGGCGAGCGGCTTAAAAGCTTTGTTTGAATGAGTCTTTCTTGAAACTCAGCATAGCCGAGTGGATTCGCCGCTGGCTAACAGTGGTCCAGCGACGCGGAAAGCTGTTCGCAACTCGCCTACGCTATTATTTTTTTCTTTGCCCCCTTTCCTACTCCCTTTTATCTACAATCTATTGCCAGATGCGGGTCCATATGACCTCTATAAAGTCTTTGTGGATTATAAAATTATTAACCAATTAGTTAAGCAAACCAATTTATATGCCACCCAAGCTCTTGACAACATGACCGTCAGGTCCCATTCAAGGTTCTATAAATGGACTCCAACTTCCAGCAATGAAAGGACAAAAGTTTTTGGTTTAGCTATAAACAGGGAAAAATACACACGCACACACACACACACACATATATATATATATATATATATATATATATATATATATATATATATATATATATATATATATATATATATATATATATATATATATATATATATCATGAGCGCCATAGAATGGTGAAATAAATCCAACTTCACCACAGGAAAGAGAAAATGGAATAATTTTTCTTCGGAAATATTTTATTTCTTACTTCGAGAAAATCCGAACTGGGGTGAGATTCGAACCGTGCACTTCCGCGTAGTCGAGTGGTCTAAAGGGCGGTTTAATTGAGATCAAAGCGGTTGCTCGCTGCCTCAACTTAAAAACCAGTTGACGGTTTGTTCGGCTGAATTCATCAATAACGTCACTATGAACTAGTGGAATGTCCTTGTTGGTGTACAGATGGGCTAGGCCATTCAGTCCTTCTCGTGCATGGTAGACCGTAGGTAAGATTTTATCAACTTCAGAGCACTAAATGAGCGTTCACCTGTTGCAGTGGTCACCAGCAAGGTTGCGAAAATTCGCAAAAGGGTTTCTATTATGAGATAAATACCGAGAGTCGCCGTAACCGCCACCGCATCAACGACTCCTGTTGGTGGGGTACATGTCGTGGTCGCCTGTCGCGCCCAGTACTCCTTCCAGCGCAGTAATTCAGCGTTCAGACACTCTGATTGTCCTGGAAGGACTTGGTGGTACAACTAGGCGGCTTTCATGAGGGCACTAGAATCGTCGGAATCCTAACAGTATGCCGGTAGTAGCATACTGAACACATATGCTTTCGCAATGTGCGATTTAAATCGCGCATCTAGTTGGCTTATACAGACGACGATGTACGGGATTAAAATAGAACCTCTATAGTAAACTTCTGGTGTCTCGATCGGATGACCGGCCCTCTGCGTCTGCCTGTCAGTCGTTCTTGGCATGCGGATTTCTTCACTAAACAATTCTTGAGCGCGCATGAAAATGTCCCTGAAGACTTATTCGTCTTTAATCGCATTTGTCTCGGGACCTTCTCACAGTCCTAAACCCTGTCCACCGCGTTATGGATGTCCTGGGCTTCGGCCTGAAGCTTAACGGAAAGTGGCTTGGTGATCTCCAGAACTGATACAAGTACCTCTAGAGCAAACAAGAATACACCATTGTCTATGGCGGAAGATAATAGAAGCGCCTTACCAGCGCAATCTGCACGTAACTATAGGCTAGTTTTGTGTAGCGACACTTTAATGGCGGGTAGTAGTTCTTTGAATATGCGAATTGCTTCCTGGTGCTCCACCAACCTATTGGTGCAGTGAAGTTCCAAACGCGAATGGGCGGCTTCATTACACTCTTCCTTGATAGCTTCTTCAAGTTTGAGCAATCTTATATTTGAACCACAGAAAAAAAGGGCAATCTCGTGCATCAACGGCACTGCCTTTCTAATATGTGGTACATCGCCCGCCTTCAGCTAACATAGATTGAGCGAATGGGACACACAATGCGTGTAGCTGGCTGACGGACATTTTTCACGCACGTACTTTTGCACATCATTTTTGCTCCCCAACATAGCCGCGGCTCTGTCGTACCCCTGTCCAACCATATTTCTAATGTCAATTCCAGAATCTTAGCAGTTGTTTAGCTAACCCTGCACCAGTGAGATCAGGGAGCTCAGAAAAACCGAGGAACCGCTCACATATTTGGCCGCCTTGGAGGTACCGTAAACATAATGTTAACTGTTCCTTTCTCGAGACATCTGTGGTCTCGTCCGTCAGAAGAGAGAAGAATCTAGCTTCTTTTGTTTTTTCAATGATTGATTTTTGAATCACTGTTCTAATGGTTGATATCACTTCATTCTGGGCTTGGGTGGAAATGTGCGTGGCGTGGCATTCTTACTCGTGGTCGTTAAATGTTTCCGTAACACTTTATCGTTGGAAACCACCATCAGCTGTAGAGTCGCTCTCAGATTGCCTTGACCGTAATCTAAATCGGCGCTGGTTCCTGCGGGAGGGAGCAACAGGGTTCTGGAATCGCTATGACCCCGAAGCGGTAGACCTAATCTACTCAGAAACTCTATAGAAAAGAATATCCGCTGCAGAGCAGCTCGGTTATGGTCACGCTGCTTCGCTTCTGCGGTGTTCAGCTGCTGCTCTATGTCTCCAGTCTGCATCGTCGTTTTGAACGCTTCTGCGCGCGCGACACCGGCTTCATGGAATTTGGTCACTAGATGCGCTGACAAATAGCATCTTTGTCGGTTAGGTGAGCGAACTTCTATAGGGGTGTTCTGACCACGCGATTCAATTGGTTTCCTCGGATTGCTTCAGGAGCGAAAAACCTGCAAGGGCGACAGGATAGTCCACGTTTCGACAAAGAATAGGAGAAGACGCTATACTGCCCGATTAGATGTTGTGGTCCGAGATATTTACGTCTGGTTCTGCATCCATCTTGACGATCGCTGTAAGGCCACTGAAAACCCAATGGCGCAGCCCACGGTGTGGTGAGTACGCGCAGTTTCTCTGCATCAGTGAGCTCCAACCAGTTGATAACTCTTATATCATCTTTACTGGAGTTGCCATTAGGTAATGCAGACGTGGACGGTGTTAACGCCGGTGAAGAGGAAGAAGATTCGTGTGTATGGACTTACAGTTGGACGAATAGAAGTTCCAGAAGTGACTCTGGGGAAGCCGTTCGTTTAACTGCAGTCGAAGCCTCACGGCGTGTGAAGTAATCGGCGATACTTATCTTCATCTCGACTTCATGGATCTGACCTGAAATGAAAGAAAATAAAAATAAGATAAATAAAAAACGAGCGATGACTGTAGAATATTAGAAAAAGAACCCTATATGTATGTAGCTTTTACTAGCTTGAAAGGGAGAGTTGTACGGGCTCATCAGTTCAATAAAATTCAGACAGAATCATGTTTATTTGAGCCGTAAAACTGCAGAAAAAAAAATAAAAATACAGAATATACATATGGATATATACACACAATGCAGTAATCAGGGTCTATATGTAGGACTCTCATGTAAGTTAGAACTAAAATAAAACGACTACAAAAGTAGACTCAGTATTTAGTGCCTTAAGGTTAGACATAACCCTTTTTCTGGATTTTGCAAGTCCAAAAGGCATTACTTTGCATTCAATAGCCCTAAAACAGGACTAGCACTACTTGAGCAGAAAAACTACTAAAATTTGTAGCAATCGGCGACTTGTGAAACAGGAAGTTGACGAGAGCCGAAGCAAATCAGAAAGACAACTTGTCATTGGCTCAGAGAGCTCAAATTCAAAATCGGGACGATATTTCAAACAATCAGGTGGTGTTATTTCATGAAATTGAGGTTATTTCATGAAATTGACTTTTCAGAATAACGTTAAAGCTGATTCAACACTGATCATTTTGATACCAAATCTGCCAGATATTGCAAGCTAATTAGCTAAGAAGACAGTAGTGACAACTGCTGATTAAAAGTTATTTTTTGTGCATTTTGAGGTACTAAACGTTAAAATTATTGAGGGATATTGAAGATGAATAATTAACGATACATTTGTTGACAAAAACAGAAAACTGACAAAATTTGCAAAAAATGTCAAAAAATGGGTTATGTCTAACCTCAAAGCATTTCCAGCATCATTGTTATCGTGATCTCTATCAATGATAGGCAAATTATCAAATAACTTTTGGCTTTCGTATGAGCAAAACTGTTTCAAAATTTGTAGGTCGGAATATTTTGCTGCTGCTTTGATAGGGAAATGCTCAGTGTATGCCTTCTTCAACACCACTTTTTTCCATGGTCCTTTATAGTAGCAATGTTCACCAAAATTTCAACATTATTAGAACGCATTGAATCATATATCATTTCGAAGGGATTACAATAATGAATTTAATACAAAAAGAATTTCGAGTAAAGCCAAAGTGATTGCTGAGATATCTGTCATTAAATGTGAGTGGTCTCGTGATACTTTTCAGTCAGATTAGTGTTAACGGAGTTGAAAATTCAACATCATTGGAACGCTTTGAGTTATATATCATTTGAAAGGGCTTAATTTCAGACATGACCAATACATACGCAAGCTAAATTTGAAATCAACAGTAGAACATGTATGCTAAATTAGCTCTGTATGTAGTTCTAATTCTAGATTTTATGAATTTTTTTTAATCTTATTGTTCTTTGTGGGTCTTAAATGATTTACTGATATCTTACTATCTACCAGCCATTATCGAATGTTGATACAGTGACAGCAAACTCTATACCCTCATAACCAACATTTTGTCAGCTCCAAGTCCCTCCACCCTGCCTAAACTTATCAATCCAATGTCTATTATGAATAGGCATTGAATTACAAAATTTGGTGGTTGAAATAAATGGATACTATTCATTTCAACCACCAAATTTTGTAATTTTGCAGGTCAGAATATTGCTCCTAAATGATTTAAAGTCAGAGATAAATGATTTTAAATTCGCAGATACGACGCCATATTTGTTTACCATGGAGACAGCGATAGCCTTGATGATAGCTCACAGAAAATCGAAAAATGGCTTGAATGTGCTTACAGATGGGGCAAAGATACAAGTACGAATAAAAAAGAACCGTTTTTTGCATTAGAAAATCCATGCCATATCATGCCATCGTGTTTTAGAAAAATATATATTAGCCGCTTAATGTTAGATATATGTCAAAATCTTACTCACCCAAGTTTGAGGAGAAATTTTCAAGAATAAAGTGTTTTTTAAGTCGAATTTCTTCTCAGGCGGATGGCAATCGTCTACAACTTGCGTTCCTGCACGTGCGGACATGCGCAGAGGGCTCACGTTCATAAATTAAGGGATAAAAAACATTACAAGATGGCTACGCCCTGCGAGACGTTTCCGGCCGATCAGAAAAAAGGCCAGAAAAAATGTCACATTTTTTAATGACTGTGCATATTTTTGTCTGACATATGAAAGTAATTGAATATTAAACATATTTACTATTGAATTCTGATGGTACTCGTAAATCAAAGGAAATGATGTATATTGGTTTGTTTTAGAACAGTCTTTTTTCACCATGGCCTCCTGTGCTAATTTTGTAAGGGGTTGGTTTCCATTCCCTGAGGGAGAGGAGCATGGCCCAATGCCCCTCCCCCAAATACGCCACTGGTGACTGACATGGCAGTCAATGTGTTAAATGAATCTGAGCGGAATCCTTTTTTTAAAAAAATAGGAGCTAGCAATGAATGCCTACACAAGGTGGGGACTGTGCCACTATTAAATGAAGCTGTAAAAATGAAGTAAAGAGGGTAAGACAGGGATGAAGCACACTTCTTGAGGAGAAGAGGGTGGAGATTGTGAGAACCAGTTGCAATGTCAACATTGAGGGAGGGGAGCTATTTCTCTATATTTGTTACTGAAAGGTTAATAATAGAGATGGGGAAATGATTAAATTGATGGGGTCTAGGCTGACTTAGGTCGTCTGTTATAAACACAGAGGCGATAGCGTTTATAAATTGATTGGCCATGGAGAGTGGATCATCGGTAAATTGATTATTTAGGCGAAGGGGGCCAACAATTAGTCTAGCTATTTTAGATAGAGGGAGGTAAAAAAGCGGGAGGGGGGGGGGGCAACGAAAAGAGAAAGGATGAAAGTAGCGTAGGCGAGTTGCAAACAGCTTCCTGCGTCGCTGGACCACTGTTAGCCAGCGGCGAATCCACTCAGCCATCCTGAGTCTCAAAAAAGACTCCTTCAAGCGAAGCTTTTAAGCCGCTCGCCTGCACTTCTCGTACGCTACGCAACTTCCTTTCTAGGAGCGGAGCGTGAATGAAGAAATGAAGAGAACTCGTTTGGAAATGTTATCCAAGGGCTAACGCTCCCCCTCCCGGGTCTAGGCACCTTTTTTTTCAAATTTAACAAGATTTATTGAACAACAAATAATGGAATATGACTAATTGGAATTTGATAATACGGCTAATGAATATATATATATATATATATATATATATATATATATATATATATATATATATATATATATATATATATATATATATAAAAATATATATATATATATATATATATATATATATATATATATATATATATATATATATATATATCTATATATATCTATATATATATATATATATATATATATATATATATATATATATATATATATATATATATATGTATATATATATATATATATATATATATATCAGCTTACTTAACGAACCTCTTTGCGAGCACTGAGCCTTCCGTTTACGCGTGTTTCGGAACCCACACTGACTAGATCCTCACTGAGATAGACGGTGTAAGTCTGCGGCAAAATCAACTACTTTTCTCTCATTAAATGGGGTTATTGAAGAAATTTGTTCATCCCACACTTTTTTCATCCACGGGTTCATATTTAGATGCCTTCTACGACACGTAGCTAAGTATTCTTTCCAATACAGTGAGAGAAAATGGTCTAATTATTATAATTATATCAAAAGTAATCCAATTATTTATTTGTTCTAACTCGTCTTAAATATTTATATTAATTTAACTTTCTCAACATATACATCTACCCTTTTAATTATCAAATTACTTTTTTTATTTTGTCTGTTAGATATATTTTATTAGTAGTATACACCATTTCCTTTTCTGCATTTCTAAGTTTATTGTGAGTTCATATAAGTTTTCGAACCACCTTATAATTTACGCCTACACACGCGTGACTAAGCCATACACCTGTTGAACTACTTTGCAGAATTAAGAGAAACTTCTCTTCGACTGTTTCCTGACGCGTGTGAAATGTTTGCTTGCCCGACATTTCTTCATCTCATGTAAGAACGACTTTTCAGTAGATAGTTGGCGACTTTTGGAAAACTTTTGCTATCTTATCTCGTCTATTTCCAAAAGAGGTAGCATATTCTCTCTCGTAGCCCGCCACTCGGGGAACTTATTTGGTTTATGGTTCTCTCTCGGCTAAAATGCTACTACTGTGCATTTGGCAGTGGGATTTCATTGTGAAGCTAATGAATGACATTAGATATATTCCTGGCCCCTCTATGTCGTACCAGACAAACATATTTGCAATATCGGACACAGCTCGCTTGTCCTTCATCTGTGACTTTGGCGCTTGCTCAAGACCGGAACATTGATTAATTTAAGGATTTAAAGCCATTTTTCCCTATAGGCCCATCGGGAGGACTCGGACATAGACGTTAAACTTACGTTATTCCTCTCAATTAGCCAGATGGGCTTCTAAAATAAAAAATATAAATCCTCAACTAGAAGGGAAAGCATGAGGCAATGGGAAATATATGGCCAAAGGGACAGATATCAAAGTTTTTTGTTCACTCATACTGGAAATCGAACCTGGTGCCCACGCGTTGAAATTCAATTACTTATCCAGTCATGTTGACAAGAATTTAGGCATTCGAATTTTTTATTTTTAACTTTGAGAGAAAATAGGTAACCAACAATGTTAGATCTAATACACATCTCAATTTGATGATGTGGATAGCTAAAGCGCTGGTAATTTCAAAGGAAACCTGCTAACGGTTGATGAATAGAAGCAAATAATCCAAAATCTACAAAGGAATAATCTTAAATGCCTTTCTGGAGACGGCGGATAAAAAGTTCTTTCCTTCGATCCAAGTGAAGACACGGTCAGTGTAGCTACGACGGGGGCCTAAAAATATTACCCAGTATATTCGAAACTCACCTACACTGGATCACGCTTATCCGTTGATACCAGGGGTCCCCAACACGGAGAGTACCGCGAGCCGCACCAACAACTCCAAGGGCCGCACCAATAAAAAAAAACAACCCTGAAAACCACATAATATGCAGATCAAAATTTCAAAGAATTTATTAACGAGACGCCTGGTGACATTTCTCACAACAAAGCTTATCAAAATCAGAGGTAATGGAACTAACCTAACCTCCTAACCTGAACTAACCAATTAACCTACTTTAACCTATCCTAAAAAAGGCTCTTGGGAAAAAGATGTTTCAACATCCATTTGGAATGAATGAGGGCCGCATCCGTGACCCAGAAAATGATCTTGCGGGCCACACACTATCTTAATTTTGACATGTGGCCCGCGTGTTGGGGCCAACTGGTTTAACCTGAGGTATTGTTTCAACGGCGCTTTGAGATATATAACCATGTTGGTTCTCAAGGCAATCGTTTGTCCGTTTCCTTTTCTCTCTTCCCCTCTGAAGTTCTGAATGCTTCTTTTAGTTTTGTGTTTTTATCTACGAAAATCTCGCTAAGCAGGATACTCTAGTGTCAGAACTCTTCGATACCACCTGCAGCGGAATGTGTTTTTATTGTTGAGGTTAGGTAGGCTTGGGAGAACGACTCCATGTTTCTCAAAACGTGCGAGGGCATTTGTCTGGTTTAATGGGTTTTCACAGGCAATTTACTTGATTTATTCATGCGCAACCACGAAAGCAGGGAGCTTGGGAGAGGCATATCGCACAAAATCCTTATAACACTACAAAAAGACTTCTTCGGTGTCAAGGCTACATGCGGTTGGTATTCGCCTTAAAGTGAAGTAATCAATCAAAGGTTTCTACGGGATGCAATCGTAGCTCATCAATAAAACATCTACACTAAAATGGAGTCGTGTCCCCTCCTTGAACTACGTGCGTCTCGCCACTAAATGTTGCCCCTTATCCTTTAGCACACAAGATTGATGTACTCCAAAGAACCCTATGACCACATAAAACAAACTTCCGTTACTTAGGTTGAAAGCATTTATAGCAATGCCCTTTGGGCATTCCTATAATAAAATCATACTGGGAAACTTATATATATATATATATATATATATATATATATATATATATATATATATATATATATATATATATATATATATATATTATGTATAAAATTCAAATAATTCATTTATTTTACTCAACTTTTTTTCAATTAAATCATTCCTGTAATTTATGTATAACTTAATAATTCATTCATTTATTTTACTTAACTTTTGTCAATTCAATCATTCCGTGACGAGAAACTGATTTCATTTAACGCATAGATACAAACAACACCTCTTAGAATTTCACGCACATACAAACATACGCATTTCATCACTTGTGAAATAACGCGAAATGACTCTCTCCCTTGTATTCTCGTCGCCGTCATATTAAGGTCAGTTAAAACTTCCCTCTTCACTTATTCTCTAAAATCACCCCATACTAGAGAGAGATCCTAATTCCCATTCACACTTTCATTACAGCCCAAATTCACTAATTATAGTCGCTAGAGCAAAACGATTACATTCGCTACATCAAAATCATTCCACATTCAACATCCATTTACAAAATTTATACGTCACATTTCATTTCGTCACGCGGAGGTATTTTCAACTCAAGTTCAACCTTGCCTAATTTAACGTAATTCAACTTATTATCATCTGTGAGCTTTGATGTAAACTCTTTGTTTACCAAAGTTGGGGTTGACCAAACCATGGGCCTTCTGCGGGAAATCATGCCTAGACTTAATTTGGATCTTCCCATTTCTACGAGTAAATTTATCGATTTAGTTGAATTATGTCTCTCTGACAATGTGTTTCGAGTAAATAGTGAGTTTTATAGACAAATATTTGGCCTTAGCATGGGAAATAGTTTATCTCCGATATTGGCATGTCTCTTCATGAATATTTGGAGACTGAACTCCTTCCCACAATTTCTCCCCCTAACTTTATATGGTTAAGGTACATTGACGATGTATTTTCTGTATGGCCTAATGCCATGATTTTGATACCTTTTTTAATAATTTGAATAATTTGCATGTCTCCATCAAATTTAAATATGAATATGAATATGATAATAGATTACCCTTTTTAGATGTCCTCATTAATAAAGATCACCATGAATTAAAACTTGACGTGTATAGGAAACCAACCCATTCGAATGCCTATATACATTATTTTTCGTTTCACGATAATACTGTTAAAAAATCGGTAATTTCTAACCTTTTCCTTAGAGCATACAAAATATGTCATCCTTCCTATTTAGATGAAGAAATTGTCATTATCAGGACCATTTTTTTCTAATTTGTATTACCCCGATTGGTTCATATCGTCTGCCCATTTTGCAGCTAGGAAAACATTCTATGGTAATAAGCCTTCACGCACTAACGACTTCAACAAATGTATAACATCGCCATTTAATAATATATTAAATAGTTTAAAGGACATATTTGGAAAAGCGGGTATTAATCTAGCCTTTAAATATAATAATTCCTTAAACCAATTGATGATGGCCAGGAAACCCAAAGAACATCATAACATAGGAGTATATGCAATACCATGCAACGATTGCCATAAAGTTTATATAGGGGAGACGGGGAGAAATCTAGACAAGAGATTGTACGAACACAAAAGAGATATTAGAGTGGGCAGCGAAAGCAGTGGAATATTTTGCCATGTTAGAGACAAGAATCATACGATCGATTTCAATGGAAGTAAAATGGTATTTAAATCGGCTAACTATGTTAAGAGAAGAATCGTAGAATCGAGCTTGATATCGTCAGTTCCTAATTTAAATCTATCTGAGGTTCAATTTTCTTTTAATCCTGTAATACAAAAGCAAATAAACAAAATAGTAAAATGTCAGCCCTTCAATATGTTTAGGCCTAACCCTTCCCCCCCCCCCCCCGATTAGCCACAAGTAGGGGATTGGGGGAAAAAAGAGAAGATCTTGTGTTATGCTTATATGCACTTCTCTTATATTTTCTACACAGTGTCAGTTGAAAAAAGGGCGTGAGATACACCGAAACTGTTCTGAATTAAATTGTCTTCGGAGAATGTGGTTTAATTCCTCATATATATATATATATATATATATATATATATATATATATATATATATATATATATATATATATATATATATATATATATATATATATATATATATATATATATATATATATATATATATATATATATATATATATTATTTTCTTTAAAAAACTCGTTGCATTTATTTTCCATCCCACGTGAGAAGTGTTTCCTTTGGCCTACATTGTTCATAATTCAAAATCCCTCAATCAATCAAGATTTATGCGTGAAGAATATTGTATCATATACGCTATTTAGGCTAATGATATAGTATTCAACATTTGCATAACATTTCACAACTGGGTCTAATTTAATTTTAATGGAGTCGTATACCCTCCCCCCTCGCCACTAAATGCTGCCCCTTATCTTTCAGTACACTAGATCGATGTACTCCAAAGGACCCTATGACCACATAAAACAAACTTCCGTTACTTAGGTTGAAAGTCAACGTGGTCTAATTTAATTTTAAGGATTTATATCTCCCTTTTTCCGTATAAGCTCATCTGGCTTAACTTAATATTTACTTACCCATTTATCGTCTTACTTCTCTCATTTATGTGGTTAGACGTTTGATGATGGAATTCCACTGGTCTCTTTCCAATGCTTGCTCCCTGGTAGTATTGATTGACTGGCATATGTTAGTATTAAAAACAAGTGATAAAAAGTGCGTACTGCCATCAAGAGGTAGTCAAATAATGTGTACATATTACCTCAGTTTAAAAATAAAATAAAAGAGCACTAACATGCGATTAGGTAAAGTCTCATTTAAAAATACGAATAGGCAATGCTCGGATAAAACAGAGGAGAGTAAAATATGATTAAAATATGGGGGAGTAAAAAAAATAACTAGGATATCAGATTTTGAAGGAAAGGCCAGCATCTTACGAGCATAACACCGGGGAATCTCCGAGAATAGAGAAAAGGTGAAAAGGTAAAAAGGTGGGGATGAGGACCGAAGTACTCCTTTCGATAGGCAGAGTATCGCGGACAGGTGAGTATAGATATAGGGCCATCGTGGTATACACCTAGATAGATACTTCACAACAAACCTATATCTTTAAGTTTTTGAGGAGAGTTATTGAATCGTAAAAAGGCTTGAGCGGCTAAGCTTATGGCGAAGTTAGGCTTAATGATTGTACACGAAATCGTTAAAGAATGGATGAAATACAACGAGGATACAACAAAATATATATTATTATAGATTAACAAGAATGGAACATATTTGAAATTATATTGGTTGAATTTGAATTTAATTATACAAAATGAACATAAGTTTAATACTGAACTTTCGTCGTGACTAAACTTGGTGTAAGGTAGATAGGTAATGGTAAGTATGCAACAAGGTAATGGTAAATAGGTAACAAAATAATGGTATCAAGGTAACTAAGATAACTATGATGGATTGTGAATTGGGATCTTTAGGCTGATAACGGTGAGAGACGAGTGGGGAATATTTATGTTCAATGCGGTTGAGCTGATAGCGTGTTAGTTTGTGTGTTTGACTAAAGTAAGTGTTGTAAAAAAAAATGTATCTTAGCTACGATTTTTGGATGGTAATTATATATTACAAAAGATATATTGAAAATACATATACAAAATATTTGAGATTTTGGATTGATTATTTATAAATAACTAAGTTGAGATTTTACATAAGATTTAATAGAAATTGTAGAAATCAAATGGGAAAATAAATGGATAATTTTACCTTGAATTTAAAAAGGAAGGTATGCTAATATTTATGCACAAGGTACATTACGTTAAAAGGATATTAGGTAATGGTAATATATAAATGGATGCAATGGAATATTGATACATGTAATATTTTATAGGAATGCCAGAAGGCATTGCTATAGCGAGTAAGATGTGTTGCACTGAGATGCGAAAATGGCACCTCTGGCAAGATGGTGGTTCATCTAGCCATTAAGTGTCCGGGGGGTGAGGCGAGAGTGATGCAACAGCTTAACTTCATGCCATCTAGTGGGGGAGTAGGATAATGGCCACGGGAAAGCATTTTTCTTAAGTTGGAGTAGGTAAGGGTGTCCATATGATTTCCAATAACGCTTCCATTCTTCTCTAGGCAATTTACGATGAAGAGATGTAGTCTCGGTGGAAGATGAGCGTTTCATGTATGGAGGTCGGCCGTTTCATTTCCATGGATGTGTGAGTGTCCGAGTAGCCAGCCGAACGATATGGAGTAACAGTGTCCGGTCAAGAGGTTTATAGTTTCTAGAATCTCTATGGCTACAGACTGGCGAGGGAACAATCACGGAACGGGAGACAGAGAGCTCATGAAGTCTTAAAATGTTGTATATAATCCTGGGGAATGGTGACCGAGGGTGTGTAAGATTATTTTGATGGCTAAGAATTCTGATGAGAAGAAAGATGCTGTAGGGTGGAGCGTAAAGTGCGAGAAGGAAGAACCGCGGCACTTCCAATCCCTTCATTAGTTTTCGACCCGTCGGTATGAATAGGTGTTTCACCGTGCTGAGTGTCTGCCTACTCTTGGAACATGGCGCGTTGAACTGCGGTTGGTATCTGATCCTTGGGGCCTCTCGGGAAGAATGGCTCACAAAACAGAACTCCTGCGAGCCCAAGGTGTCGAAGCTCGAGTCGGGTTTTTTTTAAATTTTGAGAGCATATTTGGCGAATGCCTAATAAGGCGAAAGTTGCTGGACTCACGCCACAGCCTACTGCTAGGCTAGATTCAAAACCAAATAACAATATATAAATAAATAAAGATAAAAAAGGACAAAGGCTGAAAAAATAAGAAGGAAGCCTGCTCCGGCGTAGGGGGTAGGCTCGCCTCTCCCCAGCGCTGTAATGTGCGATCTAAAAAAAATAAGTCAAATAAAGTGGAGGAAACCAGCCTCATAAAAAAAATCGTATAGTCCACAAGTCTGTGTTCACAAACCAGTCCAGACTACAAGGGACCGACGGTAGCGAACACGCTCAGGTAACGTGCCCGGAGATCACCCAGACTGGGACATTCAACAAAAATGTGCCGAACAGTCTGGGGACAACGCAGTCGTCACAATAAGGCGCAAGCGATCGCTCCATCAGATGGCAGTGTGTCCAATTCGGAGAACGACAGAAAGACAATTTAGGCATTGGGGGAGTAGGTCTATGGGAGGAGGTGCACCTTAATGGCACATAACTTTAAGTTCCTCCCTAACCGTCTCCTGTCTTATTTGCCAAACAGCCCGGAGGGGTGCCCGCATTCCTGCCAGTAATTGGCGCGAAGAAGAGCGAAACGCTAATCTAATCACCCAGTCCTCGCGGACTCTTCGGCGCGCTCATTCCCCGCAATTCTTACATGTCCAGGAACTCAACAGAAGATAGTGTCGACATCCGCCCAGCTCGCCAAAACTTTGGCGTCACGGATATCACGAACAAGGGGATGTGGAGATTCCAATGCCACGAGAGCACTCAGGGAGCTTTAGGAGTCGCTATAAATCAGAATCAAGTCTCCGAACTGAGTACGACGCGTTATCTCCCGTACCGAGTGGTATATTGCAAACAGCTCGGCCGTGAAGACAGACGCAACGCCTGGCAGAACCCTGCTGACTTCAAACAAAATGGATATGGCGCGGAAGTCGACCCTTTCTTGGGACGTCGAGCCATCCGTATACACTGGCACGGTTCTAGTATGACACGGAGTATGCTCCAAAAAGGCCGACAGCAATATTCCCGGCACTGTAGAAGCTTTGGGAGCAGAATCATGGCGACAAATAGTCAAAGGTGTTACCCTCCAGGGTGGCGTCCTGGATAGAACAAAGTGGCGCACTGGCCCGAGAGCTATACCGACTTCTCGACGAAGTGTAGACTGGCGTCTCTCGGCGGCATAGGCACCGTCGAGATCAGCTGCGGATGCAGTGAGAGCTGTTGGCGACTGAGAGGGGCACGGAAACTTGCGGAAGCCACAAAGTGCAGAATACATTTTAAAGTCCAGTTAGGGGCCTTTCGCGACATTACTACGCGCATTGATTGCTGGTGGAGCAGTATCCCAGCTAGATAATGCAGAGAAAGAGGTCCTGAAGGATTTCGCCACGACGCGATGTCCGAGATTATGGTCCAATTCTCATGGAGAACGGGTAGGGGGGTCCTGCGAGAACTTTCTCCTAATCCTTTTGACTCGCTTCTACACCTCTACTATAGGGGTCTTTCTCGTTAATTGAAGGCACGTATGCCCGCCAAAAAGAGCGGCGGGCGTGCTTCGAAATATACCGGAAAATAGTCCTAGTCCGACGAAATTCCCCGACAGTGAAATCGTTCGGCAGTGCTTATAGAGCATGTAGGCATGACGCTTCTGTTTGATGGCAGCTTCACAATCGGCAATACTAGACCTTCTAGGAACAGTAGTTAGGCCCATAGGGATGAAGTTGCCCTAGAAGAACTAAAAAGCCTCATCCACCGACCTAAACTACTTGAATGAGTCAGAGAAATCAGTCTCTTCCTGAAATACGTACTGCCACTCATTCGTGAAGCACCACCGGGAGGGCTCTCAGGTGGCAGCGACCAAGAAAGTGACATTTGAATGGGAAAGTGATCACTATCATGAAGGCAATCGAGCCCCCCCCCCCCCCCCCCAAAAAAAAAATCCTCAGGCTGTGCATCCGGAGAGCACAAATATAGATTGATAGATCGATACAGGAAAATAAAGCTGTTCTCGGGCAGTGATGCATAAACTTATCCACATTTAGGACACCTATCTCTAGTTCTTTCGATCAGGTCGGCAAGGACCTGAATGTACGCAGAAATAACAGTATACCTCCTACCCAGGTGCAGCTACACCGCTACTGCCTGAAAAAAGGATACCTAAGGGATGAGAGGGACGGAGACATAGGCGTGTTTTTTCCTCCCCCTTCCTCTAAACCTTAGGGAGCCGGGGGTCCCTTCTTTGGAGGATCTACCACCTTCGAGTCGCTCAGCTTAGCACTCGGTGTGGGCGTATGGCCCGAAGCTCCTTTAGTGCTTTCCTCCTTTCGGAAGGCACTTTAGGAACCCCAGAAGATGGCCTCACGACCAACTTCAAGTGTGCTGCCTCTTGTGAGTTTACTGACTCGGTGGAGGCACGTGACCGCTTCGCCTTACGGGAAACTGTTACACTGGGGGAAGAGGTGAGCCATGGTTTGAGCCGGGGGTGGGCGTGAGCCCTTTTTTCAACATTCTGGCATAAGACCTGCCAGACAGCGCCGGGCGCTTCAGGACCAAGTCCGTAGCCTGGCGAAATGAGAGACGATCCTGGGCCTGGGCGGCCAGGATTTACTTATCAATGAGATCTGCACCACATTGCTTCGAAGAAGCGGGAGGCGACTCTCTGCAATTGATATACTTTGCCAAACACGATTTGGACTTATCGTGTACGGACTTGGAGCAATTTACACAGTCTTCAGATAATCTCAACTTTTCGCGTCTACAGGAGCGATTTGTATGGTAGAAGCGGTGGCATTAGTAGCACCTTGGTGGTAGTGGGACGAATTGCTTAACGAGGTAACAATACCAACCAGCACTCACCGACTCGGCCAGCTTGTCACAGTCGAACATGACGAAGAATGTAGGGGTGGGTCACGAGGCCCCTCCCTGTTTCCTCATCATATGTTCGACCTTGCCCGCTCCATGGTCGGCCAGCTCTAGGGTGATTGTCATCTATAGGGTAGTCCACGAGTTCCCTCTTATAAAACACCCCTTTCACAAAGTTCCTGGTAGTGCCGCGTGCCATCAAGTGTCTGATGGGCACTAATCATTACCGTCTCGCAGGGATTCGACGCATTCGCCAGAAGGTGCCCTTCCGAGAAACAGGTCACCTTCGGCTCTCTACCAATCACGCTTGCTAGAGCTCTCCCTTGATGGATCATGTTGAGTTTGGCCAACATGGTGCCATCAGTGGAGCGAATAACCAGAAAGCGTTTGGAGCCAGCAGGCTCTAAAACGTAGGGGTGATCTCTGAATGAAGGTCCCCGACGTAATCGAGGTTCCGCTCTGCGCACTTTCAATTTTCGTCTTAGTCTGTGACTCCCCACCCGGGGGAGCACCGGGATCGGACGTGCCGATTCTTCTTGGTTGCTTACCCAAACTGAGCGGACCCGTCCGCCCCCGGAACTCTTGCGGATGGAGATGATCCGTTATAGTTTTTTGACGCGTTTTTTTTTTTTAGGAGAGGAGGGTGGGGGAATGAACCCGCTTAGCTCCTTCGCCGCAAGGACCCATTAAGCTGCATGGACTAGCCTCTGCAAAGGCTTCTCCGAGATAGAGGAGGTCTCCTCTCCTTGTGGAACCTCTAAGGCTCGAGCTGCTTGTATTATGCAATTAATTAATGTTATATTTAGCCTAGATAGCGAACAAGAATTATCACATAATAACATTTTAAGATGAAAAGTGAACATTGAATTTAGGCCTAACAGCGCGAGATAGAATGTTAACGCGTTTGTGAACTAGGAAGAATGAACGATAACGAAAACATAATGTATTAAGAACTTACGAATGAAAACTGGATTGATTGCATATAACTAATACAATTTGGTATGCACGAGTTATGGTTAAATAGGAAGTTAAATAAAATATGATCACAATGATATTTTGGAAGTTAGCGAATATTAAATATGATGATAAATATAGTCGGTTCACAATGATATATAAATTAGGATGTACGATAATAGGGTTTTTGATGAATATTGCATCAATATCTTAGATAGCTCTGATCACAATAAACATAAAAACCTATATTTCGGTATTCAAGTGAATGGATTTAAATGCTAATGCGCAGTCTGAATTTTGTAGACGAATTCCTTAGGCCTAAATCTGGGTCACGTTAGGGAAATACGTGAATTAAAAACAAAGAGTTAAGAAAAATATATATTATTGAATAAACAGTTATTATTTCAAGATGAATTTATACAGTAGCAGTTTGACTGGATTGAATTTTACGCGTGTGAATTAAATTTGCATGAGTAAACAAGAATGGGTAAATAGTAATTTGTAAATAGTTTGTTAAATAGATTGATAATTTATAAATAGTAATTGGCAATATGTTAAATGGTTTGACAAATATTAATTTGTAAATTTGATTTGGTAAATATTTTGATAAATATTAAATAGATTATAAATTGGTAAATGGGTAACTAATGGTACATTTTTAAATGCGTAAAAAGTTAAATTGAACAAATAGTTAAATTGTATAAATACTTAAATGGTATGCTAAATAGATTATTTATTTTTAAAATGATTGACAATTAGTAATTGATTTAGTTGATAAATAGTAATTGGTTGATTGCAATTAAATTTGTAATTCGATTGGTAGTTATTATTTGGTAAATTGTTAAATAGATTATAGTTTAAATTGTTTTATGGGATGATAAATAGATTATAGTTAAATTGTGTGAATATTTAAATGGTATGATAAATAGATTACATTGGATAAATAGATTATAATAAAGTTGGAAGGGTCTGTAAATGAGACAAGAATCACGCATTAAATCTGGATTCTTTGGGGAAAGTTTTAGCTAAATAATTACAATTCATATATTTACAGACCCGCTCTCCCAAGCGTCTTAAAATTAACCATGAGGTTCATAATAGACTATAAATTGGAAAATGGGTAACTAGTGGCAAATCGTTAAATGTTTAAATAGTTAACTTGAAGAAATAATTAGATTGTATAAGTAGTTAAATGGTATGCTAAGTATATTATAAATTGGGAAATTGATTGACAATTAGTAATTGATTTAGTTGATAAATAGTAATTGATTGATTGTAATTCAAATTGGTAAGTCAATTTGTAATTATTATTTGGTAAATTGTTAAATAGATTATAGTTTAAATTATTTTATGGGATAATAAATAGATTATAACGGAGTTGGAAGGGTCTGTGAATAAGAAAAGAATCACGCATTAAATCGGGATTTTGGGGGGAAATTTTTAGCTAGACAATTAATAATAATAATAATAAAATAATAATAAGTATTTATAATGCTTCCTTCAGGGTTGTTAGCCTTCACAGAGCGCAGGTTGTGTAGCCAATGTTTACAGGGAAGAGAAGGCAATTCTGAAGAGATGAGTCTTCAGGAGACGTTTAAAAGTATTACAAAAGTATTTCAGAATATTCCAGACCTCATTCATCAAGATGAGGACAACTAATGAATCCCATGGTTAATTTTAAGACGCTTGGGAGTGCGGGTGTACCAATCTAGAATTAAGGTAAGTCATAGTTAAATGGTATGCTAAATAGATTATAAATTGGGAAATTGATTGACAATTAGTAATTGGTTGATTGTAGTTAAATTGGTAATTAATATTTGGTAAATTCTTAAATAGATTATAGTTTAAATTGTTTTATGGGATGATAAATAGATTATAACGGAGTTGGAAGGGTCTGTAAATGAGAAAAGAACCACGCATTAAATCTAGATTCTTTGGGGAAATTTTTAGCTAGACAATTAATAATAATAATAAAATAATAATAAGTATTTATAATGCGTCCTTCAGGGTTGTTAGCCCTCACAGAGCGCAGGTTGTGTAGCGAATGTTTACAGGGAAGAGAAGGAAATTCTGAATAGATGAGTCTTCAGGAGACGCTTAAAAGTATTACAAAAGTATTACCGACCTGATTCACCAAGATGAGGACAACGAATAAACCTCATGGTTAATTTTAAGACGCTTGGGAGAGCGGGTGTAACAATCTCGATTTAAGCCATGGTCACAAACCCTTCTTGAAATTATATATATATATATAGTTAAGAATAAATATTTCATTTGTAGAGGTATAGACCGCTACATTATTACAATGAGATATTAAATAGTTTGTTAGCTATCACAATGAGTTATTAAAGTTTTGTTAACGAATCTTAAATAGGATGATAAATATAGTGGGTTCACAATGATATTATATAGGTTGTACGATAAAAGTATGTTAGCGAATCACAATGGTAATAGTAAATTGAGGTCTGAAATGAATTAAAAATATTTATATTTAAAGTACTCAAGCTTGAGATGAATTTAGAGATCTGAATAGTTAAACACCTTTTATTTGAACGAACCTTTTTTAGCGGGCGGCGCGGGCTACAGTGGAAGATTTTCGATTACTCATTTTTTGTCTTTGCAGTTACATTATTGGAACGTATTTTGAGTTTAATATACACAAATATATATATATATATATATATATATATATATATATATATATATATATATATATATATATATATACATATATATATATATATAGTTTTGACCATACGTAGGCGTTATCGCGATAACGATATCGGCTTATCGGTTATCCGATTTTTTTTCCACGTTATCGATGAATCGGTATCGCCGATACTTGTGGTTCCAAACTAGCGATAATCGATAATTTCAATTCAGTTTTTGGTTCCAGTTTAGCACAGGGGCGAGCCGCGCGTGCCTTGGAGGCAGAAATATGTAGGTCCGAGCTGTGAGGAGGATCCTCAAAACCTATGAGGAGATGGAGAGCCTGCACCCGTAGTCTTAGGAGAGGTTTGGAGGATCCCCTAAGAATATACAGGGAAGTTCCTTTTCTTTAGTAGAGCTGCCCGTGATGGTTAGTCGAGGTGCCTTGTTGCACATTGGATGGTGATCGCGCCGTAAACAAGTTATTTATGTTGTTTGCATGGCATTGGAAGCAGATATAAACGGAAATTGTATGGGTGGTAATAATTAAATTGTGCCCAAGGTTAGTAAAAGTTTTTTTTAGAATTTGCAAGAGTCGATGGTTCATAGTTTATCTACACGTCCGTTTTTTTTTTCTATGTAGCTGATAATTACACCTCCGGGATAAATATTTTCGGGTTAGTGCTAGTCAGAGGATGGGGGAGGGTACCTTCACTATCGATGAGTAGGTACCGGATTCTTAATTTTCAGAATGTCGGGCATTCGGCTATAAGGTGGTTGATCGTCAGGGGCACGATGCAGCCATCAGGAAGCCGACCGATACGGAGTCGGCACACCGACAGTTCCTGTCTGCGTGTAAGGCCGCTATCTTGATAGGGTTGGAAAGATGCGGCGCATTTTGTTTATACCGTAGAGGTCCGTCCATCTGGCCACCCTGATTTCGCGGATATCCCCCCCCCCCCCCAATTGCGATGCTATAATCCTCGCGCGGAAGAACGACGTGGCTAGGGCTTACCGGTCGAAGCACTGTGGTCTTTGTGGCTGCATTGGTCTTTCTATTTCCGACGACACCCACGTAGGTGGGTACGCAGCAGGAAATTCTCCGTTCGCTGTGGCCTTCTCTGTGGATAATTTCCTAATCTCAAGGACAAATGGGTTGAGGCTGGTCACTTTCTGGGAGTGTGTGCAGATTGTTTGTTCATTTTTGTATGCATTTTCTGATGCCCATTTTACCACGTGTCTAAGTACATACATCTCAGCGGTTAAGATTGAAGCAGTCTTTGGTAGCTTCGTCGGATAAGACAGGTCTCCGGATATCACCGAAGATCCGACGCCATCTTCAAATTTAGACCTATCGGTATAAATATAGGTTCCCCCATGTGTTACTGCGTGAGCCAGAAACTGCGCTCTTTTCCTCGGACATCGCAGATGCTTGTCCGCGGGTGGCTCCAATGCTGGTGAAGGGGCGAGATTTTGTTTATTTCATTTATGGGTATAGTGACCCAAGTATTTGCACCGGACACAAACGCTTTTTTTTTTAATATCTCATCTGGCTACTGCCTTCTAGGCCATAAGTCGCCGTAGTCATCCTAGCCTATATTAGAAGCCAAATAAAAGAAAGAAAAAAATACAAAGAGAAAAAAAAAATATATATATATATATACTTATATATATATATATATATATATATATATATATATATATATATATATATATATATATATATATATATAAAGCGAGCTCCGTGGACGGGAAAAGGACCGCACTCCCCCGGCGAAGAAGCACGCGATCCATAGTCAAACATTAAATAAGGGAAAGAAGGCCGGCCGCCTCCCAAAAGTTCACAGCTCGGTGTGAACGAACCCATCCTGAGTACACGGGACAGGCGGTAGCGACCCCGCCCATCCCGGTACCTGGACAGGTAACGTGCGCGGAGATCACCCAGACTGGGGAATTCGACAAGAATGTGCCAAACAGTCTGGGGGACTACCCAGTCGTCACGAGAGGGCGCTGGCGAGCGCTCCATTAAATGGCAATGCGTCACACGAGTGTGTCCGATTCGGAGAGGATAGAAAGCGACCTGAAGCCGTCGCAGAATTGGGGGATAGGTCCATGGGAACAGTCGCGGCGGAATGGTACGCAACTTTAAGTTCCCCTGGACCTTCTCCCATCTTCTTTGCCAAGCTGCCCGTATTCCTGCCATGTAGTCTGTGTGTGAAAGAACGAAACGCTGGTCCGGTCGCAGAGTCCTGGCGGACTTTTTGGTTCCCTCATTCGACGCAATACCTACATATCCAGGAACCCAGCAGAAGATAATCTCGACATCCACCCGGCTCGGCAAAACCGTGGCGTCGCGGATATCGCGAACCAGAGTATGCTGAGATTCTAATGCCCCGAGAGCACTCAGGGCGCTTTGTGAGTCGCTATAGATCACAATCCGCTCCCCGAAAGGTCACGTCGCGTAATATTCCGTACCGAGTTATGTATTGCCACCAGCTCGCCGTGAAGATAGACACAGCGCCTGGCAGAGCCCTGCTGACTTCAAACAGAGAAGATACGGCGTGGAAGCCGACACCTTTTCGGACTGGCACGGTTCCAGCGTGACACGAGATGTGCTCCAAAAAGGCCGAACGCAATACTCCCAGTGCTGTACGAACTTTGGGAGCAGAGGCGAAATGACAAATAGGCAACTGTTGTACCCTCCAGGGTGGCGTTCTGGGCAGAACCAGGGGCGCCACCGGCCCGAGAACTATATCTAGCTCTCGGAGTCTCCTAACCCTAAACACAAAGGGCTTAGCGTATGAATTGCGTCTCTTGGTGGCATAGGCACCGTCGATATCAGCTGTGGATGCTTTGAGAGCCGTTGGCGACAAATGGAGACGCTGCCCTCGTATGTACAGGCGAGTAATGCACTGTGCACGGCGCAGAGATAGTGGCATCTCTCCAGCATCGGTAAGCAGGCTCTCAATAGGGGAAGTGCAGAAGGTATCGGTTGCCAAGCGAAGGCCGGTGTGGTGGATCGAGTCCACCTTCTCCAATAGGCGTTCGGCTGCGGATGCATATAACTCACATCTGTTGTCGAGCTTCGAACGCACAAGGAATCGATAAAACAGTAAGGCAGTAGCCCTATCAGTGCCCCAAGCGCTGAACGTCACGGAACGAAGAATATCCATGGCGCGATACAAGAGACTCTAAGGCTGAGAATATGAGCCTCCCAGGTGAGGCGTTAGTCAAATACAAGACCAAGGAACCAGTGCGATTCAATCACTTCCAGGCGCACCTCATTAAGGAACAAATCTGGGTCGGGGTATAGCCGTGGATGGCGGCGGAAGTGCACCACCTTAGTCTTGGCCAAAGAAAACCGAAACCTGTGCGCTTCGGCATAGTGAGAGACGCGGTTCAATGCCTGTTGGAGTCGACGCTCCAGAGTTGGCATCTGGGCCGCGCCAAAAGAGATCGAAAGGTCGTCCACGTAGAGCGTAGCGAGAACATCTTCCGGCAGCACCGAGGTGATGCTGTTGATGCTCAGGGCAAAGAGTGTGACACTGAGGACACTACCCTGCGGGACACCCTCTTCCTGCTCCTTTGGGCAGGAGAGGGTTCCCCCCCACCCGTACGCGGAATCGACGATCTCGCAAAAAATCAGATTATAAACATTGGGTGGCGTCCCCTCGCCCCCATCGTGTGGAAATTCTCCATGATACGGTATTGCCATGCGGTATCATAGGCCTTCTCCAGATCGAAAAACAGCGTGGGGAAGTGCTGTCTACGAAGGAAGGCCCCACAGACAGCATTTTCCAGTCGGAGCAGAGTATCCGACGTGGAATGGATCTAGTGGAAGCCGCACTGCGCAGAACACAAATGGTCTCCGCTGTCCAGAAAAAAAAGGCTAATTTAACATTTGCCAATTTCTCGATCAACTTGCACACGCACGAGGTTAGGGAGATTGAGCGAAAACCGGCCAGGGTAGAATGATCTCTTCTTGATTTGCCTAAAACTAGCACAATAGCGATTCACCAGGAATCTAGGAGGTTAACCTCTACCCAGATCCTGTTGAACAAAGCTAACAGAAAGGCCATGCCTCGCTCACCCAGGTGTCAAAGCATATCGTTCGGGACATCGTCCGGACCACGGGCGGTATCCGCGCACGAAGCGAGAGCTGAACGCAACTCGCTCACAGTAAACCTGTCGTTGAAAGGTTCTCCACTGCTGGAGAACCCTCTTCGAAGAGAAGACCCTCACGGGGATGGCAGTACGCAGAACCCCGGGCGCTGTCACCTTCGAGGACTTATTGGGCTCGCCATGCGAGTCTTTTCCACCCTCCGCCTCGAAACCTTAGGCGGGCGTTGAGGCTTCGGAGGCGGGGGACCCTCTTTTCGAGGATAAACCGTCTCCGAGCCACCCAGCCTACCACTAGGCGTGGGCGAAGGAGCCGAAGCTCCTTTCGGGGCGCAGCTTTAGGAACCCCGGAAGATGGCCTGGTGACCAATTTCAGGGGCGTTGCCTCCTGAAATTCCGACTCGGTGGGGGCACGTGGCCGTTTCGCGGAAACGGTCACGCTGGAGGAAAGGAAGGAGGGGGGCTGGGTATGAACCCTTTGTGCCGCCAAGTTTACCAGGGGAGCACCCGGGTTGAGTAGAACCCGCATAAGGGCTCTGAATGGGCGCGGAAACAACCGTGCTCGTTGGCCTGGATGGGCCAGGAGCTGAAGGTGTCTTTCTAAGCATTGAAGCGTAAGACGTCCCAGGCAGAGATGGGCACGCCAGGAAGGCGAATCGCCGCGTCCCTTACGGGGTCCTATCTTTTGAGGTTTACGTATTTGATAGAAAAAGTTCCATCAAACAAAGTTTAATTTTTATTTTTCTAGCACACGTCATTAAAACGTATTTTCCACTGTGTGCAGCTGTGTCGAGATCTCTGCTCTCCTGCCCGCGGGCCACAACAAGTCGGACATCGCCAAGCGCCTCAACGTCAGTCGGAACACCGTCCACAAAGTCGAGGAGAGGCTCAAGAACGGGCAAGATCTAAAAAATCGAACTTGTTTAGGTAGACCTCGAGTTGTCAACCGTTTGACTGTGAGAAAGAATTTCGAAAGTGCCACAGTGCCTAGGAGCATCAAGGAGGAGGGCGGCAAGAGCTTGCGGTGATTGGAAAGGCTTCTGTTCACCGACCGCAAACAAGAACAACGTCCGGAGCGCTGTCGTCAATTTCTCAACGACTTGAAGTCATGGCCATCGAATTCTATTTTTTTCTGATGAACAAACTTTAACGAATGATCAGGTCATTAACAAACAGAACGACCGCGTGGTAAGCTTCGGCCAGGACATCTCCGAGGTCCGATACGTGTCCACGACCCCGAACTCGGCCTCCGTGATGATGCTCGGCGCCGTGGCTTTGAATGACGAGATGATCTCGCCGATGTGGTTTGCGGCCAATTACAGGGACATCTTGGCCAGGAAAGTTCTGCCTTGGGTGAGAAAAATTACAAAAAAAAGGGGACTTAAGTCTTTCAACAGGACGGCGGTCCACCCCACAGGGCAAAGACCGTGCAGGAGTGGTTGGGATCGAATATGAAATTTTGTCTACCGCAGTCGCCCGACTTCAATCCCCTCCACTACAACGTGTGGGCGCATGTCAAGAGAAAGGACCGCCAGAGCACCGTCAAGTTGAATTACTCCGTCAATAGTGTGTGGTTAAGGTAAGTTACCAGTGGGTTGCTGCCCAATCCAAGTGGATTCTATATGGCAGCTAGGGTGAAACGAGGCAAATCCTCTATAAAAGGTGGAGGAGACCACTTTGTTACAAGAATAAAAAAAACAAAAACGACGGGTTAAAAGATTCCTCCGCCAATATGAATTGAAGACGGGTGTGTTGAGGAATAGTTAAAAGGGTCGGGAAACAGAACAACCAGAAAATGGATAAAATCCAATAAAAGGTGGGCAACCGATTGGTCCCCACCGCAAAAACGACAGCAAGGGCTGATATGAGCATCACCCGAAACAAGATGGCCGTGAGTAAGTCTCGTGTGGCCAATGCGAACTCGGCAAAGGGCCACCTCCAACAACCGCATTCTATGACGACTCGAGGGCCAAGAGCGAATAGAATTTTTAATTTTGTATACTTTGGATGTTGAACAGTCATCCCATTCATTCTGCCACAGTTGAAAAATATATTTTCTTATTGAAGGAAAGTAGTCCCTAAAAGGCAGAGCCGAGTTCTCAGGGGACACAGAATGTGCTGAGCGGGCCAGCCGATCAGCCTTCTCGTTGCCCAGGACCCCCACATGCACAGGGACCCAGCAAAAAATAATTCTATATCGGGACGCATTTTGGATCAGCCAGTTGCAAATTTCTGTGACCAGGGGATGGGACGCATTAAAAGATCTAATTGACTGTAAGACACTCCTTGAGTCGGAAAAAAATGACAAAATCACTAAACGGTAAAATTTGGATGAGTCTAAAAGCTAAAAGGATTGCTGAAAGTTCAGCGGTAAAAATGGATGCTGCTGGCGGCAAAGATAGAGTTAGGAATTCTCCTCCTGGGTAGATGGCTGCGGCACTCACGCCACCGTCCGACTTAGAGCCATCCGTGTATAGTGGGCAGCATTGTTTGTGAGAGATCGAATGCTCTAAGAACAGGTTCTTAATGATGCGAGGGTCCATGGAGGACTTCTCCAGGCTCCACATGTTGGTACATAGTGTGGGGGAGAGGAGAAAGCCAACTAGGGAATCAGTAAGGACCCTTAGAGCACCCAGGTTAGAGAGATGATCTCCTATGGGGGGAAGGGGTTCTTATATCTTTACTTATTTATCAATCATTCTTCAACTTGAGATTTTCTCCTTATATTCCGTATCTATTTTTTACTTCTTGACTGAAGACGCCCCTTCAAACATTGACTCCATTTATCTGACTCTTAGATTCTAGGTGGCTGAGATTCCTTCTTCTTTTTAATTTGGCTGGGTTAATTCTTGATCTTCGTAATTCTTTCTTGATGTATCTTCATATAACTTGTCTTTATCTCGATGTGATGATTCCTTCCAAATTCTTGATCAAAGTGATGTTTTCTCCTTGAATTCTTGATGCGTTGAGACGAGTTAGCCCTTGAAGTCGTTTTCTTTCCGTTTTCCTTGACAGCGGTTTTCTCTTGAGTTGTCCGTTTTCTTCTGGGATCTTGTCCTTTTTTAAAATTGAGGACTGTCTGGGATCGATCTCGGGTCTTTGTATCCAGAGGCTAGCACTCTACCCAAGGGTAAGAACCCTTAGAGCACCCAGGTTAGAGAGATGATCTCCTATGCGAAGGTTCAAAGGGCGGGGTAAAGATGGCAACTTATCATATGCCGCCGTTGATTCGGCAGCATACAGGCATCTGTAGACCTCTGATACAGGGGCTTGCAGTACTCGGCAGAGGTATCGCATGCAGATTTTAAGTCTATGGTAGGGCAAAGGGAGTACCCCACTCTCGCAGTAAAGGCTGTTGACAGAAGTACGGAAGGCTCCACTAGAAAGGCGAACTCCGAGGTTTCGAATGGGGTTCAGCATTTTAAGGGCTGAAGGGAAAGCCGATGAGTAAATTTGACAGCCATAATCCAATTTGGATTGGACGAGGGCCGTGTATAATTTCCACAATGTTTGTCGGTCACTGCCCCACCCCACGAAGTGTGAGAGGACTTTCAAAATGTCTAGAGCCCGCAGACAGCCTGTTCGAAGTCGGCGTAGGTGTGGTAACCAGGATAACTTTGGATCGCGAGTTACTGCAAGGAACCGAAACTCGGAGACAAACTCTATCTTCGCCTTGTAGGGAGATATATGGCTGAACAAGAACCCCTCTGTCTTGGTGGAAAAATACATTGCGTTGGTTTTGTTCGTGGGTAAGAACCCTTGGAGCACC
This sequence comes from Ceratothoa steindachneri, assembly GCA_963969495.1. Classification (NCBI taxonomy): domain Eukaryota; kingdom Metazoa; phylum Arthropoda; class Malacostraca; order Isopoda; family Cymothoidae; genus Ceratothoa; species Ceratothoa steindachneri. The sequence continues at coordinate 59,753,828 of OZ018327.1, forward strand.
CAGGTTAGGCTCCACTAGAAAGGCGAACTCCGAGGTTTCGAATGGGGTTCAGCATTTTAAGGGCTGAAGGGAAAGCCGATGAGTAAATTTGACAGCCATAATCTAATTTGGATTGGACGAGGGCCGTGTATAATGTCCACAATGTTTGTCGGTCACTGCCCCACGAAGTGTGTGAGAGGACTTTCAAAATGTCTAGAGCCCGCAGACAGCCTGTTCGAAGTCGGCGTAGGTGTGGTAACCAGGATAACTTTGGATCGCGAGTTACGCCAAGGGACCGAAACTCGGAGACAAACTCTATCTTCGCCTTGTAGGGAGATATATGGCGGAACAAGAACCTCTCTGCCTTGGTGGAAATACAATGCTTTGGTTTTGTTCATGGAAAACCGGAATCCCTTAAGTTGTGCTCTTTTGGATACAGCATCGACCGCCAGTTGTAGCCGACGAGATGCTGATGGAAGGCGAGGTGAGGAACAGTATAGTACTAAATCATCGACAGAGTTGCCGATACACCCTCTGGAAGAGACGAAATAATATCATTGATGGCAATTATAAAACATAAGACACTTAAAACACTGCCCTGAGGATCTCCCTCCTCTTGGGGTTGCAGGTCAGAGTATGCGTCTCCAACACGTACTTTGAAGGATCGAGATGCTAAAAAACTTTGAATAAGTGAAGGTAAAAGGACTCTCATCCCCCAGACGTATAACTGCTTCAAGATGCCGTATCTCCATGTTGTGTCGTAGGCTTTCTCAATATCGAAAAATATGGCCAGAACTCTGTGCTTTAATGAGAAAGCTTTCCGGACCGATCCCTCGAAACGTACTAGTAGGTCAAGGGTCCAAGGACCTTTGCGGAAGCCACATTGAAGTGGAGAGAGAAGGTGATTGGTTTCTAGGAACCAGTTTAGGCGCTCCAATATCATTTTTTCCAGCAACTTACTCAAACAGCTGGTAAGAGCTATAGGGCGGTAGTGTTCTGCATCCAACCCGTCCCTGCCCGGTTTAACAAAGGCAAGAATGATCCCAATGCGCCATGATGACGGGTAAAAACCCTTCACTCATATAAGGTTGTACAAATCAAGTAAGAAGAGACGAGTGTGGATGTAGGAGCCGAATCATATCGAAATGGATCTCATCAAGGCCAGGGGAAGTAGATATGCAAAGGGACAGAGCACTATGCAGCTAATGGATGCTGAATAGAGCGTTATACGGGTTAGATTTTGTTGTGAAGTTAAGAGAATGAAATTCTTCCTTTGATTTGTAGGATTGAAAAGCCTTATCGTAACGGCTGAGACTGCTGACGGCACGGAAATGGTCAGCAAAAGCATTGCTGACCGCCAGGCTATTATTCTCCAAGGAATCGTCTAAGTTGAGTGTGGGGGTATGATGATTAGCATAACGGTCCCTGATCTTATTAATCCTCTTCCAGATCTTAGCGGTAGGTGTCATAGAGGAAATTGATGAAACGTAACGGCGCCATGAATTTCGGCGAGCCTGACGGAGGGTTCTTTCGGAATCGGGCATGGGCTAACTTGTAATTTTTGATAGCTGTTGCACACGTCGAGGTCCACCAGGGCACGGTTGAGCGGCCCGTGGCAGGTCGCCTCCGTGGGATGGTCTGTGTTGCTGCATTGTAGATACTCGATGTAAAGTATTCTACTGCCGCGTCCACTCCATTGAAGGTTCCCAAGGATGCATTTGTGAAGGACGCCTCTTGGAAACCTTGCCAATCTGCATGACTTAAGTCCCACTTAAGGGGCATGGTTGTATTAGGGCTAACTTGAAGGGCCGACAAGACAATAGGGAAGTGGTCATCCCATGGAGATGGTCAAGAATTGACCTTCGAAATTCCGTGAAGCAATCAGGGGAACAAACAGACAGGTCAACACAGCTAAAAGAGTCCGTCTGGACATGATAAGAGGTAAAATCGACAGTATTTAAGACACAAAGAAAGTCAGATAATAAAAGAGACTAAAACACTGCCTTTGGCATTTCGAGTGATGTCACCCCAGTATGGGTGACGGGCGTTAAAATCTCCTAGTAATAAGAATGGGAAAGGCAACTGGTCTATAAGTTCTAAAAGGTCGGGTCTTGACAATGATAAACAAGGGGGTAGGTAAATAGAGCAAACGGTAAAAAGCTTAGTAAGAAAAACCATCACGGCAACAGCTTGGAGGGGAGTATGTAGGGAGATGGGAGAAACATGGTGGGATGAAGATACCATGATTGACACCCCCCATGAAAGGGCTCCTAGCAGGAGCAATAGAGTTGAAAGTGAGAAAGCCGGGTACCGGCGGAAAGGGCCGTATACCCAGTTTATTCTCCTGAAGACAAATAACAGCGGGTTGGATAGTCGTCAAAAGAATTTTGAGTTCTTCCCACTTTGGAAGAACTCCTTGACAATTCCATTCTAAAATGAAAGATATTATGTGTGACGATTAGATACCACTGTGGATATCTTTTTCTCCTTTGAGGCCGATGTTGTATTTGAGGTTCGTCCCGAAGAGCTTGAGAGACTGAGAGCTGATTTTGAGGTACCTGCTTTTGCAGGGGGAGAGATCCTAGATGGAGCAGTAACTGTTTTTTTTTCGTGGGTTTTGGAGAACCGACCGAGGCCCTTGATTGTAATTCGGGCTCACAACCTGGCGGAAAAGGAAGATCAAGAAGGGATTTTCGGCCGGTAGATCCGGATTCATGGGTCGAGGGTATTTTCGGTGTCTGAGTTGGTCCAACCGCCGCAATTGGTGATGTTGGAGTATCAACTGCTTCCATCGGATCTTGGGTTGAAGGGTGAGCGGAACGAACAGGTGATCTGAGCGAGGTGTGTGGAGCTGGGTGTATATCTGCCATCGTTTGGATTAGGATGGGGCCTAAGTCCTGTGAAGAGCGGGACGGACTTAAGGGCATAGAATGTCAAGCCATAGGGAAGGAGTCCATTGAAGATTCTCGGGGTTCGTCCGAGTCAGCTCCAGAGGCTGCCCTTATTGGTGGTCGATGACCCAGGTGAGGAATCCTTCCTATTACCACTGGTCTTTGGGTCTCGGGGCCGGGTGGATGAACCTTCACTGGTCGATGTTGAGGATTCTTTTAAATAGCGTCTGATGTCTTCAAGTGTCTCACACTGAGCGTCTCTCCCAGCTAGAGCTGCTGGAGAGGAGGAGGCGGGGGGCTACATTGGTTATCTCGGTGAGAGCGATGCTTCGACTACATATTCTGAATGTTTTCGACGCTGCGAGTAGATCTAGGGTGAAGTGCTTCAGGCTGGTCGGTTTCGTCCAGCGTCACGTAAAACGCCAGAGAAGAGCCGGCCGAGTGCCGAGGTTTGTGCTCAGACACGCTGGCGGGCCTCTCTTATATCTAGACGTAGGGAGTCGCGCAAAGCGAGCACTTCCTTTTCATTTATAGGCATTTATAGGAAAATAAAAAATGGAGAGGATCACTTAAGGCAGATATAATGAACTAGCAAGAGATGTTAAAAAGTTAATTAGAGTAGCAAGGAGAAATTATGAAATTAAAGTGGCAAAGAGGGCAAAGGAAGATCCTAAAAGTTTTTATCAATTATACAAAACTAAGGTTAGAGATAAAATAGGCCCACTTATAGATTCCAATGGAGAATTAGTGAGTGATAGGGACTCAATGGCTGGAATGCTAAATGATTTTTTTCTCTCAGTATTTACACAGGAGGATACTCTAAATATACCTGAGGTGTCAATGATCTTTCGGGGTAATGATGAAGAGAAATTAAAGGATATCTTGATCACAAAGGAGATTGATAAAATCAAAAGTAGTAAAGCACCCGGTCCTGATGAGGTCTTTCCTAGAATTTTGAAAGAATGTAAGGATGTGTTAAGTGAGCCCCTAGCATGCATCTTTAGAAAATCATTGGAGAGTGGCATTGTGCCAGTGGCATGGAAGAAAGCCAATGTGATACCTATATTTAAGAAAGGGGATAAAACAAATATGTCTAATTACAGACCAGTAAGTTTGACATCAGTGGTAGGGAAAATGATGGAATCTAATATAGCAAGGAATATTAGAGATCACTTGGATAAGCATAAGTTGATAAAAGAATCACAGCATGGCTTTAGTAAGGGTAAATCCTGTCTGACTAATTTGCTGTCTTTTTATAGTAAGGTGTATGAAGCAGCAGATAATGATGAAAACTATGATATTTTATACTTGGACTTTAGTAAGGCTTTTGATCGAGTGCCACACTTACGACTTCTCAGCAAAGGTAAAGCACACAGGATCGATGGCAGTATATTTAGGTGGATTCAGTCATGGCTTGGTGACAGACAGCAAAGAGTTAGTATAGATGGAGTTAAATCTGAGTGGGGGTGTGTTAGCAGTGGAGTTGCGCAGGGATCTGTTTTGGGTCCCTTGCTATTCTTAATTTATATTAATGATCTTCACATAGGTATAAGTAGTGACCCGAGTAAATTTGCTGATGATACTAAGCTAGGTAGGGCCATTAGGGCTGATTCTGATGCTGTTGTAATGCAGGAGGAATTGACCATTCTGTCCAATTGGGCCGAGAAATGGCAAATGAAGTTTAACATAGACAAATGTTACTTAGTATAGGTAGAAATAATCCATTGAATAGTTATAAATTAAATAGGAGAATTTTAGGGAGGACCGATTGTGAGAGGGACCTGGGTATTTTGGTAAGTTCAGACCTTGGTCCTAAAAAGCAATGCCTAAATGTTAAGAATAAAGCTAATAGGATATTGGGATTCATTAGGAGGAGTGTAAGCAATAAGAGTGCTGAAGTCCTTCTAAAACTGTATCTGGCGCTAGTTAGGCCTCATTTAGACTATGCAGTACAATTTTGGTCACCATATTATAGGAAGGATATTGATTTGCTTGAGTCTGTGCAGAGAAGGATGACAAAGATGATTGGTGGGCTAAGGAACTTACCTTATGGTGAAAGGCTCAGAAAACTAAATCTACATACATTGGAAAGGAGAAGAGTCAGAGGGCAATTGATTGAAGTCTTCAAATGGGTAAAAGGATATAATAAAGGGGATCTGGGTAAGGTTCTTATACTTAGTGAACATGACAGGACACGAAGCAATGGGTTTAAGCTTGATAAGTATAGGTTTAGGAAGGAGATTGGGAGGAATTGGGTTACAAATCGTGTGGTAGATGAATGGAATAGGCTCACTAGACATGTGATAGAAGCCTCCTCTCTGGGTAGTTTTAAGAATAGATTAGATAAATATATGGATGAAGCTGCTGGATGGGACTGACTTTTTTTTATGTACATATGTATATATTTTTCTAAGGAGTGGGGAGATTATATTTTGCGGTTGAATGAATGGACATAATCCTCTGGATGCATTTTATGTATATTGTAGATTAGATCTGACGAACTCCTGCTAAGGGTGACAATGTTGATGACTTTTCTCTGGTAAGAAATTTTTTGTGTGTTGACTGGAACAGGAGCTGCCAAGTGTAAGCCATGAATGGTCTTTTGCAGTCTCCTTCTTTTCTTATATAAAAATATAGAGCAGTTTTGACGCAGCACTGTGGGTACCTCCGCAGTTGGCACAGCGGGGTGTTTTGGTGCATTCGGGGCCATGGTAGTCAGAGCTACAATTCACGCAGGAGCGAGGGAGTCGACAGGCACGGCCAACATGTCCAAATTGATTGCAATTGAAGCAGCGTCTGGGTAGTTCGATGTAGGGACTTACCGGGACACGAAGGTACCCAGCTTTAATATACTGCGGCAGTTCTTGTCCTTTAGTTCATTTGAACGGACGACACCTTTGACAAAATTCAGACGCGGATGGGGCGAGACAGTTATTAGAATTTCAGCTATTGTAGATTTTGCCCAAGGTTGTGTTGAGAGTGGGATGACACCTCCACTACGACATCACCACTTCCTCTTGACCACATCCGGCGGGGTTCACCACAGCGGGACACAAAAGATTCATTGACGTCAAACACATCGACTTTTGCAAGTTGGATGTCGGATGATGAATTCATGACAAGAAAGCGAGGATAATCTAGATATGGGTCTACTTCGTTGGAATAGGGGTCCAACGAGCGAGGGAAGGCTAAAAGGGGAGCTAAGGAACGTTTGGCACGAGAACCCTTACGAGAAGGGGAGGTTTTTGGTTTATGGCTAGCCATTGCAAAAAGAAAAAACTTCGCATTCTCCCTCGGGGCTCCCCACCATGGAGGCCTACAAGGGCCCGGCACTACTGCAACTCTAAAATCAGTTACGTCGGGTATGTCCTCTTGGAGAATGGATACGGATCCACCACACCATCTTTTGAAACCTAAGAGGATGCCCGAGTTCTACGCACGAAGAAAAGGGGCCAACGATGGGTTTCTCCTTGGGCATGCGGTAGACAAAGGCAATGGAGATGCCCAGCCTCTTTCACCTTCATGAAAGAACAATTCGGAATCAATCCATTACACGAGCAGAGGTTGGGTATCGATAAGGACCACTAGATAGGTAAAGGAAGAGGGGGAAATAAAGGGCAGTGGAAGAGCGTAATAGAGGAGGAAAGAAAGAAGGGCATGTTAAAAGTATTGTTGGCAGCCCCATGGGTCCCATAAGGGGCCCAGGGCTGACTCCCCCTCGCCACGAGAAGGCCAGAGCCTCTCTGGGAACAACCCCTGAAGAAAAGATCCCAGAGAGGGAGGGGGAACAGTGTGTGGGCAAGGTCTCACCCTGAACGCGTCTTGGCCGCCGAGGGAGACCACATTGATTAATATTACAATTTAAACATTTACATTAAAATAAGAAAAAGTCCAATTGCATCAAAACTATAATGGTCTCCTTTGTTGAGAGCGTCGTACGAGTGTAACAGGACTTTTGCAATACTCGGTGGAAAGAGACTTTCATCAGGGTACCCCATAGGTTCCAGCGTAAGGTAAAACTAGCAGGTTTGAGACCCCGGGTCTTTGAACTGATTTGATTATGCGCACTCATATGCGATTTCTCGCACCCGAGATTTGCCATTGAAGGCCAAGGCAACCGCAGTGAGTCCTTGCTCAACTGAATTAAGCAATTTACTTTATAGTGGGAAGAATAAGACCACCAGGGTTTTAGCTGCGCCTCGTACAAGGAATCTAAATATGACCCTGAGCTTAAAAAAGTCGGGTGACAAATTTCTTCAAAAACCCCATTTCATGAGACCAAAGTTGTGGTTTTTGCATGATTTTGACAGATTCACACCGTCGTCTATCTCAGTGAGGATCTAGTTAGTGTGGGTTCCGAACCACGCGTCAACGGAAGGCTCAGTGCTCGAAAAGAGGTTCGTAAAGGAATCAGCGAAGTTTGAGGGAATTGAAGCCAAACAAGGACACTAGTAGGGAGGTTAAGGAACCCACAATACACAACTCTCCTGAACTAAGCTCCGTTCTATGTCAGCAGGTAACTCGGCCATTAGATGAACACATACCGGGACACTTTATTGTATAAAATAAAACACTTCAAGAGCAGCACAAAACCTAATCAGGTCCCCAGAGTTTGAACGTCCTGTCAAAGGAACAAGTAACGAGATTCCCGTTCGGGTTAATGTCCACATGCATCACCTTTTGACCGTGACCCTCCAGCGATTTGAGAAGTTGAAAGGATCCATGACACCAGAGCTTGACGGAACCATCGTAGGAACAGGTAACGAGATACTGGCCGGCGTTGGGGTCATACGACACTCCGGATATGATGGACGTGTGTGCGGGAATGGTGTAGATTGACCTACGATCTCGCACATCCCAAACGCGAGCTGTGTTGTCCTCGCTACCAGTAACCAAGTGGAAGCCATCTGGAGACCAATCCACAGAGAGAATAGGACCATTGTGCCCACTCAAAAACATTACGCATCGGCCAGTACGTAGGTCCCAGATACGACCGAAAGCATCTAAACCCCCCGTTACACATAAGGCACCATCCTTCTGAAAGCCTATACAGTATACGGGTTTTGAATGACCTTCTTGAAATAAAACTTCCTCACCCATCTGAAGGTCCCACAAGCGCCAGCTGTTGTCATGAACGCAAGAACCAATAAACCTTCCAGAAGGGTGAAACTTAACCCTCGAAATGCGCTTCTCTAACTTGCTTAGTTCGCAGATGGGCTCAGAATTTTTCAAGTTCCATAGAAATACTTTTCCATCTCTACTACTTGATGCCAAATTCAGGGTGGAAGGGTCAGCTGTGAGTGTGGCGCCGGGATGCCACTCGACGCAGTCAATGTAAGCACTATGTCCTCGATAAGAGAGCTTAAGTGCACAGTCAGATACTTCCCACAATTTGGATGATCCACTCCAACTGGATGTGGCCAGTAATTCACCATTGGGACTAAAACTACAATATGAAATTGGTCGCACATCCGCATTTTGACTCCCAATTAAAGTAAAGGAGCGAAGTTTTGATTGAAGCTCCTGTTTCCGGGCTTTTCGTGTAGCATCCGATGTCTCTCGTTCCATTCTCTCCTTCTTCAGTCGCGCTCTTCCACGCGGAACCGAGTAATTAACTATGAACATCCTCGCTTCCTTTAGAGACGCCGGTCCTCTATGGTACCAGGTTTCTTCGGTCGGCACTTGCGATTCCATATCTTCCGATTCATTTGAATCATCACTGCCATAGTCTCTGAACTCGGTGGTTCCCTCCGGTGGCCTCTGCGAGTCTTCTTGGCGGGAAAGGAAATCCTTCAGGCGATTCCTTCGATCGGCAGGACCTTCTCCAAACAAACATATAGGCTCCCCTTTTTGTCTTAGGATTTGCTTCACCTGAAATAGATGAATCGTTAGAATTATGATAAAGAGTAAATAACACAGTGAAAAGGAAAATAAAATTGTGGAAAGGATAAGAAGGAGCACGCAACTTACTTTGGTGAGACACTGAATGAAACGAAAGGTAGTTAGCTACAGATCAGGTGAAGTTGAGATTTGCAAGGCTGACTGGGAGCGGTTATAGTGTATAGACTTTGTAATGGGAGAAGTGAGGCTGAGAAAGAGATGAGTGAAGGACTGAATTTGGAGTCGGTATCGTATGATGGATGTAGGATATGAATGGATGAATGTGAGAGGATGAACTTTTGATATACCTGGAGAGAACGAAAATAGAGAGTGGGTGGTAGGGTTGTGTGCTGAAAGGAACTTCTGTATAACAAATACATTCTTTCAGGCAAAGGACGTGCACAAATGCATATGACTATGCTGGTGCTAAGATGTTTTTGTTTTTTCCATAGTTCCTATCTTGTGACTGAATACAAGGGCATAGATCACTGTACTCAATCTCAAACCTAATAATAGACATTAAAATGTAAAAAATAAGTACCCCCCCTTAAAAAAATCAGCAAGAAGCACGCTCCCGCATCGGGGAGAGGCCTACCTCCCTGCGGCGCAGGAACACTCAACCAACACCAAAGAGATTCAAATAAAGTGTAAGAGGCCAGCCTTCTCCAAGAGTCAGCTAGTCCCATAAGTCTATGTGAACCTACCAGTCCCGAGTACAAGGGACAAGTGGTAGCAACCCGACTTAAGGCAGTACCAGGACAGGTAATGAGTGCGAAAATTACCCAGACTGGGACATTCAACAAGAATGTGTGGAACAGTCTGGGGGACAACGCAATCGTCCCCACCAGTGAACTCACTTAAAAATATTTCCATCAATCCCCTGCACTATTAAAAAGTCATAATTGTGACACCCTGTGGAAAGCCTTACTAAATCCAAATAAATAATATCCTAATTCTCATCTCTATCGACAGCATCATACACCTTTCTATAAAAAGACAATAAATTAGTCACACACAATTTATCCCTAGTAAAGCCGTGTTAAGATTCCTTAATTTATCTAAGTGATCCCTAATAAATTTCACTATTATATATTCTATAGTTTTCTGCACCAATGATGTCAAACTCACTGGACGGTAATTTAGCATAATTGTTTTATCCCCCTTCTTAAATAACGGGCATTACATTATCTTTCTTCCGGCTGTTGCTACAATGCTAGTTTCTAAAAAAAATTCTAAATAGGCTTGCTAAGGGTTCGCTTAACACATCTTTACATTTTTTTCAAAATCCTAGAAAAAACTTCATCTAGGCCCAGTTCTTTACTAAATTTAAATCTGTTTCTTTTGAGACTATCTCCTTTATAATTAAAATATTCTATAATTTCTCCTCATTATCCCTAAAGATAAAGGTCCCCTTAGGTATAATAATTTGCTTGAATGTAAATACTGAAAGAAAATACTTATTCAACATCCTAGCCATTGCATCACCATCACTTACCATCTGTAGTTTTAAATGGGCCTATATTATTTCTAGTCTTAGTTCTGTATAATTGAAAGAAATAATTAACTGTTTAATCATTGTCTCATATTCCTGATCAACACCATTTCTTTCTACCTGAGGGTTATCTTCCCTCTTGCCTGTTCTCTGAAATCACATTTCCTGACCTGAACTCACTCGCTAGTCTCTAAACAACCGTCTCTGTGTACCTCCTCAGACCATTATATTCGGCTTTTAACCTTATTTATTCACAATGGTCTTTATTTAACAGATTTCCCCAAACTCTGTATCGCTAATACCTTCTTCCCTATTTTTTAGAACTAAATCCAATATATTATCACCCTTAGTGGGTTGGTTTATAACCTTAGAAAATTATCCTGTACCATATTAAAAATCTCCTCAATCCCCTGATCATGTACAAGAGCTTCCCAGTCTATATTTCTATAATTAAAATTACCCATTATACATACATGTTTACTTCTATATGCATGTTCTATCTCCTGCTACAGAGTACATGAAGCTTCCTTACTAAGATTTGGTGGTCTATATAATAATCCTATAAGTTAATCCTTTCCATCCTTAATATCAATCCATAATGACTGCATGTTAGCATCTGCTTTAAATGTAGTATTTTCACTACACTCGAGATTCTCTCTTGTAACAATAATCACCCTATTCCTTTCCTCCTTTTTCTATCTCTATGAAACATTATAACCATCAATCTGGACCTCGGGTCTAAAGTTCTTTCCTGCCAAATCAATCCATAACTCTATTATGGCAATAACACAAACATTCTCTACACTCACTCACCCTCTTAACAAATCCACCTTATTTCTTATGCTACTACTCTTTGTGTAGTAGATTCTGAATGTATCACTTTTTTATAGTCTTATCATTACTACACTCTATCTTTCTAGTCCTCTGCTCATTCCTCCACCTGTTGCTCTCCAAATTCATCCGAATGCCCTCACTCCACCCTTAACCTGACACCCTCTACCTATACTTCCCTCAAAACTTTCACACCCTTTCAAGTGCAACCCATCCAATGCACACAATTACTCCCTTTCAAAAACTTAATCCCACTCCATGTATCCCAAAACAATAGTCCTATACTATCATCATACAATACTTTCTCATTTATCCCAATCGCACACTGCCTACTCTAGGCCTTGATAAAATTCCTGACAAAACACATTTAACATAACATAACATAACAAACTTAAAGTTCTACTTTTTCAGCACATGCTATTAAAACGTATTTTTCCATTGTGTGCAGGTGTGGTGAAATGGAAATGAAAAGAATTGAGATTTCTGCTCTCCTGTGCGTGGGCCAAAACAAGACAACATTAAGTGGCTCAATGTCAGCCAAATGAATGTCCACAGTCACAAAGAGGCTCAAGAAGGGGGAAGGCATCAAAGGTCAACCTTGTTCAGGCAGACTTCAAGTTGTCAACCGTTTGACTGTGAGAAAGGCCTTTGAAAGTTCTCCGAAGCTCAAAATGACTGCACTCACAACGAAGATCTCGGTGGCCACAATATCCAGTGCCATCAATGAGGAGGGCTGCAATAACTTGAGGTATCGAGAGGCCTCTGCTCACTGACTGTATGCAAGAACGTTGGGAAAGCTGTCATCGCCTTCTCAACGACTTGAAGAGTCAAGGCAATAAAAAAAAAAAATAGGAAAAAATATTCATGGCCGATCTCATCATCAACAAGCAGAATGACTGTGTGATAAGCTTCGACCAGGAAGTCACTGAGGTCCACTATGTGTCCATGACCAAGCACCTGGCCTCTGTGATGAGGTGCTGCTAGTGTGGCTTACGGCCAGTTACAGGCTTACAGTGGCGGAATACAGGGACATCTTGGCCATGAAAGTCCTGCCCAAGGTGAGAAAGATCACAAAGGTGGCTATGTCTTACAGCAGGATGCTGCCCCAGCCCACAGGAACAAGACTGTGCAAGAGTTGTTGGGGTCGTACCTGAACTTCTTGTCAAAGGAATTTTGGTTGGTGCAGTCGCTCAATCTTAATCCTTTTGACTACAGTGCATGGGCGCATGTCAAGGGAAGGGTTTATAATGTCCGCCAAAGCAGAGTCGATGAGCTGAAGTCCTCCATCAGCTGCATGTGGGCCAGCATGAGGAATGACTTCATCTGCAATGTGTGAGTGGCATTTAGGTCTCGCCTGGAGCATGTGCTCAACATCGAGAGCTAGCCACCTTGATTATTACAATATAAACATACTTATATGTTAAAGCAATAAAAATATGTGTAACTGCATCAAAACTATCATTGTGTCCTTTGTTTAGTGCATTGTAATAAGTGTAACAAGACTTTTGTAATGCCTGGTTTCTCAACCCTTTTCACTGTGGCTTCCTTTCACTTTTCTCCCCAAATCACCCCTTCCCAAAAAGGTTTATTACAAAATTGACAATCAAATTATGTTATATTTTGCTAGATTTTTGTGATATATTAATGTATTTTTCATATTAAAATTGAAAGTATTTGTATCTCTAATTGTATTTTTGAATATAAAAATGGAAAGTAATTGTATTTGACCTCACAAAAATTGTATCAGATCTCAATGAAAGGGGTGGCATTGTTTATTTTCAGGCAGTTGACGAATCTGAGGTTGTGTCACTGACAATGCACATCTAGTCACTTCCGGTTCTTATTTTTGATTTGGATGGAGAAATCAGACTCACATAAATAAGTAGTTGAAAAAGGCAAGAGTAATTGAAGTGCAATTTCACTAACTTTTGGATATGACTGAAACAATGAACACTAGAATACATTCAGAGATCCTTTTTGAGAATCATTTTTGAGATCAAGGAATTCGTCCTTAACATCATTTGGAATGATAGTAATATCAAGAATGGATTTCTTACGAACTTCCCTTCTTCCCCCTCTAATTCTGGGAACTACATTTTAAGTTAACTACTAATGATCTAAGATGCTGAATAACTACACTTTTAAGTAATGGGTCAAGGAGACAATCTTCATTCTCATCAAGAACAATTGAAAGGTCTTCAAACATGGCAACATTGACAGTACCAATTTTCCTTTGCCAATTTTGGAGCCTGGCAAAAAATACACAAAGACAATCCATCGGGTGAAACACATTTCTTTCCTTGACCTGTAGCCTGAGATTCAACCTATTTCACTGCTCAAATATATCTGTTAAGTATGCAAGATGTGGCTCCCACAAAACCTTGTTGAGTTCACTCAAGAGATCATCTTTCCCTTGCATTTCCAAGAACAAATTAACCTCTATCAAAAGTTCAAACAGTTGATTCACAACATTTCCTTTTGAAAGCAGGCGCACTTTGGATTAAACGAGAAGAACTTCATGCTCTGAATCTGTCTCTACAAAGGTTCTGGAAAAGGTGAGTCTTCAGATCTGCAGCTTTCGCAAAATTGACACATTTGACCACTATATTTAGGATCTTGCAAAGTTCATCAAGGAGGGTTTTCAACGCCAATGCAAAATGATGGATCAACCATCTATGATGGTTGAATTTTACCATTAACCATACAGTCATGCGTTTCTTTAATTGTACCATTAATTATAATGAGACTGTTAAAATTTTATTGTCAGTGTAAGCAATTAAAAAGGAAAATTTTCTTCTCCCAGGACAGAATGAGAGATGCAAGTTTCTTCAAAATGCAGATTCCCAACATTATTTAGAAAAGTATAATTTCTAGCAGCTCACCATGGGCCTCCTAAATTCTTGATATGGCACCCTTGGGGGTCATGTCCCCCAGGTTGAGTGAGAACCACTGATCTAGACACTTATTCTTCCGACCTAGTTTTCCTTATCTCATTCACTCCCACATGTAAAACAACAACTGCATCCCTTTCAGTTCCATCCACTATCTTTTCAATTTTCTCACTCACATCCGCTACACATGAACCTGGCAAACCAACCCTCTTCCTCCTCTTGTGCTCACATTCACAATTTTTGCCTAAATACCTAACCTATTAATCAACCACCACAAGCATTTCCAGCACTTCACTTGGGTCTACTATCCCTACCCCCTTAACTCTGGCATCCCTACTTCAATCTGGAAAAGGAGATTGCTTCACCAGCTACCCAATTCCTTCCTCCCTTTACGATCCTCTACTAACTACTATCTCCATTAATCCTAGTCATAGCTAATGTAAATGGGCTAACCTTATGATCCTCAGAATTCCCCCTGGGTCTAGAGCCGAGAATCCTTCTAAGCTCAGTGACTAACTCTTCTAACATCGCTATTCTTTCCAAATCCCACATTCTTCCCTCTTCTAACTCCCCCCAAATATAACACAAACAGTCCCTTCTTCTATTCCACATCCAGCACAAATATTACGAGGCTCATCCTCAGCCATCCACCTTTCTCTCACCTCAATGTACTCAAACATTTTAACCCAATATATAAAAAATAAATATCTTTGACATTATTTTTTAATATTTTTAAAAAAATTTGCAAGCCTATCTGGCGACTACCCATTTGGGCACAAGTTGCTGCACTCATGACAGCCTAGCACTAGGCTACTTTAAAATAAGAATATGCAAAAAACAACAATAAAAAAAGGGAAAATGGCAACAAGGAGGAAGCAAGCTCCTGCGTCAGGGGGAGGTCCCCCTCCCCCCATGCAGGAATGTGCAACCTATAAAGAAAACAACAAAAATGCCTAGTTAAATAAAGGGGAGAAGGCCGGCCTCCCCCCAAAAGTCTACAAGTCCACCAGTCAATGTGCACAAACTTGTCCCAGGTACAAGGGACAGGCGGTAGCGACCCCGCCCATCCCGGTACCAGGACAGGTAACGTGTGCAGAGATCGCCCAGAATGGGACATTCAACAAGAATGTGCCGAACAGTCTGGGGGATGACGCAGTCATCACAATAGGGCGCTGGCGAGTGCTCCATTAAATGGCGGTGCATCCCGCGAGTGTGCCCAATTCGGAGATGACAGAAAGCAACCTGAAGCCTTCGTGGCATTGGGGGGTAGGTCCATGGGAACAGTCGTGGCGTCTTTGACATTAAAAAAAGAGGAAGAAATACACTTATGAAAGTGATAGAGCAGGACACCAAATCACTTTAAAGAACACTAACTCAATATATAAATTAACTTGGGTATCTAGCAAGGTGACCAGTGATCCAAAACAAGGTCAACAGACCTAAGTCGCTTGCTCTCAATTATTCTGACTTATGACCTTCAAAACTTTGAAACAAGTGAGGCAATTTGACCCATAGTTTACTTTTAATAATTCCTCGACTAACTTTGCGGAACACCTTGGCAATTATATCATTCAAAAGAATGTAAAAGAACAAAGGGTATTAGAATCGACCAAATAGTTATGATGTTATTGAAACCTTGGAAAAGTAAAATGTTTACCATCCTGGGCCAACATAACTTATAGTCTCGTGCAAATGACAAAAAAATAGCACATTATCACAACCAAACAACAGTTTTATATTCCCAACAAAGAACAATTTCTAAACACAAATGTATTTTTCACACATACTATTTCACAGGCAAATCAAATTATCTCTTCAAACTTATGATGTATATCAAATTCTACAGTTTCTTCAAATGCAACCTTGTAGGAGAAAGCCAGGGAAAGCTCTAGTTCAGATACCCCATTAATCAATAGGTCCCCAATGAGAAATAATGGCATCTTAACCAAGTGATGATCTGTGGTAAAACCTATACCATTAAAAAAACATTCTCTCATTGGTTTTTGCTTTAAATTCAATTAAAAAAAAGAACCTCACTCACTCTTTCCAAGGTCCTTAACAGAGTAATAAAATTATGTGCCTCTCAAAGCATTCATGCATCATCAAAATATCATTAATTTACTAATATATCCTAAACTTGAAAATCCATTGCACATTAAATGGTTCCAGAGCCAGTTGCCAAATCAAAGCTGCAGATTGAGAAGTGAAAATGATTTCACACAGTACAGGAAGTCTCCAAGTTATGACAGACCCGACCTACGATAATCCTGTTACGACATGATGTCATATTTATTCATAAGAAATTCAGGTTCTGCATCATAAATATGAACACCCATGTAGGACTAGTTTGTTGTTGTTGGGTGAAGCATAGGAATATGCTATAAGCGGAGAAGATGGCGTGGGTCAGTTCTTGCTAGCTACTATGATTCGTTGTTTTCAAGTTACCTTGTGTTACATTTTTGTTAATTCTTTGTAACTTATTGCCCTTCATTATGGCTCCCAAGCATAAGGTAGATTCTTCTAATGGCAGTGAATCAAAGAAAAGGAAAGCCCTCACGATGGGAAGTGAAATGAGATATCGTAAAGTGTTTGCAAAGATTAATATCCGACTTACAATGAAATCTGGTTTCCAAAATGTTTTAGGAACAGATCTCCGTCGTAAACCAGAGACTCCCTGTATAGAAAGCAGTTATCCTACTCTTATCAGTAATAGGAATTTGATAGGCTAAATTAAGGGGATGCATTGCAGTGGAAGACTTATAGAAGTATGAAAATGGCTTGGAAGGGAGCACAAAGTGGTTAAGTATGGGGAAATTGATGGAGATTAAGGCGACATAGAATTAGTCCTTGGGGTAGGGACCTGTAGGCAGTAGTTGCACTATCACAGAGGAGAATAGGGAGTAAAGCAGTGGACCAAGGAAGTAATACTGGAGGTGTTGATAAAAGATGAGGAAGAAACAGATTGGTAAATGAAAAAATAGTTGGATTCCTAAATTTTAAATAACGACAATGATGGTTTATCTATGCACAACTAAGTTGCCCATACTCTAGGTATTGGCTCTGGTAATCACTAGTGACCTTTGATTGTTCTAAGGCCTATTCACTCCCTCAGCATAACTAATCCAATCCTCCAAAAGCATTCCCAAAGACAGAGGAAACACTTCAGTCCCTGCTATATAGCTTCAGTTAACTACCATAGCTACCAGTGATTTTACCCAGTTGATGCCAGGGCTTGGCAGGCAGGACTCCATTCTATTCTCTCACCATCACACTGAGCCACCACAGGTATTATCATCCAGATAAACTTATAGAAGAATCCTAGAGCTCTCAATCAACACACCTCAAGTTACAAAAGTTAAAACATGGTATAGATTTCTATTTAAAAAAAAGCAAATAAAAATAGAAAAAATAACTTGACAGAAAATTATTTTAAATTTATTAAAATCCTTATCTTACACATTTTCAAAGCACATTATTATAACTTAAAAATTTAGTGAACTTACCTCATGGTCATCAGTTGGCACTGTTATCATACGAGCCCTTCTTTTTCTTTCAAATTCTTCCAACATCTTTTTCTTTTCATCAAGTATTTCTGGCTCATCCAATTCCATATATTCATTAGAGGTTTGAATATTATCAGTTGGAATTGGACTTTTACTATTTTCTGAATCATTATCATTGTTTTGGATTTTATTTTCCAAGGAGCCAAACCAATTTGGCTCATTAGAACCACTATTAAGCTTAATGACATTGTCTTCTGAATCAGACATACTATATATAGATTATATTAATAGAAATCTTGAAACATTTGCCAATTTTTAAAAAAATAAGAACTAGAAAGATAAAAAGTGATAGATGGAGGATATTTGTATTTATTCCTATTAAAATAAGAGGGGTGTGGGACACTGTAATCTATGTATGAAGGGATGATAGAGTATGCTTGATTGATGATTTGTTTAAGAAAGTTCAAAGAGCTTTAATCACCTACTGTAAGGGCCTAGGAAATGGGAGCGGAGATGGTCATATGGGATAATTTGGATAAGGAATTAATGAGGGCACAATTGAACAATAAAACACAAGGTAGCAGAATAGTGAGACATGAAGTTATTTATACAACCTAAGGGAACTTAATATTATATACCTACTAAAACAAATCACTTTTGGCGCATACACAAAAACAATAGAAAAAAAAAACATCTGGCCAAAAGGCCATCTGGCAAGTGTTCCTTGAGAAGGAAGTGATAAAGTTCAAAAGTAGTGTGGTGATCATAATAAAGTGTCAATACTTTTCTCTAGGCTTTATTCAACTAACAAAACATTAATACAGTCTAAAAATAAAAGAGAAACAATATAAGTAAACATACCCATTCTAATCAGGCTAACAAGCACAATTATTATAAGTAAACAAAATAATGTAGTGTAATCCATTAGGCAATTATACATATAAGCTTACATGAAGCTTAGATCACCACATTCTCCCCTCTTGAAGAATCATTGTTCTATATAGCAAAGAGGCTTGTGGCGTTCCTGCATAGATTGGCGCAGTTGTTCTGGGCAAGCATGCTTGGGGTGGAGGATTCATCCCTATGTTGAAGATTAGCTGGAGCACCAGATACCAAGGCCAGAAGAGAATCCACCTTCATATCTCCTTCCTTGATGGATATACTCTGATCACCTGCAGCATTGGAAGAATTCAACTCAGATGACTAGGTACTGGAAGAATCTCCACCAAACCAGTCTCTGTAGAAGGATCGACGTTGAAATCCTCTTACCTCTCATATAATGATACATCACCAGTCGGAGCCAAGTCATGCACTGAAATCGTTGATTCGCGTCCAGCGGCAAATCTTACATGAGCGTATAGTGAGTTTGCCTCTAACAAATGAACCTCATCAATGAGGGGTTCATATATACTGGCGCGAATGTGACATTGTAGTAAGACGGGTCCAGGAACAGATAACCAAGTTGGCAAAGAATGGCCACTGGGAGATCAACGCTGGTGCGAGAAGAGCCTCTCATGTGGCAGAGCATTGATGGATGTGCAGAGCAGAGATCTAATAGAATGAAGGGCATCAGGCAGCACTGTTTCACATTGACATTCTTGAAAGTTCTTGGATGCCAGAGCAAGGGTTATGTGCTTCCAGATTATAGCATTATACCTCTCACATTGGCCATTCCCTTGAGGATTATAAGGTGTTCAACTAGTGGCGATGCCTAGATTGTGCAAGAATTCCCATAGATCCTTGACCATAAACGAGGATCTGCGATCAGAATGCAGGTAAAAAGGCATACCAAATATGCAAAAATCTGATTTAGACAATCGATTATAGTATTAGTAGTCATGTTCTGACAGGTAAATGCAAATGGAAAATGAGAATACTCATACACCACCGTGAGCATATAGCAGTTTCTGGATTTTGAAGGCATTTTAGTTTTTTTAATATCTCATCTAGGGCATAAGTCACCGTATTCATCCTAGCCTAAATCTAGGCTATATTCCTCCCCCCCCCCAAAAAAAATACAAACAGAAAAAACAAATTGAAAAAATATAAAGCAAGCTCCATCGATGGGGGAAGGCCCGCCCGCCCTCCTGCAGCAAAGAAGCATGCAATCCATAGTCAAATATTAAATAAGGGGGAGAAGGCTGGCCTCCTCCAAAATGTCTAAAAGTCCACAGGTCGGTGTGCACTGCATCTGTCCTGAGTACAAGGGACAGGTGGTAACGACCCCGCCCATCCCGGTACTGCAACAGGTAAAGTGCGTGAAGATCACCCGGACTGGGACATTCGACAAGAATGTGCTTAATAGTCTGGGGGACAATGCAGTCATCACAATAGGGCGCAGAGAACACTTCATCCAATGATGACAGAAAGCGACCTGAAGCTGTAGCGGCATTGGATGATAGGTCCATGGGAAGTCATGGCGCAATAGCATGCAACTTTAAGTTCCCATGGACCATCTCCCATCTTCTTTGCCAAGCAGTTTGAAGAAATGCCCGTATTCCTGCCATGTAGTCTGTGTGCAGAAGAGCAAAATGCTGGTCCGGTCCTTGCAGAAGATAATCTCGACATCCACCTGGCTCGCCAAAACCGTGGCGTCACGGATATCGCGAATCAGGGGATGCAAAGATTCCAATGCCCCAAGAGCACTCACGGCAATTTGTGAGTCACTATAGATCACAATCCGGTCTCCGAACCTGGCACATCGCGTAATCTCCTGTACTGAGTGGTGTATTGCCATCAACTAAGCTGTGAAGATAGACGCAGCACCTGGCAGAGCTCTGCTGACTTCAAACAGAGGGAATACAGTGTGGAAACCAACCCCCTTTTCGGACTTGGAGCCATCCGTATACATTGGCACGGTTCCAGCGTGACACGAGATGTGCTCCCAAAATGCTGAATGCAATACTCTTGGCGCTGTACAAGCTTTGGAAGCAGAAGCGTGGTGACAAATAGACAACGGTGGTACCCTCCAGGGTGGCATTCTGGGCAGAACCAGGGGCAACACCGGCCTGAGAGCTATATCTAGCTCTCAAACGAGTTTCATAACCCTAAACCCTAAAGAGCTAAGGGTATGATTTGCGCCTCTTGGCGGCATAGGCACCGGCGAGATCAGCTGCGGATGCTTTGAGAGCCGTTGAGTTTGAGGGTAGAGGTCCCTTGAAATCCAGACTAAGACATTCAAAGGGCTGCATGGCCTTGATAAGGGGAGTTTGGTGGTTTGTAGAACCAAGGATTCAATCAGGCACACTGAGGGCATTCAGAGAACACTCTCCTCACATCTTCCATGGAATAAGGAAGATTTCTCACTCTAACAAAATGAGCAAGTCTCATTGCACCAGGATGGTAAAGTCAAGTGTGGAGCTCAGATAGTTTCTCGTTATTGACAGTAGCTAGACAGTGAGCACATGAGAGAGTGTCTGTAGGAATGTTGTATTTACCAGGACAGTACACTGTGGTCGAGCGAATGTGAGTGCTCTCCTCAATAACACCATCATGTAGCATCTTGTTAATTTCAGACCTTATGAACTTCTTATTATCTCCAAACCTCCGAGATTTTGTTGCAACTGGTTTGCAATGAGGAGCAAGACTTGAAAAGAGACGAGGTGCATCCACCAAAGCAGACAGTACACTGCAAGTGACAGGGTTGGAGTTGGAGATATTTACATCTTTCTTGGATCCACCAAAGTCCACAGTAACACTAGAGTGCTGGCTCATAAAGTCTTGACCAAGAATGACATCACAGCACAAGTCTGGCAGCACAGAAAGCCAGAATCATATATCCTTATATTACAAACAAAGCACCATATTCTGGAAAGGACTTAGTGTCATATATCTTTATATAGCAAACAAAATATTACTTTATCTTAAGTAAATTTAACAAAGAGCCCTATTAGTGATGTTAAGGAAAGAGGGCTTAGAATAGCCATGCAAGAGTGATAAGATCACTTCTCTTCCATCAAGCGCAGAGGTGCCAATTGTTAGGAAGTCATAGGCATTTTGCTCACACGAGTGACAGGTGTCTGGACGTCCCCCATCCCTCTTTGTACCATGTGAGGCCTTTGTTTGTTAACTATATATTGACTGTCCGGATTTTTTTGGTTGCTTGTTTGATTTTTTATTTTTCTTAGGATCGATTAATAATATTTATAAGTGGGACTTATTTATTTTTTCTGATTTCATATATATAGGATTTTTTGTATTTTTTTTTAATAGTAACGAGATCTCCAATTTAATCGCCCCTCTCTATTGTAGATATTTTGTACATTTTTTTGTAAGTAAAGGGACTGTATATACAATCCGTTTCATTCTCCTTTGACTTCTTACATCCGGATTAGTGTAGGAAGCGTGTTGGATCGATTGGGGGATAGTCTAGATTTTCGGCCCGCTACATTTGGTGCCTGAATAGGGACATGAGACTTTGAAACCGGGAGCGTGATGGGATTGGATTGCAGTCCATACCCAATTAGCACAACAAGTAGTTTGATTGATTTTTCCCTCCTCCTATCTTTTTACTAACTTGGGAACAATGGCTGTGGCAGAAACTTTGAATGAAGAAGTAGTGCGATTGAGACTGGAGTTGAGGAAGAAAGAAGAGGAGTGTGAAAACATGAACAAAATGACTAGATGAGCCTTGTAAAACAACACTCAGTTTACGGTTCTCTAAAAAGTCACTTAGCCAGCCCAACAGAGGGTTACCAATGCCAATATGTGACAGTTTGGTTAAGAGCAAGTGATGGTTAACAATGTCAAATGACTCACTAAAATCGAAATACTCCTCAATAACAGCACCAAAATCAAGGTGTTTACTAACATAAATATAGGCAAACAATAGCTGATAAACCTGCATGAAAACCAAACTAAAAGTTTGATAGCAGAGTTAAATGTTCAAGTAGGCATAAAGCTGGGAAACTATTATTCTCTCAATAGTTTTAGAATAGATCGATGTCGAGCTTATAGGCCGGTAGTTGGAAGGGTCTGAATGAATAACCTTCCAAGCAGAGGCAACTTTCATCGAATAAATGCTTTTATTAAAGATAAGGAGCAAGGATAACATAAAGAAAAGGAACAATTCCTGAAAATAATAAGGAAGATTATCGGGACCACAACTAGAAAAGAGTTTCAAATAACTAACTGCTTTTAGAATATTAATAATCTGCAGGGTGATTAGCCATGGAGCCATTATCATTAATCCAACAACCGTTAATTAAGAGAGGACCAACAGATGGTTTCAACACATGATAGGAGAGACTCTTCATAAACAGAAACAACTTGCAGTATGTTTCTTTTATAGAGAATATTTAGGTCTCTGAATTGCAACCAAGCTTGAACAGTAGGTCAGGCTCTATGACCAAAGTGGCTTTTATTGTGTGCTAGGTTCAGATCATGATAGGTTGTGTTGCTCCGTGCTCTCCAGTGTCCCTTTGCTTTGATTTTGCCTATTGGTACTATATAGTCCTTTTACTACTCTAGTTAAAGATCAATTGGTATTTTTTGTATACATTTTGTTTTTTGTGTCAGTGATTCCTGTTCCAAGGTTTGTTTTCATTTTCTAATTCTGTATTTATTTATATATTTGTAGCAGGTGGTATATCCTGTTCTAGGGTTTATTTATATTTATATATTTTTTTAGCTATTTGATCCTGTTTTGTTTCTCCTGCTTTGTCCTCATAGCAATGGTGGGTCATGATGCCAAGAGTAAGCTTGCTGCTTACATTGGATTGAGGGCTAAATCTTCCTCCCTGTGTACTACTTCCTATAAGTTTGTCCTCGATGAAGACGCTATAGCTTGTGGTACTTGTAACAATTGGTGCCACGGTATAAGTGCCTGTTCTGAATTGTCTCCTGTGCTGGTTAGGGAAATAATTCAGTATAGTGATAAGAATGTTTATTTTACTTGCCCCCAGTGTGAGTTTGCTGCCTCGCTCTCTTCACAGGGTTGTTGTGGGGACTTAGTAAAGTCATTTAGCGACTCTATGGCTGAACTTAGTACTGAGGTTGCCGCTTTGTCTGCTAGGGGTAGCCTGGATGACCTCAGAGCACAGCTTGTAAGTCTGGCTGCTGAGGTGTGA
Source organism: Ceratothoa steindachneri (assembly GCA_963969495.1). Lineage (NCBI taxonomy): Eukaryota > Metazoa > Arthropoda > Malacostraca > Isopoda > Cymothoidae > Ceratothoa > Ceratothoa steindachneri. The sequence continues at coordinate 59,777,363 of OZ018327.1, forward strand.
GATCTGTGTGCCAGTGTAGCTTCAAGCACTGGATCCTCTATTTCCAGGGAGGAAGTGTTACAGGCCATTAAGGAGGAAGCAAGAGCTTCATGAGAGGGACAAGAGAAGGTAGTGTAGTAATGTTAGGGGGTTGTCTTCTTCAAACTTTGCAAGTGACTTCAGAGAAGTAACTTCTTTCTTGTTCCCTGACATCCCAAATATATTGGTCACTGATACTATCTACATTAGAGGAAATCTAGTTTGCGTTAAAATTTCCAATGATAACCATCGCATGCAACTTTTTTCTAACTCTAAAAGGCTGGATGGTTCTGGATTCTCCTCAGTATATGTAAATAAGGACCTTACTTACAAACAGAGACAGGATATGAAGGAGAAAAGATTTTGTAGGAGTGGTATCAGTGCTACTGTTGGTTCGGCTTTGAGTACTCTTCTGGCTTCTGCACTTTAGGCATCTTCTGTTTTACCTTTTCCGGCTATTGTGATACCTCACCCAAATCTCTCCCCGAGTTGTCTCACTCCGGGTGGATCTGTTCATGCACAAGTGGCAAATTTTGAAGCGAGAATGTAGTTAGGCCTAATTTCATTTCTGTTTTGTTTTGGTTATGTAATTTAAATTGTTTGGTTAATAAAGTTAATTTTATTTCTAATATTTGTTCTAATTTTGGTTTGGGGATTGTTGGGGTAACTGAGACATGGCTTAGTTCTGCTACTTCTTCTTCTGTGGTCACTGTTCCCGGATATACTTTTTACAGAAATGATTCTTCCTCCAATCTGCTTAACATAACATAACATAACATAATTTCACAGATGACAAAAGCCACAAGGGCCTATCAAAGGTCATCCGCATCCGTCAAAACCCACCCACAAAAAGCACCATCACCAGGGGAAGACAAAATCAAAGTCCCCCACAATAAAATATAACAGATGACAAAAGCCACAAGGGCTCATCATAGGTCATCCGAGTCAAACGGCCTCTTTTTTAAGGCACCCAAACTCTCAAGAAAACTACATCCAGAGGATTGCATCCAGAAACAAGGGTATCACCAATCAAGGCTTGTGAAAAAATATTTTCTTAAATCCAACCTACATACCTTGCTTTTTAATTTTCAAGTGGTGACCTCTAGTCCGATTTCCATCATCTAGCTCAAAAAACTTGCCAACATCCAATTTATCTATCGCAGAAAAAAATTTAAACAGCTCAATCATATCCCCTCTCACACACCTCCTTTCAAACGAGAACATATTTAATACCCTCAGTCTATCTATATATTCAAGGTGCCTGAGGGAAGGAATAATCTTTGTTGCCCTCCATTGCACTGACTCAAGAAGGTTAATATCGTGTCTAAAATGTGGGGACCATGCCTGTATGCAGTACTCTAGATGTGGCCTAACATAAGAGTTATAGAGTTTAAGAATAACCTTACTTTTGTAACTGACATTTCTCTTAATGAAACCCAGCACTCTATTTGCCCTATTTCTTGCTTCAATACACTGCTTAGAAAACCTTAATGACTTATCTATTACTACTCCTAGATCTTTCTCAACCTCTACTGAGCTCAGCCAATGCCCATCCATTTCATAGATAAATTCTCTATTATCTTTTCCCATGTTAATAACTTTGCACTTATCAAGGTTAATAGTCATCTGCCACTTCTGAGCCCAAGCTAACAACTTATTTAAGTCACCCTGCACTTTAAAGCTACCTTCAACCTCTTTGACTACAGCTGCCAATTTAGTGTTGTCAGCAAAAATTGACACTGATATTTCACCTTGCCCAAGATCATTTACATAGATTATAAATAATAAAGGGCCTAAAACTGATTCCTGAGGTACGCCACTAATAACATTCCTCCACTTTGACCTCACTCCATTCAGTACAACTCTGTTTCCTATTTTTCAGCCATTCAGTTATCCAATTTAAAGTGTTCCCACATATCCCATGCAGCTTTAATTTATTAACTAGTCTTCTATGTGGAACCTTATCAAAAGCTTTGCTGAAATCTAAGTAGATCACATCAACTTTCTCACCCCTATCTAATTTTTTAGTTACATAATCCTTTAAATCCAGTAAATTAGTTAAACACGATCTACCTTTTCCAAAACCATGCTGAGCATCATTAATTAACCTGCTACTCTCTAGATGATCAGAAATTCCCTTCTTAACCATCTTCTCAAGAATTTTACAGACTATAGAAGTTAAGCTTACCTGTTTAAGTTATTTGGATCCTCTTTGCTTCCCTTTTTAAAAATTGGCACTACATTTGCCAATTTCCAATCATTTGGTATTTCTCCACACTCTAGTGATCTAATAAATATCTTCTCAAGAGCTACTGCAATACTTTCTACACCTTCTTTGAGTATCCTAGAATGAATGTTGTCAGGGTCAGATGCCTTACTAGTATTTAACTGCATTATAAGCCCTTTAATTTCTTCTCTGTCTATATTAATAGAATTTATCACTACTTCCCTTGACCTAGAATTATCATCAATTAATCTAACTGGTTTCTCTTCTGTGAATACTGAAGCAAAATGATCATTAAGGACCTCTACTATTTCCTCATCAGATTCTTTCAAAACCCCTTCATATTTAATAGGCCCTATTTTATCACTGTTAGATTTATTATTGATTCGATAATAGCTAAAGAATTTTTTAGGATCTTTATTATTAACAACATAACATAACATAATTACATGGATGACAAAAGCCACAAGGGCCTATCAAAGGTCATCTGCCTCCGTCAAAACCCACCCACAAAAAGCACCATCACCAGGGAAAGACAAAATCAAAGTCCCCCACAATATAATATAATATATTTTTAGCTAAATTAATTTCTGCTGTCCTTTTGGTCTTCTTAATAATCTTATTTAGTTCATTTCTGGTTGACCTATAATGGTTTAAATTATCTAAACTACTCTCACTTTGTAATATCTGGTATGCCCTTTTTTTCTCTGAAACTTTATTAGCTATTTCTTGATTCCACCATAATGGTTTCCTACATTTCTTCCTAATAGACTTCATCGGGATACACTGTTCCTGAACCATGTTTAATATAGTCTTAAAAATATCCCACATCTCATAAGTATTCTTTCCATGGAATTCTATATCCCACCTAATCTGATTTAGCATGCCGCGTAATTTATCGTAATCTCCCCTATAAAAATTTGGAATTTTCGTGGAGTTTGTCGTTCTACCCTTAACTATTTGCAAATTGAACCGAACCATCTGATGATCACTGTTTCCCAATGATTCCCCTACACTCAATCCTTGAACTAAGTGATCATCATTTGAAAGAATTAGATCTAATATATTAGCACCCCTTGTTAGCTTATTAACAAATTGGGTCAAAAAGTTATCCTCAAAACACTCCATAAACTTACAACTTGCTCTATCTCTTCCTATCATATTTTCCCAATCTACATAAGTTAAATTAAAGTCACCCAGAGTAACTGTATCTTCTTTGCATCCTTTACTTATTTCCCTAATCATTAACTCATTGATGCAATCAGTCTGTCCCGGTGGTCTATAAAAAGCTCCCAGGTGTATTTTCCTATTTTTACCAACCTTAATATCTATCCATAATGATCCGTTCAGATAAGTTATTAGCTTGGACTCACTAGTGGCAAATGACTTTTAACCTTAAAAAATGCAAAGTTCTTAACATGGGAAGGGATAATAGGGAATTTAGCTATGAAATGGATGGGCATTGGCTGAATTCAGTTGAGGATGAGAAGGATTTAGGCATAGTAGTAGATAGGTAACTGAAGTTTTCAAAGCAGTGTATTGAGGCAGAAAATAGAGTAAATAGGGTGCTAGGTTACATTAAAAGAAATGTTAGCTACAAGAATAGGGAGGTTATCCTTAAACTATACAACTCTTATGTCAGGCCACATTTTGATTACTGTATACAAGCATGGTCATCATATTTTAACATAACATAACACAACATAACATAACAACCAGTTAGAGTCATACAAAGGATGGCAACAAAAATAATACCTTCCCTGAAGCACCTTGAATATGAAGATAGATTGAGGGTACTAAATATTTTCTCATTTGAGATTTTTTTTTTTTAAATTTTATGGAGCCCATCTGGCAACTACCCACTTGGGCATAAGTCGCCGAAAAACATGACAGCCTAGAACTAGGCTACTTTAAAGTAAAAATATGAAAACTTAACAATGATATAAATTGGAAAAACTTAACAATCGAAGCAATCTCCAGCAGCGGGGGGAGGTCACCCTCACCCTGGTGAAGGAGAGTGCAACCTACAAACAAAACAATAACAAAAAAAAGGAACCTTAAATAAAGGGGAGAAGGCCGGCCTCCCCCAAAAAGTCAATAAGTCCACCAGTCATGGTGCACGCACTCGTCCCGAGTACAAGGGACAGGCGGTAGCGACCCCGCCCATCCCGGTACCGAGACAGGTATCGTGCGCGAAGATCACCCAGACTGGGACATTCGACAAGAATATGCCGAACAGTCTGGGGGACGACGCAGTCGTTGCAATAGGGCGCATGCGAGCGCTCCATCAAGTAGCGATGCGTCACACGAGTGTGTCCGATTCGAAGACGACAGAAAGCAACCTGAAGCCACCGCGGCATTGGGGGATAGGTCCATGGGAACAGTCGCGGCGCAATGGCACGTTATAAGTTCCCTTCGACCGTCTCCCATCTTCTTTGCCAAGCAGTCCGAAGAGCTGCCCACATTCCTGCCATGTAGTCGGTGTGAGGAAGAGCGAAACGCTCGTCCGGTCGCAGGGTCCTCGCGGACTCTTTGGCGCCCTCATCGGCGCGCTCATTCCCCGCAATTCCTACATGTCCAGGAACCCAGCAGAAGATAATCTCGACATTTGCCCGGCTCACCAAAACCGTGGCGTCACGGATATCGCGAACCAGGGGATGCGGAGATTCCAATGCCCCGAGAGCACTCAGGGCGCTTTGTGAGTCGCTATAGATCACAATCCGGTCTCCGAACCGGGCACGTCGCGTAATCTCCCGTACCGAGTAGTGTATTGCCACCAGCTCGGCCGTGAAGACAGACGCAGCGCCTGGTAGAGCCCCGCTGACTTCAAACAGAGGGGATACGGCGTGGAAGCCGACCCCCTCTTGGGACTTGGAGCCATCCGTATACACTGGCACGGTTCCAGCGTGACACGATGTGTGCTCCAAAAAGGTCGAACGCAATACTCCCAGAGCAGTACAAGCTTTGGGAGCAGAGGCGTGGCGACAAATAGCCAAATGTGGTACCCTCCAGGGTGGCGTCCTGGGCAAAACCAGGGGCGCCACCGGCCCGAGAGCGATATCTACCTCTCGAAGGAGTTTCCTGGCCCTAAACACAAAAGGCTTAGGGTATGACTGGCGTCTCTCGACGGCATAGGCACCATCGAGATCAGCTGCGGATGCAGTGAGAGCTGTTGGCGACTGAGGGAGGCGCTGGGCTCGCGCGTACAGTCGAGTGATACACTGCACGCGGCGCAGAGCGAGTGGCATCTCCCCAGCATCGACCAACAGGCTCTCAATGGGGGAAGTGAGGAAGGCACCGGTCGCAAGGCAAAGGCCGGTGTGGTGGATCGAATCCACCTTCCGCAATAAACGCTCGGCTGCGGATGCATAAAACTCGCATCCGTAGTCGAGCTTCGAGCGAACAAAGGATCGATAAAAAAGTAAGGCAGTAGCCCTATCAGCGCCCCAAGCGCTGAACGTCACGGAACGGAGAATGTCCATGGCGCGGGTACAAGAGACCCTAAGGCTGCCAATATGAGCCTCCCAGGTGAGGTGTCGGTCGAATACAAGACCAAGGAAACGGTGCGACTCAACCACATCCAGGCGCACCCCATTAAGAAACAAATCTGGGTCGGGGTGAAGCCGTGGATGGCGGCAGAAGTGCACCACCTTAGTCTTGGCCAAAGAAAACCGAAACCTGTGCGCTTCGGCATAGCGAGAGACGCGGTTCAATGCCTGTTGGAGTCGACGCTCCAGAGTTGGCATCTGGGCCGCGCCAAAAGAGATCGAAAGGTCGTCCACGTAGAGCGTAGCGAGAACATCTTCCGGCAGCACCGAGGTGATGCCGTTGATGCTCAGGGCAAAGAGTGTGACACTGAGGACATTTCCCTGCGGGACACCCTCTTCCTGCTCCTTTGGGCCGGAGAGGGCTCCCCCCACCCGTACGCGGAATCGACGATCTCGCAAAAATTCAGATATAAAAATTGGGAGGCGTCCCCTCGCCCCCATCGTGTGGAGAGTCTCCATGATACCGTATCGCCATGCGGTATCATAGGCCTTCTCCAGATCGAAAAACACTGTGGCGTAGTGCTGTCTACGAAGGAAAGCCTCGCAGACGGCATTTTTCAGTCGGAGCAGAGCATCCGACGTGGAGTGGAACTTGTGGAAGCCGCACTGTGCGGAAGACAGATGGCCTCGGCTGTCCAGGAAAAAGGCTAATCTAACATTTACCAATTTCTCCATCAACTTGCACACGCAAGAGGTTAGAGAGATTGGACGGAAACCGGTCGGAGTAGAGTGATCTCTCCCCGGTTTGCGAAAGGCAAGCACAGTAGCGATTCGCCAGGAGTCTGGGAGAAGACCTTCCACCCAGATCCTGTTGAACAAATCTAACAGAAAGGCCATGCCTCGCTCACCTAGGTGTCGAAGCATGGCATACGGGACATCGTCCGGACCATGGGCGGTGTCCGCGCACGAAGCGAGAGCGGAACGCAACTCGCTTACAGTAAACTTGTCGTTGAAGGGTTCTCCGCCTCTGGAGGTAAAGTCCAGCCGGCGGCCTACCGCGACATCACGACGTGCATTGAATGCTGGCGGAGCAGCATCACGGCTAGAGAATGCAGAAAAAGCGGTCGCGAAGGATTCCGCGACGGACGCGGGGTCCGAGATTGCGGTCCCATTCTCCTGGAGAACGGGAGGGGGGTCCTGCGAGAACTTGCCCCGAATCCTTTTGACTCGCTTCCACACCTCAGCTAAAGGGGTCTTCCCGTTAAGTGAAGACACGTATGCCCGCCAAGAAGAGCGGCGGGCGTGCTTCGAAATATACCGGAACCTAGCCCTAGCCCGACGAAATTCAGCGACAGTGAAATCGTTCGGGCGGCGCTTATAGCGCATGTAGGCATAACGCTTCTGTTTGAGGGCCGTCTCACACTCGGCCGACCACCACGGGAGCGGTCGGCGTGCAAAACGGCCAGACGTCCTAGGAATAGTAGTCAGGCCCACGGCGATGAGGTTGTCGGAGAAGAACTCTACTGACCTAAACTCCTCGACTGAGATAGAGAATTAAGTCATTTCCTGAAATTCAGGCCACCGCGCCTGCGCCAAGCACCACCGAGGTGGTCTCTCAGGCGGCAGTTGCCCTGAAAATGATATTTGAATGGGAAAGTGATCACTACCATGGAGGTCATCGACCACCCCCCAATCAAAATCAGGCTGTGCATCCGAAGAGCACAAAGATAGGTCAAGGCAAGAAAATGAAGCGGTTCTCGGACAGTGATGCGTAAACTAATCCACGTTTAGGACACCCATCTCAAGCTCTTCGATCAGATCGGCAAGGACTTGTCCCCTGGGATTTATGGTGTAATCTCCCCAGAGAGGATGCCTGCCGTTCAGATCTCCAAGCAAGAGATAAGGCCTCGGCAACCGTGCCACGACGCGGCGGAAGTCCCCGGCGTCGAAGTCAGCTGACGGTGGAATGTACGCAGAAATGATAGTATACCTCCTATCCAGGTGCAGCTGCACAGCCACTGCCTGAAAGGAGGTATCTAAAGAGAAAGGGAGAACGGAGACATCATGCCGGGTGTAAACCGTACATCCCCCAGCCCGGCCATCCCGCGGTGGTGGGGTCGCAAGACCCTTATACCCCGGGAGGGCAGGCAGGGGGCACGCGCCTAGCATGGTCTCCTGCAAAAAAATAGCTAACGGGGAACGGGACGAGGCGAGCCTCCGCAGCTCCTCCCAGCTGGCCCGGAGTCCATGGCAATTCCATTGAAGGAATATGCCCTCCAGGCCTAGCTCGGAGGAGACGCGGGGGCCCTCCTCGAATTGAAGACCCTCACGGGAATGGCCGTACGCTTCCCGGGGGCAGAACCCCGGGCGCTGTTGGCCGGACAAAGCGCTGGAGGCGCTGTCGCCTTCGAGGACTTATTGGGGGAGGTTGGGCTCGCCATGCGAGTCTTTTCCTCCCTCCGCCTCGAAACCAAAGGCGGGCGCTGCGGCTTCGGAGGAGGGGGGCCCTCTTTTCGAGGAACCACCGTCTCCGAGCCACTCGCTCCACCTCTGGGCGTGGGCAAAGGAGCTGAAGCTCCTTTGTTGCTGTCCTCCTTTCGGGGGACAGCTTTAGGAACCCCCGAAGATGGCCTAGCGACCATCTTCAGGGGTGTTGCCTCCTGTGAGTCTAACGACTCTGTGGAGGCGCGTGGCCGTTTCGCCTTGCGGGAAACGGTCACGCTGGGGGAAGAGGGGGGAGCCCTGGTTTTAGCCGGGGCTGGGTATGAACCCTTTTTGCCACCAGCTTTACCAGGGGAGCGCCCGGGTTGGGTAGAGCCTGCAGAAGGGCTCCGAATGGGCGCGGAAACAACCGTGCTCGTTGGCCTGGATGGGCCAGGAGCAGAGGGTGCCTTTCGAACTACTGAGGCATATGACGTCCCAGGCAGAGCTGGGCGCGCCATGACCAAGTCCTTAGCCTCGCGGAATGAGAGTCTATCCTGGGCCTGAACGGCCAGGATTTCTTTCTCCAGGAGATATGCACCACATTGCTTCGAAGAAGCAGGGTGCGGCTCTCCGCAATTGACACACTTGGCCACACACGATTTGGACTTATCGTGTGCGACCTTGGAGCAATTTACACAGACTTCCGGTGACCCCGACTTTGCACATCTACATGAGCGATTCGTATGGCCGAAGTGGTGACAGTAATAGCACCGCCGCGGCAGTGGCACGAATGCCTTCACGCGGTAGCGGTACCAACCGGCACGCACCGACTCAGGGAGCTTGTCACAGTCGAACGTGACGAAGAGTGTAGGCGTGGGTCTCGAAGCCCCTCCCTGTTTTCTCATCACACGATCGACCTTGACCGCCCCATGGTCGGCCAGCTCTAGGGTGATGTCCTCAATGGAGTAGTCAACGAGTTCCCTCGCATAAACTACTCCTTTCACAAAGTTCATGGTAGAGTGCGGAGTCACACTCACCGGGGTGCCATGAAGTGTCCGAAGAGCACTTATCTTGGCCGCCTCGGCGGGATTCGCCAGAAGGCTGCCGTCCGAGAAACGGGTCACCTTCGGCTCTCTACCAATTGCACTAGCTAATCCTCTCCTCTGATGGATCATGTTGCCCTTGGACAACATGGTGCCATCAGTGGAGCGAATAACGAGGAAGCGTTTGAAGCCAGCGGGCTCAAAAACGCCAGGTAACCTCTGAATGAGGGGCCCCGATGTCATTGAGGCTCCGCCCTGTGCACTCTTGGTATTAGTCTTCTTTGTCAGGGGCTCCGCAACTGGGGGGGCAGAGGGGGCGGATGTGCCAATCTTGGCTTGGTCGCTTGCCAGAGTGGCAGCAGACCCATCCGTCCCCACGGATGGAGAGGAGCCCCGAGTCTTTTTTGTCTTTTTCGGAGAGGAGGGCGGGCAATGAACCCGCTTCTCACCTCCGCCGGAAGAAGCCCCCAGGCCAGATGGACCGGCCTCAGCCAGGTCATTCTCTGAAATGGAGAAGGTCCTGGTAGTCATGGGGGCACCGGTCGGCAGAGATCCCTCCCCTCCTTGTACTGCTTCGGAAACCACAGCCGTTTGAGGAGGACCTTGCATCAGGGCGGATTCGGGTTCGGTGCTTGGCGCCGAGCCCAGATTCCCCCTCATGGAAGGCCCTACCATCTGAGGCTGGGTTTCCTCAAGGACCATGTCTATCTTAGGAGTGGCCTCCAGTTGGCCATCCCCCCCCCCCCCAAGACATCGCAGGTCTCATCGGCACTATCATCACTAGTCTTCTTTGGGGAGGCATGGGCCTTGACCCCGGCAAGGTTCAGTATTCTTGCCAGCAGGTCTTTTGAGGGAAGCGACCGAAGGGGCCTGGCTTCCCTCTCCCCCCTAAGGGGGTTTGCCCTACCGAGCCGCTGGCTAAGGGCTGCCTGCTGGCTTTCTTGGCAGTCCCCTTGGAAAGAACAGAGGGGACTGCCGCTGGTAAAAGGGAGGCGCCCGAAAGCACCTCCAGAGAAGGGGGTGAGGGGGAGTCCCCTACAACCGTAAGCGAAGGAGAGGAGTAAGCCTCCTCTCCGGTTAGAGATATATGGAGGGTCCCCTGAGCAAGCACAGGGGGGGAGACCTCCATTTTTTTGCTGGAGCTGCCCAAGGGCGGCTCCGTCGATGTTATAGGGGAAGTTGGGGGTTGTTTTTTTTTTTAAACTCATCATTGGGCATGGTGACCCTCTTTTTGACACGGGAGGCAATCGCGCATCACCTCTCGCAGTAGCCCGCACTGCGAGAGGTGCTTACAAGCCCGGCAGAGGCAGGCGCCGCCATTTAAGACCACCCCTCCCGCCTGGTGGCCTGGCAGTCCATCGGCATGGCGGCTCCACCTTGGACACGGAGTAAAAAATAATAGATTGTGAAGAGGAGAGGAAAAGGGATGTGAGGAAGGTATGGGTGGGGATGAAGCAGGTTGTTAAAAACCAGCCACCCCAGACCGGAGCTCAGGGGTTAGGGAACATTGTCCCCCACCCCCTCAGCCCCGATGCGGGACAGTTGGCTGAAAGGAAGGTCAGCATCTACCCTGTGAAATTAGAGGCTGACCAAAGAAAGTTGTGGGAGAGGTTGTGTGAAAAGAGAGGAAACAAGTATTTTGAAGGAAGGAAGAGAGGCTAAGCTGGGGCCGGACGGAGCGCTGGATCCCGTCAGCACGGCGGCCAGGATGGCAAATCGCCGCGCCCCTTACGGGGTTCTCATTTGAGAGGTGTGTGAGGGGAGATAAGTTGGATTTTATCAAGTTATTTGATTTGGAAGGTAGTAATAGGACTAGAGGTCACCACTTAAAAATTAAAAAGCAGGTGCAGGTTGGATGTTAGAAAATATTTTTTCACCAATAGAATGGTAGATTAGTGGAATAGTTTGCCATCTGAGACGATATAACGTCCAAACTTGAATGTATTCAAACGCAGATTAGATGATTTTATGGGAAGGGAGTGTTAACCTTGGGGATATTCTGAACTCATTCCTGTGGATACAGTTTTTTTATTATTATATATTACGATTGATTTAGATTTTGACGAGTCTTGATGATGATGCTTTTTGTTTTTGACACATTCCTGTGTATGCTTCGAATTGTAGATGCATGATCAGACACAATCCTATGGATTGTTTAAATTGTATATTGTAGATGCATAACATAACATAATTTAATGGATGACAAAAGCTACAAGGGCCTATCAAAGGTCATCCACATCTGTCAAAACCCACCCACAAAATACATCCATAGGATTGTGTCACAATAAAAAAATCTTTGTTCCTCTTCACACTACGGATGTCAGAGCTCGCTTCTTCTCACTTAGAACTATCAATTTATGGAATCTTTGCCTGAAGAGGTTTTTTTCTGCAAGTTCTGTGCATATTTTTAAGCGCAAACTTGAAACTTTTCTGGGTCCATTACATTTTGAGTTTTGATAGTTCCATCTTGTTATTGGTGGTCTATATAGATCTGAAATTAGCCAATCTATGGTTAAATTACTTGTAATCCATTCTGTTATCCTAGTTGGAAGATGCACCAGAGACTGATGAGGGGAAAGACCCCTCATCAAGGTAAAGACCCAAATAACTTCTGATTATCATCTCAGCCGAGCAAGACTATATAAATGTAAACAAAAGCTTCGGCCTTCGAGTGTGTTATGACGCGCTAACTTTTGGGGGTTTTTTGAACTTTCATCGCGATCAGACGTATTAGGTCTTTGTGGGCGGGAAACTAGATACTAATAGTGGTCACGGAATTATGAGAGGAAATTATAGTACTGAAAGTAGAATGGACTTGGCAGATAACAGAAAAAGGTTCCAAGGTCATTCAGGTTGGAAGAGGTGCTTCAGGGATAGGGGGGTTAAATTGCTTCTATACAAATGTTCGTAGTCTTAGAAACAAGAAGGATGAGCTATTTAGTTATATTAGGGATGAGGATATAGATATATTATGTGTTACTGAATCATGGGTTAATGAAATAGAATTTAGTGACACTATAAGTGAATTTGATTTACAGGGTTATAATATGTACATTAGTCAAAGGACAGGTAGGATTGGTGGAGGAATAATTATCTAGCAGGATGGAGTTGAGTCACTTTGGATAGATATTAGGTTCAGTAAAAATAGAATGGTGCATTTGGGAGCTTTTTGCAGACCACCTGGGCAGACTGATGATATAGATGAACTAATGATAAGGGAAATAAGTAAGGGATGTGAAACAGATGCAGTTATTATTGGGGACTTCAACTTAAACTCTGTGGACTGGGAAAATATGATAGGTAGGGATAGAACAAGTGGCAGGTTCATAGAATGCTTTGAGGATAATTTTTTGAATCAATTTGTTAATGAGCCAACGAGGGGGGACAATATATTAGATTTAGTACTTTCTAACAGTGATCATTTAGTTCAAGAATTGACTGTTGAGGAAGCATTGGGAAATAGTGACCATCAAATAGTTCATTTTAACTTGGGAATTAAGAAGGGTAAAATAACCGATAATGCTGTAAAAGTTCCAAATTTTAATAAGGGAGATTATGTAAAAATTCAAAGCTTGCTAAATTTGGTAGACTGGGATGTAGAATTCAGAGGTAAAAATGCTTATGGGATGTGGGAAACTTTCAAGCATAAAATAAATGTAGTCCAAGAGCAATGTATCCCAATAAAGGCTATTAGGAACAAAAGTAGGAAACCATTATGGTGGAATCAGGAGATAGCTAGAAAAATTTCAGAGAAAAAAAAAGGGAATATAAAAAATTACAGGTAGAAAGGAATATTCAAAATTTAAGTGATTATAGAATGGCTAGGAATGAGTTAAATAAGATTATAAAGAAGAACAAAAGGGTGTCAGAAATTAAATTAGCTCAGGATAGCAATAAAGATCCTAGAAAGTTCTTTAGTTACTATAAATTAATAACAAGTCTGGCAGAGTTAAAATAGGACCTATCAAATATGAAGGGGTTATGAGAGAAACTGATGAGGAAATAGTTGAAGTACTAAATGGTCATTTTGCATCAGTATTTACAAAGGAGAAACTAAATAGAATTATGTATAGTACTCATGGGTCAGGGAAAGAGGTGTTTACTAACATTAGTGTGGATCGGAGGATGATAAAAGGACTAATAGGTGAGTTAGATACTACCAAGGCCTCCAGCCCTGATAATATTCATTCTAGGATACTTAAAGAAGGGGTAGAAAGTATCTCAATAGCTCTGGAGAAGTTATTTACTAGGTGACTGGAATATGGAGAAATACCCGATGATTGGAAGAGAGTGAATGTAGTCCCCATTTTCAAGAAGGGTACTAAAGAGGATCCAAATAACTTTAGACCGGTTAGCCTAACTCCTGTAGTCTGTAAAATTCTTGAGAAAATAGTTAAAAAAGGGATTTGCCAACATCTAGAGAGGGAGGGGTTAATCAGCGAACAAGTAATAAACAAGTTAATCACACAGTTGGGTGAAAACATGTTGGGAGGTGGAATAAATATTATGTGAATGCAAGCGGGAAAGCTCACGGGGTATGGATCTTCAGAATTACCTATCTTGGCAACTGCCATGGGGAGCAGACCTAGCTTGCTATGATTGATTGATTTAATCTGTTTTATGGGTGCTGAAACCCTATAAGGATTATTAGACGGTGCCAACAGTTACACAATTATGTATACAAATACTCATATCTATATATGTACATAAATGGATATACAAACTGTAAAAAAAAATAAAATAAATAAATTAAATGTGTCTATATAAAGATGTATCTCTTAGAAACTTTAGTACTAGTTCAAATGGGACTGAGGAATTTAGGACAGTAGCATATGAAAATCTTAAGTTGTTTTCCAAGCAGAAATTTAATAAGGGGTTACGACTTAAAGCATATTCAGGGCATTGATTTATAGTATGTTCTGGGGTAAGTTGTGTATTGCATTTTTCACAAAAGTGGAAAAGTGATGGATCAAAGAAGTAGCCATAGGATAGTCTACTGCAACCTAATCTTAGTCTAGTTAGTACGATACTGTCACAATGTGACATTCTATAAGGTCTGTTATTGTTTAAATTAGGAATGATTTGGGGAAGAATGCCATTATTTTGGGACCATTCATTTTGCCAGAGGTAGAAGACTGAGGGCTGCAGCATGCCTATCATTTCTGATACTGAGAACCCCAGGTGTGTCGTATTAGCATTGTGTATTGCTGCTTTAGCTGCTGTGTCAACCACTTCATTACCTTTTATACCTGCATGACTAGGAACCCATAGAAAAACAGCTTCCAGGTTGATTTTATGTATATAGTTAATTATACGGTGGATTAAGTAGTCACTTTTTTGTTCTTTCACAGTTAGCAAACCTGATAGGGAGTCTGAAACTATGAGTAGTTTACAGTTGTCTAGCTTTTGATTTATGTACTTGAGTGAACTCAATATTGCATATAACTCAGCAGTAAATATAGAGCAGTGATGGGGCAGTTTGAAAGTCTTTATGCTTTCCCTCCAGCTAAAAGCACATGCTACTCCTTCATTACTTTTGGAACCATCTGTGAAGGTTACATTAAAACCTGAGGATTTATACAGCTGAATTTATTCTAAGGACAATGTTTGATAAATACATGAAGGAGTGTTGTTCTTAGGGTATGCAGTTAATGAGAGGTTAAAGTGAACTTTAGTTAGTGTTGTATAGCAGTTAGATATTTTTATGGTGTTTAAATCAATGGGGTCATATCCTAAGTTCATTATATATTTTTTAATCCAACCACAAAAAGGTTTTGGATGAGGCCGAAGGTCATAGAAATTATACCAAAAGAATTGTAAAATACATATACATGTGGGGTGATTTGCAATACTGAGTACTTTAATACCATATCTTAGCCCTAGCAATATTCTACGAAATTTAAGAGGCATTATATTAGCTTCTGCCTCTAAAAAATCAACTCTGGTACAATTTAATGCACCTATAGCTAGTCTAATACACTTAAATTGTATTCTATCAAGTTTTAATAGGTTGCTTTCTGATGATGTATGGTATAGGAAAGAGCCATAGTCTATTTTGCTTCTAATAAGGGATTTATATATATGTAATAGATGCATTTTATTTGACCCCCAGTTTGTATTTGCAAGATATTTTAGGAGCAAAATGCTAGATTTACATTTCTCAATTAATGACGTAATATGAGCTGTCCAAGTTAGTCCCTGATCTAATACTATGCCCAAGTATTTATGAGTTTGCATGTAATTAATAGGGTAATTTAATATTATCAGCTCTAACAAGTTATGTTTCCTAGGGCGTTTTATAAAAATTATACACTTAGTTTTAGTAGGAGAAAAGGTGGTGCCCCATTTTTGTGACCAGTCAGATATAGAATCCATGATTTTTTGCATCTGGTTGTGCATTTGATCCAAGTTTTCACCAGATAGCCACACTGCAATATCATCAGCGTACAAGGCATGGTTTATGTCTAAATTTTTGAATAAATCATTTAACATGATTGAAAATAGGAGTGGACTTATAACGCTGCCCTGTGGCAAGCCGATTTGAACAGCAAATTTTTCTGAAGGGAGATTAGTTATCGAAACTCTTATAATTCTAGAGGAAATGAAATTTTTAATAAAGTTGGGGAGGTGGCCACGTAAACCCATCTTGTATAGTTTTTTATAAAGACCATGGTGCCAAATGGTATCATATGCTTTTTCAATGTCCAGAAAGATTGCCATTACATATTTATTGCAGAGGAACGCTTCCCTTATGTCACATTCTAAGCGTACCAAACTATCCATAGTTGAGAAGTGCTTTCTGAATCCGCTTTGGTAGTATGATAAGTACTTTTTTCATTAAGGTATTTCTGTAATCTAATGGTTAATATTCTCTCTAATGTCTTGCATAAGCAACTTGTCAAGGCTATAGGGCGGTAAGATGGTTCCTGACTTTAAAATAGGGATGAGTAAACTCTCTTTCCATGTATCTGGATAGGTATTATTTAGGAAACGGTGATTGCAGAAATTTAAGAGATTATGTTTATTTAGGATACTAAGATTTGCTAGGAAGGGATATATTATGTCATCCATGCCAGGAGAGCTTGGTTTGTTTTGGGGAATAGCTTTTTCTAATTCATATAATGTAATTGGGCAGTTATATTCCTCATTGTTAGATATCCCAAATGAAATTTCATTAAATTCTATGAAGGAGTGAATACTGCTAATAGTAGCAAAGTGGCCAGCTAATATTTGGGCAGTCACAAATGCTGTATGAGTGTTATGATTAATAGTTTGTACGAACCTTCTCCAAGAGAGACATTTCAATAATCTAATTACCCTTCTGGCTAAGGCTTTAGCTTTATGATATAACAGTAAAGACTCTGGATTCATGTACTTCTTAAATAGTTTATAGGCTTTTTTTTTAACTTTTATTGCATAGGCACAACTATCATTCCACCAGGGATTGTTATATTTAGGGAATATTCTTCTGTATGACTTTGGTATGGTTTTGGCTGCACATTTGGTGATAGCAGAGGTTACTAGAAGGCAAGCATCATTTGCATTAAGTGAAATATTGACTTTCGGAATTTGTAGCTGTTGATGAAATTTTTTTAAATTACCTTTATATAGCCATTTGGGCCTGGTATTATACTTCATTTCATACATCGTTTCCATAATTATGGGGAAGTGGTCACTATCATAAAGATCTGGTAGTACTTTCCACTCTAAGTTTAGTTTTAAAGAATGGGAGCATAGAGATATATCTATATGAGAAAAGTGTCCTCTAAATTCATTGCAATAAGTTGGGGCCTTTGAGTTTAGGATGTATAAATTTGCTTCTTCAATAAAATCTGTTATTTTATTTCCTCTAGGACAGCATTCTGATACAGGGCAGTGATGTCCATTCAAATCTTCAGATATTAATACTGGTGGAGGAAGTTGGTTATAAAGATTCATTAAGTCTTGTGTAGTTAAAGGAAATCTTGGAGGTATATAGCTTGAACAAATTGTGAATTTTAAAGATGGTAAATTAATTCTAGCTGCTATAGCTTCCAGATCAGAGGCGATATTTAAAGTTACAAATGGTACCCAGGAGGCTATGGCAAGTAGAACTCCTCCTCCATTACGGCTTCTATCTTTTCTTAAGATGGAATATCCTTTTAAAGAAATGTTTTGCTCTATTCCTAACCTTGTTTCTTGTAACATTACAATTGATGGGGAATACTCATTTAAGATTATCTGCAAGAATGGTAACCTAGTTGTATAACTGCGTATATTCCACTGACATATTCTAAAGTTCATTATCTATATATAATTTAAACTATTAATCACCAAATAATATTCTTTTTTACCATCCCTTGAATCAATTTTTTTTGTAAAGCCCATTTTATTAAACACTATAGCCATTTTGTTAACTGCCTGTTTAGGGGCAATGTTTGCTTCCATGATTTTCTTATATTCTTTAAGGATAGACCATAGGTATTCATTTGAGACATCAACATTATGAGAGTTTTGCAGGTAGAGTTTGTGGTCTAGTAATGGGTAGGTCGCATTGTGTTTCTTTTGTAGCTTTTTCAGTTATATTTTTTTTCTTGTTATTTGTATATGTCACTTGCATTTATAGGATGATTTTTTAAATATACCTGTTGAGCTTCCAAGAAGGATAATTTTTTATCAATTTTTAAATGAATAATTTCTTTCTCCCTGATCCACACAGGACATTCCTTAGAATTTCCTAAATGGTTGGGAGAAGAGCAGTGAATACATTTAGGAGCTTCCCTTGGAGCGATACAATCCTGAGAATTATGTTGCTCATTACAATAAAGACATCTAGATTTATTTGTACAGGTCTTACTTCCATGTCCGAAATGCCAGCAATTAAAGCACATCAAGGGATTAGGGTAGTGGTTATCAATACTGAACGTAAGGTATCCATAATATAGTTTAGAAGGCAAGACATTTCCAGCAAAAGTTAATACTAACAAGGGGGTAGGGATTCGGGAAGGGCCTTTATTGAGGCGTCTAATTTTCATAACCGACTCATTTGAATTTTTAATTCATTAAGTAATAATTCTTCCTCAAAGTATAGTAGATCAGGTGCATATATGATACCTTGAATAGTGTTTAAATTTTGTGCAACTGAGCACTCTACTACATCATATTGTCCATTGATAATGGTTTTTGTATTTAAAAGGGCTGTTGTCTGATCTGAGGATTTTGTATGTATTAAGAGGGATCCTGTTCTGCAATATTTAACCTTGATGACAGGGCCATGACAAATGGATTCAACAACTGTTTTAATTGTTAATGGACTTAATTTTGTCAAATTAACTGTTGGAGAACTTAAATATACCCAAGAAACAAATTTGGGATCAATATTCAATTTGGGGTCATTTTTGTTTATGGAAGTCACATTTATACTACCTGTATCATTGATCTTACGTTGTGATGTAATAGTTTGGTTGTCCACCTCCCCTCCCCTATGTCTAATCTCTTTCTTCTTTTGCAGAATGTGTGTGGGTGTGGATCGTGTGATCACCGTCTTTGCTTTGCGTGGGGGGACTCGATGGATCTCTATCGTGCTCCCCCATTTATCTCCTGTTTTCTTTTTAGGCAGATTCTTTCAGCATATATTTTTCTTTAGAAAGTGTAGGTAAAAGTTTGGAAGTAAAGTTTGTGACTGAGGAAGGAAGAGCCGCCTAGACGGAAGATAGGTGAGTGAAGATTGTGTGAGAGTGGATATGGTTGAATGAGTTAGGAGTAAAGATGTTTGAGTGTGGCAGTGAATAGGTGACTGAATGTGCCTTCTCTTTTCCAGTTCCGTGGTACCGATTGTCGTCGACATCTGGCTTTCGAAGACGGCTGAAGCCAATCTTAACTCTCGTGTGGCAGTAAAGGGACGCATCGATTGGGGCCTGAGCCCTCGCACTTTCCGCTCTGACTGGAGCCACCACTTCCTCATCCTTGAGTGCGAATCATTCGCCTTGGCTGAAGTTGAACTTCCAGTCCCTTAAGAAAAGGGAACCTCTCTTCCCTCAAGAAAGCGGGCCCGCCTCCCTTTCCCCCCCCCCCTCCCATACCGGTAATAGCGCTCTCAGAGCTGAAGAAAGTTGAACAGACTCACATGGTGGCACTGGGCAATCTGGTTGTGAAGCCCTAAACATTTCCTTATTTGCGTGTGTGTGGCCAGGGTAAAGTTGTAAGGCCCACTATATATATATATATATATATATTTGGTTGTAGTTAAAGATAGTTAATATTTTGGAAATTGGGTAAATTTACATTTTTGTTTTCTGGGGTTGTGGTTGATTTCTTTTTTTGTGTGTAAATTAAATTTAGAAAATACCCTCTTCTTGAACCACCGAGCGGACCTTGTGAGGGCGGCGGGAACTTTTGGCTAGGGACTCGCGATCCCGCCGCTACAGTGATGTCACAGGAGCTTTATTACTGTGCGTTGAACTATGATATATAGCAGGGTAATTCGGGTACTTGTTCGATTTCTCTGAACCAGAAGTTGATGGCTGTGAAGAGAAACGAGAGACAGCTTGGTCAGTCTCTTTGATCACTTTGTGTAGTTGTTTTAGAGTAGGATCAACGTTAGATGATTCGAGATCAGTATTAGAATTAGGTCGTTTTAGTTTAACTCGAGATTTGTCCTTTTGAGACATCTCGAGAGAAGAATGCCCCCGTGCCGGCGACTTTCGTTAAGGAAAAGGTCTTAGGTTATTAAGGCAGTAGATATAAGGAGATAACCTAGGTTAAGCCAAATTCTGACTAAGGTACCTAACGATTAATCACTTATATCAAACAAGATTTGGAAAGTGTGGAGCAATATAACCTTTTGGAAGAAAGTCTACAGAAGGAATGTCCTAGCTTGCTATGGTATCAATCATAGACCCAAGGTGCCCAACTTAGATAAAGTCAGGCATGCAAAGGTAGTGCATAAATTGAAACTGCAAAATGGCTGAAGAATAGAAATCTCAAAGTAGTAGTAAAATGGGGGATGGATCCAGTTATTTGTTTGAGCATAGGTAACCAAGTTGTGGTGCGTGGTCTGTAATTATAAGGGGGTCTAATGAAGAGTCCTCGTTGCTGTTGCACATCTCAAAATCACCCATCTAGAGCAGTGTGCGGGAACGGGGTTCCTGTAGAGTTGACTCTACGGGTAACGAGGACTTTGAGCTGTGGGCCTACTTTATCCTCTGTTGAATTAGTTCTGACTCCTTATAATTTCTCACGAGGGATTATGCCTCTTTTGGGCTCACTGAAGGTGTCTTTGTGATCGGGGTCAGAAAAGGACTTGGAGAGGACAGGGGGCAAGCGGAAACGTCTCGAGCTCTTTGCGGTCAGTGTGTAGGCTTTTGTTTTACGCGAAGTATCGAGTCTATTAAGGTACTGATTGATCTCTGATTGGCTGATTATGATTGATTGAACTTGACTACTGAAATTTTTAACGGTAAAGATGTAGATGAGCGCCCCGGCCGGGAAAAATTATTTTGTGTAAATATTATCGTTCACCCGTCTCTGAAAATTCATGCGCGTTTGAGTTTTCTGACGTCATACCACACCCCCAACCCCTATTATAATTCGCAAAACGATTAAAGGCGCTGACATGATGTAGTTAAAGCATTGGTAATTGTGTAGACGATGGCCGGATGCGATTATTTTGAGCGTCGGCTCGTTGTTGGGTACGGCTCGCCGCGGAGATAACACTGCGATGACCCTGAGTTTCAATCCTTTGGGGGGGGGGGTCTGGGGGGCACAGCCCCCGAGTATAAAAACGAAAATCGCCATAAAATTCTTCGATTTCATCTCTAAAAAAGTAAAAACGAAAAGTAGCCCCAAAAAGCTAGGCCTAGGATCCGGCCATCGTCTACACAATTACCAAAGCATTCACCTCTGTAAACGTCAGAACATTATAAAAATTAGGATTATAAACTGGGGGCTGTGCCCCCCAGACCCCCCCCTCAATTTAATGAAACTCAGGATCATCGTAGTGCGGTCCACGCCCGATAAGATTTACTATTTCGTCCGTCTTCCAAAATATTTCACGTTTTTGGAGTACATTTTTAGAGCACGGCTCGTGGGAGGGGGGTAAACACGATGCGTGGACAGTACTACGATGATCCTGAGTTTCATTAAATTGAGGGGGAGGGGTCTGTGGGGCACAGCCCCCCCGTATATAATCCTAATTTTTATAATGTTCTGACGTTTACAGAGGTGAATGCTTTAACTACATCATGTCAGCGCCTTTAATCGTTTTGCGAATTATAATAGGGGTTGGGGGTGGGGTATGACGTCAAAAAACTCAAACGCGCATGAATATTCAGAGACGGGTGAACGATAATATTTATACAAAATAATTTTTCCCGGCCGGGCCGCTCGTCTACATGTTACCGAAGGTAAATATGTAGACGAGCGGCCCAGCCGATAAAACGTACTATTTTCGTCCGTGTTCCAAAATGTTTCACGTTTTTGGAGTAAATTTAAGGGGACGGCTCGTGTGGGGGTAAACACAAGATGGGGGGGACCACACTATGAATATCCTGAATTATGGTATATATGTAGACGAGCGGCCCGGCCGATAAAACGTACTATTTTAGTCCGTGTTCCAAAATGTTTCACATTTTTGGAGTACATTTAAGGGGACGGCCTATGTGGGGGTAAACACAAGGGGGGGACCACACTATGAATATCCTGAGTTTCATTAAATTGGGGGGGTCGGGGGGGCACAGCCCCCCCAATATATAATCCTAATTGTTATAATGTTATGACGTTTACTGAGGTCAATGCTTTAGCTACATCATGTCAGCGTCTTTAATCGTTTTGCAAATTATAATATGGGTTGGGGGTGGGGTATGACGTCAGAAATGCTTGATTTCAATTTTTTTCCACTTAATAGCTTTTTATTATCCTCATTCGGAGTGATTTTTATTTTTCAATATATTTTTCCCTATTTTACTATTTTTATTACCTTCTTTTATACATTTAAATGTAATTAGCTAGATAATTTCAAGAAACTACTTGTTTGTTAGCAGTTTGGGTGTCAAACATTCCCCTTTTACGCAGTTTGAAAATTATCAATCAGACGTCTTTTACGCAGTGTGTAAATGGTATCGAATTAAGAACATAAGAACATAAGAAAAGAAGGAGACTGCAAAAGACCATTCATGGCCTACACTTGGCAGCTCCTGTTCCAGTCAACACACAAATGCTTTCTTTGTCCGTAGTCTATTGCGGAATAATTAACCCTAGTTTAAGATAAAGATAAATTAAACACCTTTTTGGATGTTCATACTTTAGTGCGAATTAAAAGCGAATGCGGCATTTGTGGCCGAGCATTAGATGTGAACCCTAACTTTGAATTTAAATGCTCGAAAATAAAACGTGATTCAAGTAAGCTATATTTTGAATACGACGCAGACGCGCAAAATAAATAGGCTTTTCTCTTCGCTATTTCGGAAGTATAACCACTGCAATTAGTACGGAAACAGCGTGTTTCATTTGTTGTTTTTTTCGGGCAATTTTGTAAAAAAAAAAAAATCGCCTACGTAAACAACGTTTTCGGTTTGTTTACTTTCGGGCATTTTTTTTAATACAAAAAATGGCAGCAGCTATCATTCGAAGAAAACTCAAACGCGCATGAATATTCAAACACGGGTGAACAATAATATTTACACAAAAATATTTTTTCCGGCCGGGCCGCTCATCTACATGTTTACCATATATATATATATATATATATATATATATATATATATATATATATATATATATATATATATATATATATATATATATATATCTCAAGGTTCTTCTTTTTAATGCGAGGTCTATCAGAAACAAGCTGCTTGAACTCCGTTGCCTCGTAGCAACAAAAGAACCTGAGATGGTAGCCATAACGAAGTCGTAGATAAAAACCTCAAGCCGAGACTTTGAGGGTGAATTCACGATTCCCGGTTACCAGCTCTTCCTGAAAGATAGGCCAGACAGAGAGGATGGCGGTGTGATGTTGTATGTCAAGGATACTCTCAACTTGACGTATTGCAACATCGTATCCGACCATGGCTTTTGTCATCTGTTATATTATATTGTGGGGGACTTTGATTTTGTCTTTCCCTGGTGATGGTGCTTTTTGTGGGTGGGTTTTGACGGATGCGGATGACCTTTGACAGGCCCTTATGGCTTTTGTCACCCGTGAAATTATGTTATGTCATGTTATGTTTATGAACTACTAGGTGTTGACCTAAAGATAGGTCCTGCCAAATACAAGACCCGAGTGCTTTATAGACTTCCTGCCAAACTCGTTGAAAAGGACAGAGATCTGTACCAGCTACTAGGAGAAATTGTCGAAGACAGCGTGTGCATCGTCATGGGGGATTTCAACACACAAGTTGACTGGGAAGCCAGAGAACCCTGTGGCGAGAACGCACTACTCCTGGAGTTCGCGAACAACGAGGTCTCTACTCAATGGGTGAGGGAGCCAAGGAGAGGAGACAATATCCTTGACTTAGTTTTCACCTCTGAGGATGACATCGTTGAGGAACTCTCTGTTGGCGAAGAGCTCTGTAGGAGTGACCACCGACTAATTAGATTTGTAGTCAAAGTCCCGAAGGCAGGGCCTGCAACTAGTAAATCGAGGAAACTTGATTTGAGAAGAGCAAACTTTGCAGGTTTTCGTGCTGGACTGACTGACACGAGGCTAGAAGTGTGCGATGGTGTTCAAGATTCGTGGGACAGTTTCAAAACTACATCATTCATGAGTCTTCAATCGCATTTCATCCCTTTGAAATGCCCCCGTCGGTCTTCTGTTCAATCAAAGTGGTTTAATCGAGAAATTGGCCAACTGCTTAGGGAGAAGAGAATTGTGTACCGGCAATCAAGATATCGGGTGACTATGACGAATACCAGAAGCTATCCAGAAGAGTGAAGTCCAGCATAAGGGCGGCTAAGCGGTCTGAGGAACTCCGAGTAGCGAGACTCTGTAAAGAGAATCCCAAGGAGTTTTTTGGATATGTGAACAGCCGTAAACCAATCCGTCGAACGATTGGCCCTATGATAGATGAGGAGGGGGCATTAAAGTACTTAGATGCAGAAAATGCTAACCTCCCCAATGACTACTTCTCTTCAGTGTTTACTGAAGAGTGTGGTCCCATCCGCCAGCTAATGGATTCCTACTCGGGGGAAAAGCTGGAGGATATAAACTCTACCAGGGGGGAAATAAAAAAGAAGATCACTGACCTAATGACGAATAAGTCACCTGGCCCGGATGGGGTTCTACCTAAAGTGTTGAAAGAAGTGCGCGATCAAGTGTCACGACACCTGAGAGCAATCTTCAACATGTCAATCCGGACCGAATGCGTTCCTGGAGAGTGGCGTGAAGCGGAGGTGACTCCTATCTTCAAAAAAGGAGACCGTAGCCAACCGTCAAACTACCGAACTATCAGTCTGACTTCGATAGTCGGTAAACTCATGGAAAGCATGATGGTGGACAAATTGACGTATTTAGAGTCAAACCTGCTACTGAAGAGTTCCCAGCACGGCTTCCGAAGGCAACGGTCATTCCTGATGAACCTTGTGGAATTCTTCCACTTCGTCTTCAGTGAGCACGATCGGGACAAGGCGATGGATGTGGTGTACTTAGACTTTCAAAAAGCCTTTGACAAGGTACCACACCGCCGCCTTTTCCGGAAAATGCGAGCGCTGGGCATAGACTGAAAAGTAGCTGGCTGGATCGAGAACTAGCTAAGTGGCAGACGGCAACGGGTGGTGGTGAATGGACAGGCTTCCGAGTGGGTGCCCGTTACTAGCGGGGTGCCTCAATGTTCTGTCCTGGGACCACTAATATTTATCATCTACGTCAACGACATGGACGGTTACATGGTTGCCAAGATTTCCAAATTTGCCGACGATACCAAGCTTGGTATGAACGTTGCAAAGGATGGAAATACTACCCGACTGCAGGAAGATCTTGGGAAGATTGGGGAGTGGTCAGACACGTGGCAAATGCTTTTTAACGTGAACAAATGCAAAGTGATGGATATTGGCCACATAAACCCCCAATCTAAATATATCCTCGAGGGCACTGCTATTCAATCCACCGACAATGAGAAGGACTTGGGTGTAACAATCACTAGTGACCTCAAGTTCTCGAAACAGTGCATTGAGTCGGAGAAAAAGGCCCAAAGGATGCTAGGCTATATAAAGCACCAGTTTGGATATCGGAACAAGGGGGTTGTACTGTGTTTGTACAACTCACTTGTTCGACCGCACCTGGAGTATGCCGTACAATTTTGGAGTCCTTCATTTCGAAAGGACATCGTGAGATCGGAACGCGTACAAACCAGGGCAACCAAAGTGATTCCCTCTATCAGACATAAAAATTATGAAGATAGATTAAGGAAATTAGATCTGTTCTCGTTGGAAACCCGTAGACTGCGTGGTCAGCTCATCGAAGTTTTCAAAATACTTCAAAGGTTCGACAATGTTGACTACGGGGATATTTTCACACTTGTTGAGAGCAGAACAAGAAATCATGGGTTTAAACTTGAACTGAAGCGTTACAACCGCGATCTGTGTGGAAAGTTTTTCACGTACAGTATCTGTGGCAGTTGGAACGCACTTCCATTGGAAGTTGTCAACAGTAAATCTGTTGACCAGTTCAAATCAAGACTAGACAAGGTCTTGAAAAATGGCCGTGAAAGGATATACAGCATTTGAGCAGAGATATGCCTGCTCGACTGCTAGTCCAAAGGTACCCTCATTGAATGGAACGTAAGGTCTTCTAGGGTACCTTCTTTCCTTGTTGTTACTCTCTCTCTCTCTCTCTCTCTCTCTCTCTCTCTCTCTCTCTGAGTGCCAGGGTCAGCCGTGTGGGTGATTCCCAGGCACGGGGCCTGCAGCCCCTGCTAGCGGCCCGCCTTCGCACAAGCATTAAGGTGAGCTGCCTCCCAAGCTGTGGGAATAAGCAGGTAAGAGCTGAGGCCGAGAAGTCTCAGATTTCTGAGACTTCAGTCGTTGCCCTTATGGTAAGTGGCAACGACCTCTACCTCACAGGAGGTAGGGTAGGCCCTACAGGCGAGATTATGAAGACAGTTATGGGCGCTGTCGACGATTGTGGATTGAAAATCCGCATACGCTCCCGAGGTGGGGTCCAAGCCGGACTGCCCACTTGAGTAACATGTCGCTAAACCGGTGCCTTGCAGACCTCTGTACGGAGGAGGGTGTCTTTTTTGTCGACCCGTACGCCGTATTCTATGGTAGAAAAGACCTCTACCAAAGGGATGGGGTGCACCTCTCCTTTAAGGGCAAGGCGTTCCTAGCTAACCTCATCCAGGATGTCATAGAGCGCACCCAAAGGATTGTCCGGCCCATTTGGAGGGCGGACGTACGCCAGTACACCCGAGTCACTCCTCAAACAACCTTCTCGGAGGTTGTCAAAAATGGTGCCACCGCGACAAACAAGAAGCCGGGAAACGGAAGAGTATAGGGGGCCCTACATTAGGGGACTCTCTGAAAGTTCTTCTGTTCAATGCGAGGTCCATCAGGAACAAGTTTCCTGAGCTCCGTGGCCTCGTATCAACGGAAGAACCTGAAATGGTAGCCATAACAGAATCGTGGATAAAAACCTCAAACCAAGACTTTGAAGACGAATTCACGGTTCCTGGCTACCAACTCTTCCACAAAGATAGGCCAGAGAGAGAGGGTGGCGGTGTAATGTTATATGTCAAGGATACAATCGAATCTACGAACTCCAACATTATATCCGACCACGAGCTCATAGGCGTTGACCTAGAGATAGGTCCTGTCAGATACAAGACCCTGGTGCTTTACAGACACCTTTTCCAACCCATTGATAAGGACAGGGAATTGTACCAGCTGCTGGGTGAGCTTGTTCAAGGCAGAGTGTGCATCGTTATGGTCGACTTCAACAGCCAAGTTGACTGGGAAACCAGAACAGCCTGGGGCGAGAGCGCGCTACTCCTGGAGCTCGCAAACAACGAGTTCCTCACTCAATGGGTCAGAGAACCGATGAGAGGAGACAATATCCTCGACTTGGTCTTCACCTCTGAGGATGATATCGTTGAGGATCTCTCTGTAGGCAAAGAGCTCGGTGGCAGTGATCACCAGCTAGTTAGATTTAGCGTCAAGATCCCGAAGGTAAGGTCTGTTGCCAGTCAATCAAGGAAACTTGACTTGAGAAGAGCAGACTTTGCAAGCCTTCGTGCTGAACTGACTGATGTAAGGCTGGCGGTATGCGAAGATGTTGAGGATTCATGGAACAATTTAAAAAAAAAGTTCATGAGTCTTCAATCAAGTTGCATCCCTCTGAAATGCATCCGTCGGTCTTCAGTTCAACCAAAGTGGTTTAATCGAGAAATCGGCCAACTGATTAGGGAGAAGAGAAATGCGTCCGGTGATCGAAGATCTCGGGTGCCTTTGACGAGTACTGGAGGCTAGCCAGAAGAGTGAAGTCCAGCATAAGGGCGGCTAAGCCGTCTGAGGAACTAGGAGTAGCGAGACTCTGCAAGGAGAATCCCAAGGAGTTCTTCGGCTATGCAGATAGCCGTAAACCAATCCATCGTAGGATTGGGCCCTTAGTGGACGAGGAGGGTGCATTAACTCACACAGATGCAGAAAATGCTAACCTGCTCAATGACTACTTCTCTTTAGTGTTTACTAAAGAGTGTGGTCCCATCCCCCAGCTCACGGATTCATACTCGGGGGAAAAGCTGGAGGTAATGGACTTCACCGAAGGAGAAGTAAAGAAATAAGATCGCTGACCTAAAGATGAATAAGGTCCCCGGACCGGACGGTTTCTATCCAAGGTGTTGAAGGAAGTGTGCGATGAAGTATCACGACATCTGTGCGCTACCCTTAACATGTCAATCCAGACCGGATGCGTTCCTAGAGACTGGCGTGAGGCGGAGGTGACTCCGATCTTCAAGAAAGGAGACCCCAGCCATCCGTCAAACTACCGACCCATCAGTTTGACTTCGATAGTGGACAAGGTAGCGTCTTATTTAGAGTCAAACTTGCTACTGAAGAGTTCCCAGCACGGCTTCCGAAGGCAACGGTCCTGCCTGACGAACCTTGTGGAATTCTTCCACTTTGTTTTCAATGAGCATGATCGGGATAAAGCGGTGGATGTCGTGTACCTTGACTTCCAAAAGGGCTTTGACAAGGTACCACACCGTCGCCTTCTCTGGAAAGTGCATGAGCAGGGCATAGACGGCAAGGTAGCAGGTTGGATAGAGAGCTGGCTAAGTGACAGACGGCAACGCGTAGTGGTGAATGGACGGGCCTCTGAATGGGCGTCCGTATCTAGCGGTGTCCCTCAAGGTTCTGTCCAGGGACCATTACTGTTTATTATCTATGTCAACAACATGGACGGAGACATGGTTGCCAAAATCTTCAAATTTCCTGACGACACCAAGCTTAGTATCAATGTGGCAAAGGAAGGGAACACTGCCCGCCTCCAAGAGGACCTTCAAAGGATTGGGGAGTGGTCGGACACATGACAAATGCCTTTCAGCGTGGGGAAATGCAAAGTAATGTATATCGGCCACCGAAACCCCAAATCTCTATACATCCTTAAGGGCACTGCTCTTGAATCGAGTGACACTGAAAAGAAATTGTGTGTAACTATCATTAGCGACCTCAAGTTCTGGAAACAGTGCACCGAAGCAGAGAAGAAAGCTTAAAGGATGTTAGGCTATATAAAGCGCCAGTTTGGACACTGCAACAAGGAGATAGTACTTTGTCTGTACAACCCCCTAGTTCGGCTGCACCTGGAGTATGCCGTACAATTTTGGAGTCCTTCGTTTCGAAAGGATATCGCAAGGTTGGAACGCGTACAAGCCAGGGCAACCGAGCTGATTCCCTCTATCCGACATAAAAGTTACGAGGATAGACTAAGGGAATTAGATCTGTTATCGCTGGAAACCCGTAGACTGCGTGGTCAGCTTATTAAAGTTTTCAAAATACTTCGAGGGTTCGACAATGTTGACTACCGGGATATTTTCACACTGAGTGAGAACAGAACGCGCAATCACGGCTTCAAACTTGAACTGAAGCGTTACAACCGCAATCTCCTTGGAATTTTTTTCACCTACAGTATTTGCGGTAAGTGGAACGCACTTCTAGTGGAAGTTGTCAACAGTGAATCTGTTGACCAGTTCAAGTTAAGAATAGACAAAGTCTTGAAAATTGGCCGTTTAGGGACGCAAAACAATCGAGCAGCCATGTTCCCACCCGATTGCTAGTCTAAAGGTACCCTCTTTGAAGGGACCGTAAGGTCTCCTAGGCTACTTTCTTTCCTTGTAACTGCTTGTAACACTCTCTCTCTCTCTCTCTCTCTCTCTCTCTCTCTCTCTCTCTATATATATATATATATATATATATATATATATATATATATATATATATATATATATATATATATATATATATATATATATATATATGTATATATATATATATATATATGAAATTTTGGTGGTCAAAGCCTGTATTTGTTCAGCTTGCCTGTTGTCTCCCGTTGTTACCTTTTTGGCTGATAATTATTCTAAGTACGCGTATGTTTGTGTAAACGTGACAGAGTTTGATGGAGTTCATTAAAGCCGATTTAGTATTTTCAAATGCTCCTCATGCCTCATCGTTCCATTCGAGCTCACAAGCCTTAGGTTGCAGGCGTGCAAGCTCGGTCAACGGGGCTGCAATTGCGGGAAAATTTAGGAATCACCCTTCGGTAGTATCCCAATATGCCCAACTATCGTGGTAGTTCCTTGTAGTTCTTTGGTAAAGGCAAATTCCTTCCACCGAAATGTGATGTCCTAAAAAATCAATCTCCTTCTTGCCAGCTCGCATTTCTCTACGGATATCCTCAGACCGTTTTCGACCAGGATTTTGACGACTTAATCCAAATGCCTCAGAGGTCGTCCATATTATTAAAAAATATCAGGATGTCATCTATGTATACATAAACGAACTTTAATCCTCGAAACAGGTTATCTATTGGTCGTTGGAATGTGCAACTTGCATTCCGGAGCTCAAATGGAAGTTTCACGTACTCCCACCAGCCAAACGGCGTTATCATCACAATCTGCGCTATGCCCACTGGGTTCATAAGGATTTTCTGGTAAGCACGAATCAGATCCAACCTTGAAAATATCGTTTTGCCATGGAGATGGTTTGCCACACTTTGAATTAGCGGCAATGGATATCTGTCGGGCTTTGTGATCGCATTGACCGCTCGGAAATCGCCGATTACCCTGTGCTTACCCGGCGACTTCTTCGGTACTATGTGAATCGGCGACGCCCATGGTGATTTTGACGGGCGCGGGACTGTACAAAACTTCACCTTTTTCCAATATGACTTTGCAAAAGGGCGCTAGGTGTTGTAGGTCATTAATGATTAAAGCTACCGCAGGCTCTCTTGATAGTTTCTCTTTTGATACGAGTTTGGTTTGTTCGTCGGTAAGTATGCCGCGCGCACAGTCCACTAAGGGATTAAAATGCCTCAGAAAGTCAATTCATAATAACAGTGAATGGTGTTTGCGACCTCAAATAACCACCTGAATGATCGGCGAAGACTAGGGATAACTATATACGTGTGTACTTCGTCGTGCACTTTTTTTTCGCCATTAGCCGTTGTAATATTTATACTGGAGTCACGCAATTCCCTCGAATTCACTAATTTAGCCGGATTTATCTACACACTCGCTTCCGTATCAATTAGAAACTTGCATTTATTTGCATTCACTTTAGCTGCGACGGTGAAAACAGATGGCATACCAGCGGCCGCGTTGACACTAACACGACCTGCTAGTTTTCCACTGGGTCTGCGACAAAGATGGCCTGGAGGAAGGCTACATCTGCACGTGTTCTCCTCTCTCTGGCTACCTGCTCCAGAGTGTGCAGAATTTCGAATTATCACCAAAATACGAATGTGAACGGCAGACTACAGGTCTTTGGTTCATGCAAAAAGGTTGCAATCCTAAAGGTATATTATAAGTACTGTGATCATTATTTCGCTGCACAAAATTAGAACGGTTTCCATTAGGGTACGCACCCATGGGTACTGATCGCGTATTTCCCGCCGAATTTACATTATTTATATAATCATCACTTGTACTGTTATTAACATTAGGCATATACGCATCGGACACGGAAGTTGTACTGCCTTCTATTGACTCACTGCAGGTATTTACATTAAGGCACTGCGCCCTATAGAATATATTTTGTTCATCCGCCAGTCTTCCGAATTTGTCAAGGTTAGTTCCTTTTGTGTGGCAATTATAGTCGCGATGTTGACCGGCAAGGATTGAATAAACTTGTCTCTCAAAAGCTCCTCACCAACTCCTACCAGAAGGGCAGTTCTTCTTAGTTCCTCTAAATTAGTAGAGGGTCGACCTGTGAGAGTAGAGGAGGCAATGAGCTTTCCAAATAGCTCGGGTTTAGTCTTCTCGAAGAGCCCAATGACTTCAGTCATTAAAAGCTGGTAATTTAGGGTAGATATGATTACCGCCGGAAGACGATCGACGGTCTCGGGAGGAAGTGCAGTGAATACGTGAAAGAATTTAGTTACCTCCTTCTTTATTCCTGATATGTGAAACTGGTCCTGGAACCAACCAGCAACAGCTGTCTCATTAAATATGGATGGCTTGATGGTAATAGCGCTTACGAACTCCGTCTCTCCTTGTCTTGCCTGTAGATGGCTTGATGTGTCCATTCCATCGTCACCTTCACTGTCCGGCCGAAAAGAGGGTCACCAGTTTATGGGAGAGAATGTCCAGTTATTTGTTTGTGCAAAGGTAACCAGGTTGTGTGTCAATAATTATAAAGGGGGGGAATAAAGAGTCATCACTGCTGTTGCATTGCTCAAAATCACCCGTCTATAGCAGTATGTGGGGAGAGGGTTCTGGTAGAGTTAACTCTACGGGTAACGAGGACTTTGAGCTGTGGGCCTACTTTATCCTCTGTTGAATTGGTTCTGACTCATTATAATCTTATAATTTCTCACGAGAGATTATGCGTTAGGCTGGGGTTACCGAAGGTGCCTTTGTGATCGGGGTAAGAAAAGGACTTCGAGAGGACACCGCAAAAGAAAATAACTTTATTCTTATATTGGCCTACTAAAAGGGGCAAGGGCAAACGTCTCGAGTTCTTTGCGGTCAGTGTGTAAGCTTCTGTTTTACGTGAAGTATCGAGTCTAAAGGCGGCAGGAGTTAGGCAAGTCAACGGGGTTTCGTAATGCTATTAAGGGGCTAATTGATTGTCCGATTGGCTGATTCTGATTGACTGAATTTGACTACTGAAATTTTGACTTAATGATCGAATGTAATAACTGCCGAATAATTAAAGTCTGTCTCTCGATCTCTTATAGGTATGGTTATTCCGACGATATATGCCCCTTTTATGTAAGGTATGAAAAGGGGAGCTCTTCTCGTGTATCCGGCTGGGTTATGTGATCAAACGAAGCTACCATAGGATAAAAGAAAATATTGAGCTGAATTCTTTATTCCGTTGTAAATTGCGGGAACAAGTCTCGAAAGGCAAACCGTAAGGATAACTTCTTTCCACAAAATACACCTATATAAATAGTCACTCTATCTAGATACTCATAATTTTACAAAATTCAACCAATCAGGAGTGAGATACATTTAATTGTCATTCCTTTGTTTATTTTTGAAATAACAGACCTTAGCGTTAACATATTGACCAATCAGCTTTTAGAGATAAGCACTGCAATAATTGTCCAATCAGCGCCACGCTAGATTTAAAGAGTTAATAATGCTCAAACCGTTTCGCATATAAACACTGCTGAAATCCATTTCGAGGTTTAAAGCTCTCATTCAGCCTTAGGATCCAGCTACGCTACCGAATGTGTATTTTTGGTAAAGGAGGTAAAGGTTTGGGTAGGCGACCTCGATGTTGTGAACTCTTCCCTATTAGGTCTTACAAGGAGAATAGAAAGAGCTCTAAGTAGCATTGACTCAACAATGTCACTCTCTATGATCTGCACGATTTGTGCTCAAAGAAAAAGTCCATCAGATTGGCCCTTTACCTCACTACTCGGAACAGGAAGCAACGGTTTCGGAAACTCCTTCACCGACCGAATACACTGGGATTTTCGTTCTTTTATTTACAAGAGAAAAAATACTGCATACTAGGGAGTTTAACTTCCCATTTACAAAAGAGAGAATACTACAAACCCGGAAATCTATCTCCCCATTTACGAAAGAAAATAATACAAAGCGGAAAGTCCATCTCCCCATTTACGAAAGAGAAATACATACCGGGAATTCTGTCTTCCTATTTAAGAAAAATAATAATACATAACAGGAAGTTTATCTTCCCATGTATAGGGTTCAATGTGTGAACCGTTTAAATTTTAATTGGAATGTTTTACTTGGTTCGACCTCCACACTCTCTATATATTTTTTCTGCCGTTTCTAAGGTGCGTGACCTTGACTTGTCCGTGGAGAGGACCCAGTGATCTAATTTTCTCCTTACTTACACCCCTTGGGCGTAGTTCCGACAGCTATGTGTACCTGCTGTACCTATGCACATATTTCCCATGTATCAAATTTATCTTAATTATAAGAAATCGCTTGTCTCTTACAGTTCTTTGTGAAATTTTGCTGTTCAAAGCCTGCATTTGTTCAGCTTGCCTGTTGTCTCCTGTTGTAACCTTTTTGACTGACACATAATTATTCTCAGCGTGCGTATGTTCATGTGTTTGATATATATATATATATATATATATATATATATATATATATATATATATATATAGTTTCTTCTGCTAATTCTCTTTGGTTCTTTATTTATTACACGTGGTATATTATTTCCCTAATTTACATAAATAGCAATTTTTTTTAGGATTTGATAAATCCACCAGGGGTCAATTTGTGGAGTGCCTCGATGGGCCTATTAAATCCTGCAATTTGGATGCCATAGGCCTACAAATTTTACAACATGAGTACCACAGTAATAAATGCAGAGAAATCGCAATGGTTTGGATATTACTGCGGTACCTCAGGGATCTATTTTTGCTCCAATTGTTATTCTTAGTTAACATTGACTATACAATACTCAAGATGGGCTTAAAATGTAAGTTTGAGGTTCTCCTAATTTAGCTAACATTTCTCTTAATGGAGCCAATACTCTATATTTGCTTTATTTTTTGCCTCATTCACTCCTTAGAAAACCTTAGTGACCTATGGGAGAGGGGGCATTTTGGAAGTTTGTTGGTGATGGGTGATTTGGATGATGAGAGGGTCACCTTGATATATTTATATCCCACCTCGTTTTGTGATAATCTTTGCCATTGCGCTCCCCATAAAATTGTTGCGAAACGTTAACCGTTAAACCGGATTTGGGTGATACGATAACGTTACCAGAAATTATTACTTGACTCCAAAAGGTAATGATGAACATTTTTGGCTAGGCGATAAGCAGAATTCTGATATGATTTTTCCTTCGAGCAAAATGGTGATGAAAACAAGAAGACTGCCGTTCTATTATTTAGTGGCTTTAGGTAGCAAATAGAGGATGAGTTCGAATTAGATTGATTATCGATTTCACGGGCTTATCTTTGATGATGCTTAAATACAACTCTCAATGTTCATGCTTTGGTAAGATGAATGAATAAGACTTGTCTTGATGTAAGATCAGTTGCGTAAATGTTATCTCCT
This sequence comes from Ceratothoa steindachneri, assembly GCA_963969495.1. NCBI lineage: Eukaryota > Metazoa > Arthropoda > Malacostraca > Isopoda > Cymothoidae > Ceratothoa > Ceratothoa steindachneri. Next base: position 59,812,242 of record OZ018327.1, read on the forward strand.
AATGAGGAGTAACTGACTTGATTGGTATGACCCGCGAGCGATTTGTGAAACTGCTCCTCGAAAGGATTTCTCTCGAATGAATGATCTCTCTCCTCCTCGATTTGCTTGTTTTATACTTGGACACATTTTCAAACATACAGATATACATACATATACAATACTTTTAAAAACCTTTTCTCTCGTGAGAAAATATACTGAAACGATGAAATTTGGTCAAACGCTTTTTTCGTCTTCCCTAACAAAAATAGAAATATAATATTGGGGTTGTAATTTGATGCTCACCGAGTGTCGTTACGATCAAGCTATACCATTTTAAGGTTCCTTTTTGTAACCACAAAATAATTAGTCTCATTCCCAGTTTACCTTCTGACCGCGACTTTGGTCTTTTCGGGAAATCAAACTGGGAAAGGTTCTAAAATATCCTGTTACATGTTACAATGTTTCATTTGAGTTTCTTTTTGTTTCGTTTCACACACATAAATTATATACATTGGCTGAGTGTACACATTACTACTTCATTGGTTTGTGTGTGCACATATTGTGTGCACCACATAACTTTCCATGACAGAGATACTTAATATCTTGAATATAGAATATATACATATCATATACTAATGAACATATTTACACATATATACAAGCATAGTTCGTGGTTCTCCAGTTCGACTAAGGTAATATAGTTGTACAAACGGATGTGCACTTTGTATTTGTGTGCGTTAACAAACCATATTCTATACCCTTATTTATATATTTACATCTTGATAGTAACATAAGGAAATACCGAATAAAATGCATATGGTCATTAGCTCACAATAAGTTTATCGGTACACAACATGCTTTAAAAATAATGATAGCACGGATTTCTTGCAAACTTTATTCGCCTATTATAACGTGAACACACATTTGTAGCATTATCATTATTGTGTTTGTGTAAGGGAAGAGGACGCCAAGAAGAATAGCCCCTTCATTTGTTTCTTGAATTTCTTCCCTCTCATTGTCTGCTAAGTACAACTCCACGTGGAGTAATACCTGAATCCAAGGAGAAAAATAAAAGAAGAAAGAATTTGAATATCCGTCAGCCGTCTCACAGGTGCATTTAATTAAGTTGGGCACTAAAAGCTTTTTTCCTCGCCGAGGAAGCGGTAATCTCCGTAGTTGGGAAACTGCTAGCCGAAAGTTTCCCGCCCACATCGTAAAGGCCATTTAGACCTGGGCCAGGCGACAGACGCTAATCCATCTGGCCGCCGGAACTGGTCAGCCAGTCGTCTGATTCTGACAACGAGGAGAAACCCTCAAAATGTCTGTGATATAAATACCCTGGGTTTTCGAATATCTGCAGATTGAGTTTGAGAACCCGTTGCTTTCGCTTTAGATCGTATGTCTGTTTTCCCAAGTCCCTGGTATTCGCTTATATCATCGAGGTTGGATATCACCAGACAGATCCATCTCTTTTGTGAAGGCTCACTCTGTTCAGAGCAAGCATCGAATCGTTTCGTCCCCGAAGGATTGGCCGGGATTCCTCTCGTCTCATCTGGAATCCTGCCTCAAGGATCTCCAGTTTCCCGTGTGAAACTTCGCGACGAGCCGCGTCATAGTCTCGATTTTGGGGGTTTGCACTCATTTCTCTGGAGCAGAGGTGCCATCGTCCGTCTTCAAAGAGGATCGTGAACTCGTCTTCTGCCCCCCCCCCCTCCCTTCATTTTTCCTGCGCCGACTCGCTAAAGGATTAACCTTCCTCGAGGTAATCCAATTAAGGATAAACGACCCTTGCTTGTATCTCTCATTAATCGACCCACTTTCCGACATATAAAATAATCCCTTTGTATAAATGATTTATAGTATCCCATTTAAAAGCTGTTCAACGAGTAATTAACGTTACCCGGTTGCCAATTAATCTATATGCTGTCAGAATTGTCCTTATTTACATTACCTATATTTATCGGATGTATATATATGTTAACTAGTGACTTATTAAAATTATATTTTTGTTTTTCACTCTTTAAATATATCCTTGAACTGCAACTTGGTAAACTCAAAAAAACGCTATCGGCCCCTGTAGTAAATCGCACTCTTATACCTCGTAATCAACGGAGTACTCTTACGAAGTAAACGTACTTGTACGTAGCGAAGGACGCGTACGTACAATCGAGGATATATGTATATATAACTGTATATATATACATATTCTCGTGGCTTTTATTTCTTTCCTCCCAATTAATAGATACATATATGTATATATAGACGTATTGTCTGAGGAGGTGACCTATTCCTCAATATATATATATATATATAAATTCTGGTGTCAGATTTATCGAGTTAATTGTGGACACCTAACGTTTTCAAGTTCCTCAGTTGAATTAATAGAAAATTTACCAAGTTGGGTCAAGTTTATTTAAAGATAGGAAAATATTTTTTCTTCTAATTTCTTTTTATTTTATTTTGAGTAATCAGTCTTTTGTGGTGCCTGTGAGGTCAAATTTAATAACAAGCCATTGTTTTTGTGTGTGTTTTGTAATCCCCGTGCCGAATTAAGATGTTCTATATCAGGTACTCATATAGGAATTAGTATATTTATCACAATTTATTGCTTTTGTCCGTGTGTGTGTGTGTGTGTGTGTGTGTGTGTGTGTGTGTGTGTGTGATCACAAGGGTAAGATTTAATTTAAAATTTTGGGGAACTATTGAGCGAGCCCCATTTTCTTGGCGGTTAGATTCTCTAACGCACCGAGTGGATAAGGCTCACGTAAGGAAACGAGATGACGTCCTTCGAGAGATTTATGCAACAGGGTTAGATGCTTCGGCTCTCCGGTAAAGAGCTAGTCGCCTATTTTCGGGAAGACGAGATAAACGAAAGCACAGAGCAAAAAAAAAAATAGAGATGCTGAAGCTGAGGAGACAAGAAGAGAAGCTGAAGTTGAGCAGAGAAGAAGAGAAGCTGAAGCTGAGCAGGAAAGAAGAGAAGCTGAAACTGAAGCTGAGGAGAGAAGAAGAGAAGCTGAAGCTGAGGAAAGAAGAAGAGAAGCTGAAGCTGAGGAGAGAAGAAGAGAAACTGAAGAAAGAGAAAGGGTGGGGCGCCATGAAAGAGAGTTAAATAGGAATAACTTAGAAACCCTCTCAATTAGTTCCAGGAATGAAGTCCCCCAGATCCCCGCTTTAAAGCTCCTAGCATTTAAGGACAGTGAGGATTTCAGTGCTTAACTCACTCATTTCGAAAAGATTTTTGAGGTAAATCACTGGGATATCTAAACTGATGGAGTCGCCCGACTTTTGCCTCTCCTCAATACTCAGCTGCGAGATATTTTCATTTCGCTACCAGCCGAGGCTACCCTCGACTATTCGACCTTTAAGTCCGAACTTTTGGCTGCGATGAACATGAATCCGGATTTCTACAGGGCAAAGTTTCGTCAGGCAAAGTTGATACCTGGCCAGACTTACCGCCAGTTCGGATTCACCCTCAGAAGAAGTCTGAATATTTGGTTTTACTCCGAACAGGTAAACAGCGACTATGAGTCTCTGTCTGACTTTATTTTGCGTGATCAATTGATGGCTACGCTGCCTTCTGAAATCTGTGCATTCGTGAAGGACCGAAGAGTTGCTTCCTTCAAAGAACGCATCGAAGAAGCGGATTTGCACGCGGCCAATCATAATCTCTACCCCAAAGATCTCAAGAAGAGTCATCCTTCCTTCCCCAAGAGTAAAGGCCACTTCCCTAAATTTCAATCGAAGAACGCTCCCCAATTCGTAAAGGCCCCAGGTCTCTCCAACCCGAAATGTCATCCCCCGTCTGAACCTAGGGATGTTAAGCCACCCGTCTTTAATACCCCTGCGTCGGATTACCTCAGAAGACCCATCGTCTGTTTTTCTTGCGGAACCCCCAGGCAAGTGAGGACGAACTGTCCCCCAAATTCTCAATTCAGTTCTGCTTCCAGCCACTAAGTTCACCAAGTAAGCGCCTTTCTTTCTCCTCCGTCTGCTTTTCCCAAAACGCCTGCTTCTCCACCAGTGAGTAGCCTCCCAGGACCTTAAGTTAATTTTTTATTTAACAAGAGCTACCCCGGTAGGCTCGAATTTGAAACTGGATCGGTTAATGCGTGCCAGGTTTCAACCCTGGTCAGAGATACGGGATGCACGTGCATCATCGTATCGGAAAAGTTGCTGCTCCCAGTGAGCCCAAACCACGATAAATTTTCAGTAGTCCAGGACTACTTGGGACGAGCCAACCGCTTCCCAGTGGTCCGTTGTTTCATCGAATGCCAATATTTCACCGGTTGGGCTGTCGTCTTAGCAGCCCGTATTAAATCATGCGCCATATTAGTAGTCCAGAGCCCGCAGCTCTTCACTAGTCCCGTTGCTCAGCCCGCCATCACGAGGGCCCAAGCCATAAAGAACGCGGCACCCCCCGTTATTTTAGAACCTCCTTTTTGCCCCCGATTACGAGACTGAACAACGAGTCTTTTGTAAAGGCACATGGTGAGTGTCCTTTCATACAGCCATTGTGGGAAAAGTCGAGGACCAAAGAGCGCGAATCTGTTCATGGTCACAAGGAGGTCTCATACCTCGTTGAGGGTAAACTGTTGTTCCGTTCCACCTCCGTTCCTAACCACTCCCCTACGCGCTTCCTATGTATCCCCCGCTCCTATGATACGACTCATTTTGACATTAAGTCAAAAGAAAAACGGTTCAGGCCCTGTGACGAGGTCCTGCTTCTCCTGCCCACCGAGAAAAATAAACTTCTTTCCCAATGGAAAGACCCCTTTTCAGTCTCGAAGCCCGTGACCCCGTGGACTTTCCTCATCCAAACGCCCTCCGGTAATAAGTTGTTTCACGTCAACATGCTCAAACTTTACCACCGCCGTGCCTGTATAAACAATATTATTGCCCTTGACGAAGAGGTCGCAATGAAAGCCTCTGATCTCCCCGAACCTCTTAACCTAGTCCAGACAATTTGTGTAGAAGCTAACAATGACTACCCATTCTCGTTGCTCCCCGAAACGTATAAAGACTCCCCACAGGAGATTGATCTAAATCCCCACCTGGAGCCCGCTCAGAAATCCCAGTTATCCCGGTTGTTAAAGGCCTACCCAGACGTCATTTCCGAGAAGCCTGGTTGCTCGAACCAATTCGAGCATGATATAGCATTAACCACGCAAGAACCGATCTGATCCAAGCCGTACCCTTTGCCCATTCATTTGCGATCAGCTTTCAATGCGGAGGTCGGAAACTTACTAAAATTAGAAATAATCGAACCCTCCTCTTCAGATTACTGTTCCACCATTGTTATGGTTCGGAAGCCAGACCAGTCCTTTCGAATGTGTGTGGACTTTCGAAAACTTAAAGCCATGACGATTTTCGATCCCGAACCAATCCCGTTGATAGAGCAGAGCCTACATTTGTTCGAGAACGCCAAATTTATTTCTGAGATAGATTAATGCAAGGCGTACTATCAAATTCCCTTCAAGGATAATGTTCGGAAATACACTGCCTTCCCTACAGAAAAAGGGCTTATGCAATTTAAGCGCCTCCCATTCGGTTTAGTTACTGCTTGTAGTAATTACAACAGAATGATGCGCCGCATCTTAGATGGTCTGAACAATGTGCCATTCTATTTTGATAATGTGTACGTAGCTACACGCACATGGGATGAACATATAATCTCCCTTCGTTGCCTCTGTAATAGGCTCCGAGAGGATGGTCTGACCATGGGTCCTTCCAAGTGTCATTTTGCTTACGACGCTATCAAGTACCTTGGATTTCACATTGGGGAAAATCAAATAACGCCTCAGCAAGAAAAGGTCAGGGCCATTTCAGATATGCCCCTTGCCCTTACTAAGAAGCAGCTACGTTCCTTCTTGGGTTCAACCCCCTTCTACCGGTGCTTCGACACCAATTTCGCCGCCTTAGCGCCCCCCCCCCTGAACTCTCTCCTTAAGAAAAACTCCCCAGATTACCACGTTTGGATCCCCAAGGTAATTTCCCACTTCCAGCAGATAAAGGATAGGCTAATATCTGCCCCCATATTGCGGCTCCTGAACTCGAACAAATTGTTTGGAATCTGTACGGATGCCAGCAACGATGGCATCGGTTGCGTGTTGCTGCAATACGAAGAAGATGGGAATGGCCATCCTATCGCTTATGGAAGCTGGAAGCTGTTACCGCCCGAGAGAAACTATACAGTAATATAATTTGAGGCTCTGGCAATAGTTTTTGGTGTCTGGAAGTTTAAAATGTATCTGATAGGTCAGGAGTTTGTGATCGAAATGGATCACCGTCCTCTGGCGTACTTGAGAAATTATAAAAGCCCAAAAAGAAGGCTTATGCGCTGGAGTCTGCCATTGATGGTATATCAATTCCAAATTTTGTATTTAAAAGGAAGTGAAAACTGTGTAACAGACAGTCTTAGTAGGAATCCAGTAGAGGACGTTCCTCCCTCAAGGTAGAACTCCATACATCCTATAAATTCATGTATATATTCGAGCTCGTTGCTCCCCCATGTAAAATTTATTTTTGTGCGTGTGTGCGTACGCCCGTATTTTAGTGTATTGCTTGTATATACGTGTTGTCATTATTGATTTTTTAAAATTATTTACTGGATTGTCCCTCCGATTGATTGATTCCTCATTCTAAATTGTGGTATTGCTTTTACATGGAACTATATATATTTTAATTATGTAATTAATTATCCATTAACCTAAATGTATGTGTAAGTTTTATCCGTCGTATGGGATCAAACGGAGCAAATCCTGTACCTTTACGGCCGCAGTTTCGGCTTAAATTTTAATACCGATGGGTTTTAGTCGAGACGCCATTTTTTCCCCCCTTTCGTGTCGGGCAAAACGCCATCTTTGGAAGGGAGGCATGTAAGGAAAAGGGACGCCAAGAAGAATACCCTCTTCATTTGTTTCTTGAATTCTTTTCTTCTCTCTGTTTCCTAAGTACAACTCCACGTGGAGTAATACCTGAATCCAAGGAGAAAAATAAAAGAAGAAAGAATTTGAATATCCGTCAGCCGTCTCACAGGTGCATTTAATTAAGTTGGGCGCTAAAGGCTTTTCCCTCGCCGAGAAAGCGGTAATCTCTGTAGTCGGGAAACTGCTAACCGAAAATTTCCCCCCCACATCGTAAAGGCCATTAAAACTTGGGTCAGGCGACAGACGCTAATCTATCTGGCCGCCGGATGTGTTCAGCCAGTCGTCTGATTCTGACAACGAGGAGAAACCCTCAAAATGCCTGTGATATAAATACCCTGGGTTTTCGAATATCTGCAGATTGAGTTTGAGAACCCGTTGCTTTCGCTTTAGATCGTATGTCTGTTTCCCAAAGTCCCTGGTATTCGCTTATACCATCGAGGTTGGATATCACTAGACAGATCCATCTCTTTTGTGAAGGCTCACTCTGTTCAGAGCAAGCATCGAATCGTTTCGTCCCCGAAGGATTGGCCGAGATTCCTCTCGTCTCATCTGGAACCCTGCCTCAAGGATCTCCAGTTTCCCGTGTGAAACTTCGCGCCGAGTCGCGTCAGAGTCTCGATTTTTGGGGTTTGCACTCACTTCTCTGGAGCAGAGGTGCCATCGTCCGTCTTCAAAGAGGATCGTGAACTCGTCTTCTGCCCCCCACCCCTCCGTCATCCTTGTCACCATCAGGATATTCGGCCGAGAATACGTCCATTGCCCGTCTCTATTTCCTCGCGCCGACTCGCTAAAGGATTCCCCTTTCTTGAGGTGACCCCATTAAGGTAAAACGACCCTTGCTTGTATCTCCCGTTAATCGACCCCCTTTCCGAAATATAAACTATTCCCACTGTATAACTGATTTATAGTATCCCATTTAAAAGCTGATTAACGAGTAATTAACGTTACCCGATTGCCAATTAATCTATATTCTGTCAGAATTGTCCTTATTTACATTACCTATATTTATCGGATGTATATATATGTTAACTAGTGACTTATTAAAATTATACTTTTAGTTTTCACTCTTTAAATATACCCTTGAACTGCAACTTGATAAACTCATTAAACGCTATCGCCCCCTGTAGTAAATCGCACTCTTATACCTCGTAATCAACGGAATACTCTTACGAAGTAAACTTACCTGTACGTAGCGAAGGACGCGCCCGTATATTAGAGGATATATGTATATATAACTGCATATATACATATTCTCGTGGCTTTTATTTCTTTCTTCCTAACCAATAGATACATATATGTACGTATATATAGACGTATTGTTTGGGGAGATGACCTATTCCTCGACAGTTTGATTGTTTACATTAGATTCGCTATTCTTTACTGAAATATCTTCATTCACTTCACTATCACTTATATCGTCATGGATATTTACACATATATGGTCATTGCCGGAATAGCTATACTTATTTACAGAATTATGATTTATTTGTGGAGTTCAATTAGGTTTCAGTCTGTCTATTGACACAGTTTCAGCACGTCCACGAGAGGAGTTCTATTTCGAACACTTTGTCGTTTCGAGCGATAACCTTGAATGGACCCGCATATGGTGCTTCTAACGGCTTTCTTATACGATCGACACGTACCCAAACATGCGTAGCGTCGCACAAGTCTTTAGGAACGAACACTTTTGTTTTCGCATGTAAGTGTCCTTGGGACATTTGAGCGAAATCTATCTGTGTCATTGTTTTCGCTAATTCCGTCACAAATTTTGTATTACTTTTAGATGATGAGGAAGTGACAGGTGGTCTAGGATTAAGAAGAGTGGTACCTGTTACAGAGGTAAATCGGAAAAAGACAGCTTCGTTAGGCAATGATCTGATTCCTAATAGAACAATTGGAAGGGCCATTATCCAGCCTTGTTTACGTGTCATAATGGAGGACTTCAAATTACGATGTGCCCTTTCTACTAATCCGTTCGTGGACGGTCTATATGCCGTTGTTCTCAGACGATAAAAACCAACGAGGGTCGATAGTTCCTTAAAAAGTTTGGACTCGAGCTGCATTCCTCGATCGGTAATCACGTACAGAGGGATTCCAAAGCGGGAAATCCAGCCGTCTAAGAAGGACAAAGCTACCGTTGCCGCGCTTATATCGGGAATCGGTATTGCTTCTATCGATCTAGTCGCTCTGTCGATGCATGAGAGTATATAGCGATTATTAAACGGGTAAGACTGACCATGAGGTGTACACTGAGGAAGGGGTCCAATGATATCCATGTGTACGGTTTCAAATCTCGACGTTGTAACATTGATGGGGAGAACTGGGGATTTTGTGTGTCGATTTATTTTTGCGAATTGACATGACATTCATCCTCGCGTCCATGAACGTATATCCCTGGCCATATTTGGCCAGAAATATCTGGTTTTAATTAATTTAAGGGACTCTTTGATGCCGGGAGGTGATAGATTAGGCAGTTGGCTAAAAATGGTATTTCTGCAAACCGAAGGAACGAACGGTCTGGAATATTGAGAGGAAACATCACACAAGAGGGTAATATTCTCGGGAAATGGAAATGGCTTAAGTTTACATTTGAATTTCTCGACTTCGCCATCTTTCGCTTGTTCTGCTGCCAATGTTTGAAGGTCAAGGGGGTCAACCAGGACTGCGTTGACGTTTCTCGACAGACAGTCAGCAACTACGTTATTTTCTCCTTGGATGTAGGCTATGTCGTTGATGTAGTCCAATATCACTGTCCAATTTCTTTGCTGTCTCTCAGTTTTCGCACGTAACGATGATGAAAAAGCAGAAATAAGTGGTTTATGATCCGTGCACAGAGTTACCTGTCGACCTTCGATCATGTGTCGGAAGTGTATGACTGCTAAGTATGCTGCCAAAAGTTGGCGAAAATATGTTGAATAAACTTGCCGTGTCTTGCTCAATTTGCTTGAATAAAAGGCTATAGGTTGAGGAAAACCATTCACCATTTGATGAAGAGCAGCACCCACCGCGTATCTTGGAACTATCAGTCACCAACTGATACGGAGAATCATTCGGGAGGGGATGTCTTAGCATGATTGATTCTACCAGGGCTGCCTTCGTATTATGGAATGCTTCGCGTGCAGCATCATTCCATATGGGTTCTCAAACATTTGGTTGCATGCGTGCCAATTCCGTAAGGGGAGCAGCGATTGCAACGAAATTGGGCATATTTCTTTGATAGTAATCTAGCATGCCTTGGTAACGGCGTAATTCTTTGTAGTCGGTCGGTAACGGCATATTAGAGATTTCTGAATTTTTTTGGTGGTGGTTTTATTCCTGAGTTTGAGATATGATGTCTTAAGAATTCAATTTCCCTTCTCATGAACTCGCATTTTTCTATTGAAACACGAAATCTGTTTTCGGCTAAAATTTTAAGTACCCTTTTAAAATCCTCGACGCGTTTTTTTCGTTTTCGGAAAATATAAGAATGTCATCGATATAGACAAATACACATTCCAAATCACGGAATATACTGTCCATATGGCGTTGAAATGTGCAACTGGCATTTTTTAAGCCAAATGGGAGTCTTAAAAATTCCCAAAGTCCAAATGTAGTTATGACAGTGGTTTTTTCTATATCTGCTTTATTCATTGGGATTTGATGGTACACTCTAATTAGGTGGAGACGGGGAAAAATGGTTTTGCTGTGAAGATGATTAGCCATAGATTGAATTCTAGGGAGAGGATAACGATCGGGCTTGGTGCTCGGGTTAAGAGAGCCAAAATCATTCTTTTGAATTTTTCTTTTGCACCATGTGAATTGGTGATGCCCATGGCGAACTTGAGGGCCTCACTACACTTTCTTTCAATAGAGAAGCAAAAGTTGCTTTGGCAAATTGCAACTTTTCCAATGAAATGGGTCTTGAGCGAGCAAAAGTTGGTGGTGAACTTCCTGTCTCAATGGTATAAAAGAGGGAATTTGGGGCAGGATTGACGACGTCTACTTGTTGCGGGTTGCATATTGAGTTGTATTTCTGAACCACTGACTTCGGGGATGTGTGAAAGGTTTAATTTTAGAGGATAACTTGGTGCATTTGTCTACTAGAATGCCTTAACCACAGTTACCAAAAGATCGTAATGAGTGAGAAAATCTGTTCCTAGAATGGGTGATGTTATGTACGCGACTACGAACATCCAATTGAAGTTACGGTGTAAACTGGGTATGACTATGTCTAGCATGACTTCACCGTGTATTTTGATCTTACCACCGTTGGTTGTAGCAATATTTACACTCGACTTTCTCATTTCGCAATACTGTACGAGGTTGATGGGAATAATCGAGACGCTTGCGCCAGTGTCTATAAGCAATTCGCCTTTCTCACCATTTAATTTAATAGCGACAGCGATTAACTTGGCATACCGGTCGTCGCATTAATTTCAGCACGCCTTACTAGTTTTCCGAGAGAATAGGAGATGAGGGTCTAGATCAGGGGTGGGCAACCTTTTTAAGAGGGTGTGCCAAAATTGGCCAAATCTTTGCTACAAAATTTTCTCACGTTGGCGTGCCACGTTTGGCACGCGTGCCAAAGGTTCCCCATCCCTGGTCTAGATGATGGTAGGATTTCTATATTTTCTCCCCGTTTAGGCCTGCAATGTTTCGCCTCTGGACTAAAATATAAATTGGCTTGACATACTAAAGGTTTTTGATCACTACGAAACGATTTAAGTCCTAGAGGTATGCTATCATTACGCTTATTTGTAAATTTATTCGTGCTAGTGTACGCACCACTGGGCATTTACCTTGCATCCTTCGCGTATTTCACATTACGATTTGAATTATCGCACTGCCTATTGTAAGCACTAGCTAGCACTCTCTTCGCGAATAGAACAAATATTTTTGTTACTTACATGACCATATTGAGGTTTATAAAACGGCATTAGTTCGTCCGTCAATTTTCCTATCTGCGTGAGTGTCAATTCTTTCTGCGTCGCGATGCTCAGAGGTAGAGATTGAACGAATTTATGTCTCAGCAGATCTTTGCCAACGCTGACTTGGAGTGCCGTCTTCCTTAAATCTTCAAGTTTCACCGATGGTCGTCCGTGAAGTGAAGATGAAGCTATCAATTTCTAGAATCATTCTGGTTTAGTCTTTTCAAATAGACTGATAACTTCAGTCCTCAGTTGTGTATATTTCTGCGATGAAAGAAGTGCGTCAGGGAGCCAATCGACTGTTTCTGGTGGTAGTGCTGCAAGAGTATGGAAGAATTTGGTGTCTTCTCTAGTTATCTTTGCAATGTGGAATTGTGCTTCCACGACTCTGAACCAACCAGCTACCGCTGCGTCGTTGAAAATCGGAGGCTTGACTACGATGGAGTTTGCGGCTTCTTCTTGGAACATTTGTTCGGTTGTTCTTGAATACATCTTATATTATTTCTTCTTACTCGATTTTTGATCACTAATAAAGGGTCACCAATTTAGAAAGGGGGGCTTTTTGGAGGTTTGGATGATGAAAGGATCTCTTTGTTGGTCACCAGATACATTTATATCCCAACTCGTTTTGTGATATTCTTTGCTATTGCTCTCCCCATAAGATTGTTGCGAAACGTTAACCGTTAAACCGGATTTGGGTGATACAATAACGTCCCGAGAAATTATTACCCGACTCCAAAAGGTAATGGATGAATATTTTGGGCTAGGCGATGAGCAGAAATTCTGATATGATTTTGCCTTCGAGCAAAATGGTGATGAAAACAAGAAGACTGCAGTTCTATTTATTTAGTGACTTTGGGTAGCAAATGGAGGAGGAGTCCGAATTAGATTGATTATCGATGTCACGAGTTTATCTTTGATGATGCTTACATACAACTCTCTTAATGTTCATGCTTTGATACGATGAATAAGACTCATCTTGATGTAAGATCAGTTACGTAAATGTTATCTCCTAATGCGGAGTAACTGACTTGATTGGTATGACCCGCGAGCGACTTAGGAAACTGCTTCTCGAAATGATTTCTCTCGAATGATTTCTCTCGAGTGAATAATCTCGAATATAATTGATATCTCTCCTCTTCGATTTGCTCGTTTTTATACTTGAAAAACATTTACAAACATACAAGTATATATACATATATAATACTTTTGAAAACCTTTTCTCTCGTGAGAAAATATATTATGAAACGGTGAAATTTGGTCAAACGCTTTTTTCGTCTTCCTTAACAAAAATAGAAATATAATATTGTAGTTGTAATTTGATGCTCACCGAGTGTCGTTACGATCAAGCCAACCCATTTTAACGTTCCCTTTTGTAGCCACACAATAATTAGTCTCATTCCCAGTTTACCTTTTCACCGCGACTTTGGTCTTTTCAGGAAATCAAAATGGGAATGGTTCTAAAATATCCTGTTACATGTTACAATGTTTCATTTGAGTTTCTTTTTGTTTCGTCTCACACACATAAATTATATACATTGGCTGAGTGTACACATTACTACTTCATGAGTTTGTGTGTGCACATATTGTGTGCACCACATACCTATTATTACTCCCAAGTCCTTTTAGGTTATTATTTACTTTAGTGTAATCACTTTTTTTACATTTCATCACTTTTTACTACAATATTTTTAAGTTTTCTAGGAGGACGGGACCACAATTTCGGACCCAGTCTGTGGCTGAGTCTTTCGCAACCGCTTTCTCCACATTCTCTGCCTAGATGCAGCTACGCCAGCATTTAATACACGTGATAATGTCACTGAACCATTCAACGGCAGGTTTAAATCGAGTGAGATGCTTTGTACTCTTGCTTCATGCGCGTACATCGCCCCTGGTCCGGACGATGTTGCATATGCCATGATTTGACACCTGGGTGAGCAAGGCATAATATTTCTGGTAGATTTGTTCAATAGGATCTGGACAGAGAATTTCCTCTCAGATTCCTGTGCTCGCTTTTTGCACACGTGGTATATATCAGTCTACCACAACTGGTTCCCACCCAATTTCTATATCCTCCTACATGTCCAAGTTGATGTAGAAATTGTTAAAAGTAAAATGCCTGGCTTCTGCACAGTGCGGCTTCTGTAAGTTCCAATCCACGTCGCATGTTCTGCTCCGACTAGAAAATGTTGTCGCAATGCCTTCCTTTCTTTGTAGACAGCACTAGACCACGGTATTTTCGATAGGAAAAGACCTATGATCGGGGCCGGATTAAGACCCTTAGAGGCACTAACGACTAAAAATTTTTGATGCCCCCATACATTTGTAATTCAAAATATACACAATAATAAACCATAAAATAAAGTTATATTTATCGAAAATTCGAGATTGAACAAAACTTACAGCAAGAAGGAAAATAATATTTATTTCTGTATGTTTCCATTTTATTTATAGTTGAATAATTTTCTCCTACTTTTTTCCCTTGCAAAGTCTTTTGGTGATACAAAATTTATCTCTGGCCTTCAGCTATATTTCTGGAGTATCTCCGTTATTGGGTACCTTATTTCTGATAAGTTTGTGAGCTGTAGCTGCCTTGTAATCAACATCTGGTAACATTTGCTTTGAATCTTTGTCATATTTTTCAAATTCATCTCGTAAAGTGCACAGTTGGTCAGCTAATGATAAATACACATCTGGATATGTTTTTAAGTTCACATCTCATTTTGTAAAACTTTGCTTACTCTGTGAAAATTCTGCAAAATCTCATTCCCAAAATTCAGCATAAAAACGAATTCTAGCTCTTGCATCTTATATGCAAAATTATTTGCTTCTCTTCTAGCGTCTCCTTTTTGTGACTCGTCTTCCCCTATATATTCCAATGCCTCTAAAACTTCAAGCAAATATTTTAAAATTACCCCTATTACAATAGCATGTGGCTCCTATCTTGTATCTGAGAGGGATTTCAAGACACTTTCATTTTTAATACGATCTTTAGGCATTTTCCACCGGCGTTTGAGACTGAATAAAAGGTATAGAGTAATTGTACTGTAGAAAAGAAATTAACAGCCTCTTGACAGCAGCCAACAGCACTTCAGTCAACCAGATTTAGTAGATGAGCTGCGCTGGATACATATATAGCAAACTTCTCTGTTTCTAAAAAAAATGATGCATCCTCTTATAACGCCCCCACAATGTCTTAAGACTGACCCTACATTTTGAAAAATTTCACCTACAAGATTTAAGTGAGTACTGCAACACCTGGTTTGACATTTTCTCGCCGGTGTGGCTTTCTATTTCCAGAAAGGTTAAAAAGCGTTCAATAGGCTGTCCATATTTTAAGTACCTAAGTACAACACAACTGATCACTATGTGATAAATCTGGTGTTGCATCAGCAGACAAACTAAAATAACCAGTAGATTTAACTTCATGGACCTTTTGTGCCATTAGTTAAATAAGTTCCTTGTAGGTGGTTTTTGACTGGTAAGAAGGAATGATTTCCTTTGCCAGCATTTCCATATTTCGTAATGTGAGCTACTAAAAATCGATCAAACTGGCTTATGAGTTCAAGCGATCCTAAAAAATTCCCATTTTGAAATTACCAAAACCTTTCTTCTGTTCATCGAAAAGCCAAGCCAGGTTCAATTAACGTACGAATAACAGCTATTACACGCCTCAAAACGCGTTCCCAGCAATCACATTCTTCCTGACTTTGTTTCTCAAAACTATGACTTCAATCCTGCACCGTGTCTGTGAGTTAAATATGTTAGCAATGTGTCTCGGTAATAGTGCTTTTCTCATGCTTATCAATTACAATAGTATTTCGCCAGTCAATGAACCCTTCTCTTGTAACAAAATTTTAGAATTATTTATGAACAAACAGTTTACAAACAAAACAATATATTGATCCTGTTGGTAGTGAATATAGTAACCACTCTTTCTTGTGTTTCTCACCATTTACTTTTGTTCCAATAAAAAGTTTCTGTGAACAATATCTTACTGGTTTACCACTACTAAAATGCCGGTAAGACTTATTAAATGCCCCATTGTGGTGTTGACAGTTACTGGGCTCACACGCGATCTAATAGGCCACATCATCAGCAGAGAAATCAAGCCACAAGCCTCGATCTTTTGCTAAATTGTGATTTTTGTTCATCTTTTACAGACAGAATAATTCCACCGCCATCGCCATGATCCACCAAACTTCCATTTTCAGCACTTTTCTTTTAACCTTAGAATGTATTGTAAATTTACTCGAATCAACGATTGCAGTCGAGATATCCATATAAAGAGAATTTACAGGCAAAGTGAGATAGGTTATGAGACATGTGCTAGATGAAGCTGCTTGTGACACCTCATATTTTGATTATTAAGTGATCATAGTGGTATTTACCGTATTTGCTGTATTTGTGTCTACTGCTGATGACGGAGATTGGTTTTGACCCGCAACGTGTATATCAAGTTGTGGAACTTGTGTGAAGAAATCAGTAAGCTTTGCAGTCTTGCGCTCTAATTCCAAAATCTTCTCTTGTTTCTTGTTTGATAGTTTTCGTTTTTGTGCACCTCTTAACTGAGTCTGTTTCATTTTGGTTCTTGGGCTCTGTTAAATTCAGAAATAAAAAGATTATTTTGTTTGAATTATTATGCGGCAATGAACACAGCTACAAATATCATAGGCAGAACAATACGGACAATTTTATTTCCAGCTTACTCCTAAATCTTGTGCTTTAATTAATAAAGACATTTTGTTTCAGGATCGTATTTTCAAGCTCTAAAACTGTATAGAGGAAATAAATATATCACTTATAAATTTTGAGAAAAAAAACATCAAACACAAAAAAATGGTATTTTTTTCTTTTGTTTAAATAAAAAACTCACCATAAAATAAAAATTAAAGGGAATATCTTAATAAAAATGCTATAATTTGTAGAAAGTGAGAGAACGAATCGAATGCACTTTAAATCATTGCTCTACGACGAAAAATCACGGAGCCGTAGCAATTTGAAAATACCCTCTAAAGGTAGCTTTTGGGGGTATTTTTTCGGAATATCTCGTTTTCTATTGCGAAATCGGAAAAATCATAAGAACAAAATCGTTTGTATATTTTGTATTTTTAGTTTTCTATAGGTGTACCAAATTTCAGCCTCGAGCTTTAAAATTTAAAAAAAGTTAGAAATGAAGGGGAACTTCCCTAATGATCGAGTACACATTGCCAGTTACCAAAAATAGGCTCTCCTGATTTTTTTTTTCGAAATTTTGGTATTTTTAAGTGACTGAGGATCCAGAAGTATTGATCGTGGAGCAATGATTCAAAATGAATTCGATTCGTCATTTCAAGCTCAACAAACACGTCAAGGTATTTTACTATATCCTTTATAGTTTTTGAGAAAAAAAACGTCAAACACAACAAATCAGTATGTATCTTGGGCAAATTTTCTTTTAATTTTACAAAAGCAGCCATAAAATAATAATCTTTACGAATGTTGTAAAAAGCTACGACAGAAATTTAGTGTATAGCCTTGTGTAAAAAATCAGCCTTGCAGAATAAAAAGAAATATGAGAAAACTTCGGATCCTTAGCGAATTTAAATACCCCCTAAAATGCCGTTTTTTTAAAAAGTTTTTTTTAAAATATCTCGAGTTCTGCCCAGAAATCGGACATATTCACACGAATAACTTCGATTTTTATTTCAATCCTCTATAAGGGTGTATAAATTCATCACTCTAGCTATAATAATAAGAAAGTTAACATTTTTACTGAAACCATCCCCTTAAAAAATATTCACGTTATACGCGTTTAAAATATATAAAACATATTTACATTTTAATAGATAAACAGCCAGAGCTGAGTGTGCTATTGGAGAGCCATTAAGCAACTTAAAGCAAGAATGTGGTAATAAATACACATGCAATTAATACCAGTGACAGTTGGCAACTAAACTAAGAACTTACGAGCTACTACCCGTCACTTGCGCTATTTCAAACGCGTACTAGACTTGTTCAAAACTTGTATAACTTCCAATCTGCGAGAACAGTATTCTTTATTTTGCAAGATAAACTTGATACAAGAGAGAACGCTTTATAAACATAACTTATTAATTTTTCATTAAATTTTGAAAATGGCTATAAATATAATTAATTTAATAATTTAAATGGTAAATTTGGCTATGAAAAATTTCCGAGGTGCACCTTATTTCCTTGATGCCCTAAGCACGTGCTTACTTTGCTTGCTTATATGGTTAATCCACTACTGCCTATGATACTGCATAACGCAATATGGTATCATGGAGACCACACGAGGGGGGCGAAGGGACTTAATGCGAGGTCGTCGATTCCGCGTGCGCTTGGTGGGAAACATATCCAGTCCAATGGCAGCAGTGAAGTGTCCTGTGTCGCACTCCTTGCCCTGACCAACAGCATCACATCTGCATTGCCGGAAGATCTCGCTACGTTCTACGTGAACGATCTTTCGATCTCTTTTGGTGCGGCCTAGGTGCCAACTCTGTAGCGTCGACTCCAACAAGCATTGAACTTCATCTCTCGCTATGCTGAAGAGCACAGGTCTCGGTTTTCCTTTCGCCAAGACTAAGGTGGTGCACTTCTGCCGCAAACCATGGCTTCAGCCCGACACGGACTTGTCCTAAACGGTTCGTCTGAAGTGGTTGATTCGCACCATTTCTTTCGGCTTGTTTTCGACCGCCGCCCCACGTGGGAGGCTAATATTTGTGAGCTTAGGGTCACTTGTACCCGCGCTATGGACATTCTTTGTCCCATGTCGTTCAGGCTTGGGGTGCTGATAAAGCTATTTATTGCCTTGCTTTTCTATTGATCCTTTGTTCGTTTGAAGCTTGACTAGAGATGCAACTTCTATGCATACGCAGCGAGCGTGTTTAGCGGAAGGTGGACTCATTTCACCACACCGGTCTCCGCCTGGCGACGGATGCCTTACGCACGTCCCCCTACTTGTCGATGCTAGGATATACCACTCGCTCTGCGCCGTACACAGTGTATTATGTGCTTGTACTTGAGAGCCCGGCTTCTTCCCAAGTCGCCAACGGATCTCACTGCTTTGGCAGCCGATCTTGACGAGGTGCCTATGCCGCCAAGAGACGCTAGCCATACCCTAAGCCATTTGGGTTTAGGGCTAGAAAACTCCTTCGAGATCTCGGTGTAGCTTTCGGGCCGGTGGCGCCTCTGGCTCGGCTTGGAATGTCACCATGGAGGGTACAACCTTTGTATATGTGTCGCCACGCCTCTGCTTACAAAGTATCCAGTGGCAAGACTATTGCGTGGGGCCTTTTTGGAGCACACTTTGTGTCACGCTGGATCCGTGCCAGAGTATACGGATGACTCCAAGTCCCAGGAAGGGGTCAGTTTCCACGCCGTATCCCCTTTGTTTGGAGTTAGCGGGGGTTTATCAGGCGCTGCATCTCCATTCACGGTCGAGTTGGTTGTGATACACCACTCAGTACAGGAAATAACACGTTGTGCACGGTTCGGAGGTAGGATTGTGATCTATAGCGACTAACAAAGCGTCTTGAGTGCTGTCGGGGTAATTGGAATCTACACATCATCTGGTTTGCGGTATCAGTGACGCCACGGTCGCCGCGAAGCGGGTGGATACTGAGAGTATCTTCTCCTGGGTTCCTAAACATGTGGGAATTGCGAGGAATGAAGGCGCCAAAGAGCCCGCGAGGACTGGGCGACCAGACCAGCGCTTGGCTCTTCCTCATACAGATTACATGGCATGAATCAGGGCAGCCCTGGAAAAGAAGATGGGAGACGGTTCGAGGGGAACTTAAAGTTGCGTGTCATTGTGCCGCGACTGTTCCCATGAACCTACTCTTTAATGCCGCGACGGCTTCAGGTTGCTTTCTGTCATCTCCGAATTGGACACACTCACGGGACGCACCGCCATTGATGGAGTGATTAAAGAAGGCATATTCGTAGGCCCTTAGATTCTTCAACTTATAGCTGATGAGGACTTCGAGGCTATAATGGATGAAACTGAATTAGCGGCCTGACATGCTTTCAAAGATGTATGCAAAGGACTTCTGGGAAACCACCAAGGGGCCCATAATGGAGATCCTAATCAAGTGCTACCAAGATCTCGGATGCAATATGTCACTGAAGAAACACTTTCTTCATTCTCATCTGTCCTTCTTCCCAGAGAATGCAAGAGATGTGAGTGATGAACATGGGGAGAAGTTCCATCAAAATAGAACGTCAATGGAAAGCTGATATAAGGGAAAATGCAGTCCTGCTATGCTGGCTGACTTCTGCTGGAACCTGAAGCGTGACACACCTGAGACGTCTAACAAACAAAATAGGTATCAATTGCATAATTATTAAATCAGCATTTTACAAGAAAGAGTTACGTGATGGGAGTTTTTTGTTATCAAATTCGAATTCAGCAAACTCAACTTCATAATAAAATGCACATGAGATTTATTATTTTTTCTTGACACTGAAATTTGTTGTGCAGTGTAATCAGCACTCTTTAAATAAAAATTGCTACCTGATTTCACCATCAACGAGAAATGTGATGCCGCTTGTTACGGCAAAGTTTCTACCAGTGACAATCCATTTTCGATATAGAAAGCGATGATATTACAAGAAAAAACCTACATATACTACATTTACAGGAAACTCCCACATAAAGATCTAGCAACAACTTTAAATAAATGTACCAATAAACTGACCGAGTCCTTTACAAAGATAAATTATTAAAAACAACTAAGAGAACCAAAGAGAGCGTTTTGAAAAAGAAAAACCACCGATTCACAGCCTTAATAACTTTGCAACTACCATTTTCCAAGCAAGATCTAAACGAAGTATTTGAAAAACACTTGCCATGTAAAAAACCATCAATCTTAATAAGTACATTGTAATAATGCACATTAACTCTCGAAATGGAAATTTTGTTCATACGGTAGGCAGGCATCATTTAGAATACGTGTCAGAAGAACGTCCTTAAATGCATTAATTTCGAGCTATTTCAAATTTTCGAAGGACTGGGTACAAATAGCTAAACAGGTAAATATAATACTATATTTTATTGTGCCATTTTTTTAATATTAGAGTGGAGAAAGAGTAATTGTATTGTTTAAATCAGTCGTGCATGTTCAACTGAAATATGCAGGTCAGTTCTTGTCTCTTTAGCTTCAAAATTAGATCGCCACATTAGAAATATTACAGCGAAGAGCGGCAAAGCTCCTTTCAGACCTGCGAAACAAACTCTACAATAGCAGAATAAAGGAATTTAAATTGCTCTCGCTTGAAGATAGACGCCTCCCCAGCAAATTGATATAAGTCTTCAAAATTCGAAGGCTGCGATAATATAAACGTTGATTCACTATTTGAACAGTTTAGAAACAACACGCGAAAAAAATGTCATAAATTGAAATAAAAAAGTTATCAACCGAATATCTTTTTACTTTTTCTTTTATA
Source organism: Ceratothoa steindachneri (assembly GCA_963969495.1). NCBI lineage: Eukaryota > Metazoa > Arthropoda > Malacostraca > Isopoda > Cymothoidae > Ceratothoa > Ceratothoa steindachneri. Next base: position 59,833,504 of record OZ018327.1, read on the forward strand.
AAATACTTTAAATGTGGAACGCTCTTTCAACTAATGTACAGGGGGTCCCACCAAAAACAAGGAAATTTGGTACAGTTTATTTAATTGTTGGAAAGAGAAAACAGTTGTTAACATATACATTGTTAAAACAGAACAAAAACACAAATGGTAGATGTGGTGTTCAATATACTTTCCGTGGGCAGTGTCACAATTGTAGCGTACGGTAATTGCACCGAGCAGCTTAAAAGCTGCGTTTGAATGAGTCTCTTTTGAGACTCAGGATGGCCGAGTGGATTCGCCACTGGCTAATATAGTCTAGCGATGCGGGAAGCTATTTGAAACTCGCCTACGCTATAATTCTTTCTTTGCTCCTCTTTCTACTCCCCTCTATCTACAATGGTGCCCATGCCAGGGAGGAGGAGCGTTAGCCCTTAAATAACATTTCCAAACGGGTTCTATTCCTTTCTTCAAAATTCACTCTGCTTCTAGGAGAGGGGTTGTATAGCGTACGAGAAGTGCAGGCGAGAGGCTTAAAAGCTTCGTTTGAATGAGTCTCTTTTGAGACTCAGGATGGCCAAGTGGATTCGCTGCTGGCTAACAGTGGTCCAGCGACGCGGGAAGCTGTTCGCAACTGGCCTATGCTATTATTTTTTCTTTGACCCTCTTCCTACTCCCCTCTATCTACACAATGACGTAGAAGGTCTAGCCAACTTCCAGTCCACCTTTGGATGACTTCAAGCGGAATATTGTTCCAAGCTTCCATCAAAAGAGTAGGCAAGGGGTGGATGTCTGTGACCTCTCTCATCTGCAATTGAAGTTGATGTGACAGTAAACCCAACATGGTATAATCCATTACGTTGAGATCTGGACTTTTGAGGGCAATTTGTAAAAGTTATATGCTAATTAATTGTACTTGTGTAAAATACATAATGTAAATCTAAAATTTCCTTTTTTGGGGGGGGGGGGGGGAGGGCACCTTGTAGTTCAAACTTCGTCAAACAACACGATTAAAATTAGATTTAATTATTAAAACTTCATAGTAAAGCAAACGTCATGAGTACAGTGCAGTATTCCCTTATTATTCTAAGATATATCCTGCTCTCATGGGTGGCTGAAAACGATCACGTGTATAACCCGGCAAAAGTGAAGGTTAAAAATAATAATTTCACAGATGACCAAAACCACAAGGGCCTATCAAAGGTCATCCACATCTGTCAAAAACCACCCACAAAATTCATCCAATAGCTAATTGATACAGTTTTTTTTTAAGTTGTTAGGGCTCTATTGAATACATTCAGCTGCGGTTATTATTACTATAATAACCGAGTATAATTACTGCATACCTTAAGAAAACGACAAATAAATCAAAAGATCCCGTAGTGGAAAAAACAAATTAGAAAAAAAGATCCCGTGTGGGAAAAACAAAATAAGAAAAAAAGATCCCGTAGTGGGACAAACAAAATTAGAAAAAAAAGATCCCGTAGTGGGACAAAAAAAAATAGAAAAAAAGATCCCGTAGTGGGACAAACAAAATTGGAAAAAAGATCCCACAGTGGGACAAACAAAATTAGAAAAAAGATCCCGTACTGGGACAAACAAAATTAGAAAAAAGATCCCGTAGTGGGACAAACGAAATTAGAAAAAAAGATCCCGTAGTGGGACAAACAAAATTAGAAATAACAGATCCCGTAGTGGGACAAACAAAATTATAAAAAAGATCCCGTAGTGGGACAAACAAAATTAGAAAAAAGAGATCCCGTAGTGAAACAAACAAAATTAGAAAAAAGAGATCCCGTAGTAAAACAAAACAAATTAGAAAAAAGATCCGTAGTGGAACAAACAAAATTAGAAAAAAAGATCTCGTAGTGGGACAAAGAAAATTAGGAAAAAAGATCCCGTAGTGGAACAAACAAAATTAGAAAAAACAGATCCCTAGTGGGACAAACAAAATTATAAAAAAGATCCCGTAGTGGGACAAACAAAATTAGAAAAAAGAGATCCCGTAGTGAAACAAACAAAATTAGGAAAAAGAGATCCCGTAGTAAAGCAAAACAAATTAGAAAAAAGATCCGTAGTGGAACAAACAAAATTAGAAAAAAAGATCTCGTAGTGGGACAAACAAAATTAGGAAAAAAGATCCCGTAGTGGAACAAACAAAATTCAGAAAAAACGATCCCGTAGTGGGACAAACAAAATTCGAAAAAACGATTCTGTAGTGAGAAAAACAAAATTAGAAAAATAAGATCCCGTAGTGGGACCAACAAAATTAGAAAAAAATATCTCTTAATGAACAAACAAAATTACAAAAAAAAATCCCGTTGTGGGACAAACAAAATTAGGAAAAAAGATCCCGTATTGGGACAAACAAAAATGAACTAAAAAGATACCGTAGTGGGACAAATAAATTGAAAATAAACGATCCCGTAGTGGGACCAACAAAATTAGAAAAAGAGATCCCGTATTTTGACAAACAAAATTAGAATAAAAGATCCTGTAGGGGGAAAAACAAAATTAGAAAAAGATCCTGTAGTAGAAAAAATATATAAAAAAAAAGAAGATCCAGTAAGGTGACAAAAAAACTAAAAAAAGATCCCGTAGTGAGAAAAACAAAATTAGAAAAAAAGATCCCGTAAGGGGACAAATAAAATTAGCGAAAAAGATCCCGAGGTGAGACAAACAAAATTAGAAAAAAACCATCCCGCGGTGGGATAAACAGAATTAGAAAACAACAATGTCGTAGTAGGACAAAAATAATTAGAAAAAAAGATCCCGTAGGGGACAAACAAAATAGAAAAAATGATCCCGTAGTAGAACAAACAAAATTAGAAAAAAAGATCCCGCAGTGGGACAAACAAAATTAGAAAAAAATATCTCAGAGTGAAACAAACAAAATTAAAAAAAATGATACAAGAGTGGGACAAAAAAAAAATTAAAAATAAAAGATCCCGTGGTGTTACAAACAAAATTAGAAAAATAAGATCCCGTAGAGGAAGAAGAAAATTAGAAAAAAAGATCGCGTATTAGGACAAACAAAATTAGAAAAAACGATCTCGTGGTAGGACAAACAAAATAGGGAAAAAAAGATCCCTTAGCGGGACAAATGAAACTATAAAAAAGATCCCGTATTGGAACAAACAGAATTATAAAAAAAAGTTCCCGTAGAAGGACAAACAAAATAGGAATTAAAAGATTCCGTAGTGGGAAAAAGAATATTAGAGAAAAAAGATCGCGAAGTGGGACTAACAAAATTGGACTAAAATATCCTGTAGTGGGAGAAACAAAATTAGGAAAAAATCCTGTAGTGGGACAAACAAATTTAGAAAAAAAGATCCCGTAGTGGGACAAATAAAATTAGCGAAAAAGATCACGAGGTGGGACAAACAAAATTAGAAAACAACGATCTCGTAGTGGGACCAACAAAATATGAAAAAGAGATCCCGTAGTGGGACAAACAAAATTAGAATAAAAGATCACGTAGGGGGAAAAACAAAATTAGAAAAAGATCCCGTAGTAGAAAAACTATATTACAAAAAAAGGTCCTGTACGGTGACAAAAAAAAAGATCCCGTAGTGAGACAAATAAAATTAGAAAAAAAGATCCCGTAGTGGGACAAACAAAATTAGCAAAAAAGATCCCGTGGTGGGACAAACAAAATTAGAAAAAAAAACATCTTGCGGTGGAATAAAAAAAAATAGAAAAAAACGATCTCGTAGTGGGACAAACAAAATTAGAAAAAAAGATTCCGAATGGGACAAACAAAAAAGAAAAAATGATCCCGTAGTGGAACAAACAAAATTAGAAAAAAGATCCCGCAGTGGGAAAAACAAATTTCTAAAAAAGATATCGGAGTGACACAAACAAAATTCTGAAAAATGATACGGTAGTGCGACAAAAAAAAAAGAAATAAAAGATCCCGTAATGTTACAAACAAAATTAGGCAAAACGATCCCGTAGTGGGACAAATAAAATTATAAAAAAGATCCCATAGTGGGACAAAAAAATAAAAAAAAACGATCCCGTAGTGGGTCAAACAAAATTAGAATTAAAAGATTCCGTATTGGGACAAACAAAGTTCGAAAAATATCCCTTAGTGGAACAAAAAATATATAGAATTGAAAGAGTCTGTAGAGGGACAAACAAAATTAGAAAAAAAGATCCCGTAGTGGAAAAAACAAAATTAGGAAAAACGATCCCGTAGTGTGACAAACAAAATTAGAATTAATTGATTCCATCGTGCGACAAACAAAATTAGAGAAAAAATCTCCCGTAGTGGAACAAACAAAATTAGAAAAAACGATCCCGTAGTGGGACCAACAAAATTAGAAAAAAAGATCCCGTTGTGGGACAAACAAAATTAGGAAAAAAAGATGCGTAGTGGGCCATCAAATTAAAAAAAAAACGATCCCGTAGTGGGACCAACAAAATATGAAAAAGAGATCCCATAGTGGGACAAACAAAATTAGAATAAAAGATCACGTAGGGGGAAAAACAAAATTAGAAAAAGATCCTGTAGTAGAAAAACTATATTAGAAAAAAAAGATCCTGTACGGTGACAAAAAAAAAATATAAAAAGATCCCGTAGTGAAACAAACAAAATTAGAAAAAAAATCCCGTAGTGGGACAAACGAAATTAGCAAAAAAGACCCGCGGTGGGACAAACAAAATTAGAAAAAAAACATTTCGCGGTGGGATAAACAAAATTAGAAAAAAACGATCTCGTAGTGGGACAAACAAAATTAGAAAAATAGATCCCGAATGGGACAAACAAAATTGAAAAAAAAACCGGAGTGGAACAAACAAAATTAGAAAAAAAGATCCCGTAGTGGGACAAACAAAATTATAAAAAAAGATATCAGAGTGACAGAAAAAATATTATAAAAAATGATACGGTAGTGGGACAAAAAAAATAGAAATAAAAGATCCCGTAGTGTTACAAACAAAATTAGAAAAATAAGATCCCGTAGTGGCACAAACAAAATTAGTAAAAAAGATCGCGTATTGGGACAAACAAAATTAGGAAAAACAATCTCGTAGTAGGATGAACAAAAATGTAAAAAAAATCCCATAGTGGGAAAAACCAAAATTATAAAAAACGATCCCGCAGTGGGGCAAACAAAATTATACAAAAGATCCCGTAGTAACACAAAAAAAATAAAAAAAAAATATCCCGCAGTTGGACAAACAAAATTAGACAGAAAGGATATCGTAGTGGGACAAAGAATATTATAGAAAAAAGATCGCGAAGTGTGAATAACAAAATAAGACTAAAATATCCCGTAATGGGAGAAACAAAGTAAGAAAAAAATCCTGTAGTGGGACAAACAAAATTAAATAAAAAGATCCGGTAGTGTTACTAACAAAATTAGAAAAAAAGATCCCGTAGTGGAACAAACAAGATTATAAAAAACGATCCCGGAGTGGGAAAAACCAAATTAGAGAAAACGATCCCGTAATAGGACAAACAAAATTAGGAAAAAAAGATCCCTCATTGGGACAAATAAAACTATAAAAAAGATCCCGTATTGGAACAAACAGAATTAGAAAAAAAAGTTCCCGTAGACGGACAAACAAAATTAGATAAAAAGATCCGGTAGTGTTACTAACAAAATTAGATAAAAAGATCCCGTAGTGGAACAAACAAAATTAGAAAAAAAGATCCCGGAGTTGAAAAAACAAAATTAGAAAAAAACGATCCCGAGGTAGGACAAACAAAATTAGAAAAAAAGATCCCGTAGTGGGACAAATAAAATTATAAAAAGATCCCGTAGTGGAACAAACAAAATCAGAAAAAACGATCCCGTACTGGGACAAACAAAATTAGAATTAAAAGATTCCGTAGTGGGACAAACAAAGTTAGAAAAAAATATCCCGTAGTTGAACAAACAAAATTAGAATTAAAAGAGTCTGTGAAGGGACAAAAAAATTAGAAAAAAAGATCCCGTAGTGGAACAAACAAAATATAAAAAACGATTCAGAAGTGAGACAAAAAAAAGTAGAAAAATCGATCCCACAGTGGGACAAACAAAATTAGAAAAAAAGCTCCTGTGGTGGGACAAACAAAATAAGGAAATAAAGATCCCGTAGTGGGACCAACAAAATTAGAAAAAAAGAGCCGTATGGGAAAAACAAAATTAGAAAAAGATCCCGTAGTGGGACAAACAAAATTAAAAAAAAGATGCAGTATTGGGACAAACAAAATTAGAGAAAAAGGTTCCGTATTGGGACAAACAAAATAGAAAAAAAAAATCCTGTAGTGGGACAAACAAAATTAGAAAAAAGATCCCCTATTTGGACAAACAAAATTAGAAAAAACAGCCGTATGGGACAAACAAAATTAGAAGAAAGGTCCCGTATTAAGACAAACAAAATTCGAAAAGAATATCCCGTATGGGACAAACCAACTTTGAAAAAATAATTCTATAGTGGAACAAACAAAATTAGAAATAAAGATCCCGCAGTGGGACAAACAAAATTAGAAAAAAAGATCCGGTAGTGTTACTAACAATATTAGAAAAAAAGATCCCTTAGTGGAACAAACAAAATTAGAAAAAACGATCCAGGAGTGGGAAAAACAAAATTAGAAAAAAACGATCCCGAGGTAGGACAAACAAAATTAGGAAAAAAAGATCCCGTAGTGGGACAAATAAAATTATAAAAAGATCCCGTAGTGGAACAAACAAAGTCAGAAAAAACGATCCCGTACTGGGACAAACAAAATTAGAATTAAAAGATTCCGTAGTGGGACAAACAAAGTTAGAAAAAAATATCCCGTAGTGGGACAAACAAAGTTAGAAAAAAATATCCCGTAGTGGAACAAACAAAATTAGAATTAAAAGAGTCCGTAAAGGGGAAAAAAAATAGAAAAAAAGATCCCGTAGTGGAACAAACAAAATAAAAAAAAACGATCCCGGAGTGGGAAAAACAAAATTAGAAAAAAAGATCCCGTAGTAGGACAAACAAAATTAGGAAAAAAGATCCCGTAGTGGGACAAATAAAATTATAAAAAAGATCACGTAGTGGAACAAACAAAATTAGAAAAAACGATCCCGTAGTGGGACAAACAAAATTAGAATTAAAAGATTCCATCCTGGGACAAACAAAATTAGAGAAAAAATCTCCCGTAGTGAAACAAACAAAATAAGAAAAAACGATCCCGTAGTGGGACTAACAAAAATAGACTAAAAAGATCCCGAGGTGAGACAAACAAATTAGAAAAAACGATCCTGTAGTGGGACCAACAAAATTTGAAAAAGAGATCCCGTAGTGGGACAAACAAAGTTAGAATAAAAAATCCCGTAGGGAGACAAACAAAATTAGAAATAGATCCCGTAGTGGAAAAAGCATATTAGAAAAAAAAGAGCCTGTAGGGGGACAAATTTTTTTAAAAAAGATTCCGTAGTGAGACAAACAAAATAAGAAAAAGGATCCCGAAGTAGGATAAACAAAATTAGCAAAAAAGATCTAGCGGTAGGACAGCAAAATTAAAAAAAAAACATCCCGCGGTGAGATAAACAAAATTGGAGAAAAACGATATCGTAGTGGGACAAACAAAATTGGAAAAAAAGATCCCGTAGGGAGACAAACAAAATTATAAAAAAAGATATCAGAGTGACACAAACAAAATTATAAAAATTGCTACGGTAGTGGTACAAAACAAATTAGAAATAAAAGATCCCGTAGTGTTACAAAAAAAATTAGAAAAATAAGATCCCATAGTGGCACAAACAAAATTAGAAAAAAAGATCGCGTATTCGGACAAACAAAATTAGAAAAAATGATCTCGTGGTAGGACAAACAAAATAGGGAAAAAAAGATCCCTTAGTGGGACAAATGAAACTATAAAAAAGATACCGTATTGCAACAAACAGAATTATAAAAAAAAGTTCCCGTAGAAGGACAAACAAAATAGGAATTAAAAGATTCCGTAGTGGGAAAAAGAATATTAGAGAAAAAAGATCGCGAAGTGGGACTAACAAAATTGGACTAAAATATCCTGTAGTGGGAGAAACAAAATTAGGAAAAAATCCTGTAGTGGGACAAACAAATTTAGAAAAAAAGATCCCGTAGTGGGAAAAATAAAATTAGCGAAAAAGATCCCGAGGTGGGACAAACAAAATTAGAAAAAAAACATCCCGCGGTGGGATAAACAAAATTAGAAAACAACGATCTCGTAGTAGGACGAAAAAGATTAGAAAAAAAGATCCCGTATGGGACAATCAAAATAGAAAAAATGATCCCGTAGTAGAACAAACAAAAATAGGCTAAAAAGATCCCATATTGGGACAAACAAATTAGAAAATACGATCTCGTAGTGGGACCAACAAAATATGAAAAAGAGATCCCGTAGTGGCACAAACAAAATTAGAATAAAAGATCACGTAGGGGGAAAAACAAAATTAGAAAAAGATCCCGTAGTAGAAAAACTATATTAGAAAAAAAGGTCCTGTACGGTGACAAAAAAAATGATCCCGTAGTGAGACAAACAAAATTAGAAAAAAAGATCCCGTAGTGGGACAAACAAAATTAGCAAAAAATATCCCGTGGTGGGACAAACAAAATTAGAAAAAAAAACATCTCGCGATGGGATCAAAAAAATTAGAAAAAAACGATCTCGTAGTGGGACAAACAAAATTAGAAAAAAAGATTCCGAATGGGACAAACAAAATAGAAAAAATGATCCCGTAGTGGAACAAAACAAATTAGACGAAAGATCCCGCAGTGGGAAAAACAAATTTCTAAAAAAAGATATCGGAGTGACACAAACAAAATTCTAAAAAATGATACGGTAGTGCGACAAAAAAATTATAAATTAAAGATCCCGTAGTGTTACAAACAAAATTACGCAAAACGATCCCGTAGTGGGACCTATAAAATTATAAAAAAGATACCATAGTGGAACAAAAAAATAAAAAAAACGATCCCGTAGTGGGTCAAACAAATTTAGAATTAAAAGATTCCGTATTGGGACAAACAAAGTTAGAAAAATATCCCTTAGTGGAACAAAAAAAATATAGAATTAAAAGAGTCTGTAGAGGGACAAACAAAATTAGAAAAAAAGATCCCGTAGTGAAAAAAACAAAATTAAGAAAAACGATCCCGTAGTGTGACAAACAAAATTAGAATTAATTGATTCCATCGTGCGACAAACAAAATTAGAGAAAAAATCTCCCGTAGTGGAACAAGCAAAATTAGAAAAAACGATCCCGTAGTGGGACCAACAAAATTAGAAAAAAAGATTCCGTAGTGGGCTACCAAATTAGAAAAACGATCCCGTAGTGGGACCAACAAAATATGAAAAAGAGATCCCATAGTGGGACAAACAAAATTAGAATAAAAGATCACGTAGGGGGAAAAACAAAATTAGAAAAAGATCTCGTAGTAGAAAAACTATATTAGAAAAAAAAGATCCTGTACAAGGACAAAAATTTTTTTAAAAAGATCCCGTAGTTAGACAAACAAAATTAGAAAAAAAATCCCGTAGTGGGACAAAGAAAATTAGCAAAAAAGATCCCGCGGTGGGACAAACAGAATTAGAAAAAAACCTATCGCGGTAGGATAAACAAAATTAGAAAAAAACGATCTCGTAGTGGGACAAACAAAATTAGAAAAAATAGACCCCGAAGGGGACAAACAAAATTAGAAAAATGATCCCGTAGTGGAACAAACACAATTAGAAAAAAAGATCCCGTAGGGGGACAAACAAAATTATAAAAAAAGATATCAGTGACACAAACAAAATTATAAAAATTGCTACGGTAGCGGTACAAAACAAATTAGAAATAAAAGATCCCGTAGTGTTACAAAAAAAATAGAAAAATAAGATCCCATAGTGGCACAAACAAAATTAGTAAAAAAGATCGCGTATTAGGACAAACAAAATTAAAAAAAACGATCTCCTAGTAGGAAAAACAAAATTTTTAAAAATCCCATAGTGGGACAAACGAAAATTATAAAAATTGATCCCGCAGGGGGACAAACAAAATTATAAAAAAGGATCCCGTAGTGGGACAAAAAAAATCAAATAAAAAAAATATCCCGCAGTTGGACAAAAAAAAAATTAGACAAAAAGGATCTCGTAGTGGGACAAAGAATATTATAGAAAAAAGATCGCGAAGTGTGAATAAATTTGACTAAAATATTCTGTAGTAGGAGAAACAAAATTATAAAAAAATCCTGTAGTGGGACAAACAAAATTAGATAAAAAGATCCGGTAGTGTTACTAACAAAATTAGAAAAAAATATCCCGTAGTGGAACAAACAAAATTAGAAAAAACGATCGCGGAGTAGGAAAAGCAAAATTAGAAAAAACGATCCCGTAGTTGGACAAATAAAATTATCAAAAAGATCCGGTAGTGGAACAAACAGAATTAGAAAAAAAAGTTCCTGTGGATGGACAAACAAAATTAGAATTAAAAGATTCCGTAGTGGTACAAACAAAAGTAGAAAAAAAGAGCCGGTAGTGTTACTAACAATATTAGAAAAAAAGATCCCGTAGTGGAACAAACAAAATTAGAAAAAACAATCCCGGAGTTGGAAAAACAAAATTAGAAAAAAATGATCCTGAAGTAGGACAAACAAAATTAGGAAAAAAAGATCCCGTAGTGGGACAAATAAAATTATAAAAAGATCCCGAAGTGGGAAAAACAAAATCAGAAAAAACGATCCCGTACTGGGACAAACAAAATTAGAATTAAAAGATTCCGTAGTGGGACAAACAAAGTTAGAAAAAAATATCCCGTAGTTGAACAAACAAAATTAGAATTAAAAGAGTCCGTAAAGGGACAAAAAAAAAATTAGAAAAAAAGATCCCGTAGTGGTACAAACAAAGTTAGAAAAAAATATCCCGTAGTGGGACAAACAAAGTTAGAAAAAAAGATCCCGTAGTGGTACAAACAAAATATAAAAAACGATTCAGAAATGAGACAAAAAAAAGTAGAAAAATCGATCCCACAGTGGGACAAACAAAATTAGAAAAAAAGCTCCTGTGTGGGACAAACAAAATAAGGAAATAAAGATCCCGTAGTGGGACCAACAAAATTAGAAAAAAAAGAGCCGTATGGGAAAAACAAAATTAGAAAAAGATCCCGTAGTGGGACAAACAAAATTAAAAAAAAGATTCAGTATTGGGACAAACAAAATTAGAGAAAAAGATTCCGTATTGGGACAAACAAAATAGGAAAAAAATATCCCGTAGTGGGACAAACAAAATTAGAAAAAAGATCCCCTATTTGGACAAACAAAATTAGAAAAAACAGCGGTATGGGACAAACAAAATTAGAAGAAAGGTCCCGTATTGGGACAAACAAAATTCGAAAAGAATATCCCGTATGGGACAAACTAACTTAGAAAAAATAATCCTATAGTGGAACAAACAAAATTAGAAATAAAGATCCCGCAGTGGGACAAACAAAATTAGAAAAAAACGATCGCGGAGTAGGACAAACAAAATTAGGAAAAAAAGATCCCGTAGTGGGACAAATAAAATTATAAAAAGATCCCGAAGTGGAACAAACAAAATCAGAAAAAACGAGCCCGTACTGGGACAAGCAAAATTAGAATTAAAAGATTCCGTAGTGGGACAAACAAAGTTAGAAAAAAATATCCCGTAGTGGGACAAACAAAGTTAGAAAAAATATCCCGTAGTGAAACAAACAAAATTAGAATTAAAAGAGTCCGTAAAGGGACAAAAAAATAGAAAAAAAGATCCCGTAGTGGAACAAACAAAATAAAAAAAAACGATCCCGGAGTGGGACAAACAAAATTAGAATTAAAAGATTCCGTAGTGGGACAAACAAAGTTAGAAAAAAAGATCCCGTAGTGGAACAAACAAAATTAGAATTAAAAGAGTCCGTAGAGGGACAAACAAAATTAGAAAAAAGATCCCGTAGTGGAAAAAACAAAATTAGGAAAAACGATCCCGTAGTGTGACAAACAAAATTAGAATTAAAAGATTCCATCCTGGGACAAACAAAATTGGAGAAAAAATCTCCCGTAGTGAAACAAACAAAATAAGAAAAAACGATCCCTAGTGGGACCAACAAAAAAAGACTAAAAAGATCCCGAGGTGGGACAATCAAATTAGAAAAAACGATCCTGTAGTGGGACCAACAAAATTAGAAAAAGAGATCCCGTAGTGGAACAAACAAAATTAGAATATAAAATCCCGTAGGGAGACAAACAAAATTAGAAAAAGATCCCATAGTGGGAAAAGCATATTAGAAAAAAAAAATCCTGTAGGGGAACAACATTTTTTAAAAAAGATCCCGTAGTGAGACAAACAAAATAAGAAAAAAGATCCCGAAGTAGGATAAACAAAATTAGCAAAAAAGATCTAGCGGTAGGACAACAAAATTAGAAAAAAAGATCTAGCGGTAGGACAATAAAATTAAAAAAGAAACATCCCGCGCTGGGATAAACAAAATTTGGAGAAAAACGATATCGTAGTGGGACAAACAAAATTAGAAAAAAGATCCCGTAGGGGGACAAACAAAATTATAAAAAAAGATATCAGAGTGACACAAACAAAATTATAAAAATTGCTACGGTAGCGGTACAAAACAAATTAGAAATAAAAGATCCCGTAGTGTTACAAAAAAAATTAGAAAAATAAGATCCCATAGTGGCACAAACAAAATTAGAAAAAAAGATCGCGTATTGGGACAAACAAAATTAAAAAAAACGATCTCGTAGTAGGAAGAACAAAATTTTAAAAAAATCCCATAGTGGGACAAACGAAAATTATAAAAATTGATCCCGCAGTGGGACAAACAAAATTATAAAAAAATATCCCGCAGTTGGACAAACAAAATTAGACAAAAAGGATCTCGTAGTGGGACAAAGAATATTAGAGAAAAATTATCCCGAAGTGGGAATAACAAAATTAGATTAAAATATCCCGTAGTGGGAGAAACAAAATTAGAAAAAAATCCTGTAGTGGGACAAACAAAATTAGATAAAAAGATCCGGTAGTGTTACTAACAAAATTAGAAAAAAAGATCCCGTATTGGAACAAACAAGATTAGAAAAAACGATCCGGAGTGGGAAAAACAAAATTAGATAAAACGATCCCGTAGTAGGACAAACAAAATTAGGAAAAATAGATCCCGTAGTGGGAAAAATAAAACTATAAAAAAGATCCCGTATTGGAACAAACAGAATTAGAAAAAAAAGTTCCCGTAGACGGACAAACAAAATTAGAATTAAAAGATTTCGTAGTGGGACAAACATTATTAGAAAAAAGATCCCGTACTGGAACAAACAAATATAAAAAACGATTCCGCAGTGGGACAAACAAAAGTAGAAAAAAGATCCCGTAGTGGGACAAACAAAATTTTAAATAAAGATCCCCTAGGGGACAAACAAATTAAGAAAAAGATCCCGTAGTGGAACAAACAAAACTTGAAAATATCCCGTAGTGAGACATACAAAATTATAAAAAAATATCCTCTATTGGGAAAAACAAAATTAGAAAAAACGATCGCGTATTGGGACAAACAAAATTAGAAAAAAGATCCCGTAGTGGGACAAACAAAATTAGATAAAAAAAATTCTTCAGTTGGACAAAGAAATTTAGACAAAAAGATCACGTAGTGAGCTAAACAACATTAGAAAAAAAGATCCCGTATTGGCCAAACAAAATTAGACTAAAAAGATCCCGTAGTGTCATAAACATAATAAGAAAAAAATCGTGTTGTGGGACAATCAAAATTAGGAAAAAAGATCCCGTAGTTGGACAAACAAAATTACCAAAAAAGATCGTGTATTGGCCAAACAAAATTAGAAAAAAGATCCGGTATTAAGACAAACATAATTAAAAAAAAGATCCCGTATGGGATAAACAAAAGTAGAAAAAAGATCTAGTAGTGGGATAAACAAAATTAGAAAAAAGATCCAGTAGTGGGACAAACAAAATTTGAAAAAGATCCCGTCGTGAGACAAAGAAAATTAGAAAAAAAGATCTGTTATTGGGAGAAACAAAATTTTAAAAAATATTCCTTAGTGGAACAAACAAAATTAGATGAAAAAAGATTCCGCAGTTGGACAAACAAATGTAGACAAAAAAGTTCCCGCAGTGAGATAAACAAAATTAGAAAAAAATAGATTCCGTATTGGCTAAACAAAATTAGAAAAAAGAATACGTATTGGGACAAACAAAATTTGAAAAAGATCCCGTAGTGATACAAACAAAATTAGAAAAAAAGATCCCTTATTTGAAAAAACAAAATTAGAAATAACGTTCCCCTATTGGGACAAACAAAATTAGAAAAAAAGATCCCGTAATGGGACAAACAAAATTAGATAAAAAAAGATTCCGCAGTTGGACAAACAAATTTAGACAAAAAAGTTGCCGAAGTGGGATAAACAAAATTAGAAAAAAAAGATCCCGTAGTGGGACAAATAAAATTTGAAAAAAGATCCCGTAGTGGGAAAAACAATATTAGAATAAAAATCCAGTAGTGGGACAAAAAAATAGAACAAAAGATCCCGTAGTAGGACAAACAAATTAAAAAAACGATCCCGTAGTGGGACAAACAAAATTAGATAAAAAGATCCCGTAGTGGGACAAAGAAAATTTTAAATAAAGATCCCCTAAGGGGACAAACAAAATAAGAAAAAGATCCCGTAGTGGACCAAACAAAATTAGAAAAAAGAAACCTTTAGGGACAAACAAAATTTGAAAATATCACTTAGTGAGACATACAAAATAAGAAAAAAAAGATCCCGCATTGGGAAAAACAAAATTAGAAAAAACGATCACGTATTGAGACAAACAAAATTAGAAAAAAGATCCCGTAGTGGGACAAACAAAATTAGATAAAAAAAGATTCTTCAGTTGGACAAACAAATTTAGACAAAAAAGATCACATAGTGGAATAAACAAAATTAGAAAAAAAGATCCCGTATTGACCAAACAAAATTAGACTAAAAAGATCACGTAGTGTCATAAACATACTAAGAAAAAAATCGTGTTGTGGGACAATCAAAATTAGAAAAAAAGATCCCGTAGTGGGACAAACAATTTAGAAAAAAGATCGCGTATTGGCCAAACAAAATTAGAAAAAAAGATCCCGTATTTAGACAAACAAAATTAAAAAAAAGATCCCATATGGGATAAACAAAATTAGAAAAAAGATCTAGTAGTGAGATAAACAAAATTAGAAAAAGATCCATTAATGGGCCATACAAAATTTAAAAAAAATCCTGTCATGAGACAAAGAAAATTAGAAAAAAAGATCCATTATTGGGAAAAACAAAATTAGAAAAAATATCCCGTAGTGGGACAAACAAAATTAGATAAAAAAAGATTCCACAGTTGGACAAACAAATGTAGACAAAAAAGTTCCCGCAGTGAGATAAACAAAATTAGAAAAAAAGATTCCCTATCAGCCAAACAAAATTAGAAAAACGATCCCGTATTGGGACAAACAAAATTTGAAAAAGATCCCGTAGTGATACAAACAAAATTAGAAAAAAAGATCTTTGATTTGAAAAAACAAAATTAGAAATAAAGTTCCCCTATTGGGACAAACAAAATTAAAAAAAAAGATCCCGTAGTGGGACAAACAAAATTAGATAAAAAAAAGATTCCGCAGTTGGACAAACAAATTTAGACAAAAAAGTTCCCGAAGTGGGATAAACAAAATTAGAAAAAAAATACCGTATTGGCCAAACAAAATTAGAAAAAAAGATCCCGTATTGGGACAAACAAAATTAGAAAAACGATCCCGTAGTGGGACAAACAAACTTAGAAAAAAGATCCTGTAGGGGAATGAACATAATTAGAAAAAAAGATCCCGTAGTTTGACAAACAAAATTAGAAAAAAAGATTCCGTAGTGAGACAAACAAAATTAAAAAAAGATCCCGTAGTGGGACAAACAAAATTAGAAAAAAACTGTAGTGGGACAAACAAATTAGAAAAAACGATCCCGTAGTTGGACCAACAAAATTAGAAAAAAAAAGATCATGTAGTGACACACGGTTTCCTGCTCCTCCGCGAGTTGCACAAGCTGCCCTGCGCGAGTGCGGATTCGAGGAGCTCAACCATCCCCCCTACAGTCCAGATCTGCAGATTTGGCTCCTAGCGACTACTTTTTATTCCACCAGCTCAAGGCTGCACTGCGTGGACGCTGGTTTGGGGACGATGCAGGTGTCCAGCTCGCCGTCCAGGAGTGGATTGAACAGCAGTCATGAGATTTCTAGTTGTCGGGAATTCGAAGCCTCAGGGACAAGTGGCGCAAGTGCATTGAAGTCGAGGGTAGTTATATTAAAAAATAATAAAACACTTTTCCTCATATCTCGTTTCCTTATATCCGAATTGCAAAACTTATTGACGGGCCACATTGTCCTCGTTGGTCACGTCTGACGGGCGTCATCTTCAAGTGACTCACGACCATGGCGGAACTCCCTATTCCAGCGAGCAATGGTCGCATAGTAAGGGGCGTTGTCGGTGTACACTGCAGCCATGCGTTCATGGATCTCTTTTGCATTCTTGCCTTCCCTGGTCAACAATTTGATCACTGCGCGGTGCTCAACATTCTCCATTGTTGAAAAATTTATGACTGACGATCTGCGATCAGCTACTGCTTCTTAAATAGACGAGGCAGGAGCGTGCGGCTGCAGGTCCTGACTTGTCATAACTTGTCCTAACACCCCCACAAACAGCCATCCCCCTTCCTCTGTTTTTCCCTACCGATTCGCAAAACTTATTGACCGCCCCTCGTAGACCGCACTCTCAATTTTAAAAGTACAGGCATACCGCATGTTCAAGTGTAAAAGTGCATGTAGACCGCGCACTTAAGTGTACAACTAAAAGTAGACCGCACGCTCATATGTATAAGTGTAGGTAAGCCGCACGATCAAGTGTGAAAGTGCAGGAAGACGGCACGTTTTACTGTAAAAGTGAAAGTACACCACACGCACACGTGTAAAAGTGGAGGTAGACAGCATGCTCACGTTTAAAAATGCAGGTAGACCGCATGCTCAAGTGTAAAAAGTGTAGGTAGACCGCACGCTCAGGTGTAAAAGTGCAAGGTACGCCGCACGGTCAAGTGTAAAAGTACAGATAGACCGCATGCTAAAGTGTAAATGACCTGGTAGATCGCAAGCTATATTGTAAATGACCTAGTATATGGCATGCTAGATGTAAATGACCAAGTATATAGCATGATAAAGTGTAAATGACCTGGTAGATCGCACGCTAAAGTGTTACTGACCTGGTAGATCTCACGCTAAAGTGTTAATGACCTGACATATGGCGCGTTAAATTGTAAATGACCTGGTAGGTTGCACGCTAAAGTGTAAATTACCTGGTAAATAACATGCTAAAGTGTAAACGACCTGGTAGATTACATGCTAAAGTGTAAATTACCTGGTAGATTGCACGCAAAAGGGTAAATGACCTGGTAGATCTCATGCTAAATTGTTACTCACCTGTTATCAGTCGCTAAATTGTAAATGACATGGTAGATGGCACACTAAAGTGTAAATGACCTGGTAGATGGCACGCTAAATTGTAAATGACCTGGATGATCGCACGCAAAAGTGTAAATGAGTTGGTAAATCGCACGCTAAAGTGTTAATGACATGGTAGATCTCACACTAAAGTAATACTGACCTGGTAGATCACACGATAAGGTGTAAGTGACCTCGTAGATCTCACGCTAATGTGTAAAATATCTGGTAAATTGAGGCTAAAGTTTAAATGACCTGGTAGATCGCACGCTAAAGTGTAAATTACCTTGTACATTGCACGCTAAAATGTTAATGACTTGGTAGAGCTCACGCTAAAGTGTTTATAACCTGGTATATGACATGCTAGAGTGTAAATGACCAAGTATATAGCATGATAAAGTGTAAATGGCCTGGTAGATTTCACGCTAAAGTGCTACTGACCTAATAGATCACACGATAAGGTGTAAATGACCTAGTAGATCTTACGCTAATGTGTAAATTACCTGGTAGATTGACATTAAAGTTTAAATGACCTGTTAGAGCGCACGCTTAAGTGTAAATGACTTGGTACATCGCACGCTAAAGTGTAAATGACACGGTACTTCGCACGTTAAACTGTAAATGACTTGATAGATCGCACGCTAAAGTGTTAATGACCTGGTAGATCTCACGCTAAAGTGTTTATTACCTGGTATATCGCACGCTAAAGTATAAATGACCTGGTACTTCTCAAGTTAAAAGGCAAATGACCTGGTAGATCTAAATCTAAAGTGTAAATGCCCTTGTAGACAGCACGCAAAAGTGTAAATGACTTGTTAGATCGTACGCTAAAGTGTTACTGACCTAGTAGATCACAAGCTAAAGTGTTAATAACCTGGAAGATGGTACGCTAATGTGTAAATGACCTGGAAGATCAAACGCTAAATTGTAAATGACCTTTTAGATCGCAAGTTAAAGTGTAAATCACCTGGTAGATCGCAAGCTAAAGTATAAATGAGCTAGTAGATTGCACGCTAAAGTGTTAATGACCTGGTAGATCGCACGCTAAAGTGTAAATTACCTTGCATATGGCACGTGTCGTAAAATGACCCTTGGTTTTGATCACTATACTTTTTGACATCCTTTTAGTATCAGTATGCTTTAAGGGGCGTGAGTTACTTCTATGATGAAGTAGGCTTTGTTCTAAGAGTGCTAATTCAGTGGTTTAGTTCTTAAGGAAGAGCTATTTTTAAACACATAAGGATAAGAGGAAACACCAGAATCTACCAAAATAAACATGTATTTTAAATTAAACACTTAAATATTACAAACCAACTGTTAACACATTTCTATCTTTGGCATCAAAGATCTTTCAATGACAAAAAAAAAACAAACATACCAATTGCCGATTAGTATTTTTTATCGCGACTCTATTTGATTAGCGTTAAACATTAAATTAACGTACTCTCGTCTACAAACACATATGACCTAGGTTCAAGAACAAGGGTTTCTACTCTCCTTTAAAACGTGGGACGTACTAAACTTCTACTATCGCAATAGAGATATAAATGTTATTTTTAACTTACAGGTAGGTAGTAGGGATTGCCGGATGTCGCTGGAGGACTTATCTCTCGCTTTGCAGTGTTGTGGCCACTGGTTGAACTTTAGTGGAGGGATTGCTTGTCACCTGTGACGGGGGCTGATTCTTCAACGTAATTAAAGAACGGGAACTCGTTGGGGCTGGGTTCTTCTCCTCTCACTCTTACGGAGCTTGAGATGTGAGAGTCGCTCGAGTGTGAGCGGCTTTGCTTTTCTTCAGTCGGACTTCTTTGCAGACTGAAAAAGCTTCTTCGGTACGGCACCGATATAAAGCTTGACTATTTAGATTAATACGGCCCTGAAAAGGGGGGATCGATTTTCTCAATCTGATCCTCTCGTTTCTCACGGAAAAAGTCTTGTGTGGCTAAAGGATCGATCTTCACGAACTAATCTTTCTTCTGGCGAATCGACTTCTGATAATCTTCTTGTCTGGCCGATGGATCGATCTTCACGAACTAATCCTCCTCTGGCGTATCGACTTCTGATAATCTTCTTGTCTGGCCGATGGATCGATCTTCACGATCTAATCCTCCTCTGGCGTATCGACTTCTGATAATCTCCTTGTCTGGCCGATGGATCGATCTTCACAAACTAATCCTCCTCTGGCGTATCGACTTCTGATAATCCTCTTTTCTGGCCGATAGATCGATCTTCACGAACTAATCCTCTTCTGGCGTATCGACTTCTGATAATCCTCTTCTCTTTCTTTGCGGGGCTTATTTATAGGTGGATTGCAGCCCCATCTAAAGGGGAATGTGACCAGGCCACAGAGGCAAAGGGGGCGGGTGAATGGTGAGTAAGTATCTGGGGAGAGCGAGAATTCCTGAGGTGGCACTGGGGTGCCCAAGTCAGCTCGCAAATAAGAGGCTCGCAACCGCACCGCTACTTGGCGTGCCTTCTGACTCGCACCGCTTTTTTTTCCATAACCACGGGTTTATGGGTCTCGTAGGTAATTGGATCGTTAGAGCGTCGTTTAAGGACCTTAGGTGGTCGCCTTAAAACAGATGTTAGCTCCAACTGCCCACAGCGGCGGGGAGATCACACATGGTAGGCAGTTTCGCTGGCTACCTTTCCCACGCTTCTCCTCATGAGGGGGGACGGGCTTTAATGTACCTATACTCCTCCAGGATGCTTAAGGTAGCCATTTCTCTAAATTTACCTCTCTCCTTAAGAAAATAACGGGAGGGGGGGGGGTTCCAATCCGATGCTTACAATAATATACATGGGTAACTTACGGAACATTATATTATACAATAAATTCTAGTTCACTCGGGAATGCCTCGATAACATTTCACCTGACCTTACATTTATTCCTACATTACTGTGCCAACTTAGGATTTTCTTACCTACCTCTAGGGGGTTACTCGCCTCTACTTACTTACAATTCTACTGATTTATACTTAACTTTGCTATATTACAATAGTTGGGCTGCTCCTTAATCGTCGACAGGGTTCTGACTTAACGAGTCAGCCATACAATTGTTGGACCCTTTTATATAGTGAATGGAGTACTGGTACTCCATCAAGAGTAAACTCCATCTCAGGAGTCTTCCATTCTTACTCTTATTTTTACTTAAGTATGACAACGGTTTATGGTCGCATTCCAACTTAAACTCGCGCCCTATTAGATAATATTTGAATTTACCTATGGACCATATTATGGCCAAAGCTTCGATTTCGATAGTAGCGTAGGCTTTTTCTCTACTCAACAGTTTCCTACTGACATAAGCTATGGGATAGGCTCTTCGCCCTGTTGGGGTATCTATCAAGTAATCGACTGGACCCCGTGCCTCGATTACTTCGAACGGTCCCTTCCACTGGGCCCATAACTTATTTTTTTCGGTCGGGAGTAATAATAAGACTTCATCTCCTGCCTTTAATTTTCGATTTTGCTTTCATATCGAAGTAGTTCCGGTATTTGGCTGAATTTTTCTCGGCGTTCTCTCGAGCTAAGCCAGAGCAGTATTCTAGGCGCTCGCGCATATCCATCACGTAGGCGTAAGACAATTTGATTTCTTGGTCGAGCTTCGCGTTGGAAAATAATTCCTTAAGAATACTCATAGGACCTCGCACATTTCTCCCGTATAATAGCTCAAAGGGCGAGAATCCCAACGTCCGATGAGGTATTTCTCGGCAGGCGAAAAGGGCTGCAGGCAGGTATCTGTGCCACTGTGTAGGGTTGTTTTGACTCAACTTCTTCAATATATTTTTGAGAGTCCCGTTTAATTTCTCACAGATTCCGTTAGCGGATGGATGAAATGGACTCGTAAAAATTGGCTTGACTAACAGTAGTTTATTAAAATACTCCATCAATTCTGAGGTGAATTGGCGCCCTCTATCCGATAGAATTTCTTTAGGCAGGCCTACTCGTGCAAAAATTGAAATTAATGCTTCCGCGCAGGAAATAGTGTCAATCTTCCGTAGGGCCACGGCATCTGGGAACCGGGTGGCACAATCCACTAGGGTGAGGATGTAGGAGTGTCCTCCACTTAAAGGGGGGTGAATTGGTCCCACCAAATCAATAGCCACTCGAAAGAATGGTTCGGTAATAACGGGCACCTTTTGTAAGGGAGCGGGAGGTACCCGTCCTCTGGAGGGATCCTTCTGACACACGTCGCATGATCGGCAATAGGCCACAATTTCCCTGGCGGCCTGGGGCCAATAAAAGTGTCGGAATATCTGCTGCGCCGTTTTGTTGTGCCCAAAGTGTCCGGCTAATATTCCATCAAGCGCGGTATTCAAAATTCTTTGCGTGTATTCTTGAGGTACACACAGTGCTTTTTTGTTCTCCTTATCCTCCTCGCTGATAGTACGGTAGAGAAGTGAGTCTTCTACGATATACTGGATAGGCTTCTTTCCTTTCACTTGGAGAATTTCACCTTTAATAGCTTTCTCCCATAGAGGTTTAAGAGTTGAGCATTCCTTCTGAGCACTGGCGAAGGAAGTCAATTTGAACCCATTGTCTTCGAGGGTAATCCTCAGGGTCAACTTAGCAGGTTGCTCTTTCCTCTGGGCTTCTTGTGCCCGGGTGACTACTTGTTGGGCCACTTCTTGCTGGGGAATTAGGGGGTTTCGTCCGATTAGTACTGCGCAGAACTTAATCGGGGCTACTACCACGTCCGTTCAACCGGTGAAATATCTGCATTGTATATGACATCTCACGACGGGGAATCGATTGTCGCGTCCTAAAAAGTCGTGGACGATTGCAAATTTCTTATGGTTAGGGTTTACTGGGGGCAGCAACTTGTCGGATACCACTATGCACGTACATCCGGTGTCTCTGACTAAAGTGGATACTCAGCACCCATTAACAGTGCCCTCTTCAAATTGTAGGCCGCCTGGCGAACTTTTGTTGAATAGAAAGTTTACCTGTTGCTGGGGCCCTTCGGATGTTGGCGCGGGGACGTAGGACGAATCAGCTTGTCCTGCTGGGATCGCGGCAGTCAGGTTTTGCACCTGTTGTCTCGAGGTCTCCCTCAGTCGGGAGTTCTGTGGGCACTGGAAACTCAGGTGACCTATTATCCCGCAGGTATAACAAGTGACGGGCTTCCTGGGATACGTGCCGGTATTAGGGTATGATCCTTGTGGAATCCTACCTTCTTTTTGATTTTTTTCTCCTCCAAAATTTGGTTTATAAGTTCCTTTTGCTGATGAGAACTTAAAGGGCTTCTTCTGTAAATGCCTGGGTGGCGGCCCATTTTTCTTTGGGGAGGGAGCCTTCTCTTTCTTGTACTCCCTAGGATATAACCGATGATTTACCGCGTGGAGGTCAGCCTCGTCCAGACACTCGTTGAAGGTAGAAGCTTTTCGGTCCTGGGGTAGTGTACTTAGTAACTGATCTCTAAGCATGAAGTCGACGACCGCAGTGACTTCGTTCTCTACCCCTTCTGACTCCATCCAAAACTGTAGGCTTCGACGAAGCTCAAAGCCAAAATGTTTGTATGTTTGTCCAGGTCTTATACGAGACTGCCTGAACTTCATCCTATATTCTTCCGGGTTAAGGTTTGTTGCTGAGAGAAGTTCGGCTTTGAGAGTGGAATAGTCCACAGTCGCTTCTGAGGGTAAAGATACGAATATCTCTCTCATCCTACGATTGAGTAGCGGTAACAGTCTGGCGACCCCATCTTCTTCTAGGTCCCAATTATTGACTTCAAATATTTTCTCAAAATGGGAGAGATATGAGCATAAATCTTCATCGTCCCTGTACTCCGGGAGTTTCATGCTGGCCGCTGCTGACACTCCTGTTCTGGATGACACTGACTGCACCTCTAACTCGTCTTTGCTAAGAGCTCTTTCGTGGGCCCTTATCTTCTCTCTTTCATCAGCTTCCATTTTCGTCTTTTCTCTTCTTTCATCACCTTCCATTTTCGCCTTTTCTCTTCTTTCATCAGCTTCCATTTTCATTTTACGTTCCTCTTTTCTTTCTTCTCTTTCGTTTCTCTCTTTCTCCTGAATAAACGAGTTCAGCTCGGTTCCTTCCAGTCCGAGGCTTTGACCTTGCTTCCGATAAAGGTCAAACAATGCCATCGCGGTTATGTCAGTCATCTACCTTGTTTTTAATCAAGCCTGACCTACTCCACCACCGAAACTTACCACTTGGCCTAACAAATACCTTTAGATGGTATCCACCTCTAACTTTACCAATTTCCCACTCGTCAAATATTCTATTATTCCTGGTGTTCCTTTTATGTGTTAGCTCTTCCTTAAATCTACACTGCTGGGTTCTTTCTAACATAAAACCTATAGACCTAACACCACTTTTATAATATGTCGTAAAATG
The DNA here is from genome assembly GCA_963969495.1 of Ceratothoa steindachneri. NCBI lineage: Eukaryota > Metazoa > Arthropoda > Malacostraca > Isopoda > Cymothoidae > Ceratothoa > Ceratothoa steindachneri. Next base: position 59,857,292 of record OZ018327.1, read on the forward strand.
ACCCTTGGTTTTGATCACTATACTTTTTGACACCCTTTTAGTATCGGTATGCTTTAAGGGGCGTGCGTTACTTCTATAATGAAGTAGGCTTTGTTCTAAAAGTGCTAATTCAGTGGTTTAGTTCTTAAGGAAGAGCTATTTTTAAACACATAAGGATAAGAGGAAACACCAGAATCTACCAAAATAAACATGTATTTTAAATTAAACACTTAAATATTACAAACCAACTGTTAACACATTTCTATCTTTGGCATCAAAGATCTTTCAATGACAAAAAATAAACAAATAGGCTTCCCGTAAACATACCAATTGCCGATTAGTATTTTTTTATCGCGACTCTATTTGATTAGCGTTAAACATTAAATTAACGTACTCTCGTCTACAAACACATATGACCGAGGTTCAAGAACAAGGGTTTCTACTCTCCTTTAAAACGTGGGACGTACTAAACTTCTACTATCGCAATAGAGATATAAGTGTTATTTTTAACTTACAGGTAGGTAGTAGGGATTGCCGGATGTCGATGGAGGACTTATCTCTCGCTTTGCAGTGTTGTGGCCGCTGGTTGAACTTTAGTGGAGGGATTGCTTGTCGCCTGTGACGGGGGCTGATTCTTCAACGTAATTAAAGAACGGGAGCTCGTTGGGGCTGGGTTCTTCTCCTCTCACTCTTACGGAGCTTGAGATGTGAGAGTCGCTCGAGTGTGAGCGGCTTTGCTTTTCTTCAGTCGGACTTCTTTGCAGACTGAAAAGGCTTCTTCGGTATGGCACCGATATAAAACTTGACTATTTAGGTTAATACGGCCCTGAAAAGGGTGGGATCGATTTTCTCAATCTGATCCTCTCGTTTCCCACGGAAAAAGTCTTGTGTGGCTAAAGGATCGATCTTCACGAACTAATCTTTCTTCTGGCGAATCGGCTTCTGATAATCTCCTTGTCTGGCCGATGGATCGATCTTCACGAACTAATCCTCCTCTGGCGTATCGACTTCTGATAATCCTCTTGTCTGGCCGATGGATCGATCTTCACGAACTAATCCTCCTCTGGCGTATCGACTTCTGATAATCCTCTTGTCTGGCCGATGGATCGATCTTCACGAACTAATCCTCTTCTGGCGTATCGACTTCTGATAATCCTCTTCTCTTTCTTTGCGGGGTTTATTTATAGGCGGATTGCAGCCCCATCTAAAGGGAAAAGTAACTAGGCCACAGAGGCAAAGGGAGGGGGGGCGAATGGTGAGTTAGTATCTGGGGAGAGCGAGAATTCCTGAGGTGGCACTGGGGTGCCCAAGTCAGCTCGCAAATAAGAGGCTCGCAACCGCACCGCTACTTGGCGTGCCTTCTGACTCGCACCGCTTTTTTTTCCATAACCACGGGTTTATGGGTCTCGTAGGTAATTGGATCGTTAGAGCGTCGTTTAAGGACCTTAGGTGGTCGCCTTAAAACAGATGTTAGCTCCAACTGCCCACAGCGGCGGGGAGATCACACATGGTAAGCAGTTTCACCGGCTACCTTTCCGACGCTTCTCCTCATGAGGGGGGGAGGGCTTTAATGTACTTATACTCCTTCAGGATGCTTACGGTAGCCATTTCTCTACAGCACGCTAAAGTGTAAATTACCTGGTAGATACACGCTAAAGTGTAAATGACCTGGCAGATGGCACGCTAAATTGTTTATGACCTGGTAGGTCGCACACTAAAGTGTAAATTACCTTGCATATGGCGCGCTAAAGTGTAAATGACCTGGTAGATACACGCTAAAGTTTAAATGACCTGGCAGATGGCACGTTAAATTGTAAATGACCTAGTAGTTGGCACGCTAACGTGTAAATGACCTGGTAGATCGTACGCTAAAGTGTAAATGCCCTGGAAGATCGCTCGCTAAAGTGTAAATGACCTAGTAGATCGCACGCTAAAGTGTAAATTACCTGACAGATGGCACGCTAAATTGTAAATGACCTGGTAGTTGGCACGCTAAAGTGTAAATGACCTGGTAGATCGTACGCTAAAGTATAAATGAACTGGAAGATCGATCGCTAAAGTGTAAATGACCTAGTAGATCGCACGATAAAGTGTAAATTACCTGGTAGATCGCACGCTAAAGTGTAAATGACCTGGTAGATCGCACGCTAAAGGGTAAATTACCTGGTAGATCGTACGCTTGAAATTGTGGTTCCATATGTCACCCTAGGCCCTTTAAGGGTTAATCTACCACGTCGCATCAAATTCCATGTGCGGAAAGAGACAAATTTCATGTATTTTTACTATTACAAAATTGGCATGTACGTTTTGTGCGACAAATTTCATTTCCTGCGTGTGTTCCTCATTACGATTCATTAGTAGCGTGTTTCCTTTGATATATAATTCAGTATTCGTTCTCTGATTGTTAAAATTACGCAAATATCTTTCCTAATTTTCCTTTATTTATGTTCATAATAAACTTTATTTTGCTTATTATCGTATTTTCGCGTGTCTGTATAGATTTACTTAAGATTTGTTTTGAAATTTTAGGTTCTAAATTATTTTGAATTTCGTGACTAGGGTTTTAGTAAAGTTACCAGGTTAAAAACAGCTACAAATGAATCTTCAATGTGCCAAAAAGGAGGAAGATCTTCATCATCTTGACTCCCAAATTGAGAGGAAGATATCGCCGCCTACTTTAGGCTACCCCGCCCCCTCCCCCCCAAAAAAATTTAAAGGTAATTTCGAAATAAACTTGTAGTATTCCTAATATCGAAAACCTATCATTAGATTCGAATTATACGTGAGTGCCAAGTGTCGTTAAGCCTCTAGTTTTTTTACCGCGTTGCTTCACTTCAGACATATAAGCCTCACCCCCGAATGCTATTTAAATCAATTATATTTTCTTTTATATTGATTAATATTAAATGTCCATATCATATTTCAATTGAGAAAAAAAATTCCTTCACAATGATATATAATACAATATGATGTGATTTCAACTAACAATGTGGCTCCCAAGATGGCGCCCAATCTATTTTTAAAAATAGACATTTCTAACAAAGCGCCCACAAAATTCGAGGGCGGACATTTTCCGAAATTGGACCCTTTTTTTATATATTTGGTGAGTTTAACACCCAAAAATATTTCAACGGGGATAGGATAACAAACAACCAATCTTTAATAGTAATAGCCTGAGCCTCGCTGTCTGTAACCCAAACGCTTTATTATATTGATATCTACTTATTTTTAACCACCTACTCTGTAATAAATGTCTAATGGAAAGTCCACAGTACGATAGCGACTATTACACAATCTTTACACAAATAACCCGTTAACATAGGACCAGAGGCAATATTTCATCTGCTCTCGATTCACAAATGTTCAAGTTTTCATCAAAGCCATTAAAACTGAAGCCAGTGCGCAACGGGAATGTACCAAAATTCATACCCAATATTAAATGAAAATACCAATCACTGGTGTAACCTGAATTACACGAAAACACAAAAGAAAACCTTAAGAATGGAATAATAAAACAAACGGAAAACACCTTTCCAAGACGAAATTAAACCATGATTTAAACGCGCCTTAGTTCGGGGAATTTCCACGACAGAAAAAGAAGAGGGCGCTCGTGTCGACAAAAGACGCGGTAACAGCCCTAGGACAAAATCAAAATGAACAAAAGAGGTACAGTCAGAGGTGGGCAGTATTTAAATACTTTGTATTTGTAAATACATGTGAAATCATGTATTTAAATACCTTTGAAAGTATTTAAATACAATGTATTTAAATATTTTTGCCAATACTTTACTGATAATAGGTTTATATAGCTTTTAAGAACGTGTAATTCATGTTTTAGCTTGTAGCAGCTTGTATGACACAAACGGTTGACTGCATGAGCCGGTGAGGGAAGATTGCTTACATCAGTTCAAATTCCGTTAACAGATGGTCACAATTGTGTTCGGTTGTATAGTGAGAGCGCTCAGCGTTATTTCAACTGCTGCATGGCAACTTCAGCTTCTTCGAAAGAGTGTGAAATGGAGAGATTGACAATAATAAAGAATCATGTAATTATAGTCATCCTTTACTAGATGGTAATTTTTTTAGAGTGAAATCTTCTGAAGGAAAAAAAGGGAAGTGTGTATGTACATCATGCAATGGCGAAATCTCTGTGGCGAGCAATGCTACTTCCAATCGACGCATTCATTTGAAGGTAAGAATTTATTAAAGCTTATATGATACTTAATTGAATTGACAAGTTTCACTATTTCTTAATTTAAAAAAATGGCAAAATTGCTCTTAGTTAACGATAATGTTAAGTAGCGTAGGTTTACCATGCACGAACCTACCTGCTTTCTTTTGCAACACCTTTATTTATAGTATATACTGATTGAATTTAACGTGGATTATGGCAACGTGAAACAAATGCCCTTCAATTATCTGATCATGTACATTCATCAACAGAGAAAGTATCCTGCTTTGGTGCAAAAAGCGGATAACTACGTGACATCGAAGAAAAGATTCGAAAAGAAAATGTTCAGTAATAGACGATGGTCCTTCATGCAGCGATGTTAAAGTAAAGGCATTACCGGAGTGTTTTGCAGTGAATACTAAGAAGGTCAAACAATATGTTGTTGATAAGCTGATTGCAGATTTTATCATACAAGATGTGCATCCCCTATCAACCATGGAGCAACCAGCTTTTGTGAGATTAATTAAAGGTGAGTTCTGAGTTGCAAATGTTGTTTACAATTATAGTATTAGTAGTACAGGTTAAGCTCTTATAACGACCGAAGACTAAAGCGTTCGGATCATTGGTTACTACGTAGGCTATATAGCGAAGTTAAATAAAGGAAGACATATACAAACAACAGAGGTTAATATATTGCAATAATTTCATGAGAATCCATATACATATATTCTTAAAGCGCGCTATCATTTACTTGAAGATATTATTGACTAAAAGGTTTTCATGAATAATTAGTACAATTATTGATCGTTATATGTAGTTATTAGATGAATTCCTATAACGATGTATTTCTTTATAGTAGCAATACCTGTATATCATTATGTCAAAACTAGCATGCCCGCCCGTCAAAAATGTAGGAAATAAAGCTTGATAATGTATATATTCCTAACAATACTGAAAGTCAATATTTTACTATGTAATTCTGAATATGAAGGACTAATAATATATTTATGAATTAATGTACCAGTTCTATATAGCTATACGATATTCATATAGCTAAATTTTCTATATAAAATTTTATATGCATACCATATATTCTCATTTCCCTGTGAAAATCAATTTCACTCACAATAATCACACATTCCACTACCGCAGGTCTAAATTCTTCAGTCGACATCATTTCAAGGCGGACGCTAGGCGAAATCTTATAGAAGAAGAGAAAGTCACAAGAGCTCTAATGAAGACTAAACTAGACAGCACATCTTACTTATGTCTTACTGCAGATATTTGGTTAACTCATCACCGTAGTTTTGGGGGCGTTACAGTTCATTGGGTATGTTAAGATTTTTCTCTTTATGAAATTTGAAATAGAAAATGTCTTTTATTTAGGGATTTATCAGCTCTCGGCTGAAAGGAAACCTATTTATTGGTGGAATTTATCTCGATTATATTAATATGTAAAATTTATGGAAACATTTATGAAACAAACATTGGACTGTTATTTATTTTTTTTCAGCTTGAGGAAGCTGCTCTTGTCCGTCACAGTGAAGTATTGGCATGCTGTCGCTTCAAAGGAGAACATAACTACATCAGGATTGCTGAACATATGGAGAATATCATCAATGAATACGATATTCCTCTGCAGAAAATCATGAGCACCGTCACTGGTAACGGCTCTAATTTTGATAAAGTGCTTAAGGAATTTGCAGTCACTGCTGCAAATGTGTCCACAGATTCAGAAGATGGAATCCAGGTAGGTGAAAAAGATCAGGATAAGCACGAGCTGGAGGATAGTTTCTTAATGAGAAGTGCCTTAGATCAGGAAGAAGACCTTTCGTCTTGCCCATGCAGCTTCAGGCTACCTAAGTATGTGCGCTGTGCTTCACACACACTCAGTCTCGTCGCCACAACTGATGCAAAACAGACACTGCAAATATCAATCATGCTGCGATGGGGAAATGCTCAGCATTATGGAACAAAAGCGGTCGTCCAAAATCAGCAGAGATAATCAAAACTGTTATCAACTGCTCATTAAAGGTGTCTTGCATTAAAATGTGGATCTCTCAGTTTGATACATTGCCATTACTTTTAAAACACAAGACCAAATTACATCAACTCATGACGTCCCTTGAACTTCCAGTGTTCAGAAGTCACGAAATTGAATTTCTTGGGGAGTATGTCTCAGTTTTGGTTCATATTGCAGTGGCAATGATCGGCTACAGGGAGAGCAAAATTGTTTTTATGGAGTATTGCTCCCTACCTTGATCACTGTGGAAAAAAAGCTGAAAAGCCTTCAGCTAAATACATTTAATGCATTTAGTATTTAAATACATTTTCCTAATGTATTTAATATTTAGTATTTAAATACTTTAAATGTATTTAGTACTTGGTTCGGAGACCTGATTGTGATCTTTACCTACTCACAAAGCGCCCTGAGTGCTCTCGGGACATTGAAATCTCTACACCCACCTGGTTCACGGTATCTGTAACGCCATCTTTGTCTCGAACTTGTCGGATGTCAAGATTATCTTCCTCTGGGTTCCTGGACACGTGGGGATTACAAGGAAAATGACCGCGCTGGTGAGAGCGCCCAAAAGTCCGCGAAGACTAGGCGACCAGACCAGCGTTTCGCTTTTCTTAGCACTGACTACAGGCTAGGAATCAGGTTAGCCCTCAACGCTGTCTGGCGAATAAGACGCGAGACGACCGAGAGGAACATAAAATTACGTATTATCGAACCCCGAATGTTCCCATGGGCCTACTCTTCAATGCTGCTTCCCTCTCCGAATTGGACACACTCGTGGGACGCACCGCCACTTGATGGAGCACTCCCCGGCGCCTTAATACGAACACTGCGTCGTCTTCCAGACTGTTTGGCCCATTCTCATTCAATGTCCCGATCTGGAAGATCTTCATGCACGTTATATGTCCCGATACCGGGACGAGCGTGGTCGCTACCGTTTATCACTTGTACTCGGGACGGGTTCGTGCACATAGACTTGTGGACTATACGAATTTTCGGAGGAGGATGACCTCTTTCATTCTATTTGACTCTCTTTGATGTTAGTTGCAAGCTCTTGCGTCGGAGGGGGTGGGGGTTCCTCTCCCCTACTATGCTTGCTACGTTATTCATCTTGCTTTTGTTTGGTTTTTGTTGATGGTGTGGAAGTGAGGGTGTAGTTACGTATGTTGCGGGCCTATTTAAGAGGAAGGGGGGGTATCTATTCAAGATGAAGGCGGGGGACGCATTTCCGTATGAGGGAGGGATTGATTCAATGGCATTTGCCTTTGTTGGCTTTCGTTTTCCTCTTCGGCGTTTAAAAATGTTATCGCTTATCTCTGCTATTCCACGTTTATCACATTTATTACTTTATTCCCTTTCGCTCTGGTTTATCATATTTAAACCCTTTTGCGCTTATCTCTGCTTTTCTTTCTCCCCTACTTTTTTCTTTAGTACTCCTAAATTCGCTCGTGAGTACTAATTTATATTTTTCCGATATCTTGACCATTGTGATCGACCGTTGGTTCGATTTCCTCGTTTCCTGAGAGATAATTCTTGAGTTAGGTTAAATATAGCAAATCTAACCAATCTATGTCAAAGCTAGATGACATCTATATCAAATCTAGAAAGCGTAGGTCAAATCAAGCAAATCTAGGTCAAATCTAGAAAGCGTAGGTCAAATCAAGCAAATCTAGGTCAAATCTAGTAAATTTAGGGCAAATTTAGAAAATCTAGGTCAATTCTAAAAAATATGGGGCAAATCTAGGTTAGATCTAGTAAATTTAAGTAAAATCTTGCAAATCTACAAAATCAAGCAAATCTAGAAAAAATCTACAAATTCTTGGTCACATCTATCAAATATACGTTAAATCTAGCAAATCTAGGTTAAATCCAGTAAATCTAGGTCAAATCTACCAAATCTAGGTTAAGTTTAGCAAATCTAGCTCAAATCTAAAAAGTCTAGGTCGAATCTAGGTTAAATCTAGGCCAAATCTAGATAATTAGCAAATCTAGAAAATCTAGCAACTATTTAAGATGAAGGGGGCTGCAGTTTCGTATGGGGGATCTATTTAAGAGCTTCATCCCTAGGTATCAATTGTTTTGTTTAATGTTGTTGAAATTAACTCTTGATCGTTTTTTTTTATTTGCTCAATCAACCAACCTAACCTAACCTCATGAGGTTTGTTGTTTTTTAATTGTTTATCTAACCAACCTAACATAGTCTCGTGATTTCTTTTTTAATGTTTCAAGATTGTAGAGTTTGAAAATGGTTGCCTTAGGATGACATTAGTAAAGGTCAGTATTAGATAATATAAACATATTTTATGTACAACACAAACAATTCAAACGATTAATTACATTAATATATGAATTCCTCAATGCTAAAAAAAACCCCGAGCCTAAAATGCAAAGGATGATACGAATAAGTCGTAGCCATTGGCCAACTTCGAGAGACTCGAGTGTGTTTGATTTCGTTCCTAGGAAACCTTCATTATCGAGTGGCTCTTTTGCAAGCGACGACTCTCTTAATCGTTATAGCTGACCTGTTGTCTGCAACGAGAGGTCATTGCGTGTTTCCATTATCAGCTAATAAAGAAAATGGAATAGTTTTCACAGTTAGTAACAACGAGTTACCTGTGTGAAAATGGGGCAAGGCAGCTAACGTTATTTCTCTGACCTTTCAAATATGTTCGCGGAGTTATTCGATAATTGATAGTTGCAAATCATTTCAAGATTTGTAATATTTTATTACTTACCCAAATCATAAATGATGTTACCGTCCCTTCAATAGGCACGACTTCCACGTATTATTACCCTAAGATTATTTTTGTTACTGGAGTTTTGGAGTGTTATGCCGTAATTTCTTCCATCGAAGTATTGCAACGTTGCATGCAACAGCTGTATCCTCACTTGCATTCCATTGCATTCCATTCCAAGGCACTTATTCACAGTTCCTCAGAAGTGAGCCTCCTCGACGCCCGCTCGTATTTCTTGCTGAAAAAAAATCACTTCTTTCCTCCGTTCTAAAATGTATAACAATGAAACTATTTGATTTTAAACGAGTTTTATACCATTAGGAATTGATTTAGTGACGTAGTGGTTTCCTCGAGGTAATAATGGGCGGCCAAATCTTCAGAAATATTTATTAGTGACGTTTGTAAGACGAAGTTGTGCAATTTCTTCCATTTAAATTACAACATGAGAGAAATCATTCATTTGCAGACTGGACAATGCGGAAATCAAATTGGTTCAAAGGTAAATTAATCTAAGACTAAAATAGGTTAGTAATTCAAATTGGTTCAAAGGTAAATTAATCTAAGACTAAAATAGCTTAGTAATTCAAATTGGTTCAAAGGTAAATTAATCTGAGACTAAAATAGGTTAGTAATTCAAATTGGTTCAAAGGTAAATTAATCTGAGACTAAAATAGGTTAGTAATTCAAATTGGTTCAGAGGTAAATTAATCTGAGACTAAAATAGGTTAGTAATTCAAATTGGTTCAAAGGTAAAATAATCTGAGACTAAAATAGGTTAGTAATTCAAATTGGTTCAAAGGTAAATTAATCTGAGACTTAAATAGGTTAATAATTCAAATTGGTTCAAAGGTAAATTATTCTGAGACTAAAATAGGTTAGTAATTCAAATTGGTTCAAAGGTAAAATAATCTGAGACTTAAATAGGTTAATAATTCAAATTGGTTCAAAGGTAAATTATTCTGAGACTAAAATAGGTTAGTAATTCAAATTGGTTCAAAGGTAAAATAATCTGAGACTAAAATTGCTTAGTAATTCAAATTGGTTCAATGGTAAATTAATCTGACACTAAGATAGTTTAAGAAATATAATTGGTTCAAAGGTAAATTTATCTGAGACTAAAATAGTTTAGGAAATCAAATTGGTCCGAAGGTAAATTAATGTGAGATTAAAATAGTTTAGGAAATCAAAATGAGTTCAAAGGTCAATTAATCTGACACTAAGATAGTTTAAGAAATAAAATTGGTCAAAAGTAAATTAATCTGAGAATAAAATATTTTAGGAAATCAAATTGGTCAGAAGATAAATTAATCTGAGACTAAAATTGCTTAGGAAATTAAATTAGTTCAAAGGTAAATTAATTTGAGACTAAAATAGTTTAGGAAATCAAATTGGTTCAAAGGTAAATTAATCTGAGACTCAAATAGTTTAGGAAATCAAATTGGTTCAAAGTTAAATTAATTTGAGACTAAAATTTTTTAGGAAATCAAATTGGTTCAAAGGTAAATTAATCTGAGACTCAAATAGTTTAGGAAATCAAATTGTTCAAAGGTAAATTAATTTGATGCTAAAATAGTTTAGGAAACCAAATTGTTCGAAAGTAAATTAATTTTGAGACTAAAATAGTTTAGGAAATCAAATTGGTTCAAAGGTCAATTAATTTGAGACTAAAATAGTTTAGGTTGCATTTTATGATTATGGATTTTATTGTTACAATGCACTTAGAAAAATTCAGTATCATATAATATCTTATTTTGATGTATTCCATGTGATAAGAGATAAAAGTTCCATCACTTTGGTTGTCAGCTGCGCGTCTGGGAACTTGAATGAATTAGGTAAAAAAATTAATGTTTATTATTGTATAAGGAAAATTTAATCATTTTTATCATGCCAAAATAAAACCGCATTTACGTTGCAAATTACTTTTAATTATTAGTGACAATGCTTCTCCATTGCCTACGTCAGGGGTCTCCAAACTATGGCCCGCGAGGTCAGTTCATCCGGCCCGACGCTGCACCGTGGATGCAGCAATTACAAAGCAACTATTGATGATATCTTAAAAGCAAAACGCCAGATTCACAAATCTCACTAACCTTTTTTGCTGCTTAGTTTGTGAGACTCGGTGTGTGCGCGCTGGGTGTGGTAATTCTATCTTATTGCTAACGATGCCTTCTTTGGTAACTTTTTGGTAAATAAATATGTTTGTTGTCTTTATTTTTTGTGTATTCTCTAAATTGTATTGAACAAAATGGTCACGCGGTCCGCGCTCGTCATTCTCTCAGTTATCCGGCCCACTGTGGAAAAAAGTTTGGCGACCTCTGGTCTACGTAAGGGATGCTTTTCTTAAAGAAGTCTGTCAGATTTGATGAAATTTACAATTTAATATCCTATTCCACCTCTTATCAGAGTTAAATTGTCATTTGGATGATGTAATGACCTAAATAAAGGGTTAACCAGATGGTTCAAGGTTATGTAAATAGGGAGAATGAAGATTTCGCACTCTACTCATCCCACATGTAGGTATGAATTGTCAAGAAGGAAAACACCCTTTCGGTTGAAAAATGAAGGGCAATTTTGTTCAACAGATTCATTTAAACGTGGACATTGTTGAACATTCAGGTCTACAGGACTGTTTGTTTATTAGGGAAGATGTAATAATGAATAACTCATTTCATATCCCCCATTATGCAAAGCATAGCTTTGTACTGTTGGATAGCAAGTCTAGGAAAGGAATTCGGTGTTTGCGCTCAAGCCAATGTTTTTTTTGACGGATAATAGAGCAATTTACGACTTATGATGGCGGCAGGAAAAAGGAATCCAGAGGAGAGAAATTTGCGATTTTTATGGTAACACAGGAAAGGAATCAGAGGAAGAGCAGTTTGGGCTCGTGACAGCGCCAAAAAAAGGAGACATTTTCGACTTCTGATGACAGCATAAAAAAATAATAAGAGGAAGAGAAATTTGCGACTTCTGATGGTAGCACAAAAAAAAGGAATAAGAAGAGAAATTTGCGTCTTCTGATGGCAACCTAAAAAAAATAAGAGGAAAATAAATTTGTGATTTCTGAAGGTAGCACAAAAAAAGGAATTGGGGAAAGAGAACTTTTCAGCTTCCGATGTTAGTGCCAAAAAAAAAGGAATCAGAAGAGAAATTTAAGACTACTGATCGTAGCACAAAAAGAAATCAGAGGAAGAACAATTTGTGACTTTTGATGGCGCACAAAAATAAATTGGTGAAGAGAAATTTATGACTTCTGATGCAACACAAAAATGAATCAGAGGAAGGGCAATTTGAGATTTTTGGTGGAGCACAAAAATGAATTAAAGGAAGAGAAATTTGCGACTTCTAATGGCAGCGCAAAAAAAAAAATCAGGAGAAGAGAAATTTGTGACTTATGATGGCAGCACAAAAAAAAAGAATCAGGAGAAGAGAAATTTGTGACTTATGATGGTAGCACAAAAAAAATCAGAGGCAAAGTAATTAGAGACTTTTGTTGGCGCAAAACAAAGGAATAAGAGGAAGAGCAATTTTCGACTATTGATGGCAGCTGAAAATCAACGTATCTGCCCAATGGGCTGCCATCTCATGACACCTCTGAAAGTTTTGCGCCCGTGCAGCTGGGAAAGAACCCCTTCCGCGACATCAGAATTCTAGTCCTGCATCCACTAGGCTGCCGAAAGCTCCGCCGTACGATCTAGATATCCAGGGTTTAGTTTCCCCCTTTTAAACTCTTGGTTCTCCCTGAGATTCATCAGTAAAACCCATACAAAAATTAATAGTTTTCCTAGTTATATTTGTAATAATAAGGGAAAGAGATTTGTATCAGGATTTAGAGTCGAGTTTGTGAATTTAATATCAATGGAATAAATTATTCTTAAATTAATTTAATCGTTGACAGTGTTTATAATAGAGAAATCATCGAAAGTGTGTGTTTGTGTGTGTTAAGAAGGCGAGACAATATAATCTGTTAGGTGACTGCTCCGGGTTAGGGGTTTGAAGCTTATTTTCTAATGATACCTCCAAGATGTGCAAAGATACGAGCCTGTAATACGTAGGTGAGTCAAAAAGTTCTCAGACAAATGCCAGATTATTGAAATGTTCGATTTTGTACAAGTAAATACAGGGTCAAACACGACTTTCATGTTTTCTGAACAATTCCTACAAAATTCGTCATTCAATTTGTCGAGACTCTTTGTATTAGATGTGCTTCAAAAAGGTTACTTTTTTGAACCCATAAAATGGCAAATTTTGAGATAAGAGCGAACATTAAATTCCTGACTAAACTTGATTGGAAGCCTGTTAAGATTATTGACGCTCTACAACAGGTTTATGGTGACTCTTCGCCATGTAGAGCGGTAGTTTACGACTGGATTAAGCGCTTCAAGGGGGGCAGAGAAGAAGTTGAAGATGATCCACGTGAAGGGAGACCCTCCACCTCCATTAACCCAGAAAATGTCGAGCTTGTGAGGAATCTAGTGGATAAAGATCGCCGTATTACTATTGATGAAGTTGCCAATGCATGTGAAATCTCTTATGGCTCAGCATTTGGAATTCTAACTGAAAATCTTGGCCTGAGCAAGCTTTCAGCACGTTGGGTCCCAAAAGCGTTGCGAGAAGACCAGCTGAATCATAGGGCCAACCTTTCTTTGGCTATTTTGACCAAGATTGAAGCAAACGAGGATAGTTTTTTTGAGCGCCTCGTAACGGGAGATGAAACTTGGGTGTATCAGTTTGATCCTGAAAGTAAAAATCAATCAAAAGAGTGGCACCCAAGGGGGGCAGCAGGGCCTATCAAGTTCAAGACAGAGAGGTCCGTTAAGAAGATAATGGCTACAGTTTTTGGGGATTCGGAGGGAATTATTTTAATAGACTTCTTAGAAGGACAAAAAACTGTTACATCCAGCTATTACGAAGGAGTTTTAAGGAAGCTGAAAACTTCAATAGCCAAAAAACGACGAGGAAAGCTCCACAAGCAAATCTTGTTCCACCATGACAATGCCCCTGCACATTCGTCCAAAGCTGTGAGATCTCAGCTACGGGAATTTCGATGGGAAACTCTTGCTCATCCCCCTTATAGCCCTGATTTAGCACCCTCTGACTTTTTTCTGTTTCCAAATTTAAAGGGACACCTAAAAGGAACCCGGTTTCAATCATTAGATGAAGCAAAAAAGCAGGTCATTACTTGGTGCCAGAGACAACCCCGTGAATTCTACAAAGATGGTCTTTACCGTTGGATTCATAGATTAAGAAAGTGTATAGATGTTAATGGAGCTTATGTAGAAAAATGATTACAGTATTATTACAAATAAAAATTTTATGCCATTTATCTGAGAACTTTTTGACTCCCCCTCGTATATGCTGCGTCATTCCAAGATAGGCCTCAAATTTACATCGCGGGCAATGTCCTTATAAATGATCGAGGACCGATGAAGCGAAACTCCTTTTGGTCATTTTAAATACAAAATATTCATAATTAATAAGCAGTTTTGTCGTTTTGACTAAAAAAAATAATCAGACTGACTAAAGTATCGTAGTCAGTGTGCCTGTAGCTAACATTTGTGTCGTTTGAAGATTGAGGACGGAATAACATTTATTATTCAACATAAATGTCAGCCAAAGGTTTTTTTATTTTACATTTATGATCAATGGAATAATCAATGATGATTCCGGTCGGAGGTTGTCATTAGATTTTGTGTAAAAATGGAATGTTCTGGCGCTTGTGTTGATTTAGGGGGTTTGTGTACTTATCAAGATGTATTTTTTTTACTATTAGAGACTGTGGTTGGGGAATATCGTGAGAGAATAAGTTAAAATAGGGGTAAGATAGTTGTGATTGCGGGAATGCCATTATACCGGGTTTGCAAAAGTTTTGTTTACGTGTGGTGTGATAGAAAAAGTTCCGCCAAACAAACTTAAAGTCCTACTTTTCCAGCATGTATCATTAAAGCGTTTTTTCATTTGTTTGCAGGTGTGTCGAGATAGAAGTGAAAAGAATTGGGATCTTTGCTCTCCTGCGCGTGGGCCACAAAAAGTCCGACATCGCAAAGCGGCTCGCCTTCAGTGGGATGACCGTCCACAGAGTAGCGGAGAGGCTCGAAAACAGGGAAGACGTCAAAAATCGAACGCGTTGAAGCATCCCTTAAGTTACCAGCCGTTTGACTGTGAGAAAGCTCTTCGAAAGTGTCCCGTAGCACAAAATGACTGCACTAGCGAAGAAGAAGAACATCTTGGTGGTGATGGTGTCCAGTGCCGTCAAAGAGGAGGGCGATAAGAGCTTGGGGTGCGTGAAAAGGACTTTGCCCACCGAGCGCAAGCGAGAACAACTAGTTGAAGAGTCATGGCAATCGAATTCTCATTTTTTCTGATGTAAACTGTTCACGGTCGATCCGGTCATCAACACACACAACGACCGCGTCTCTGAGATCCGCTAAGTGTCTACAACCAAGCACCCGACCTCCGTGATGATACATGGTGTCGAGGCTTCGAGTGGCGAGAAGATGCCATCAGTTACAGGTTCACCGCCGCCTATTACAGGGACATCTTGGCCAGGAAAGCCCCGACCTGGGTAGAAATATCACGACGAAGGCGGATTACGTCTTTCAACAGTCGATTCTTCGGGCTCACACGGCCAAGACCGTGCAAAAGTGGTTGTGGTCGAAGACGAACTTCTGGTCGAAGGACTTTTGGCCGCTGCAGTCCCCCGACCTCGATTCTCTCGACTACAGCGTGCGGGTTCCTGTCGAAGGCAAGGCCTGCAAGGTCCGACGAGCTGAACTCCTCTTCCAACCGCGTGTGTGGATAGCATCAGGAAGGAGCCCGTCCGCAACGTGTGCGCGGCCTTCAAGTTTCGCCTGGAGCGCGTGCTCGTCACCGAGGGCGGCTACATTGATTAATATCACAACTTCAGCACATATTTATATGTTAGAACAACAAAAACGCATCTAACTGTATCAAAACTATCATTGGGTCCTTTGTTGAGATCGTCGTAGCGAGTGTGACAGAACATTTGAAAAACCAGGTAGAGTGGTAGTAGGGGTTATTTATGAGTTTGGTTATAATGTAAGTCTAAAACAAATGAACATTTTTCGAACTCGATTCTTTTTCCCGAGGTGCTTAAATTGTGGAGTCACCCCTGGGAAGTTTTTTTTTCTTGGACTTAGGTCCGTTTTATTTTATTCTACTTAATCTATCTATCTAGATAGATATAGTCTTCGGGGCCTAAATTTGCATAGCTGAATTCCCCCACAATATCTCTGCCAAAAATAAAGGTATTTTAAAAATATTAACCAGATTATGGCTGGGAGATAATTTATTCAAAGTAGCCGCCCTGCGCTTCCATCGCGGCCTCCAGACGGCTCCGAATCTTGTCGTATACATTCCTTTACTGCATCCGTGGAAAGATCTTCGAACATCTCCTTGATCTTGGCCACAAGGCTCGTTCTTGATGTTGCAGGCACATCAGTTGGTCTCTTTCTCAACCGCGTGCCACACATAGTAATCCATGGGATTCAAATCCGAAGAAATAGGGAGGCCAGAAAGTGGCGCCTATGAAGTCGTAGAAATTCTCCTACAACTACTTCTCAATCCTTCCGGAGGTATGTCCTTCCAGCTCAACCTTCCCCAGCCACCGTTTGACCACAGTCTCCAATAGCTCCACATAGCCGTCTGAATTGTGCCTAAGACCCTGGTCAAAGATGTGGTGCAGCATGACTTCCCTCTAACAGAAGATACTCAATGACCATCACAGTTTGTGGTGGAAACTTGGTCTTCATGATACATGAAATGTCGCTATCAGAACCACGACACTCATCGATGAGCGTCGTGGTTCTAATAGCGATGAGCGCTTGACGACACAGGTTCGAATCCAACTACTTTATTCACCTTCATATACCGGTTAAAGTAGATTTCCCTATTTATCTCCGCCTCTAAATCTCCCATTTTCTTTCTTAAGCTTTTAATGGTTATCGTAATATCTTCCTTTGCGTTCTTCCGGGTTGTGATAACACTTTTAATTTCTTTGGGCTGTTAACTATATATATATATATATATATATATATATATATATATATATATATATATATATATATAAAAATATATATATATACATATATATATATATATATATATATATATATATATATATATATATATATATATATATATATATATGCCGATAATCTAGAATTCGTTCAAGGTATGATGTTAATTCTAAATCTCGACTATATTTTACGAATCCTATATCAACCTGAAATTTGTGTAAACTTGGCGTTTGTTATGGCCTACTTGAAAGTTATTGGTAATTTTAAATGGTATTAGACTTGTATTAAAACACTTAGTCTGTAAGGATTAACTATATTATATACTGTATATAGGTTTGTATTTTTTATGTGAGAACAACTGACGTTTTTGACTAACTTTTGTCCTAGGAATCCAAAAAAGACCCCAATTTTTCTGTATCACAATTTTTTTGAGTTAAAAGATACCCTCGTTTTGTTTTGTACAAATTTATTTTGTTCATACAAAGGATACACAAAAGTTCATACAAAAATATACTCTTATGTATCTTCCTGGAGTGTTCAATATGTGGACAATTTATACCCCATCAGTAGTCAGTCAACTAATTTACATCTCATTTACTCTGATACCCTACCTACTTGACCTTGAAATTGATTACCTTGCTCATCGTTGACTTCTATATTATTAAATAATTCTTTCTTAATAGCAAAATACAAGTATGGAGGGGGGCACCAACTCCCTCAGCCTCCACCTGAATCCGCGCCTGGCTAGGAACTGGCAAAAGCAGATACTTGAAATAGTCGCCTTCAGTTGGCAATACTTTAGTTATGATGTTATTGCCAAATAATTCACGGACTAACCTTGGAAGGACCTTAGCAATTATATATTTCGAAAGGGAATGTGACACGACATAAGGGTTTTAAATTTTGTTAGAATCGGCCGAATAGTTACGATGTTATTGCCAAAACAAAAGAAAGTAAAACGGTGACCGACCGACTGACATAGTGAGATATAGAGTCACACGCGACTAAAATACAGTAAGTTACTGTCTATTTATCTGCAGTAAATAGCATTAAAATTAGAGTTTATATAAATTCTATAGAGGGTCCAAGGTGGTTTCATGGCAGGTTTAGGGTGGATCAAAGCGTGTTCAAAGGAGACTAAAAGGGTGAATAGTTACGATGTTATTGTCAAAAAACCCATTGAAAAATTAAATGGTTACCATCCGACCGACCGACCAACGGACCGTGATAGTAACGTGTAGAGTCGCACGCGACTAAAAAATAAAATTACCTCGGCTCTGTTTTATTACAGTAAAGAGAGTGAATACTTTGACCTATAAAATTTTAGATGGACCTATTTTGGCCTGGAATCAGGGCAGAGCG
This sequence comes from Ceratothoa steindachneri, assembly GCA_963969495.1. Taxonomy (NCBI): domain Eukaryota; kingdom Metazoa; phylum Arthropoda; class Malacostraca; order Isopoda; family Cymothoidae; genus Ceratothoa; species Ceratothoa steindachneri. Next base: position 59,875,595 of record OZ018327.1, read on the forward strand.
CATTGGAAAATTCTGGCAACACTAGTTTATTGGGTACTAGTTATGTGATAAAATGCTATATGTCCCCCTCGCCCTTTTTTTTCTACATACTTTTGTGCTGGCTTTTTTTGGCATAGCGATTTAAAAGCTACATGTTGAATGGGTCTTCTTTTTTAAAGACTCAAGACGGCGCAGTCGATACTCCGCTCTCTTGCGGTGATCCGGTGACGCAGAAGGACGTTCACACTTCGCCTCTCTCTGCTTTAGTCCTTTATTTTTTTCATCGCTCCTTTTCCTACACTCTCTCTATCTACAATTCCTATACTAGATTTTTGTATAATCTTCCGTCCCTTTTTATTTGCCAGAGTCTAATTGTATTCTCTCTTAAATTCTTCTGCTTCTGCTTCGTGTCATACGAGTGCTCCCGAGAGTTCTACGGAGTCAGGGTTGACCGCTGGTACCCAGCCCCGTAAGCTCGAGGATTCTTAGCACATTTTTGCCCTTCAGGTTCTCTGCTCGTTAGTGTGGTCAGGGGTATGTTCCTCTAGAAGAAATGAGGGTATGTCGTCATGAAAAAATAGGACAGTGAACCCACTATATTAACCCATTTTCAATCGGTAAATCTACGAATATCTAAGATTGCTATACCTCCCGAGGGCACTTGGCAAGTCCCGGTTTCAAGGAATGGTCCCGGCCGTTTTATAATTTGGTCCCGGAAAAACATTAACTTTAAAAATATAGTAGTGTCGTAGAATGACTCCCGACGATACCATATATTACACTATTCGTTGAGGGAACTTCCTTAATTATCTTTAGAGTGCGTTTTACTGTCTGGCGGCCGGTATTATGTATCTTCAAAATGCTTAAGAAGTGGAACTGAGCTCAAGGATAATAATATTGCTATCATTAATAAAATAGAGTTTTATTAATAATAACTATCAGCAAACACAAAAACGGAAAATATTGACAACAGAATGGAAAGGATCGTGGAGACTCGGGCTAATCCAAGGATTTAAGGGATCAAAAAAGGTAAAACAAATATGGAGTTAAAGAGATGGGATGGTTCGATAAACCATTTAAAGCACAGGATAGAATTGACAAATAAGGGATCAGTACTCAAAAGGTGACGCTTGGCTTACGTAACTTCATTAGGGTGCAGTGGAAGGTACTTGAAGGAATATTCGGTCCGCTGGCGAGTTCCAGCCGAAGGGGGGGGGATAAAAGGATCCTGACGTGGCGTCTTGAAAAGGAGAACCGTTACTCGACGAACGGCTTGACGAACAATGGCTGTTCTAGGTTGTTCTCTTCTGAACAAAGGGGGGGATGAGAACCGTCTCTTGTCTACGGGCTCAAGAACAATGGCTGTTCTAATGTTGTTCTCCTTTGAACAACAGGGGGGGTGAGAACCGTTTCTTGGCGAAGGGCTCAAAACGAACAATGGCTGTTCTAATGTTGTTCTCCTTGAACAACAGGGGGGGATGAGAACCGTTTCTTGGCGAAGGGCTCAAAACGAACAATGGCTGTTCTAGGTTGTTCTCTTCTGAACAAAGGGGGGGATGAGAACCGTCTCTTGTCTACGGGCTCAAGAACAATGGCTGTTCTAATGTTGTTCTCCTTGAACAACAGGGGGGGGGTGAGAACCGTTTCTTGGCGAAGGGCTCAAAACGAACAATGGCTGTTCTAATGTTGTTCTCCTTGAACAACAGGGGGGGGATGCCTTGGGGACTTGGCGTCACTAAAGGCTCGAACCTTTGGCACTCAAGGAATATTGTCCTCCTTCTGGACAAGTGATGGTGAATCTCGAGGTCGAGGTCCCTTGGCGCACAAAGGGAGAGAGGGTCGTGGTGATGTTTCGCGACGAAAATCTGGATCTCCAATCTGATCTTAGTGGTAAAGTTTCCATATAAATAGCCAGGACATCTCCTTGGCGTGGGGGAGAATGGGGTGGAAGCTTCGAGGGAACGCACAGCTGGGCCGGAGAAAAATGCCTTATCTGTCCATAAGCCTAACTCGATCAGGCGAGGTCGGCGTATGGGGGCGAACGGGGGGGACGATAACCTCCTTGTTTAAACATTGGCGTCCGGTAGCTGTTGATAAGACTCCATGCCTCGAATCGAAGATGCACGTGGGTAGCCTCATGGTTTTAAGTAAAATGTGATAGAAGTTGAAATGAATGCAGCTCTGAACTCGTTCTATTACACCCCTCCATTCCAGGGGAAGTTGTCACTTCGAAAAAAAAAGAGAGAAGGGACAACGATAGAGCTCCGTTGTAGGGAACTCGTTTTCTTGTACCAACCGTATCTTCCTGCACCTAACTATTATTACCTCAATACATGATTATTTTGATCTTTAGATTACAGGGGAAAATAACCTTTAATACAAATAAAAAAAAAAGGGCATGGAACAATGAAATGTTATAAACTTAGTACATACGGGACAAAATAATTTATACGTAAATTAATAAGAACAAATATATATACATAAAAAAAAGTAGACATTGAGCGTTACAAAATTCAGACATATACATTAATTAACTATATTACAAAAGAATCTTAAATTAAGTCGTACAAGACGGTATATACCTACATGGAGATACTAATCCTATGAGTACAATTATTCTACGCTATTCGGTAACGCATTCCTACTGAGTGCGTCAGCGACTTGGTTATCGGAACCTTTGATATAATTTATTTTAAATTGATACACTTGCAAGAGTAAACTCCAGCGCATGATGCGGCCGTTTGAGTGTCTCAAATTCCTAATATAGGCTAACGGACGGTGGTCGGTTCCTATTTGAAAATCTTTACATATCAAGTACAGCTTGAATTTGTCTATGACCCAGATAATTGATAGAGCTATCTTTTCTCTAGTGGCATATCTCTTTCCGCGTGGTAATAATTGACGACTAGCATATGCAATTGGATGACTCGTTCTGTCATCCACGTATTGAAGAAGTACACCTCCAATGCCCTCGTTGATCACGTCGGTCTTAGCCCCAAAGGATTTTTCCGGGTTGGGCAACTTAAAAATGGGGGCAGAAATGAACTTACTTTTGAGCTGATTAAAATGGGAAACAGCGACATCATTCCAACGTAAACGATCGGGGAAATTCTTTTCCTGAAGGGGGCATAGGGGGGCCAAAATTGCAGCGAAATTCGGAACAAATCGCTGATAGGGAGAAGCTGATCCTAGGATCGATCTTAATGGCTTCTTTGTAATCGGGAGGGGCATGTCGGCGATTGCCTTAATCTTGTTCTCGTGGGGACCTAACTTGCTTCTTCCTATTTTGAAACCCAAATATTTAATGGGTTCGTGAGCAAAATAGTATTTGCTGGGGCCAATGGTGAGGCCATTTTCACGCAGTTGCTCGAAAAGAGCTAATAGGGCGGGTAAATGGTGATTCCATTTAATTAGTTCTTGTATCTGACTCTTCTGACGTGGTGTCAGCTGCGCGTCACTTTTCAGGTCAGAGGGTTCCAAAGACTCGCCTGGTAGGGAATGAGGAGGGTAATCGGCATCAGGTTGGATGCACACTGTCTGGATTACATTAAGGGACTCCGCGGGGCAATCCTCTTCAAGCGCCGATGCTTCGTCCAGTTCTACGAAGGTATCTCCATGGGCGCGTTGGGGTTTCTTTTTTTCTTGGGGTCCAGGGACAGTCTCCGTGTCCTTGTCTGGGGCCTTATCACCTAAGGGTTTTAGTGAATCACATTCCTCTTTTTCCGTCCTAAAGTCCTGGTTAGGGGTCTCCGAGAAATCGGACGGTATCGGGGTTCTGATGGGGACGGGCTCCTGGGCTTCTTTCTTATCTCGGCCTTGAGGAAGGGCGGCCTGAAACACAGGGTCGAAACTTACTTGGGGGCTCTGTCCTATAAGTACGGAACAGAATTTTATGGGTGCTACAATGACTTCAGCCCAGCCATTATAATATTGACACTGCAGGTAACATCTAGCGACGGGGAATCTGTTCGCCCGCCCAAGGTAGTCACGTACCACCGCAAATTTTTCGTGGTTGGAGGCCACTGGGAGGAGTTCGTCGGACACGATGAAGCATGTACATCCTGTGTCCCTGACGAGAGTCGATACTCGACAGCTGTCCACGCTGCCCTCCTCATATTTCCAAGTTCCCGATGAACTTTTACCAAAAACAAAATTTACCTGGTGGCCTGACGGAGGGGGAGAAGTTTCTGCTTGGGTCTGCACCACCGGGGGAGCCGGGGTTGCATTAATCTGGTGAACTTGGTGGGCTGGTCCGCTTTTAAGCCTAGAATTTTGGGGGCAATTCCAGCTCATGTGGTTTTCTACACCACAGGTGAAGCATATAGTTGGTCGCTTCGGGAAGAGAGATGGAGGAGAAGTCTTAACGGGAGGTTTGGAGTCCCGTTGTTGGTTTTGGGGAAAGAAGTTTTGGGGTTTTACGGGGCTCGGAAACTTTGTCAGCTTCCCTGGGAAGGAGCGCGAGTCCGTCCTTCTTTCTTCTCGTTGGATTTTTTTTTCTCGTTCTTCTGGTTGGATTTTTCCTTCTCGTTCTTCTCGTCGGATTACTCTTTCCCTTTCTATTACTTCCATTTTTCTTTGAAACTCTGCTTTAATCCGAGCTAATTCAATCTGATGGTCAGCTTGACTTATCCGTTCCTCTTGAATGTACTTAATTAGTTCTTTTCCGGAAAGTCCCAAGGATTCTCCTTGCGCTTTAAAGATTTCAAACTGAGTCATCTTTGCACTTGGGGGCGCACTAGTCAACCAACTAAAATTCCTCGCAACAAGAATTATGCCTCTATAGAATTAGCCTACCTAAATATGGGCACTGACCTATTCGTACTTGGTTTCTTACTCTAAATAACCACTGACCAAAATCACAAAAAACACAAACAAATTATTTTAACCGTTCCTTGAGCTACTCCAGCTTCTTAAGTTTCAAAAAAAAAAAAAAAAAAAGGGGATAGCAATCGTTAAAACCAAAGGGAACTACTATATTCTATTATTATAACGAATAACACTATGCTTTACTCGACTGAGACCAGTGTTTGCAAAGATATAGCGTTAAACCCCACACCTGACACCAAATTAAATAGTATATATATATATGTCGTAGAATGACTCCCGACGATACCATATATTACACTATTCGTTGAGGGAACTTCCTTAATTATCTTTAGAGTGCGTTTTACTGTCTGGCGGCCGGTATTATGTATCTTCAAAATGCTTAAGAAGTGGAACTGAGCTCAAGGATAATAATATTGCTATCATTAATAAAATAGAGTTTTATTAATAATAACTATCAGCAAACACAAAAACGGAAAATATTGACAACAGAATGGAAAGGGTCGTGAAGACTCGGGCTAATCCAAGGATTTAAGGGATCAAAAGAGGTAAAACAAATATGGAGTTAAAGAGATGGGATGGTTCGATAAACCATTTAAAGCACAGGATAGAATTGACAAATAAGGGATCAGTACTCAAAAGGTGACGCTTGGCTTACGTAACTTCATTAGGGTGCAGTGGAAGGTACTTGAAGGAATATTCGGTCCGCTGGCGAGTTCCAGCCGAAGGGGGGGGATAAAAGGATCCTGACGTGGCGTCTTGAAAAGGAGAACCGTTACTCGACGAACGGCTTGACGAACAATGGCTGTTCTAGGTTGTTCTCTTCTGAACAAAGGGGGGGGATGAGAACCGTCTCTTGTCTACGGGCTCAAGAACAATGGCTGTTCTAATGTTGTTCTCCTTTGAACAACAGGGGGGGTGAGAACCGTTTCTTGGCGAAGGGCTCAAAACGAACAATGGCTGTTCTAATGTTGTTCTCCTTGAATAACAGGGGGGGATGAGAACCGTTTCTTGGCGAAGGGCTCAAAACGAACAATGGCTGTTCTAGGTTGTTCTCTTCTGAACAAAGGGGGGGGATGAGAACCGTCTCTTGTCTACGGGCTCAAGAACAATGGCTGTTCTAATGTTGTTCTCCTTGAACAACAGGGGGGGGGTGAGAATCGTTTCTTGGCGAAGGGCTCAAAACGAACAATGGCTGTTCTAATGTTGTTCTCCTTGAACAACAGGGGGGGGATGCCTTGGGGACTTGGCGTCACTAAAGGCTCGAACCTTTGGCACTCAAGGAATATTGTCCTCCTTCTGGACAAGTGATGGTGAATCTCGAGGTCGAGGTCCCTTGGCGCACAAAGGGAGAGAGGGTCGTGGTGATGTTTCGCGACGAAAATCTGGATCTCCAATCTGATCTTAGTGGTGAAGTTTCCATATAAATAGCCAGGACATCTCCTTGGCGTGGGGGAGAATGGGGTGGAAGCTTCGAGGGAACGCACAGCTGGGCCGGAGAAAAATGCCTTATCTGTCCATAAGCCTAACTCGATCAGGCGAGGTCGGCGTATGGGGGCGAACGGGGGGGACGATAACCTCCTTGTTTAAACATTGGCGTCCGGTAGCTGTTGATAAGACTCCATGCCTCGAATCGAAGATGCACGTGGGTAGCCTCATGGTTTTAAGTAAAATGTGATAGAAGTTGAAATGAATGCAGCTCTGAACTCGTTCTATCACAAGTAGTAATTGTCCGTCGATTTCGGCGATGACGTTACTTCACGCCCTTAAAAAGAATAAGTCGGGCATAGAGAGAAACTTGACCAAAAGATGCTTAGAGTGGGAAGGGAGGGGGGGGGGGTCATTCCTCAGCCCAATATCTTGACAGAAGGCAAGAAGAATATTGACAATAGCATGATAGCCATGCAGCATACTGTTAAATAAATGTAGTGACTACCAATGGAGTATTGGAATAACTATAGCTGATAATATTTGTATATATATATATATATATATATATATATATATATATATATATATATATATGTGCCTATGGCTGTTAATGTTTGTATAGATAGAAATATATATATACCTAGGTTGATGACGAAGTGTTACTAATCTAAGACAAAACAGCTTAATAAATAACAATATATTTATTCACTCTTTGAAAATACCATAAGAGGTGCCGAAGTCAAGGCAATATCTAGAACTATCAACTGAACTGAACTACATAGTTGGGCTGGTGGCAAGGTGGTCCAAGACGACTAGCCATTGTGGAGTGCTGCAGGAGACTGCCGAGTCGTCAGTCTAATAAGGCTCGCCTAGTGCGGGTCGCCACAGCAGGTTTTGCAGTAATGGTTGATTCCCGTAGTCTTTGTCAAGTCAACGACATTCACGAGACAGTGAGTCAGGAGTTGGCAAGGGACCAGGTCGTGTCCACACGTTGGAGGGCCAAGGACCAACACCTTTGGGGCCTCCTCCTGCTGCTAGAACCTCCTGATTCGTTGTTTTATTCTCGAAGCTGATCTACATTAATTTTATTATTTTATAGGAGGAGCTTGCGCGCCGCATGCAGACCTGCTAACTAACTATACTGATTTATGATATAACCAGACAGTGGCTTCGCCAATCCCCCCTACGTGGGGAGATTGCGCTTCGCTACTAAGATTAAAATTTTAAATCTACAAAAAAGCAGCCATAGTTAAACTTTCTGAACTTCACCATTTGTAATTCTGTGGGTTTTAAAAAATTCACAAAATTTCGATACTTATATTTATTTCTGAACTTCACCATTTTGTTTTTTGATATTATAAAAGAATTATTAAAAGTAACTGATAAAAAACATAAGTCCTAACCAAACTAAGATGAAATTATTATTCAAATACTCAAAAAATCCCCTTCTTAAATTATAGAGTTAGTGATGATGATGATAATTCCAGAATACGAATATAGAGTTTAAGTTTTTATAAATCATTCGATAGTCGAAAAGATAAATGTCATAGGGTAACTCTGATTTGTCAAGGTTCGGCAGTGACATACGGCAAAATAATCAGTGTTTTCCTTTGAAATAGAAAATTTATTTGCTGGTCACCAGGTAAAATATCTAAAGGAAAGTGCAAATTTACACGAGCTTCACAAAGAATAACCATTTCTGTAAAGAGTTTGTGACTGCGATGATACAGTTAAGTGTGTATTATTGTTCGTCAGAGTTTTCAATTGTTTATGGCGGTTGTTCCGATATTAAAGACCATAAAAAACTTCAAAACTCCAAGCTAGTTTGGCAACATCTGGCAGTTCTTCCAGATTAAAATCATTTTTAAATCTGTTCATCCGCTTCGCAGAGAACGGTTTATATCTATCAAAGAACCTAACATTTGCTATCCATAGCCCTACTCATGATTTAAGCTTTAAAACGGCTGATTATTCATATAAGCTCTTGCCAGAACTAGAATAAAGGTGTTATTCTAAATGTCATCACACTAATGGCAATTAAGGAACTTCATGGAGATTCGAATAAGTCATATTCTGTGAACAAATCTATTGGTGCTTCTAATAGAAAAGATATTAAAATGATCATTTACTTGTTCGCTATTTAGTACCAGAGGAAGCTGTCCAAGTTAAACTCTTTGACTTTCAATCAGTTACTGGTGAAACATCTTGAATATTTACAGACTTTTTGTTGTTATTTATTCAAGACAATAAGTTATAAAAAGCTGGATTTAATGGCGACAACTGTAAACAATTTTGGAGGTCTAAAACTGAAGGGCGTATATAACGTTTACAGTTAACTAAAGAAAGAAATGGGGAGAAATAGTTTACAACTGTCTTCGAACTGCTGTTGGCCCACTACCTATAAAAGTAGAAGATCTTATGAAAATTTACAAATATTTCCACATCTTTTTTTTGCGCGTATTACTCAGCCTCAAGAGTTATGTGAGTTTATGAATCATGTGTACGAGTATAAGAGGGTTCTACATACAGCATGGCAATACCAGATTTCTTTCACTGCTTTCAGATGTTTGAAAGAATGTTACAAATTTATGAAAGACTCTTACTTTTCCTCTCAAGAACACGGTGCAGCGATATTAAAAAAAAAACACAAAACTATTTGATGAATACTGTGGTGAAGTGTATTTGTTTCGTTGATGGATAGCTAAATTTGTTTAATAAAATAATTTTGTCTATGTAAAAAAACAAAGCAAGTGCCTGTAATATTCTTTTAGATTTAATTTTTTTTTTAAAACATAGAAGAAAGGCGAGCTAATAAATTTCTACTCCAAGGAGCCCAAAAAACTGTACAGGACACTTGAAAACAATGGAAATATCAACGTCTCTATACTCATGCAAGAAATAACGGTTGTTTATCATCTCTACCTTGGATAAATAGTACACTCATTGCCTGGCCGGAAATCGAAACATCTGCTGGTAAAATTTAAGAAATAATCGGAAATATTATAATGAATTTAGACCAGTGATTCCCAACTTGTGGCCACATGGCCAAAATGGAGCATGGCAAATTTCAGGTGGGCCACGGAGATTTTGCTATATAGTATATTATAAAAAATGTGAAAATACATAAAAGTTATAAATGGTCGTTTCATTGGAGATGCAAAATAATTTTGATGTTTGTGGAGTTGTGTATGCGCAATAAATAGAAAAGACTGGTATCTTTATTGAATGTATTATGTATATGTAAAATTGAAGTATTTGGGGGTGGCTATAATAATTTCATGGGCCACAGAAAAATTCCGGGTTCAAAGTGGGCCATGGGTTAAAAGAGGTTGGGAAACCGTGGTTTAGACGACCTTTTTGATCGCTGCCTTGGATACATACTACATACATTGACCAGCCTGAAATTAAAACACCTGTTAAAAATAATGGAAAAATAAAGTAATGTAATGAATTTAGACTACATTTGTGGAAAAGTGGTTGTTGCCAAAGAAATTTGCTCTTCAAAGTGTGAATTTTGGAAAACTGAAAACTTTACTTGAGAGGAAAAATGGGTTCAAATGTTTAATCATTTGAAGAAACAGAGTATTTCTCTCTCCAATTATAGCCGTAGTGTGGATTATATTTCTTCCCCTAAATGCATCATTCCAGTTGAGAAGGCATTTTACATTACCAACAATTTGTGTCATGATCGATTTGTTTCGATCGGGTTTGATAATTCATGCAGTGTTATTTCCCTTTTATACCCCTTTGACCAAATTAGTAGTAGTAATATTTGGTCTTAATACTTATTTCGTGTTTATTTGTTTATACTTGTTTAGTATTGCTTATTAATAAATTAAACTTTATTCTGTTTTTAAGTGTATCTTTTTCTCTTTTAAATTGTTCCCTTTTCTTTTCTTCTTGTACATAATCTAGGAATTGAGTGGTTGATGGCGTTGATCTAGAAAATATAGTTGCCTGAAATCTAGGAATGTAAACTAGAGTAATGATCTAGGAAAGATCCCACTTAGATCTTGGCCTGGTTTCGAATTCTGAAAAATGGTAGGCCTAAAAATATATCAAGTATGCTTTCATGATAAACCCGGGTTACCACGCACGCCATTTAGGCAAGTACGCCCTTTATCGATTAGATGCCATAATCCGAACAAATCACGAAAAGGAGGCAAGGAGGCAGGCAAGCATTAATCATTTCATTACAGCGAAGGATGGCTGCCTTCCTCAGCATAGTCGCGTTCTTTTAATAACTTTAATGGGGTTCCACCTAGCGACTATCTATAGGGGCATAGTTTCTCCACCTATCCATGAAGAGCCCTTGTATGTGCAAATATGCAGGCATGGAAGAATCGTCGGAAGCAACATATTGTTCACATCTTTCTAAACTCTTTAGGTCTAAATCGGACAAATTGGAATTTTTATGCGAGGTGATAGAGGAAATGCTGAATGTAAGGGGATTATAATGGGTGTTTTGGAAGTCGTATAACATGGAATAGTGCAATAAACACGAGATTTGCGGTTAGGGAGGAATACATGACGTGTTAAACTGAGTTTATTGTTGTATTTTAATTTTCTTTTCTTCCGTCACGCTTCCCTCGATTATCAATTTTTTTTTAAGGAATTTGAAATTGTATTGCTTCATTTTACATTATAAATCATTTTATATTTACAGGTCTCTTCTCCTATTGTAATTATTAGCCCATTTTATTTTACACGTTAATTAGTTCAGGTTAGGTTAAGGTGACTATGTAACTAATTCACCTTAACTTAAGATTAACTCAAAACATTATAACCCAGAGATACTTAGTGTGCAGTATCTTCAGTTAACACATAACAATATTGAAATTTCTTACAACATGAGCTTCTATAATTTATGCAAACTAATTGCTGAAGTTTATAATTATAATTTTATTGTTAATATACCAAAATGGATGATAGTATAATGAATATTTTGACCAAATTTCATCATTTTTTTAACATTCATCAGTAGTCATCGAAATTTTTGAAATCTTGTTTTTTTTCAATCATCTATAAAATCAAAATCAGCTTCATCTGTCAGCATTATGGCTCTCTAGGGCTGAAAATTCATTTAGGAAAAATAAAACATCCTAAATTTGGAAAGGAAAGAAAGAAAAAATATCCCCAAAACTCAAAATTCCTGTCAGTTGAGTGAGGAATGCTATTAAAAGAGCCAAGGCTTCAGGAGTAGACCTGGAGATCAAATCTGCTCGTGCATTAGGCGATAGTCCAAGGAGGGACTCTTTTCGGCAGAGCACTGCAACTTAAACCTGCTCCAGTCGTCCTGGATCATTTCCTTGCCACTGGACTCAGCAGGGGAAAGTGAAGATGGTGGACTGAAGAATGAACACTTACTTTCCACCTTAAGCATCATCGTGCAAATTATCACTCCATGTATTGCTCATTCATCCACACATTCTTGCAATACCCTATCCACAATGCTGCCATAGCCCGCCGTGAAATACGACACCAACAAATACAAGGACCCATATCTGCGATGTCTGTGGAAGAGGCTGTGCCAACCTGGGTGGACTCCGCAGCCATTAATGATCTCACCAAAGACGATAATCATCAACCAAACACCACCAAAATCATCCATGGATGGAGTGACGTCGTCATCGGCAACAATGGACAACATTAAGCAGTAAGCAAGCATACTAACAAATAGGACGACTCAGACAAAAGTCCGTTACAGGATAACTTCATCAGTCGGATCTCTCCGAAAGCGCTCCTTTACTACTCCAGAAATAGGCCAACAATTACAAAGCGCCGAAGGAGCAAACGTCTCTGCTGAAGAATGGGCAAAGGTAAGTATGGCTTTTCGGTCAAGTGACAACAAAAGAACCCATGTTGATACATTGCAATGGAGCACAAAGGTTATCTTAGGCTAAAATGCATCAAAACTGGGCAATTAATTAGTGAAAAAGAGTTTTTAGTCCGATGAGTCGAAGTTGGAAATTTTGCTTAGTGAATGACTCATCATTCTATTGTGCCTAAAGTGAAGCATGGCGGAAATAGTACGCTAGTTCGGGCCTCCTTTAATTGCGATTCAGCGTGAGCTCTCTATATCATATCAAATAAATTCAATCAGCTTGGCTATAATTCTATTTTTCAGCGACACACTATCTAATCTGCAACCCGTCTTATCAGTAAAAATGTTATTTTGCAACAGGACAATGATTCTATTCACACGCCCAAACGGTATCCTAATTACTTGGAGAATAAAGAACATAACGGATAATTTACAACCATAGAATAATCACCCTCAGCGACCTGATTTCAATCCTATCAAGCTCTTGTTGTATTATCTGGAAAGACGAGGCCAGCAACAAATGCATAAATGCTATGAGGCTATTTGCTTTCTTTTGTACTTAGGATGCCAAGAATATACTTTGAAGCAAGTAAAAGCAAAGGCGAATATTTTAATGAGTTAGAAAATTAAATGTTCTCTAAATCGGTATCTTTCGTTATGTTGTCCATGTTTACATTAAAGTTGATCTAATAACTCCACTGTATCATATATATATATATATATATATATATATATATATATATATATATATATATATATATATATATATATATATATATATATATATATCATCTTCAAAGATAACTAGGGATGCGAATGAGCGAGTGGAAATTAGCACCAGGAGTAAAGGCCAGAAAGCGGAACATTGGAAGAAGCCCCCGAAGAACAAAGGACAGAACAGTAAAGGCAATCCATACTTGAAAAAACAGGAACAACGCTTTAGGAAAATTTCGCAATATCCTGACCTTTAGTTTGCCGTCCTACCTCTATGTTTTCTTCAAAGGTCCCATTCTCTTACCTTTTAACTCCAGTTTCGGCTTTACGTTCATTCACATCCATCGTTCTCTTTCATATATTTGTACATGCATATATTTAAGTAATTATGCGAGGTGCTCGTATGCGTGATTAGGTAAATAATGAGGTTCTATCCTCTTCAGATCAACATAACCTCGAGCCTTTCCCCGAATATGTCCGTTTGCCTAAAATCGATTCATCGACCAGCCAGAAAATTTATTCTAAGACACGCGTCCTTCTTTCGCGTTCGCAGTCCCACCTTGCTTTGTCTTAGCATGGAGTTTCCAAGAGTAAAGGAGGAATTGGTTCGTTGCTTTCCTGCATTAGGGGGCGTATTTCAACATATATAAATAAATTACTTTATAAACGTCTTTGGGAGGTGTTTTTTTAACGTGACGACTGATACTAATAACAATACTCAACCATGGACTCTCGAAGTATAAAATAATAGGTGTTACCATAATTATATAAACAAGTATCAACTCACTTTTAATATTATAAAATGAAGCTACTATATCGTCATTAGTTGAACCAGACTTGTAAGGTTATAACTCACGTGAAATTTGTTGTATTACTTCATTTATCTACCAACAACATATCATCCTGACATCTGATATGTTGTACGAGTAAAACAAATCCCATAAAAGAACATATCAATGTTAAATACATGTTTTCCGTAGACCCAACTCACACTATTTTATTTTTGATTTTTTCATATTACTCAAACTAAGATAAATGCCTTAAAATTTCAATATCCCTGTCTATATTATCTATCGAAAATTAATTAAGCTTCTAATGAAAGAAACAAATCTATTTCTCAACTTGCATCAAATTTGGCCAAAAGCTCGGAAACACGATTCGTTCATCGGCCCTCAAAATGTGCTAGTAAAAGACCTCTTTGGCGGCTTAGCTCAAAAGAAATCACATTTCTTCCATACTCAAGACAAATAAGCCACGCATTTGACGGAGAACACAAAGATTTGAGACTTGAACAAGGTCAGCAGACTTAAGTCGCATTGTTATTCTTATATGACCTTACGACCTTCAAAACTTTCAAGTGAGACAATCAGACTCATAGTTAGTTTTCTTTCAATTATTCTCAGACTAACCTCAGGAGGGCCTTGGCTATTTTATCATTCGAAAGAGAATATAAAACAACTAAAAGAGTTTCAAATTTCATTAGAAGAGGTCAAATAGTTACGATGTCATTGAAAAGTAAAATAATTACCATTCGACCAACCTAGCAACTTATAGAGTTGTGTGCTCACGCGACTAAAAATGTACTCTAGAAGGCTGAGTCAAAGTTCTAGATTTTATTATTCCTTTGAATTTTGCCTCTCTGAATTTGAGGGGGATTTCAGCCTTAGTTATTCACTAATTTCACGAAATCAGAGTTTATAATCAACACCCATACTTCTTGTTTGTCCTTTTACGCTGTTACAACCAAACGAAGCGCCCAAAACATAGTGTAGAATAAATACTTTTACTCGATTTTAGAAAGAGGATTTCATCCTTACAGGCTTGATGTAATTAGCTCTGAGTTATTCTTTAGTAGTTCAAGATCTCGATTTTAGAAAGAGGATTTTATCCTTGCAGCCTTGATGTAATTAGCTCTTAGTTATTCTTTGGTAGTTCAAGATCTCAATTTTAGAAAGAGCACTTCATCCTTGTAGCCTTGATGTAATTATCTCTGAGTTATTCTTTGGTAGCTCAAGATCTCGATTTTAGAAAGAGGATTTCATCCTTACAGCCTTGATGTGATTAGCTCTGAGTTATTCTTTGGTAGCATAAGATCTCGATTTTAGAAAGAGGATTTCATTCTTGCAGCCTTGATGTAATTAGCTCTGAATTATTCTTTGGTAGTTCAAGATCTCGATTTTAGAAAGAGGATTTCATCCTTACAGCCTTGAAGTAATTATATATCTCTGAGTTATTCTTTGGTAGCTTAAGATCTCGATTTTAGAAAGAGGATTTCATCCTTGCATCCTTGATGTAATTAGCTCTGAGTTATTCTTTGGTAGCTCAAAAGATCTCGAACAAAATCATTAAACTCATCCTGTGGTGTTCAGCTGTTCATCAGCCAACTTCAACCTGTAGTTATTCGGTGGTTGTGGAACAGGACACTCATATCCATAGGGAATTGGTCCAATTACAGATGGAATATTGCAATAGGTGAATTGTGTAATCTTTCTTCTGAACATTCACCTACTGCAAATACCAAACAAAAGTACTAGGCATTTAAGGTGCCAACCGGCTCCCTCCAGACCAAGGAAACTGCGAAAGGCAGCAGTGACGTAATATTAACCCGTGACGCAGCTTTGTAGTAAATATGAGGTGTTCAATTGTTATACTAGGCACCTAGTACACATCTTAACTACACCTTGTAATGCCTTATTGATCATAGGGATAAGAGTCCGTTCCTGTAAGTTAATTATAAGGATAGTTATTTGCAGAGTCGACATAATTCCGTATATAGCATACATTTCTTGGAAAAAATAAAGATATTAACTATGAATATTGGTGTATATACCATGCGTACATGATATAATCCTATAACATTTATAATCCCATATAATATTTACCAAATTTAAAATCTCAGCATACCAAACACGGCAAGAGCCTCGCCAACACTTTACTTTTTGTTCCTTATTCTACCGCTAGAAAGCTACGTTAACATTTGCTCAGGAGATAAATAAAATGTCTAGAAAAAGGAGTAAAAACGAACAAACAAAGGGAACAAAATCAAAGTAAAGAGTCCCGAGAAAGAGTCTGTACTTCTTTAAAGACAAGAATACGTCTTCAAGTAACCTTAAGTATCTTGCAGGACGCGAACGCGTTTTCTCAAAACTATGATTCAGTAAAATATATATATATATATATATATATATATATATATATATATATATATATATATATATAAGCCATAGCTTCGCCACTCCCCCATTCGTGGGAGCTTACGATTCACTGGGCTCACTACCAGCCTTTCAGGCTGTTGGCCTCCAGCCTTTTTGGCCTTTCAAACCCTTTTTTTTACCCCCTTTCATAATGGTTTTAATTATTTGTTTAAACCCCTTGATCCCCCTAAAAAAAAAGAAAATACATAAATACACTAAAATCTTTTTAAAAAATTCTTCCATATACTCGTATATATATATGGAACAAGAAGCTCAATGGTTCCCTCTCCTTTATTGATATAAACATTTATCATTCTCCCACCGGATTCCAAACCAAAGTTTTTCGAAAACTAACCCTCAGTGGTCAAGGCCTCAATTTCTTCAGCTTCTGCGATTTTTCATACAAAATCAGTGCAATAAAAATACTAATATTTCCCGCATATAAGATCTGCTCAACCTACACTGACTGAGTTTCATAAAGATGTTGAATTTTTGTGCAATTACTTCAAAAGAAATGACTTTCTCGTGTCGTTGGTAGAGAAAATTACGGCAAAATTTTAAACATCATCTACCAACCCCCCCCAAAATTTCCAACTGTATGTAAAGATACCCGTTATACAGTTTCTCTGAATATGGGCCTTTTAAACCAAATATTCTCAAAAGAAATTACGACAATATGAAATAAATTATTTTACCATACCAAATTTAAGATCATTTTTAAAAATAAACACCTCCTTGGACAATACCTCATTTGTAAAGACAGAATCCCGACTGGAGCAAAGTGCCCCGTCATTTATAAATTCACTTGCCCCGGATGTAATTTGGGGAATATCATCGGAACTACGGTGCGCTCGCTGAAGGCGAGATTCTAACCTCATATGGGAATTATGCCACAGGACTGGAAGGGTTCTGTCAAAGAAAGAGTTTTCTTCTGTTCAGCTACATTCCATCCATTGCAAAATTGATGTATCCTTAGATAATTTTAAAATTTTAAACAACCATCCCTGATCCAATATCCTTAAGAATTCAAGAATCCATGTTTATAAATTTTTATCTCCCACTCTAAATTGTGATTCTTCCTCCCACCCATTACTTCTGCTCTAAAATATAAACCCACCCCCTAAATTTTTCTTTCTTTTTACGTCCCTCGCGCTTTCCCGCCAGTCCTCTTTCAACAACTGTTTGTAAGGGGTTAGTGTTTTCCCTAAATGTATTCAGTGTTTTTTCTCCAGTTAATAGTTAAATTTTATTTATTAATTTAAATTATCCACCATTTAAAAACAACCCAGTAACATGTATAGCTCTGCATCGCCCCCCTCCCATATTAACTGTCCGATTAATCTATTACATCCATATTTTTTAATATTTAAATTTCAACGTATAATACTCGTCTTTTTACGAATTTTGTAATTTTCCAGTACCAGAAGATGGGTGAAACTTTTACCTGAAACGTTGCGCCTATCATGCAAACGAAATAAACTTCCCGTTATACGTCCTTTCCTTCATCCTTCAAACTATATATATATATATATATATATATATATATATATATATATATATATATATATATATATATATATATATATATATATATATATATATATATATATATATATATATATATATATATATAGAGAGAGAGAGAGAGAGAGAGAGAGAGAGAGAGAAGGATTTATCTACACAAATGTTGCACGCATTCATGTACTCGTTCTTTCCCATATTCACGTGTTCTAACAGTGACTGACCTCATTTCGCCTTCGTCTCTATATCTTCCTTTAGGTCAGCAAATTCCGTTTCCACATAACTGTCATTTGACCATTTTCATTCCAATTGTTTATTAACGGCCAGTTTGAACACTGATAATGCTGCCTTCCAACTCTATCTTTATCCCTCAACCTCCCTGCCAAATTCCTTTAATACAATCTCTGCTCTCTCTCTCTCTCTCTCTCTCTCTCTCTCTCTCTCTCTCTCTCTCTCTCTCTCTCTCTCTCTCTCTCCCTCCCTCCCTCTCTCTCTCGAACAATCATTGACTTCTTCACACACAAAATTCCTCCCCCCAAAACCCCATCGGTCACGCCTACCTTCTCTACACATATAGAAGAGTCACACAATATCCATTAACAGATACACATTATTTTCACATTCAATCACATCATTTCGTTTTCGTTATTGTGATTCATCCACCGTTGGTGGATAGTATTCACACCTCATCTTTAAATATCAAGTTCAAAAATAATTATTTTTCATCGAGTTGTTTCTAAAAATCCAAATACTAATTTATTTGGTGGACACCCTCAAGAACGAACTCAAATCATGTAGCAGAGAAGGAATATTTGTTCCAACTCGGAAATGGTGACCCCCACCACAATCAAGTATCAACCTACCTCTCTCGTTATATATATATATATATATATATATATATATATATATATATATATATATATATGTGTGTGTGTGTGTGTGTGTATGTGTGTGTGATGTTGGTGACGTCATAGAAATTCTCCGACAATCGCTTCTGACTGTTTCCGAAGGTATGGCCTTCCAGCATATAACTAGATCGTATAGCTACTGAGCTACTGTTGCCGTAAAATCTCCCTCAAACAGGATTCCATCCATCAACTACTCACAACTCATGTGGTATAATGTTGCTATAATTCGAAGCAAGCGGTGTTTCCACTCGGCTAGGCAGTAGCCGCCGAAATATATAATGTATGTATGTACTCGTGTTAACAGAGTTAAAGTTTCTCTAAAATTCTACTCTTTCGCGTTTTTCATCGGCAGTTCTGGGAAATAATCAGTGATGAACATGGCATTCGGAATGATGGATTGTATGAAGGAGTCAACGACCTGCAACGCGAGAGAATTGAAGTCTACTTTAATGAAGTTTCAGGTGGGTAAAAAAACGATTAAAGTCTTATGCCAAGCATATATGTACAGGCCTCTAAACCCAAACTATAAGTAGGACGGGCAAAAAATCCCAAATTATAAGACCAATATCATTATTTGTGTATTTATATAGTCCTCTTTCTTTACTAATCTCTAACTCAAAGTATCTCTATAACCTCATTTTAACATTTTATTTGTAACTCGAAAATAGGCTTATTCAGTAACCGTTAATACAAGTTTTCACGACATTGCTTGCAATGTGTTGGTCTTTGAACGTCTCTTTAGGGCGAGTGTTAATTTTTGTTCTCTTAGACCTCAGATACGTTCCTCGGTCCATTCTCATCGACTTGGAACCAGGAACAATGGACAGCATCCGTGCCTCATCCAGCAAGAATCTCTTCAAACCAGAGAATTTCATATACGGTAATGCTATATCAGATATTGACTAAGCACATACCTTTCTATCTATCTATCTCTCTTATATACATATAGGGTGTTTGGGATAAAATTGACAGTTTACATAACAGAAAAATATGCCGCAATATATAAAAAAATATCAACTAGATTATGGCTCTGAGATAACAGTTTACTCAAAGTAGTTGCCAGCAACTATACTTCGTCGTTAAGACGGCTCCGAATCTTGTCACATGCATTCTTCTCTGTCCTTGGAAATCTCTTCGAACACCTTGATTTTGGTAAAGTGGTTGCTCTCATTCTCAACCGCACCTTACACATACATAATAATCCATAGGATCAAACTGAAGGAAATTAAAAGGCCATAAAGTGATACTGGTGAAGTTGTAGAAATCACTTTTAATCACTTTGATCACTTTTAACTGTGATCAAAGCGGTGCTCGGTGCCTCGGTATGCCTGGTTCGAATCGTTTCCCTGCACAGATTTTTTCGAAAAAAGGTAATAAAAATATTACTGCAAGGAAAAATTATTCCGTTTTCTCCTTCAATGTGGTTTAATGGATTCATATATATATATATATATATATATATATATATATATATATATATATATATATATATATATATATATATATATATATATATATATATATCGTTTGGGTTAAATTTTATGATTTTACACAAATGAAATTAAGTAAGACGTTTATCTGTTTATGAATAAAAATCAATATATTGCTTGGAGAAATAGGAAGAAGTGAAATGCAAAATAACGAAAATTGGATCGTATGAACTGTAAAGAAATAGGAAGCTCATAAAAATACTTATATTTAGGAGACGAACCTGTTGCGTGTTTCTTCCTTGTATAGAAATGCGGAAAACGAACGCTTGTTAGCATTATTACTTGTTTGGGGTGGGAGAAGTTTGAAGGTCAGAGAAAATTGGTTGTTCACATATACAACAATAGAGATACAGGGTGGTATTGGAGTTTAGAGACTGGTTTGTATATTTAACGTAGAGGGATTCAAGTGTTTTTAATTGACTTTCTGTGTTGGTTGTGTCTTTAATTGAAAAATTGATTTAATTAGGGTGTATTGCTAGAGTTTTTGGTTTGGTAATGTCATCAGATAGGGGAATTCACAGATTTGTTAATAGGGAATTAAGTTCTATGGCTTAACCCAAGGCGGGTCCTAGTACTAGCATGTACAATGCGCTGCGTCGAACCTAAATAAACTTCGGATTTACATCGTGAGAAGTTATATTCATAAATAATTGAGGATAGAAACAGCGTTGACACTTTGTCATTGTTGTTACTAAGTCGTCTAACTTTGCGTTGTTTTGAAATATGGGTTGAAAGTTGATAGCTTGGAAAGTGTGTTTAAGAACAGGTGAGAGTTTAGAACATAGAAGGGAGTGGAGAGGCCCTATATAAGACAAGGGCATGAATACCTTCTCTTTAGGGACGTTGTAAGAAGAGACTTTAGTGTTGAACTTTGCATCGAGAAATGTACAAAGAGTTCGGTCGAATAGACTGAGCGGGTAATTTCGTTGGGAAAGCTAAAGTAGAACGATGCCAGGTTAAAAACGCGAGAAAGTGATGTCTCAATGGAATTTAGTTTAAATTTGGTAACATAGCAACCGAGAAAATGTAATTCGGAGTCTGTATGTGTGAGTATACGGTAAATAGATATCTAGAAACTGTTCGGTGTGCGAGTTATTTGTAGGTTTAGGAAGGGGACGGAGTTTTAGTCTTCTTTTTCTTGGGTGAATGTTATATTTGAGTTTAATTGGTACTCTAGGAATTTTTTGGATGAATTTTCACAGCGGAAAAGGCTATTGTGTCGTCGACGTATTTCCTGTAGAATATCGGATTTAATTTTAGTGGGCAATTATCAAGCGATTCCAGTTCGAAGGAAGACATGAAGTGGTTTTCTAGGTGGGCGACAACAGGACTACCCATACAAAGCCATCTATTTGGTGGCATAATTTGCCATTAAAGGAGAAGTAATCGTCTTGAGAAACAGCAAGAGGCCTTTGTTTAAGTGTTTTCTGTTGAAACGGTGGAATGGGGTATGGGGAGTGATCGGCTCGAGAAAGAAGAGTATTAATGGTTTCTAGAAGTGGAATACTGGTATAGTAGGGCTAGTCATACTTTGGGGCAACCCTATATTTTCATTAAATCCTTTAATGAGGGGTGCTTAATGATAGATTTTCCGGAGTAGATTTTGAAAAAGAACTTTATTTTGTTATACAATTGCTCCTACCTACATCAATTTCCATTTAAATAAAAGTCAATTTTTCCCTTTCGTCACGAGCTTATGTAACCAATTTTTATTTAATTCAAGTACACACAAACACAAAGTAACCTAAAATTTATATGTTTATTGAGTGAAAAAAGTGTATGCAAATCTCCACATATAGCTGCATGGGTCACTTTGGATCATATTCCAAAGTCAAACTTCACTAGAGCACACAAATCTTGCTTTGACTCATTCCTGGACATCAGACGTGTACTTGTCTCTTGTGCTCTGATTCCTCCATCCCTCTTTTCATGTGAGAAATACTTGGAAGAAGCCTCAGTCACCATTCTTAGAACCCTCTCAATGCTCTGTGTGTGACAAGGCCAGTCAGGTACTGTCATAGGAGAGTCAATTAAGTTTTTCAATTCAGAAGTACTTAAAGAGAAAGTAAGAGGTAGCTCAGAGACATCCTCTGACCAATTGATCAGATCTCCAATCCTGGTAGCATCACAATTGATGTCTGGTGTCCTTCTAAGCCTTACAAAAGAGTCTCCCAGTTGAATATCTGGGTCCCCTTCTCCCCTGATGGTCTGGATTATTTTCACCCCTTCAGTTCTCTCCGCCTGATCTTCAGAGCATAGGGGGGTTTGGAGGATGGCTTCACTGTATGCATACCAAGCTGATCTTTTAAGCAAAACAATATCCAACACCTTCTTCCTCTAGGGCTTAAGACAGTGAAGTTAATAAAGAATGTGCTTAGGTCCCTCGGTCCAAGAGTGCTTAATCTTAATGTTAAACCAGAATGGGTAATATACACCAATGATGAACTCAACAATCAGTAAGAGATTCTTAAAGGCTATTAATTTGAGCTCATGCTTTGACACCCACAGCCGAAGAAATCTGTTAGCTGCGGTCAGCCAGAGACTATGGTTTACTGGTCCTATTTTCAATAGAGAAAGCCCTGTAGGAAGCACTACATCTCTGATTGCCGATAAAATTCTATAGTCGTAGTGTTGATCAGTGTAAAGATCTTGTATGACTTCCTGAGGTATCTTGGTAAGAGAAGGACCTAAAGATATTTGAGTGAAATTTGGGTTGATATCCAAGTCTGTAACAGAGTCAAGGAGCTTTCCTATTGGTCCGAAATATCTGTAGTCAGATAATGTTGGGCCATCCAGGTTGATAATTATATAACTGAAAGGGAGTTCCCCAGTGTGCAGGTTACATACCAACCAAACAAGCTTTCTGCCCTAATGGAGTTCCATTTTTTGCATTACTTCAGCATTTACACCTGTGTTTACATTCGTGGAGTCCCTTCCAATGGCCATTAAGCTTTTATCCAAACCCCTTTTCCTCAGCCATCCAAACGTAGCCTTAGCGATCTTCTCTGCCTGTGATTCTTCTTTTGTAGCCTTTTCTGGGATAAAGTGGAAGAGGTAATTGCTCCCAGGCTCACTGATGACAGTGTAATGCTTCTTTTTTTTTGCTAGAAAAAACTTTTCACTTCCCTCTGCCTCCATCATACAATTTGTCACTTCAATTCGTCCATCAAAAGAACACAACATATTCCCCATCCTTTCTTAAGTTTTCCTCAAACTCATGTTCAATAACTGTCATTAGCTTTTCCTGTGCTCTCTTAACTTTATTCTTATTAATTACTTTACTTGTATCCTCCTCAGTAATGAATCCAGCATCTATTAAAGCTGTTGTTGCTTAGCTGCAGTTGGCCTCAATCCGACACCATACTTTATACTAGCAAGAGCAATATTTGGAATTTCATCATAATTCTTTCTATTCCTGGTGGAAGATTTTGGCTCTTGGACAGCTTCAAAAGTTACTTCATCACCCCAACTGTTGTCACCATCAGAATTTTCTGCCTCCAGATATTCACCTTCTGCCAAAAAATGCTCCTTACTTTTACTCTTTCTTTCTGCTATCCTTTCTTAATCATTCCTTTCTGAAAATCTTAATTGCCTATTATGCTCTGGAATATCAGGACCTCCAATTTGAAAGGTACCTTTACTTCCAGCCTTCTCCTTTTGTCCTTTAGTAAAGGCCTGTTTCCTAGTAGGTATTTTTTTCTCTTTAATGCAACATCAGTTAATGTGGGCTTCAGTCTCACAGCCATTACCACCTAGTTCCCCACAATTGGAAATTTGACATTTGCATGTCAATATATCAAATAACTTATCTAGTTTTGCAATGAACCTCTCTTTTACTTCAATTTTTCCTTTACCAAGGGATTAAACTTTCACTGCCTCCTCCCACACTTCCTTAAGCTTTGATATTATTGTGAACTTTTTAATTTACAACAGGTGGTTTGAAGAGAGTATTAGCTTTGGTCCACTGATTAATCAAACCCTGATACGTGTCTTTTACCAGCTGGTCCACTTCATAATTTCTCCGGACATCTTCACTTTGCTCCCTCAGGTAGATGCCGTACCTGAAAATATCTCTTATTGTTGGTAACTCAGACACCATCAGCTCTTGCCCAGACCCTAAAAAATTAGTCAGATGAGAACTTGATTTGGACCTTGTCTTGATTTTCGCCATTGTCACACTAATGGCAGGTATATCTGCGAATGAAAAGATGGCACTTAGATTAAGAAATAATATCTACCGAATAATTATATGTTATTCTAAAATGAGCCACAGCCTTTACTAGCATTCAAAAAAATGCAAATGCTCTATAAACAGTTACCAGTTACAATATTTACCAGAACTGGCAACACTATTGGAATATTGCCTTCTACTGAGTAATGAGTAATGGCTAGTTGCAATTTTGGAATTTTCTTTCATCAATACATAAATGTATTGATTATAGAAAACGGTAAATTTGATATTTTATGGGTAACTAAAATAATAGTAAAATATAGTAAATGATCCAGAACTAACAATATTTCAACTTCAAATTGATGTACGTTAGATCAATGAGAATTTAACTTTTCTGCCAAAAGTATGTTCTTTTCAATAATATTCACCATTTGAATACCCTTCATCACCAGTTTCATAAAATTCTATAGTATGACCCGCCTTACTGGTATAGAGGGAGTTTACTTCAAAACTGATTATTTATAGGTCAGGATGTAGTGCTTTAATTTCTTACTTAAGATGTAGGAACTCTTTTAGCAGGAAATATTGATTCGTAGCGAGTTGTCTGATAACGGGGGTTACGAGTTTGGCAGTTTTATAATTAGGGAGGTTATAGATTGTTAATATAGGTCGCAAAGTGATATTCGCTTTATGGATTTTAGGGACCTCTAGAGTTGACCATAGGTTGAGCCTGTAGCGTGGAGTTGTGTGTAAATGGCTTCGTCAAAACCGTGCGATTTCTTGAGGGAAATTAGAAGTTTATTGACTTTATCCTTGATTTGGATGAACAGCTTCAACGGGTTCTCTTGGACAGGAACAAATCGACCCGCCGAATAAGGGGAGAATGGTGTTTATAATGAACAAATAAGATACACCTAATCTTGATGATCCTTGCAAATTTGGAGTGAACCACTGCCCGTGTAATTTTACGTCTTCCCCAGAATGGAAGATGAAAATATGGAAATCACAACTTCGCGCCGTTGTCTAATTGAGCGCTTTCTGTGACCAAAAGTCCCCGGAAATTTGTATCTCGGAGGCCTAATGCCCACTTCCATCAAGATTAATTCCTCAATCGGCGCCTTAGTAGGTAGAACAGGATAAGTCAGGAGGAGAATATCCTTCAATGGAATTGCCATGGATTCCACACTAACTGAGATGAACTGTAGAGGCTCGGCCCTTCCCGCACCCATTTAGTTATTTTTCATGCTGAAGATAAAGATAAGTGGGTCCCCTTTCCATCCTCACCAGGATATATGGGTTTTTCGACCCCCACCTCCGGATAGGGGTCAATAGAGATGAGCATGCAATTTATACCCGTTATGTCTCAGTTCTTCTTTGATCTCTCGGTACCCCCTTTTAGCCTGTGGTAGTTCCGCTGAATCTGGAAAGGCGGTATTCCCTTTTCTCTATATAAATCCCACCGTCGGCCAAATTTTATGAGGGGGACTTCGGACCCTTTCTTTTTCTTGGAGACTTGAAAGGTAGACACTGTCTCTGGGACCACGATCAATCCTATTGTCTGGAATCTTGCGGATCTATCCATAGCGATGTTGATCAGCGCCGATAATATAGATGAATTCACACATCACTTTCTTAGAACTGCTTTATTTTTTCTGTCTTGAGTTGTCAATGTGCTCTCTTGATGCGCACGCACACTTTGGATAAGAAGTGGTCGAAGACCTCCATATTAGCGATCCGTTCTCCCTTCAAATATCTTTCACTGGACCGCCGTTGCTCAAGAAGCAACCTTGGTGGTGCATAGATCGAGCACGTAGAAGAGCATCGAGGAAATTGCAGGCATCTATTTGAGTGCAGGGGCTTAAGTCGGTTTTACCCAGGTACAACTATTGTCGCGGCTCTGCTCTGGCCCAAAAATGCCTTAATTGGGCTACTCGCTAGGGTGAAATGCAAGGCTTTAGGTATTCTTTACTAAGAACAAGATGGTACATTTATGAGCTTCAGACCTACCCGGACATTTTACTCGATGGGATTCGCCAGGAAGTGGACTCATAGTATTTCCTTTGTCTTTTAATCGACCAACGCCTCTTCTTGGAAAGCTCATAATCGCAACCTTAGACTCTTTTACCTCCGCCATGAACATCCGACGCTCTGAGACGTTTAGTACCTGAGCGCTGATTAAGCTAAGGATATCTTTTTACCCCTTCTTTGTTTGCTCAAACCTAAAATACGAATTCCATGTTTATTCCTCTACAAAAATGCATCTATTGTGGAAGGGAAGCGGGCTTTTACCTCATGACGCTCTCCGTCTGGTGACCTTGGCTTTCTGCACGTGCACTATACAGAACATCTTTGTTGAAGTCTAGGAGATGCCCCTCGCTTTCTTTTCGTAAAGAGTGAATATACTCTTATACGCGCAAGTTTAACATACCGACGGCCCTCAGTTCGTCCTCGGCCGATCTCAACGAGATTCATACCTTCGGGGGGAGGTCTAAGATGCCCTAATTCTATACCTGGTACATGGAGAAACGGAAGGTACTCCCAGCACCAGTGCCAATAAAAAACGCCTGGCTCACTAGGTTGACATAAACTCTTCCACAGCCTCTGAGGAAACCTTACCGTTCCTCCTTTCCTAATATGCACCCCATTTTTTTCTCAAAATATCCCTTCCTTATTTATTGTATCTAAGTTTAAGGACTTGACCAGCTACCTCATACCATGTCAGAAGTGAGGCTCTGAAATCTGTCGAAGCAATGCCTGTAAGTTGAAAGAGAGCTTTTTTTCCCCATAAGCCTCTTCCTCGTGTTCCATTGCTTTACCACTTATAACCTTTTTTGGCTCATAAGGCAGTACTGTTTATGGCGGGATTTATTATTTTGTTGACTAATAGGCCAACTAAAATCTCTGGTCTCGCCTCTGGCTATGTGACCTGACAGACCCTTAGATCGTAGTCTTCTTTTTGACGACTAATACGACTTAGTTGAGGTTCCAGTCTATCACCCACCTTCCTAACTGTTCAGTTGAGAGCTGCAGCTCTTGGAAAGCGGCCATCTGCTGGGCAACTTCAGATCGGTGTATGCCGCTGTTCAGGAGCGAACATCGCTCATTAACGTGCTTAGATATGGAAACTCGAAAGGTTTGAAAATTCTAAACGGGATAGGCCAAAGCGACTGAACGTGAGTTAAAGGCAACTAAGATCATTTTTCTTTCTTATTGGTCCAAATCTTTTGCTTTTGTGTTCATTGGTTCATTAAAAGAAATTCAGATTACATCGTATGCAGAAGACACTCGCTGGGTTGGGCGAGGACAAAGACAGCGACAGACTTTTGACTAATGGAGGGTTTCTTTCATTACTGGAAAAGGCTTGGTTCTTTAAAAATTCTCGAACCACCCTCGGGCATCTCTGCTGTTTATAAGGAGGTGCCTTCCTTGTGCTTTCTTAGGGATCCCTCCAATTTTATCTAGCGGAGAGGGACTTTCTAAATTTCCATCGTTTACAGGTGAGGGGACCTTTTTGTTCTTCAGGGATTTGAACTATCGGAACCCACTCTAGAGGCGCTATACGATGAATTCCAGAGGCTAGATCCTTGCAAAGTATCTCTTCCAAGGTATCTGCAACCGAGAAACCACCAAGGCAGTGTTTCGAATAGGCGCCGTGGCCTGCCTTTAAGGCAATGATTTATTTCTCTATATCAGTCGAGAAGGCTCGTTAGCTTGATTATGCAGGAGTTCTTCTCCGGCAAAATCATCGACATAGGTCAGACTACTATTCCTAGAAGGTCTACCGCGATTTGTACCAGGTTCGGTTTGTGGTTGGCCGTGTATGAGACTGTCTATAGATAGAAGCAATATTCCTCTATGTCTTACAAACGTCGCCCGAACGATCTCACTGTATGTGAATTTCGTCGATGAATGCTAGTGCACTATATTTCAAAGCTAGCACACCGCTCTTTAGGTCTGACATAAGTGTCTTCACTTAACAGAAAGACTCCTCTTGCAGCGCTGTGGAAGGGCGTCAAAAATATTTGGGTCATGTTCTACCAGGTCCCCTCTCGTCCTCAAGGAGTACGGGAGCCCTCTCTCAAACATTACACCCATGGTAGAGTCCTTCGCGACCTAATTTTTGCATTGTCTGCCGTAATGCTCCTCCTTCCTTTTTAAACACATCCTGATCTTGCTGAAGGGCGCCGAAAAAAGGGGACCCTTTATCAACTTGTTTTCGCAGAGTTGCGCTTGACTTTAAGCTAGTGCGCGGATACCGCTCATGGACCGGGAAATATCCCTAAAGGGATGCTTCGACACTTGGGTGAGCGAGAATAGCCTTTGTTCAACAGGATCTTGACGGACGGTATCGTCTCAGATTCCTGGTGAATGTCTACCGTGCTTGTTTTTCGCAGTTCACGTTGAGATAACTCTACCCCGGCAGTTTTCCGCCCAATTTCTCTAGTTTCCTGCGTATGAAAATTGATGGGGAAATTGTTTCACTTTAGATTAACTTATTTCTGAAGGACTGACCTGAATCATACTATGTAATTAGTATAGATAGGTAAGAGAGCTGCACATATTCACTGAAATTATTTTTATGAAGGAAATGGGAGTCATTTCTATCAAGTTCCTTAATAACCTCCCATACTTTCATCTATTCCAGCACTGGACTTTTTGGACACCTTGTTAAATAATATATTTTCCTATATTAGATAATGTATGTGTTTTACTTTCCAGAGGGATTATTTTTTAAAAATTTAAAGTGCTTAGAAACAATTGGATCATATGCAGCAGTTATTACGACAAAAAATGACGGTATAGCCCGGCGTTTCAGGTCAGTGTGGAGCTGGAAATAATTGGGCGAAAGGTCATTACACCGAAGGCGCTGAACTCATCGATACGATCCTCGAGACTGTGCGCAAAGAAAGCGAAAACTGCGAAAGTTTACAAGTAGGACCACCTTTTCTGTTCGCATCTTAGTCACTTTTCAATCCTCAACCATAATAATCCCCCTCTATAAAAAAAAAATGATTTAAGCACACTGAGGCCCCTTATGCAATGGTAAGATTAGGAAAATTTAAGAAAAGGTTCTCTCACTACAGGTCTCATTAATAACAGGTTCTGCCACTATCA
Organism: Ceratothoa steindachneri; assembly: GCA_963969495.1. Lineage (NCBI taxonomy): Eukaryota > Metazoa > Arthropoda > Malacostraca > Isopoda > Cymothoidae > Ceratothoa > Ceratothoa steindachneri. Next base: position 59,904,766 of record OZ018327.1, read on the forward strand.
TTCTCTAGCAGCAAACCATCCTAACTTGCTCGATATACATGCAAAGGTTGATCTTTTGTATAGGAATAGCTCCAAGTCCTATGAAGGGGGGGGGGATTCTGTTTCAACGCCGTATCGGTTCGGTTGGAAGACAGCGGGGCTCAACCAGACGCAAAAATCTTTCTTCACGGACGAGCTGGTTGCTCTACAGGCTGTTATATGCTATAGTGAAATTATTAATTTTAGTTATTTTCCCAACCGCAAAAAAAGATTGAGAACCCCTCATTTAAGCTAACAACCGGTTCTCAGATTAATTTAATTCCAAGAACATGTTCTTACGAACCTGTGAGAACCGGCTGAATCCCATTACTGCCCTTAGGCCTTTAATAGGCTTTGTACATAATAAGAAATAATTCGTTTTATTGTTAAAAATTAGTTACTGAAGATAATTGCTTGAAATCCTCGAGACAAAGCATTCATTTCCTCATACCTGTAGCATCAACATGTAGGCCCAATCATGACGCCATTGGCTATTGTAGCAATCACCAAACATGTTTATTGGGTATAAATCATTTTGCTACAGCAATAAGCAATGCCAAGTTTAGGTAAACTTAGTGAATTGTAAGAGCGAAGAATTAGACATGTATTAGAACAGTTCTAATCTATTTGAAATGAATATTGGAAGATATTCACGATTATCTGAAATACCAAATTTATATAAATATCCCTCAAAAACCTAATTTGAAGTGTGAAATAATCATAATTGAAATAAATGATGCCAATTAAACATTTTAGGAACTATAATTATCTAAATATTAATTATTCAATAAGTATTAATCAATGAAGAAATCATTTATATGAATCCCAACGTCCAGTTGGGGGTTGGATAAAAATATACTTCAAGGTAAATTAGGAAAAAAGTTATTTCCTCTTAACTTGCGAACTCGAAGAAGAGATTTATTTGAACCTGGATGCGATCCACACACCCTAACCTGATTATAATTTAAACAGGTAGGGGGCAATGGGGGAGTTGATTTATGAAGAGGGAGAGAGATATTGGATTGAAATGAGCTACGATTTGTGTAGGAAGAATGTAAACATCATCTCCTGGGTATGGTTGTGCAATCAAGTCGCTTACCATCACGCTCTGTCGTTTGACTCCCGCAATCTCATTTAATGGCGAATTGGGAAAAAAAAAGAAACTGCTCCACTATAACCAAACACGTCTTCTAGATTCGGAATGACGAGTACTAATGGTATCAACAAGGTCTGCTGACCAAAAAGCCGCGTGCTCTCATCTATTCTGATTTATGACTTTATGACCTTCAAAACTTTCAATAATTCCCGGACTAACCTTGGGAGGAAAGAGAATGTAAAACAACATAAGGGTTTCAAATTTCATGACTCGGCCGGATAGCTATGATGTTATTCCCGAAACAAAGTAATTCCAGGAGTAACCTCGGGAGGACCTTGGCAATTATACCATTCAAAGGAGAATGTAAAACAACATAAGGGTTTCAAATTTCATTAGAATCGGCCGGATAGTTACGATGTTATTGCCAAAACAAAATAATTCCCGAAGTACCCTCGGCTGAATCGTTAGAAGTTGAGCGCTACATGCTAAAAGCGTCAACCGCTTACCCTCAAATACTGCGGTTATGCTTTGCCTAACTAAAACTACCCTTCACCCTAAACAGTCATGAATATGCGTAGGGAAGAACAAAAGATAGAGGTAGAGAATGAGAGAAACAGCCTGAGAATAAAGGAGACGGTCATATGACTATCAAAGTATGAGTATTTATAGATAAACCCAGATCAACAGACTGATGTGCTAAAACAAAATGTCAAACTTAGAGACAAAATAGGTGTGGACACATGAAGAAAAGCAATATAATCTCAGATAGCCCTGAATACTAAAATAAAACGCAAATCAGGCACACAAACGTAAATGAATGTAGGTAGGTCAACCGCTTACCCTCAAATACTGCGGTTATGCTTTGCCTAACTAAAACTACCCTTCACCCTAAACAGTCATGAATATGCGTAGGGAAGAACAAAAGATAGAGGTAGAGAATGAGAGAAACAGCCTGAGAATAAAGGAGACGGTCATATAACTATCAAAGTATGAGTATTTATAGATAAACCCAGATCAACAGACTGATGTGCTAAAACAAAATGTCAAACTTAGAGACAAAATAAGTGTGGACACATGAAGAAAAGCAATATAATCTCAGATAGCCCTGAATACTAAAATAAAACGCAAATCAGGCACACAAACGTAAATGAATGTAGGTAGGTACGAGTATGTTCCTACGCAAAGGCCATAAGAGAATACACAGATGTATGAATATGCATACATATGTATGGAAAAGAATATAAAGAGATGTTAACAAAACCATATGTCAGATAACCTGACTAGCTGTAATAAAACACACACCAGGCAGGCAAAAACAGACGTAACCAAGCTTCTACAGTCATGGCCATAGTGAGATACAAAAATACAAAAACAATTTACCAAAGTAGAAACTCCTAAGTCTCTTTGGAACCGGATCTTTTATTATATTTAGCGTTTGTCGGATAAACCTGAAACATCGTTTAACCCGAGCTAAGCCTAGTTTTGTGTTTTTATACAGCCAGTTTCTGGATAATTTTTACTTGGATTTTTCGTTAAATGTTTATTTAGAATGTTATTAGTATTTAGTGTTTCGTTTATTAGTAATTTTTAAAAAGTTCTATATAAATATTTGACTCGTATGATTATTTCATTTCAACTGGCATTCTCAGAAAAAAAACCCGGCTATGTTGTTACCCACATGGAAGCTAAACTCTTACTGAGCGTGCCTAAGGTCAGGTAACCTACATTGGTGTGTTCATTAGCCTTTATGTACACTTTCAACTTTGTATCGATTTAATAGAAACGCATTGTATACGTTTTTTGTATTCTTTTTTTTATTTTAATTTACTTAATGAGAATAATTATTCGATATATTAGAATTGTTGCAGGTTTATTAGAAAGTCGCCTTCTGGTTCTATTCTTGTAAAAGGTGAATTTCAGTCCCTAGAGCTTTACAATGCGACCAAAAAGGTAAAACGATAACAAATATGGGTTAAATGAATGATGGTAATTAATTATAACTAAAATGGCCTGAAATGCAACGAGATAGTTGCTTAGGGTATAGCATCAAAGAGGGCTATATTTAGTATCATCAAGAGGCTTCAAATGAACGCCAAGATCGCCTCTTGGTAAGCACCCAGCTCAAGGATCGGTTTACCTCCTGTACCAAGCTTGCGCGCGATTGGAAAGAGGCAGATGTTTACCTTTGAGCCCTTACAGTGAGGTGGACCCTTTTAGACAAAGGTATCAAATCAAGAAAGGATGCGAAGAAGCCTCATCTTACCAACTAGAACCTTATGGATAGGCCCCATTTTTTTTAGGAAATATAAAAAAATGGGCTGTTAAAGACTGGGGCAAAGTAATATTTTCTAATGCTCCCTATTTGTTTTGTTTTTGGAGCTTCGGAAAGATCCCTCGTTAGGAAGAGAAGAGGGAAGTGATTTCACGAGTCCTGTGTCGTGCCCACGACGAGGCACCCGGGCTGCTCCTCATATAAGGCAACTGGAGTAATAACACTTTCGCCCAAGAATACATCCAGGAACTCCCAAAGTTACAAATAAGCCCTTCATCAACCCCTTTTTAAAACAGTTCATGACCAATTCAGGGATGTTAACTGTATTTTTCAGCATGATGGCGCACCTTGTCGCAAATACCAAAGCAATAACAAAATTCTTGGCTGAAGGTTCAACGTTTGGAACATCGGGAATTCTCCAGATTTGAACCCAATAGAGAATAGGTGTACGATAATCAAACTGGGGTTGATAAACAGAAACCATCCAATTGTGAGCAGTAGCGGGTGTTTAAGAAGGGAATTTTTTGAGTATTTGAATAATAATTTCATCTTAGTTTGGTTATGACTTATTTTTTATCAAAGTTATCATCATCATCACTAACTCTATAATTTAAGAACGGGATTTTTTTTGAGTATTTGAATAATAATTTCATCTTAGTTTGGTTATGACTTATTTTTTTAGCAAAGTTATCATCATCACTAACTATAATTTAAGAACGGGATTTTGGGGAGTATTTGAATAATAATTTCATCTTAGTTTGGTTATGACTTAAGTATATTTTAAATTTTTTTCAGGGTAATTTCTAAGAATTTCTTTAGAGTTTGAAAAAACAAAATAGTTTAGTTCAAAAAATCAAAAATATGATTAACCAATGCTTTCTAATGATTTAAAAGAAAATGAATTACAATTGGTGAAGTTTAGTAAATTTATTAAAATTTAAATAAGGGCTAATTATATTTTAGCAACGTGATTTTTTGAAAGGGAGGAAATAGTTTAGAGTTCCTATTTACAATTATTATAATTTACGAAGTTCAGAAAATTTATAAAAAAATTTAACCATGGCTGTTTTTTTTTTTAGATTTTAAATTTTAATCTTAGTAGTGAAGTCATTGCCTGGTTTATTAATAAAATGGGAATTGACTATAAATATTTGAGGGTTTTAGTTTCAAATTATTTTGAACTCCTCGGGCACTCCGATCTAACCTCGCTCCCATCCTGAACACTCCTCGTTCTTGTCCTCTGCTCGATGGGTGACCGTTCCTTCTCAGTTTGTGCTCCTAGACTCTGGAATGCTCTTCCTACCGAAGTCCGATCCTCTCGCTACTTTTAAACGTCTCCCCGAAGACTCATCTCTTCAGAATTGCCTTCTCTCCCCTCTAAACTTTCTCTACACTCGCTACACAACCTGCGCTCTGGGAGGGCTAACAGCCCTGAAGGGGCATTATAAATACTTATTATTATTATTATTATAAAAGAGGATCTCTTAAAGTGCATCTTTTTAGTCATATTAGACGGGTTCCCTGCCTATCACTGAGTCAGGGTAGCAATTGTTTTCAAGGAATGTTTTAAGAAAGGTGAATTCTAAATGCAGCAGTCTGTAGGGCAACCATATATTGTAGAATCGATGGATAAGGGTTTTTTACCGCGGATAACTTAAAGTTTCCTTGCAAAAAACTAAAGAATCTTGTGCCTAAACCCGCAAATGTAAGTTTTCTATAGACTAAAGTTTCATATGTTTGTTTCAGAACGCTTAATACCTCAATAGTGAAACAAGATCAACAGACCTTAGTCGCATTCTCTTAATTATTCTGACTTATGACTTACGATCTTCAAAACTTTCAACAAGTGGGGCAATACAAGCCATAGTTAGTTTTCTTTTAGTAATTTTCAGGCTAATCTTTGGAGGACCTTTGCAATTATATCATTCGAAAGAGAATGTAAAACAACATTAGGATTTCGAATTTCGTTAGAATCGGCCGAATAGTTATGATGTTATTGCTATATAATTACTAGACTAACCTTGGAAGGACTGTGGCAATTATATGCTTCGAAAGAGAATGTAATACAACATAAGGGTTTCAAATTTCGTTAGGTCTCGGCCGAATAGTTACGATGTTATTGCTAAATAATTAATGGACTAACCTTGGAAGGACCGTGGCAATTATATCTTTCGAAAGAGAATGTAAAACAACATAAGGGTTTCAAATTTCGTTAGAATCGGCCGAATAGTTACAATTTTATTGCTATATAATTACTGGACTAACCTTGGAAGGACCGTGGCAATTATATCATTCGAAGGAAAATGTAAAACAACATAAGGGTTTCAAATTTCGTTAAAATCGGCCGAATAGTACGATGTTATTGCAATATAATTACCGGAATAACCTTGGGAGGACCTTGGCAATTTTTTCTTTCGAAAGGGAATGTAAAACAACATAAGGGTTTCAAATTTCGTTAGAATCGGCCGAATGGTTACTATTTTATTACTATATAATTACTGAACTAACCTTGGGAGGACTGTGGCAATTATATCCTTCAAAAGAGAATGGAAAATAACATAAGGGCTTCAAATTCTGTAAGAATCAGCCGAATACTTATGATGTAATTGCGAAATAATTAATTGAAAAGTAAAATGGTTACGAACGCGACTAAAAATGTGGCCGAAATACATCGAGTTACAATTTCAGACATGTACCTTGCTTGTTTTGGGTAGTCCATCAAGGTGGATGATGAAGGATGCCCTCATATTGAGGGCATCAGACCTTCACTAGGTTTAAACGGGTAGAAATGTGTGCAGTCTTCGGACCTGTATCTTGACCGAGGGGAGAAGGACCCTGGTGACAGGAGAGGCTCAAGAGGACCAGGCTTCATCCTCGGCTGCCGAGACACCGGTCTGTTGGTGCTCGCCTATAGGCACTCCAGATTCTAGTTTGTGATCCAGGTATCCTTCCTCTATCCTTTCCCCAACAAGGCAGAACCCACAAGGCAGTGTGTGTGGGGGGGGGGGCGAGTGGCTTGTAGGCGTCAGAGCGTGTCCACACACTGGTGGACTTGCACGCCGTACCTCTGTGGCCCTACTGCTGCTCCGAGATCCCCCGCTGATAAGTGAACATCGGTAGTTGTTTTTCTCGATGAAGCTGCAGTTGTATTTCTTAAATTGGCTCGGGAAACTGTAGGGAATAAGTCGGATTTAGGTCTCTGTCGGAGGTTTTCTTGGGAGTTTGTGGAACTTTTAACTTTGCCGTTTAGTTGACTGTTTGGTGTTTTCTATTTGCTGGTATTTTGTATCGAATCTTTTGACGTTTGATGAGGGGTTGTTTTTTTTTTGATGAGGGTTTGTTTTTTTTTGAAGCACTACTGTGTATATGTGCTTGTGTTTCTGGCGATGTATAATGATTAACTATAATTAAAAAAAAACAGCGAGGTATTTCAGGACCTATGTAATCGTTGTGTTTAAAGATGACAATTTTTAACAAATTAAATGTTTCATATATCTTATAAAGTATTTTTCGTTTTATTGAAGGGCTTCCAAATGATACATTCCCTCGGCGGAGGGACCGGATCGGGAATGGGAACGCTCGTCATCTCAAGACTGCGAGAAGAGTATCCAGATCGGATCATGAACACATTTTCAGTCGTGCCATCGCCAAAAGTGAGACAATATTTAAGTATTATTTTTCGCCCATTTTATTCTTCTGATAAAAGCTTCCAACGGCTTCAAAGGGCAGATCACTCTTAAAGGTCAAAGCCAAAATGGAATTAGCAATCAACCTAACAGGAGAAACAGCACTTCAAGCTATTATATGTATGAATATGCTTCTAATTTAAAAGGGCAGTAGACACCCCACATAGTAGAGGACATGGGTATCTAGAAGTACCTGGTGGGTACGAGTCAGCACGGATGGGTACAAGCGAGTACCGTATAAGTAATGGCACGTACTAGAAGCTCCTATAAGGTGGGTAGCGGTTAGGTACGGGGGTAAAAATCGTTAAAAGATTAATACGGGGTGCGTACAAGGGAAGATACCCGGTAAGTACATGATGAGTACCAGGTGGTACATGAGCTACCAGGTAATCAACTACTGGGTACATGGATAATAAGTTAAGTATCTGGCTGGTACAAGGTGAAAATCAGATGGTTGTTGCATGAGGTGCTGGGTGAATGCCGGAAAGATACAGGGTAAAAGCCAAGAGGTTATTTGGCGTTACTTGATAAGTACCAGGTATACACCAGGAGCTATTGGGTAAGTACTCGGTGACTACAATGGAATGCCAGATGAATATCGGATAAATAACGAGTGGTTAGCAGGCAAGTACCAGATGTTTCTCGGTTAAATACCTGGCTGGTACCAGGCGTAACAAGTAAACACCTTTTGGGTAGCATTAGGTGATGTTCAAGTGCTGGCACGTGCAGAACGGATACTCGATAAAACCTGACAGTGAACTTGTGAAGTTGATCAAGTAATACTTTTTTACTCTTCTCAACTTGAAGCAGCCGATTTTGATCATGGCGCTCACTACAAGTAGGTTATCCTTCACAACCTCCTCGAAACTCTTGAGTACTATGAAACATTAGTCCCGTGCCAGTCGTTTTGGTTTCCCCGGTAGCGTACGAGAAGTGCAGGCGAGCGGCTTAAAAGCTTCGCTTGAATGAGCCTTTTTTTTTACTCAGGATGGCGTAGTCGATTCGCCTCTAGTTAACAGTGGTACGCTATTATTTTCTTTGCTCCTTTTCTACTCTCCTCTATCCATGCCCCCCCACAGGGGGAACCTCCGTATAGTAAAGGTTGGGAATGTTAAGAAGAATTACAGCCACACGTGGTGAATTTCAAGTCATTGCTTTTCCTGACACCAAGGTCTTCGTGTGCGATACTTATTGCAGGAGCAGAAATCTTATGGCATTGCATTCGATTTTCTCATTTCCTGATCGAAAAAGAAATTGTTCATGGCAAGAATCGATGTCCACCGCAAAAATGGGACCATCACATGGATATCTGGTTACGCTCCTGGTTAGTAGGTTTCCTCTTGTCACTACCCCTTCACTGTAAAATCATCAAAGATAGAGAGACTTTTAAAATTAGTGATATAAGTATATTTGCGGGTGAGTATAGCAAAATAGAAATAGAGAAGGATTCTATTTTAGTCTGAATAGATATTTCATAGGCATTTCTCTCTGGAGCCACGGTAGGGTTTAAAACACTCCTGGTTAGTGGAAAATAGTAGTTTAGTTATTCCTACCTCTCATCCCTCCCAACGAGGAGGGGTTCCTAGTGCCTCTGAAGTTGTCAGCAACTGTTATTCTTCTTATCATGTTGGTCCATAATTTGATTTTCCTTTCGAGAACCCCACCCAATTGAAAGAGGCAGGTGGCGTTAATATATATAAAAAAGCTATAAAATAAAAAGTAGGATTTCTCGATGTCGACAAAATTGAATAAAATATTTCAGTCATTATTTTTTTTAATTAAATGTAATTACACATTTATTATAATTATACGAGCATCGGCATTGTTCCCCTTGAAATCCTGTCTCACATTTAAAGAAAGTCCTTAAGTCAGCAAGAGTTTTCAGCATACTCTCAACCCCTTCTTTAACAATTATGTTTTCATATTTTTTAATTGAATTTCAGTTCAAATTATTAAAAGATCAAGATAAGAGATATTGCGTGAGGGATGGGGGGGGTCTCAATTGTTGTAGAGACCTCTGGCTCGAACAACACAAAGTTTACGTCCTCTTTCAAAACATCACACTGCAAATTGTATCGCAAGGGGAACTTTTCTCCTGCACACAGGGAAAAGGTTCAAGTGTTGCGTCCTCTCTCGTTCTCAAGTTTCCTAACTAGTCTACTCGAGCTATCTCTCCTTCACATATTTTTACTTCTTAACTTAACCAATTTCGTTAGAAACTTTTCTGATTTATTTCACGTTTTAAAAATTGTTTCAAGTTAATAAATAAAAACTTTGGAGTCAAAGCTCACGCTTGACCTGAAGTTTGGGAGCTTGTGTGAACTTGTATCGGTGTCATTTCTCTGAGCTAAATGCTGTCGACTATCCATAAGGGTCGAGTACCTAAAAATAGAACATTCACTTCAACTCTCTGAACTTCCTAATTGCACATCGTGTCTCTACCTTTTCATCGTGATGTTTCTTTCAACACTCACATATAAAGTCGGGATTTGCTTCCTTAACAATGAATTATATTCTGATATATTGGAATGTAATTGATACAGCAATGTAAGCAGCGATGGTATCCGGTTCCGATAGTTAGTATCCCAATGAATACTTTCACACTGCTTCGGGTACACCTGGGAGACCCCACTCATCCACACTGAGTGATGGTATCCATTAAACCCATCTAACAGCATTAAAAAGAACTGTACCAAGTGTGTATTTTAACATTCAGTTTTTTCGTCGCAATAACCAGGATCGTTTTCAGCCAGCCATGGCACGGGATCGTTTTTACCCACCAGTGGGGGCCGGCCATATCTTACAATAGTAAATTAAACTACTGTACTACGCAGTGATGGTATTTCGTTGGTATAGTAATGAGTAGTCATATTCACGTTACATCAGGCACGCCTGGGGGGCGATCTTCATCCACAACAAGAAAATGACGTCATCGCTTAGACGAGTGGGAAAAACGATGCTGTGTATTGCCACGACTACAATGAAAGTTAAAATACCCAATTGATAGAGTTCTTTTTTAGGGTTCTTAGATGGGTTTAATGGATACCATCACTCGGCGTGGATGAGTAGGGTCTTCCAGCACGTAATTTAAAAGGATCGAAATAGAATTGGAATTTTATTATGAGATAAATGTAAATATTTCGATGCCAATAAATTGTGCCATGTTACGTCTTTTTTTCGACGATTTTCAATATTCGGCTTTGAAAATCCGTATTAGGTGAAACCATTTGTTTGGTTTGCGTAGCAATTACTGTAGGGAAGGACAAGTGAGGAAAAAGTTCTCCTGGCGAAAATCATTAGAGTTTCTCTCTGCAGAATTTCTTCAAAGCTTAGTTAACCCTTTTAGGGCCTATGTTGCCACGTGGAACCACAATTTCCAGCCACTTTGACTCTTAATATATATTGATTTAAGGGTTATTATTATTAATATATATATATATATATATATATATATATATATATATATATATAATATGATAGTCCAATTCGGGCATTAAAGGCTTAAACACTCCCGTACCCCTTGCTAATTCTGGTCAAGGTAGTTACACAGCGAATAACATTAGGAGATTGTGACAGATAAAACTAAAATTAGAAGTGAAGGAAACGTTAGTTCAATTGAGAATTTTAACCATTTTGTCACAGGTTTCGTAGATAAATGAAAAAAATAATCGGGGGAAACGTATAAATAAAAACAAGACGTATTAGATAAAGCCAAACGAACTATCCTCAAGAAAGTTCCTGAGCTTATAGACGGTTCACATTGGTCAGGAATGGCCAACAAATGTTGTGTTTTTTTTTACCGTCGTTGCTTTTGTAGCGTACGAGAAGTACAGGCGAGCGGCTTAAAATTCTTCGCTTGAATGAGTCTTTTTTGAGACTCAGGATGACGCAGTCGATTCGCCGCTGGCTAACAGTGGTCCAGCGACGCGGGAAACTGTTCATAACTCGTCTACGCTATTATTTTATTTGTTTGCCCCCTCTCCTACTCCCTTCTATCTACACTTCCATAATTTACCGCTACGAGATTTCCAAAACTGTTAATAACAAACGAATGTCTAGTAGGCCACGCAAGCTTTCGGAATTTAGCAAGTTGGAGAAGAATCGGATGTCTCTATTAATTAATGATCATCGGGGATGATCACAAAGAATCCAAAGTGAAGCGAAAGCAGGTAATAAACACACAGCAAATAAGAAAATTTAATCGCAATGACACATAACTTTCTCCCTTGTAAAATTCTTTTATACACTAAAAGAAAACTCATCCCAAATTTGGACATATATTCCAATGATCATATAAAACTAATTGTAGATGGAGTAACATGATAGAGAAAATATGATCAGTGTGAGCGGAACCGGAACAAAGAAAAACATTCAAATTCAACAAAATAGAAAGCATTACAGTAAATTGTATGGCAATAAACTCTCATAGTTTGCTGGAAAACTGGAGAAAAACTTGTTTTTTTCTCATTCCAATAGAGTTAATAGGAGTAAAAGTAATTAATATACTCGAATGACTTGTTCATCTACTAAATTGGAAATCTTTGTTCAAAATATGAAGTGGCCATCAGAAATAACCCTCAAATACGATCTCTTTGAAAAAAATATGTCAAGACTGAACTGGTCTCAGATTTATCTTATTGTACAGTATTTTCCGAATGTATTGTTATTTATACACCCCAAAGAAGAAGTGTAATAATTTATATCTCTCTTCTATATAATTAATATATGTATATTTTTTATATAAACATAAATAAATATTTCTTCCGTCACCTAGTATTTCTTTCCTTACATGACATCAGCCTCACAACTGCTCTTCAGGGGGTAACAAGACATTTGGAACACCGTGTAGGAAGAACCTCATCTCCTACCATCAAACACTGCAGAAAATAATTACAAACCGTACCTATGTAACAAAATGTTAAGTTGTGCTTTAACAGTTGGTCAAGTAAATATTTCACTTTTTTTTACAATATCCCTATGAAATTAAGGTTACTTTACTAATTGGTGTGAAAGTTGAACATATATATCCTTATTTTACTAAGATTTATATTGTCGATTACACTCATTTATTTGTTAGTGTACCAATAAATTTGATGATCATTGAAATATTTAATATATATTTTGAATAGTTACTACGGTAACCAAAGTATCAACTTGAAATATATTTCAAATTTATAAGTTGCATAGGGCCCTAATATTATTTTATAGGTACAGTAATAGAATAAATGATATTACCACTCTTCTAGGTTTCCGACACAGTGGTTGAGCCTTACAACGCAGTTTTATCCGTTCATCAGTTGGTAGAGAATACAGATGAAACGTTTTGCATCGACAATGAGGCCCTGTACGATATTTGCGTTCGTACGTTGAGACTCACAACACCAACTTATGGAGATTTGAATCATATTGTATCCCTAGCAATGTCTGGGTTAACAACATGTCTACGGTTAGTATCTTAAACAAACGACTGGTATGTCAACAAACACGAAACACATACATGGTATGTCATCCAGTGACAGTCAAACAACCTCACCCTTCTTAACAGCCTTCACTTTCATGTTTATATCCCCCATCGAGCTCTCTACCATCCACTGTACTCAGTTATCACCCTCTGCTCTCCCTCCTCACTCCCACGCACCCTAGAATGTGTTCAAATCATTAGGAGCCAACTACCTACCATGCAATAAATAAACCAGTTGGCTACAGACACCTGCACAAGTTGAAAAAGAGGATACAGGGAATCATTCACAATTGACAAAAAACAACACCTCTGAATAGTAAACAATGCACTCTTCACAGACATCAATAACACTGTACATAATTCCTCGATCATACTAAATGCAGACGAAAAATACATCGTCAGAGGCAACATAAAACACTATGCTAATTTCACACCAGATATTCAATAACTGATGAAACAACGCGACACACTAAAACACAATTCATCGACAGCATAAAAGACATAGATCACCAAATACAACTTTCAGACATGAAAATAAGCAATTAAATACCAAGGCGGATAACACTACATTGGTAAAACTGTATAAACACAACGAAGGAACACACGAGCAAACTCTACCAAACACAAGAGTATCACACTCTCCAACAGCAATTTTATACAAAGAGTCATCCGAAGTAAACAAATCTTCCACACAAAGCTATACTACCCAGCTTTTACAAGCCGTCAGATGAATCACATCATCTATAACCCCAACCACTCATCTGCCTGTTGTCCAGACAACATCAGTAACATACAACTTAGAAAATCTTGGACCACATAGAATATAAACAGTCACCATCATTGCAAACTACAGTTACACAACGCAAAGCCCAACAACTCAATGCGGGGTACAATTATCATAATCTATAGACCCTTCATGAGCCCTACACTATAATCCTCACACACTCCTCTGTACCACCTCCAAAGACATAGATCGCTTCATCCTAAACCAAATTACTTCAATACACTACACTCCACTACTGTTTCAGACCAGTACACTCTAAAAACACTTCTTACAAAACTTACACCTAAAATATATGATGGCATCGACCAATCACAACCACATACGAGTATAACAGTCCCTGAAACTCTAGACATTAGCAAAGCTTTCGATGATATCAGGAGAAACAACTTCACTAACAAAATACACAACACGACAACCTGCACAACAAAACAAAAAATCGAATTGGAGTTAGACCCTGATAGGCCCGACTGCAATTGAAGAAATCCATACATTTCGTAGAGATTTCTACTCCTTTTTTTCTCTTAATTTCAATAATAGTTCTGCTTTTTGGTGCTTTGGAATGGTTAGTTTAAAGATATTTTGCTTCTCTTAGCAATAATATACATTCATTAGAGTTTTATGATTTTTATCTAAATATTTCAACGCCGTATTAGAATTAAGAAAAAGTAATCTATTTGTATACGGAAAAGGAAGCAAATTTAGCTTTGCAGTCATCAGCTTGCATCTGGCAACCCTGAAGGATTGCTAGAATCTAGGAAAAAGCAACAAAATGTCTAAGACACATAGACGTAACTATTATTATGCTCTGAAGCTTGAACAAATTTTTAAGTTATATTTAAATACTGGTTCTGAGAAGGAAAACACGGCTAAGCTCTTATATTTTAAGCATTTTGTTAATATTTCCGGGATTCTGGCGGACCTACCATAATCAGTAGACACCCTTCGTATCTTTGAGGTCAGTAGCCCTGAGGCACTGCTTAGATAAGTGTAGTGTATTGTTTATTCATTTATTTAAGCGATAACCCCCTATTAAACAAAAATGGATGTAAATGAAGTTGTGAGAGAGAAATTGCGATTGCATTATTGAAAAAATATTAAAAAGGAAATTCAATGCGATGACTTATAATGGAAGAAACTATTATTAAAACAGGTAGGCCTTACCCTAACACTAGATGTCATCCGAAACAAAGTGTTGCACTCGTAAATACAATGTAGGCCAACATGATAGAATATCTTGGCTAGCTGGTTGTGCATACTTACAGAAGCTATTTTAAAATTTAAATAAAGTTTTAAAAATAACATTAAAAAAAATTAACATTTAAATAAAGTGATTATCTTAAAATTTTATAGTTATTTTTAATGAACAACATATTTAATTCAATTAACATATTTATTCTTGTAAAACTTGAATTGCTTCGTCATCTTCAAAAGTCACCGCACGCCACTGATATACACATAGCTTCCTACAAAAATGAAATAAATCTCACATGCACGCACTGAAAACTACAGTATACAATATATCCTTTAACCTTACCTCCACACTCTACACGCGTAGTTCACTACAAAACAGATTCAAAATAACTCCAGGCCAAATAAACATCTACCTCCTCATCAATGATACATAGAAACAACAAACCACGCCTCAACTATCAATAAATCCCCATACTGCACAATCAAAATACACAGCGTAGCATACAGGACGTTAGTGACATACAAACATGAAACACCGGGACATAACATTCCCCAAAACACTCACACATACAACATTAAAACAAAAAATTAAAAGCACACTTTTAAGAAATCATAGACTCGGAAATACCAATTAAAGCCTTGCATACAAAACAAAGCCTTAAAACAATAATCTATCAGGCTTTATTAACACTCTGTAGACCATACCAAACAAAGCCCTAAAAAAATAAGCTTCCTCACCGCTGGAAACCATACCAAACAAAGCCCTAAAACAATAGGTTCTCTCAAGTTTCCACAACACTCTGCACACCATACAAAACAAAGCCTCCAAACAATAATCTATCAGGCTTTATCAACACTATGAAGACCATACCAAACAAAGCTCTAAAACAATAAGCTCTCGTAAGCTTCCTCACTACCGCAAACTATACAAAACAAAGCTCCCTCATTACTCTGCAGACCATACAAAACAAAACACTAAAACAATAACCTCTCTCAATCTTTTTCAACACTCTACCGACCATACCAAACAAAGCCCCAAACAATAACAAACTGCACATCTATTACACCCACAGACTACTTACACTCTGAGAACAAAGTTCCCAGGGCAAAGCATCATCCATATATGAGAGCTACGCAAATCCTATCCACAGCCTCTACAATCTCAGAACATCAACTACAACACATGGCAGAATACCCATAAGCATAAAGAAACATTAAAACATCTAATTTATACTACATCAGAGATAAACTATCAACTCTCTCATCTCACCCACCTCACACCAGCTTCCAGAAACATAGCCGTACCAAGTTCACTCACAGCTCTATCTAGTCACTTTCTCACAACACTCTCCTCTACGCAGGGCTCCCTAACATCCACTTCTCTCAGCCTCACTCCTCCGTGAGGACAGAATCTATGTGGCCAGGCTGAAATGTGGACATTACACGGCCCTGCTGAGCTTCCGGAAGCCTGTCCGGAATGCAAACAACACCCTACACAATCAAACATAATGCAAGACTGCATTACACACACTCATATATACAAACTACACAACATACACACTCCTTAGGAGCCCTGTGGGAAACCTGGTACAAGCCATATCTTTTCTCAGGGTTTCGGGGCTGGTCAGCCAGAAAATTTAAGGATCATAAAAAAAAACCCACCCGAGTCTGTCAAATTTGTATTAGCCATAGAATTTAGTACTTTCATTTGTGGTAGAAAAGGTTTTCACCTAAGAATAAATTATTTATAAAAAAAACTAGAGAACTAAAAATGAACTACATTTTTTTTTAACCTTATATTAGGTTTCCTGGACAACTAAATGCTGACTTACGAAAACTTGCAGTCAATATGGTTCCTTTTCCGAGACTTCATTTCTTTATCCCTGGTTTTGCTCCTTTGACATCCAGAGGGGAGAAAGATTTTAAGCAATTGACCGTTGCTGAGTTAACCACCCAACTCTTTGATCCCAGGAATATGATGTGCGCTTGTGATCCTCGCCAGGGCAGGTGAGTTGCAAAGGCATTAGAATCATCATCATCATCACTAACTCTATAATTTAAGAAGGGGATTTTTTTTAGTATTTGAATAATAATTTCATCTTAGTTTGGTTATGACTTATGTTTTTTATCAAAGTTATTTCTAATCATTCTTTTATAATATCAAAAAACAAAATGGTGAAGTTCAGAAATAAAAAAAAGTCTCGAAATTTTTTAAATTTTTTAAAACCCCAAAGAATTACAAATGATGAAGTTCATAAAATTTACTTTAGAGTTCCTTTTTAAAATTATTATAATTAGTAAAGTTCAGAAAATTTATAAAAATTTAACCATGGCTGCTTTTTTTTAGATTTTAACTTTTAATCTTAGCAGCGAAGCGCAAGCTCCCCCCGTTGGGGGAAGTCGCGAAGCCATTGCCTGTCCTCTTCAAGAAATATCTAAGTTTTTTCCAGCATTTACTATTTCTTACTGTATTCTCTCTTTGTCAGTGTACTAATGTCTCATTTTAGATATTCTATGACCTTCACTTGATCTCAGACAAATAGTTAGCTGCTAGAATCTTACTAGATTTGCTGTCACTTTCTAAATCTTACTCTTCGGATTACCCCCAAACCTTAAAGACCTATACTCTCTTTGTCTAGGACAGGCCCTCGCACTCCTGGTCTTTTCATATTGTACAGATACAAGGGTGGTTATGAATGAAGATACTAGTAATGCTCTAATTCCATTATAATAAGGACCGCTTACATTTTAAGCCCTGCCCCTTTTAATGTGATCTCTACTGATCTGAGCAACGCATCTGATTTTTCATCGCTAATTATTTCACGACCTCCTTCGTTTTCTTCCTTACTTATGTTTACAGATTCGAATTAAAAAAAAAAATAAATAAATGGCAGTATATATAGAAAACAAGATGGTAGTCAAGTATTGCAATGCATTTGTGGGACCAAAACTGTTCCATTGAGAGGAGCATGCAACGCGCTGTCCCCTTGCTCATTTTTTAAACTTTTTTTTTACCCTAACCTAACTTAACATAACGTAACATAACATAATAATCTAATCTATCATAAAAAATAACATACCCTAAAATAACATAACATAAAATAAAAAAAATAGCATTAAAAAACCTGAACAGAACATGACAGGAAATAACATATAACCACATAACATAACATGACATGACATAACATAGAAAAACATAAGCTTTCCAGATACCTCACGTTATGTGGATCCCACATAACGTTCAAAGTGATGTGTGTAAAAAAACCCGGACATAACATGACATGAAATAACATATAACCACATCACATAACGTGACATGAAATAGCAAATAACCACATAACATAACATGACATAACATACGAGTAGCATAACATAACCTTTGCAGATACCTCACGTTATGTGGATCCCACATAACGTGAAAACTGGTGTGCGAAAAAAAAACAGACATAACATGACATGAAGTAGCATATAACCACATAACATAACATGACATGACATAACATGACATAACATAGCATAGACATAACCTTTGCAGATACCTCATGTTATGTGGATCCCACATAACGTGAAAACTGCTGTGTGTAAAAAAAACGGACATAACATGACATAACATAACCTTTGCAGATACCTCACAGTCGCTACTATTTATCGAGGACGGATGTCGATGCGAGACGTGGATGAGCAAATGTTAAACGTCCAGAGCAAAAATTCAGAATTCTTTGTCGAATGGATCCCACATAACGTCAAAACTGCTGTCTGCGATATCCCACCCAGAGGTAGATAGATACAATTATGAACATTTTACCCTTTTTTTTAATCAACTTTTGTTTTAGTGAATTTTAATTATTTTGGTTCACCTTTATTTTTTGTAGTATAATTTTTGATATAAATTTCGTGAATTGTATCCGGATGAACTTAATATTAGGGTCAAGTCCTTGCTGGTGTTCTCTTTCAATGTGCAGCATTGCAAAGTTTCGCGATCGATCTTAACGCGCTGCGTCTATCTTCACGGCACAGATGGAGCACTAGTCTGAATTACAGCTACTAATGGCGATTCCAGTGCGTCCGGAAGGTCCTCTAAAGATATTCTAGTTGAACACGCTTTGGGAAAGATCGAGCGTCGAAGCCTCGGACTATTAAATTGCAAAGTTTCGCGATCGATCTTAACGCGCTGCATCTATCTTCACGGCACAGATGGAGCACTAGTCTCAATTACGGCTACTAATGGCGATTCTAGTACGTCCGGAAGGTCCTCTAGAGATATTCTAGATGAACACGCTTTGGGCAAGGTCGAGCGTCGAAGCCTCAGACTATTAAATTTCAAAGTTTCGCGATCGATCTTAACGCGCTGCGTCTATCTTCACGGCACAGATGGAGCACTAGTCTGAATTACGGCTACTAATGGCGATTCCAGTGTGTCCGGAAGGTCCTCTAGAGATATTCTAGACGCAGCGCGTTAAGATCGATCGCGAAACTTTGCAATATAATAGTCTGGAAAAGGTCGAGCGTCTAAGCCTCAGACTATTAAATTTCAAAGTTTTGCGATCGATCTTAACGCGCTGCGTCTATCTTCACGGCACAGATGGAGCACTAGTTTGAATTACGGCTACTAATGGCGATTCACGTGCGTCCAGAAGGTCCTCTAGAGATATTCTATTAAAACAAGCTTTGGATGAGGTCGAGCGTCGAAGCCTCAGACCATTAAATTTCAAAGTTTCGCGATCGATCTTAACGCGCTGCGTCTATCTTCGCGGCACAGATGGAGCAATAGTCTGAATTAGAGATACTAATGGCGATTCTAGTGCGTCCGGAAGGTCCTCTAGAGATATTCTAGTTAAACAAGCTTTGGGCGAGGTCGAGCGTCGAAGCCTCAGACTATTATAATGCAAAGTTTCGCGATCGATCTTAACGCGCTGCGTCTATCTTCCTGGCACAGATAGAGCACTAGTCTAAATTACGGCTACTAATGGCGATTCTAGTGCGTCCGGAAGGTCCACTACAGATATTCTAGTTGAACACGCTTTGGGCAAGGTCGAGCGTCGAAGCCTCAGACTATTAAATTTCAAAGTTTCGCGATCGATTTTAACGCGCTGCGTCTATCTTCCCGGCACAGATGGAGCACTAGTTTGAATTACGGCTACTAATGGCGATTCTAGTGCGTCCGGAAGGTCCTCTAGAGATATTCTAGTTGAACACGCTTTGGGAAAGATCGAGCGTCGAAGCCTCAGACTATTAAATTGCAAAGTTTCGCGATCGATCTCAACGCCCTGCGTCTATCTTCACGGCACAGATGGAGCACTAGTTTGAATTACGGCTACTAATGGCGATTCACGTGCGTCCGGAATGTCCTCTAGAGATATTCTAGTTTAACAGGCTTTGGAAAAAGGTCAAGCGTCAAAGCCTCAGACTATTAAATTGCAAAGTTTCGCGATCGATCTTAATTCGCTGCGTCTATCTTCCCGGCACAGATGGAGCACTAGTCTGAATTACGGCTACTAATGGCGATTCTAGTGCGTCCGGAAGGTCCTCTAGAGATATTCTAGTTGAACACGCTTTGGGCAAGGTCGAGCGTCGAAGCCTCAGACTATTAAATTTCAAAGTTTCGCGATCGATATTAACGCGCTGCGTCTATCTTCACGGCACAGATGGAGCACTAGTCTGAATTAACGCTACTAATGGCGATTCTAGTCGTCCGGAAGGTCCTCTACAGATATTCTAGTTAAACAGGCTTTGAGCGAGGTCGAGCGTCGAAGCCTCAGACTATTAAATTGCAAAGTTTCGCGATCGATCTTAACGCGCTGCGTCTATCTTCACGGCACAGATGGAGCACTAGTCTAAATTACGGCTACTAATGGCGATTCCAGTGCGTCCGGAAGGTCCTCTAGAGATATTCTAGTTGAACACGCTTTGGGAAAGGTCGAGCGTCTAAGCCTTAGACTATTAAATTGCAAAGTTTTGCGATCGATCTCAACCCGCTGCGTCTATCTTCACGGCACAGATGGAGCACTAGTTTGAATTACGGCTACTAATGGCGATTCACGTGCGTCCGGAAGGTCCTCTAGAGATATTCTAGTTAAACAGGCTTTGGGCAAGGTCAAGCGTCGAAGCCTCAGACTATTAAATTTCTAAGTTTCGCGATCGATCTCAACGCGCTGCGTCTATCTTCACGGCACAGATGGAGCACTAGTCTGAATTACGGCTACTAATGGCGATTCCAGTGCGTCCGGAAGGTCCTCTAGAGATATTCTATTTAAACAGGCTTTGGGCGAGGTCGAGCGTCGAAGCCTCAGACTATTAAATTTCTAAATTTCGCGATCGATATTAACGCGCTGCGTCTATCTTCACGGCACAGATGGAGCACTAGTCTGAATTTACGTAACTAATGGCGATTCTAGTGCGTCTGGAAGGTCCTCTACAGATATTCTAGTTAAACAGGCTTTGAGCGAGGTCGAGCGTCGAAGCCTCAGACTATTAAATTGCAAAGTTTCGCGATCGATCTTAACGCGCTGCGACTATCTTCACGGCACAGATGGAGTACTAGTCTAAATTACGGCTACTAATGGCGATTCCAGTGCGTCCGGAAGGTCCTCTAGAGATATTCTAGTTGAACACGCTTTGGGAAAGGTCGAGCGTTTAAGCCTCAGACTATTAAATTGCAAAGTTTTGCGATCGATCTCAACGCGCTGCGTCTATCTTCACGGCACAGATGGAGCACTAGTCTGAATTACGGCTACTAATGGCGATTCACGTGCGTCCGGAAGGTCCTCTAGAGATATTCTATTTAAACAGGCTCTAGGTGAGGTCGAGCCTCGAAGCCTCAGACCATTAAATTGCAAAGTTTCGCGATCGATCTTAACGCGCTGCGTCTATCTTCGTGGCACAGATGGAGCAATAGTCTGAATTACAGATACTAATTGCGATTCTAGTGCATCCGGAAGGTCCTCTAGAGATATTCTAGTTAAACAAGCTTTGGGCGAGGTCGAGCGTCGAAGCCTCAGACTATTAAATTGCAAAGTTTCGCGATCGATCTTAACGCGCTGCGTCTATCTTCACGGCACAGATGGAGCACTAGTCTGAATTACGGCTACTAATGGCGATTCCAGTGCGTCCGGAAGGTCTTCTAGAGATATTCTATTTAAACAGGCTTTAGGCGAGGTCGAGCGTCGAAGCCTCAAACTATTAAATTTCAAAGTTTCGCGATCGATCCTAACGCGCTGCGTCTATCTTCACGGCACAGATAGAGCACTAGTCTGAATTACGGCTACTAATGGCGATTCCAGTGCGTCCAGAAGGTCCTCTAGAGATATTCTAGTTAAACAAGCTTTGGGCGAGGTCGAGCGTCGAAGCCTCAGACTATTATATTGCAAAGTTTCGCGATCGATCTTAACGCGCAGCGTCTATCTTCCCGGCAGAGATAGAGCACTAGTCTGAATTACGGCTACTAATGGCGATTCTAGTGCGTCCGGAAGGTCCACTACAGATATTCTAGTTGAACACGCTTTGGGCAAAGTCGAGCGTCGAAGCCTCAGACTATTAAATTGCAAAGTTTCGCGATCGATCTTAACGCGCTGCGTTTATCTTCACGGCACAGATGGAGCACTAGTTTGAATTACGGCTACTA
This sequence comes from Ceratothoa steindachneri, assembly GCA_963969495.1. Lineage (NCBI taxonomy): Eukaryota > Metazoa > Arthropoda > Malacostraca > Isopoda > Cymothoidae > Ceratothoa > Ceratothoa steindachneri. The sequence goes on from OZ018327.1 coordinate 59,926,895, forward strand.
ATGGCGATTCCAGTGCGCCTGGAAGGTCCTCTAGAGATATTCTAGTTAAACAGGCTTTGGGCAAGGTCAAGCGTCGAAGCCTCAGACTATTAAATTGCAAAGTTTCGCGATCGATCTCAACGCGCTGCGTCTATCTTCACGGCACAGATGGAGCACTAGTCTGAATTACGGCTACTTATGGCGATTCCAGTGCGTCCGAAAGGTCCTCTAGAGATATTCTATTTAAACAGGCTTTGGGCGAGGTCGAGCGTCGAAGCCTCAGACTATTAAATTTCTAAGTTTCGCGATCGATCTTAACGCGCTGCGTCTATCTTCACGGCACAGATGGAGCACTAGTCTGAATTACGGCTACTAATGGCAATTCCAGTGCGTCCAGAAGGTCCTCTAGAGATATTCTATTTAAACAGGCTTTGGGCGAGGTCGAGCGTCGAAGCCTCAGACTATTAAATTTCAAAGTTTCGCGATCGATCTTAACGCGCTGCGTCTATCTTCACGGCACAGATGGAGCACTAGTTTGAATTACGGCTACTAATGGCAATCCCAGTGCGTCCAGAAGGTCCTCTAGAGATATTCTAGTTAAACAAGCTTTGGGCAAGGTCAAGCGTCGAAGCCTCAGACTATTATATTGCAAAGTTTCGCGATCGATCTTATCGCGCTGCGTCTATCTTCCCGGCACAGATAGAGACCTAGTCTGAATTATGGCTACTAATGGCGATTCTAGTGCGTCCGGAAGGTCATCTACAGATATTCTAGTTGAACACGCTTTGGGCAAGGTCGATCGTCGAAGCCTCAGACTATTAAATTGCAAAGTTTCGCGATCGATTTTAACGCGCTTCGTCTATCTTCCCTGCACAGATGGAGCACTAGTCTGAATTACGGCTACTAATGGCGATTCTAGTGCGTCCGGAAGGTCCTCTAGAGATATTTTAGTTAAACAGGCTTTGGGTGAGGTCGAGCGTCGAAGCCTCAGACTATTAAATTTGTACGTTTCTTGGTGGTTGTACGTTTTTGACGTCCGATCGCTACCGACTACCGACCTGGTTTTAAGTGGAAACAATCAACATGATGATTTTAATAAATATTTGTTCCTTGTGTACTGAAGTTTCGTGATTCAAACTGATTACATCTTAAGAGTAAAGAAGGGTGTAAGTTTTTTTTAAAGCTAATAATTAAAAACTATTTTCGCCACATACAACATAAGTATATATTATATATAGACGAAACGTAAGCCATCATACTCTAAGGATGTGATCATTTCGTATGACGAAACTTCAGTACACAGTAAATAAATATATATTAACCCTTTCACTGTCCAAGATAAATTACAGGTATCTTCACACACGTTTTCCTGTATAATAAAAATGATAAATAATACAGTGTATGATTAAAGCGTTCATGAGAGTTTCATACTCAAATTTGAAAGGCATTTCGAATGCTACATGTCAACCTCAAACGTGTCTCATAGAACTACATGTACCTCTCAAAACAGTAACACGGTTAAAAGCATCATTTTTTAAAATCTAAATATTAACTAAAAAAAAACTAAATAAAGGTAAAAAAAAAGTTGTAGGCAAAATTTTTTAAAATTCACTAATAATAAAATTCTTTTTGATCTCCTTATCACTGACATTAGAAATAGCCCAAATAATCGAAGACTCCTGATAAAACGGCTATAAACCTCAATAGAAAAAGATCTAACATGCTAACAACATGTTTTAGCCCTCATTCTTCTTCTTTCCTTGCAAGTTTTTCCGTATCTTCATATGGGGTCGTTGTTTCTTGAAGAATGAGGAAGGCAGATAGGGAAAAACTCGCAATGGGAGAAGAAGAATGACGAGGGAGAAAATAGGTCGGTAGCATGTTAGACATTTTTTTGGCTTGTAAGTCGCTTCCTTTCGATCGATCCGCGCCCCTTCCTCTAATCCTCTCACGCTCAGATCTTATTTTAACTTACCCTCTCACCTTTATCTTGGCCTTCTTCTCTTAATTCTATCTTCCACCTCTATACCTATCATTCTTCTACCAAAGTAGTCCTTATATTTTCTTAAACCCTGTCCATACCAGTGCATCTTCTCCTCACTCATCATTAAGACTCGAATATCTTAAATATCTACTAATTTCATCTTAGATCCGTGTAGGTAAAGGTGGCAAGGTCAACCTTGCTCCTCTACTGATCCCATACGTCGAATATAGCCTTTTATTTGGGAGGGGGAGGGGGTTAGTCAAGCATGTATGGATTTCTCTTGTACCATTTTACCGCCTTCTGAAAGAGAAGATCCTGTTATTTGTACGTGTAGGAGTTGTACTTGTACCAGATATGCTAAAAATGAATGAGAAACACTTTTCCCTTTAGTTATTATAGTTTTTGTCTGGTCGTGCGTATCACTTGGGGTTTATCATTGGTACATACCAATGAGTAACTATTTGAGGCTGCTTTGGACTGATGGTATGCGGTAATATTTCTGCCGCTTCTCCCAACACCATTGTTTCTTTACTTGAAAATAATCCCTTAATGACCCCTGTCCCTTGTCCCACACTTATATTCACAAGAGAAGCCTGAGTTGTCCCATGCCCCAGTCAATGAATACCTTTGTTTCTTGCTTACCCTGGATTACTTAATAAATATGGAGTGTGCAGGAAGTTACTTTATAGACACCCTGTATTGATATATGACATAAATAGATTACCATTTCGTTAAGTAAATAAACCCCCCCGAATTTCATAACTAACTTGAAGTTAGTTTTGGTAATACATATGTAATAATAACGTTAATGATTCAGGTCTAAAGATGGCAGCCACTTTCGTAGGGAATTCTACAGCGGTCCAAGAGCTCTTCCGAAGAATCGGTGATCAGTTCTCCGCCATGCTAAAAAGAAGGGCATTCTTACACTGGTAAATAAAGGTTTATTAACGACTTGGTTTTTATGCCACGTTGGCCTTTCTGAAGGCCATGATGCAAAGAAAGAGTAAAGATACTCGTAGCTCTATTTGGTTCATTAAGTACGGCGAAGCAAGCAGGTCTATGAGTCATGCAAATCTTGTGTTGTGTCCATCTTCTCTCCGCAACGAGTCGCTGGCTCAATGTAGCCAGCTAAAGCCAATGTTACTAAAGGTAATTAAGGTCACCGAGTTCAAATATGATATAATTTGGCCTCCAAGTGGCGCCACCTAGTGGTTAGAGGTGATATATCGGCCATTTTCAGAGATATGAATGTCAAACTAATATCACAAGGGATAATTGAGGTTTCTGAGTCCAAATCTGATTGATTTTCGCCACTGGTCTACTAGATCATGTTCCTCTAGTTTCTGGAATCGTTTGCTAATCAACATAGTCGAGTCATCTGAAAGTATATTCAAAAATCGCATTAATTCTTACTTTAAATGTATAGCATTATTCTAAATAGGAGCCTATAAATCGACCACAAGCTCTTTTGCTGGCTCCGTTCTCTTAAAGTCTTATAACAAATTGGGGTTTATGTTTGGAATTTATGTTTGATGTTTATGTCGTTAACAGGTACACGGGCGAGGGTATGGACGAGCTCGAATTTACGGAATCAGAAGCAAACCTCAACGATTTGATAGCCGAATACCAGGAATATGAAAATGCTCTGCCTCATGAAGATGAAGATGATATTGAAGATGAAGGAGAGAGCGAATATCACAACGACGACACCAACACTGTTGATAATAAAGATAGCAGCGATGAAGATCGAAATGATACGAACGAAGAGTATGAAGAAACATAGAAGTTGATGAAAATTATATCTATGTTGGTGTTTCAGTCTTGCTAATTTAATGAATTAATGCATTTTGTGATATAACTTTGTTTCCCGACAACTCAAAACTATCCGATTCACATTCATTCCTCCCCTCAAGGCTACCGAACTATTCCGACAGTTAGCAGTGAAGCCGATTTTGTTTTAACGAATATTTATTTAGACGTAAAATTAATCGGATTATGAACTAACTGTAGTCTCGTGTCCTGTCGAAATTATACCGGCAGATAATATAATAGGATGAGACGACAAAACGATGTCAATTGTTTGTGTTCACTCACTGGTCATATCCAAAACATACACAAACAGTGTTTAACACTTCTTTTAGAGCATTTAGTGATTGCTAGACACCAAACATTGGAGAAATCAATCTGGATTACTTCATGCCCGGTTGGCTTTCCAGTGATAGGCTTTAAAACGAGGACATTGTATTTTCGCAACGGTTTTATTTTAATGAAGAAGTGTAATAATATATACTTCATTCATTTTTTTTGCTTATGTCCATTTATATTCAGTTTATAGTAGTTTAGTTAACCATAATTATGAGTTATCTCATTTTAATAGCGAGATAAGTAAATGATCAATCAATAGAGGGAAATTCATGATTTTATAACACACTATCGTTGTAGAGTTCTACTGACATTATTATCAAATAAAAAATTGTTTTTCAAGTTCCGAAATTGGAAATTGCCAATTAAAGATCAAATGGTTTTATTTGACTGATTTGAAATAGTTGGTTATATGTTTGTTTTATAAGTTATAAATCAGTTTATTAACCAATTTGATTGTCCTTTATATCAGGTGTACAAGAAACTTCGTTCGTTTGTTTGTTTTTTTATTTATTCTACAAAATAGTTTCCATCTGTTTCAAAGATATTTTTCCAACAAAATAATAGTTTATTTATGTCATTTTAATGAAACTAAAGCAAAAAAAAAAAACTGTTTAAATTTACCTCTGCGTTTGCCTCCTTTATGAAGGGATCTAAAATGGTCTTAAGACAATATAACTGACTTTTACGCCGCACAACCACGAAATTTCGTAGTTAACTTATTCAAAAGAATACAACGCAAATCAAGTGCAAAAGACTTGTACTTTTACAAAACAAAGCACGACCACACATCGCACATGTGTAAGATACAACGAATAATCTAGTCTTGAAGCAACTGCTTCATTCACCGTATTCGTCTGACATCTCTCCTTCGGATTACCACCTCTTTTGTCTTCCGAAAATACGATTGGCAATGATTGGCAATGAAGAGGTATTTCAAGTCTTACTTCAAAACATGTGCTTTATTCAAGAGGTAGAATTTTTTATTGGGGGATGGGGGGAGCGATAGTTCTAAAACTGATGGCAACTATTTTGTAAAATAAATTCCATCGTTGGTCTTTTTTAATTTAGCCACGTTATTTAAATAAACGAACCAACTTTCTTGAAGACCCGATATATAAGAGGCATTCTATTTTAGAAAGTTTAGCACCCTCTTTCGCCCTTTGTTGGGTCTATACAGGAGTGAAAGAGATAGTAGGAGATTTAAAAGAGTTACAAGAGATTCTATCTTGAGGCACTAAGGACTGGAGTAGCGGCGCACCCTCCCTACCCCATTGGCCGAAAGCAAACTGGTGTTCTATCTAGGAACATCTTTCTCTCCTTTAAATATCCTACTATCTTTTCAGCGTCTGCTTAGACCCAGCAGAGCATGAAAGAGGGCGTTAAACTTTCTTAAATAATAATAATCCATGTTATAACTCCAAATTGGCGGAGATGTATTTTAACTGCTCCTTAAATTAAAAAAAAATAGTGATTTCATTTACTGGAATATTTCAAACATACATCTTCCTTAATTTAATATGAACAGCTCAGTGAGATATCCAGAATTAACATTCAAACATACATCCCTACCCATTATGTGCATTAGAGACAAAAAGAATTAATATCAGACCAATTATAAAAAAATAATAATAATAATTGAGACGCCATTTTCACTCGAGTACTCGACAGAGTTTCTCCAAGACAAAATTATGTACGAGAACTTCGTCCGAAATCCTTTATTTCAATTGAAATGTCTCGTTTTAAATTTTAATAATTACCAATAATTCCTGATCCATGCAAAGAGGTCGTACTTTCTCTCAAATTGGTGTCAAAGGAACTCTAATTTAAAATTAAATTAATATAAACTAATTTGAAATGTATCTTTTTAGATTTCGGAGAACAAAAATTAAATGGTTTTTTTTTAAGGAACAAATTAAACGGTGAAGCGACTCGTTCTTGAATCTAAACGTGTTTATCTGATGAGAATTTAACAAAAGGATAAATATGCGCTACTTTAATCATTGGAACTAATTTCCACGGCGATACTTCGGTCTCCGAGATCGACTTTTCAGCAAATATTCTTACCAGAATCATGATTTTCACCAGTTCAATGGATTTCATCACGCTGCATAAGATGACCTATACAACCATGGCTTTTAATCGTTTCCATAAAATGACTCTATGAACTATGAATATCACCCTCTGTATTCTCAGAATCACCGCTACCACCCAATGTATTCTCCTACCCACGGATTCCCTGCCCATGAAGGATACCAATATCCTTGGCGGGGATATCCGCCATACCTAGCGTCTCTCTTTCCATATAATTATACCGGAATGCATGGCGGGATGGTCCCTTATTAAGGATACTACTGATAGGTATTTATATACATGGTATCTCATATAAGTGAGTCGTAAGTTGTAAATAATCTTGTGTCAGTTGCGTTAATAATTACACAAAAACTACAAATTCAAAGTGATGAAATTTGTAGATGAGACGTCGCGGTGTTTTCAACTGAAGAATGACCCCTTACGTCGAGATGAACTATTTTAGGTCCAGAATAAAATCGGAATCAGGCGGCTAAGAAGGAATTCAGGAGCCTCTCCACTTTAGATCTTAATCCATATTAGAAATTTCATTGTTGTACATTCATTTATGCCTCTTGTAACAGTAAGTAAACCTATGTACGTCATTAAACTGAACTCTCACATACAGTGTATACTTCTTTTTAAGCCTACTACTTGTTATATATGGATGCATTTTGTGGGTGGGTTTTGACAGATGCGGATGATCTTTGATAGGCCCTTGTTGATTTTGTAATCCGTGAAATTATGTTTTTATAGCAAACCCATAAATTTTGGGAGACAAAAAGGTATCAGTAATTACCTAATTATCTTGCTATTTTTTCAAATGTAGACCTACCAGGATGCTTATGGTTACAGAAAATGCATGGACGTGAACTACCTCCCCCACCCCCCCTTCGCCCTCTCCAAATAACTGTATAGTGCGCCTTCCTTTTTGCGAATAAATTTGATGCTAGTACAAAAAAAAATGGGAAATGAAGCCTACCGAAAGGTTGAGCCCGTTTTTTCGGAGTTCACCCTGTATTTAAATGAAAATTATGATTAAATATATAACTTTAGATAATATTCTTTGGGTAATCTTTAAGATTAGCTTCTTCGCGGCGATTGTTTTTTTTTTTCTGAGCCAAAATGAATTGGAATTCGTGTTTTTATGTCTCGTTCAGCGCGCAGGAATACATTGTTTATGTCCAAGTTTAAATCTGACGGCGCCAGTTAGTTGTTTTTTTTGTTGCTAAATACCTCCCCCCCCCAAAAAAAAAATAATAATAATAAAGCTTATATAAAAAATGGGAAATTAATTTAATTATACTTCTGAAAGGCATTAGTTGTCAAATACGAGTAGAATGAAACTCCTTTTTTTAGACCCCACCAAAACATTTTCAGAGCAAAAATGGGTAGACATGAATTTTTTACAGCCCGTATGTAACTATTTTCTGTGTACGCTATCATTCACGAAATCCGGATATCTCAAATTATTTTGGAATAAATCGGGCTAAACCTGAAAATCGGCGGCGCGACTTTTTGGGACGCAAAATATTTCGTCCCTGTTCCAATATGTTTCACCTTTTTTGATTAAATTCAAGGGAACTGCTCGTGGGGGAGATATCACTGTAACCCCCCCCCCCCCTCCTACGATGATCCTGAGTTTCAATCAATTTTGGGGGGCCTTGGGGGCACAGCCCCCCATTAAATAATCATAATTGTTTATAGAATAATGTTTTAACGTTTTTATTTAACCAAACGCGCATGAATATTCATGCGCGGGTGAACGAAACATAAACGCCACTTAGTGTCGTTTTGGCTGAAAAAAATACACTTTTTCGAGGGCGCCGCCGATCTTCAGGTTTACCTAAATAAGAACCATCGAGAGCATTATACTCACAAAGAATCGTCTGGAAGAGGCAATTTGCCTGTAGCTCCAGGGTTTTGAAATCAAAATTATCCTTCTCTTAGGTGGACTGCCTGTCGTCATGGCTACGAGCTCCACCTACCCGCGATGCCCAGCCACGTAGGTAACCTCCTTAGTAAATAGTGTCAGCTTAGTTACTACTAATATCCACTTCTAAATAAAGTCTATCGGTGTACTAGCATGTATGTTGTGGATATTATGCACTAATACATATTACTAACTAGTGATTGATATGCAGTTACAATATCTCTCAAATTTAAAAAAGGAAAGTTATGAGGGCTCGAATAGCTAGAGCATTTATCGTAGGCTTGATTAAAGGACCCCGTCGATCACTATGAGGATTCTCACTCTCTCGCTCTACTCATTCACTCGTGAGACGCCTGTCAGATCGGAAGGAGACAAAATACACAAATACCTATTTTGTCTTTTTATTAAAATAACAAACTTACCCACCACCCAATACAATTAATTACCTAACAATGTAAATATATAAAAAAACGTACACCAAAAATATACACAAATAGGTGCTCCCACTTCAACCTCCCTCAATATGCGCAACACAAAATGTATACAGGTCAACAATATAGGCGCAACACCATAAATATAAATAATTATCAAACAACTGATTTGCGAAAGCACTAATGTTTTATCTCCACCTCTCTCTCTCTCTCCCCAACACTCGTGGCCAGCACAAAACCCCCAATTGAGCCGGCTCAGTTAGTTCACTGGCTATTAAAGGTTGCCCCGGGGCGTTTTTGCACGTTATGGGACAGTTCACTCGCTCTCCCTGAGCGTGGGGCGGGGAAGAAAGTGCACTCAAGCGTTCGGTCTATCTCTCTCAAGGGGGACCGAGGGGACCGTTGGCTGTGGCCCTTAATTGTGTCCCACACCGATGGCTTAGTGCGCGACTTCTTCCCTCTCCTCACTCACGGACAAGAGCAGTGAGACCAAAGGAGCTAAAAAAAGGGAAACATAATTACTCCCCTGTTGCTATTTTCAAGGTGTTACGTTTCCCCCCTCCTTCCCTCCCTCACTCTTACTCACTCACTCACTCACTCACTCATACCGTACCTGGCTTTACGTCCAGCTGAACTTCCTTCGTGCATTCGCTATTGACCGTTTACAATCACGTATCAATCTGTACTTATATACTTCGCCTGTGGGGGGGAGGAAGAAACGTCAGACCTCAGCAAAAGACGGGGTACCTACACTGATTCCAGGCAGCTCTGCCATCCCTCCTTCACCAAAACCTGAAACAAAAGGCGGGCATTAGATTGGGCACTGGTGAGCTGAGACAAACAAAAATGGACTTACCACAGCGCCACTGCAACGCCCTGCCGAATTCTAGGTCTGTTCAAAATCGCCGAGTTGGCGCAAAGCAAGCAAGAAACTCAATGCGTCTTAAGCGCACGCAAGTATAAACATTAAAATAAGGACACTTACGAATAGCGTTGTCAAATGCTACTTGTCCCCTTATTTCGTACTCTCCATATCAGACTCACACATGGGGATTCAGTAGTCACGGGAATCACAGTGGGCACGTGGAACAGGGATCACGAAATAGCAATTAATAGGATAGTTAAAATGCTACACATCGTGGTTCTGATTTCACGTTAATCCGTAATTCCCATGACCACCTAAAGCCAATTTGTTGTCTCCCACTATACTTCCCGCTGTCCTATCCTGAACTTTTCCTATTCCCCTTACTCTCACTCTTATCTTCTGTATCCATAGTGCCCAGAACCTACTGAGGCTTTGGATAATGAAAGTGCGGAGGGGTACAAAGGAGTACTGGGTCTTGCTCTTTTTCCCACTTTGGCCACTCTTACGAGGGCCAGGGAAGAGAGGGGGGTTCGGACGATCTGTTTTATGTCTCCGACTTTCCGTCTCCTTTCATGACTCCTTCGCAAGCTGGTTCATCGCCTGCTATTCATAATTTGCAGCTAACTTGATTATCATTAGGCTGTTCCTTTATTCACCATCTATGATCGTTGTCTTTTTAGTCGTGTGCACGCGACTTGATAAGTTACAATGTCGGTCGGTTGGTCAGATGGTAACCATTTTACTTCTCAATGTTTTTTTTTGGGGGGAAGGTGCAATAACATCGTATCTATTCGGCCAATTCTAACGAAATTTGAAAACTTTGCGTTGATTTACATTCTCTTTCGAATGATATAATTGCCAAGGTTCTCCCAAGTTAGTCCGGGAATTATTAAAAGAATTCTAAATATGGGTCGGATTGCCCCACTTCAAAGTTTTGAAGGTCGTAAGGTCATATGATCATTAGTCAGAATAATTGAGAGCACGCGACTTAGGTCCGTTGGCCTTGTTATTCCAAGAAACTGTCGACATAAAGAACCAAGAAATGATACCAAAAAGTCATAATCATTCCTACCCTGATTAAAATCAAGGTGGGTATGGGTATTATATTGAATAGAAGTGAAATCTTCAAAGGTGAGGTTGAATAAAAAAAAAAATGACTCCAACGTCACAAATTCATGACTTTCTTGCAAAAGAAACCACAAAAATTTAGAGGTCCGTTGAAGAAAAAAGTTCACACAGTTAATTTTAAAATTTGGTCTCCAACTACAATTTAAAACCCATTGTAGCCCAAAAACCTAAATTGGAAGACCAAAGGGTGGTACTCTAAATTAAACACACCTACAACTTAGACAACGCATGATTGGTAGTTGGTGGTTTCCCGATTCCCTCAAGGGGGTTATTTACCCTCATTATAATCAATCAGGCCCCGGAGGTGCATCCTGATCAGGTCCCCACCCTCCGGAGGAAGAGGTTCAAGCTGAGGAACAACAAGGGCGTCGCCGGGTTGTTCGATGGCCTTGATTGCCGTGCCCAGTCCCTGGTCGTCCTCCAATAAGGCCTCGACATCATCTTCTTCAGTCGGTGAGACGGCGAGGTTGATAGCCTTAACGGCGGCGGGTAGGCCCGGATCGTAGGCCAGCAGCCTCTCTTGCTCAGTAAGCTGGAAATCCCCCAAGTCAACCCAATCCTCATCCTCTAGGAGGAAGGTCCCTGATAGTAAGAGAATATTATCCGGAATTATGAGGGAGGGGGGGCCGAAATTGTCGACACCTAAATCGGCTCGGAGGAACCGAACCAATCACCCGTAACCGAGATCCCGACGGAGTTGGCAGTCCCCAACCTCGTCTGCGATGGGAAGGTGGCCCGTGGGGAAAGAAATTGATATACAAGGAGGAGTGGGCGGTGGAGAAGGGGAAGGAGTAGGGAGGTCCCAGCCAAAAAGAACCTCACTGATAAACCACACTTCGTCTTCCCATTCACTCCTTTCTTCGGCCTCTAGAGGCAGCCCGACGTCGTCGTCGTCCACCTCTTCCTCGTATGGGCGCCGCAGGTTCTCTTGTTGCGGAGGCACCATACTGGTAGGCAAGGGTGGCCCCGTTATAAATCATGGGGTCGATCCCAATGCCAATCCCCTGAGAACTCTGGAGGCGTGCGTCCTCCAGGGCGTAATGCCAGTTCACAAGACTAACGAGGTAATATAGTTGAAGTCGCGAGTTCAGGTGAATTTCCTCCTGTCGTAGCATGGAGTCCCGTAGACGATGTAGAATAAACAGCGACCTAAGTTCTTCTATATCGCGGGTACGTAGAGAGCTAGTCGGGAGGGTAACACGTGACTGTAGATGAGCCACCACTAATTCCCAGTCATGGGCAATTCTTCTGGACTCAATTTGTTGGGGTATCTCTAGGGCGGGTTGAAAACCGTGGCGTGGGTCATTAGATTCGTTGAGGGTTTCCGCGAGGAATCGTGTCACGAGGCTAGGCGGAGCTGTCTCGGAGCGCCCACTGCTATTCCTATTAGACAAATTGACTACTGAACGTCGGGCAAACTCGATCTCTCGCCGCCTAATAGATAGAGCGTTGGATTTCTAACGTCAAGGCAGGGTTTTAATCTCAGCGAGCGTGGGCACGAAACACTCGTGAGCTGACCGCGCATTGGGAGATAAGCTGATACTCACGCGATGGTAAGTAGCCCTACACACAGCCAATCACAACACCGCTATCATTTTCTTTCCCGTCTTCGCAGCACAAAATACACACTCTCCTCTGTTCCGTGATCCTACCGATCGGGTACTATTATCTCATATGACGAAGAACGGGTGCTCCCCCGCCCCACTCTCATACTCTGAGTCAGGGTTACACCATCGCTGGTTAGTTGTGGTTGTTTACCACACACAAAACTTGTGTTTGTTCTTTCTTTGGATGCGGCATGGATAAATGAGCCCTTAAATTGCGAGCGGGTATGACGATATGGTATAACAAGGTCAACAGACCCAAGTCGCGTGCTCTCGATTATTCCGACGGTTATTTTGAGGATTATGCCCACCCTCGAATTTTGTGGCCGCTTTGTTATAAATATCTGTATTTTTTAAATCTACGCATGTGCTATATATATATATATATATATATATATATATATATATATATATATATATATATATATATATATATATGAATGCAATGTCCGGCAGGAAAAAATGAAAAGGTGTTTCCAAGTACTTTCCAACTTCATTAAGTTCCTTATCAAGGATAACTATAAGAAATAGTATTACATTAGATATATATATATATATATATATATATATATATATATATATATATATATATATATATATATATATATATATATATATATATATATATATATACGAAAGAAAAGTATGAAAGACCGCATCAAAAACAAGAAATCACTAATGAGGAAGAGGGAAGGAAGACGTGAAAAAACACATTAAAAATTACAAGAAGCAGGTAGTAAGGTCAAACTAAGTCGAAGGAAAGGGTAACAGATTAAAAGAAATGCAGATAGCCTAACGAGGAGATTATAAGACACGATGAGCAAAAGGGGGGGGGAAATACAAAGTACAAAACAGAGCAGTGAAAATTAAAAAATAAAAAAATAATAATAAAAAATTAAAATAAAATAGGGGCCACATAACTAAAGAATGTATATAAAAAAAACTAGGAACGAAAGACAAAACTAATTTCTTTGAGTATTAATCTTTTAATTATAGCATCTATTTTATATAAACCAGGATAAAGGTTAAAATAATCACATTGGCTTATAAAAGCACATTCAATGATGTTCCTTTTTATAGGGTCATTGGAACGATAAATAAATTTGGCCGAGCTCCAGTTAATTAAATGGTTCTTATCTGACATATGGACAAAGAAAGCACTGTTATCTTCCCCTCTTCGGACATTATATTTATGTTGATTTATGCGAACAGAAAGTTGTTTACCTGTTTGTCCGTAATATTTACTTAGACAACCAGAACACTCAACTGAATAAACTCCCCCTCCTCCCAAACTATTACAATTATTACGTACTAATAAATTCTTAATGGTTGTCTCATATTTAAAAGCAACAGAAATGTTAAAGTTATTCAAAAGACGGGAAAGATCACTAAAACAAAGAGAAAAAGGTAGAACTAAATTGTTATTACTATTAAAAGGGAGAGTAGGGATAGTTTGATAAAAAGTCTTTTTAGCAGAAGAAAGACAGTTTTGAAGAAACGGGTAAGGGTAACCAAGTTTATGGCCAATTTCAAAGATATTGGAAAATTCCAAATCCATATATTTCGGGCTCACAACACGTAATGCCCGTAGAAACATACGTGTTGTGAGCCCGGAATATATGGATTTGGAATTTGGAAGATATCACATTGGCGTGATGTATATCAGTGAAAGATAATGGTAAACCATAATATTTGAATCGGGGTTTTATTTATAACTATCGGACTAGTTTCGGCAAGATGCCATTTTCAACTAATAATGAAGAAACTAGGCAAGGAACAGAGTATATATAAGGTAAGACACATCCTAAACGAAATGAAGCAGCAGGAAACAATCTGGAGAAAAACTCGAGTGAATCTAGCGCGAATGACAAGCTAAACAAAATGAAATGGAACCGGAAACAATCTGGAGAGTTGCGAATCTCTGAGACCCATTGCATCTGGGGGTTTATAAATACGACTGGCGACTTTATTCGATATATATTTGTTAAATTTGTATTGCCCTTCAGATAAATTGAAATTATCAACTTTGTTGATGATGATGGATTCCGCAATTCTTCTCTCAATATAATTGTTTGATTTATGAATGATTTTTGCATGGTTAAAATTAATTCTATGGTCGTGCGTTTGCATGTGCTTAAGGAGACTTGAAGAGTTCGTACACCTTCTGATATCAGCTAAATTTTCTTTCATTCTCTTATAAGAGTGGCCCGACTCTCCGAGGTATGTTAATTTGCAATTATAGCATGGTATGCTGTATACTCAAGCATTGAGATTGATTGGACACAGTCTAGGTTAGCCCGGGAATAGCATTATTTTGGCAATAACATCATAACTATTCGGCCGATTCTATCGATATTTGAAACCCTTATGTTGTTTTACATTTTCTTTTGAATTATATAATTACCAAAGTTCTTCCAAGGTTAGCTGTGGATTTATTTGACAATAACATCATAACTATTCGGCCGATTCTATCGAAATTTGAAATCCTTATGTTGTTTTACATTTTTTTTTATTATATGATTGCTAAAGTTCTCCCAAGGTTAGCTGGGGATTTATTTGGCAATAACATCATAACTATTCGGCCGATTCTAACGAAATTTGAAACCCTTATGTTATTTTACATTCTCTTTCGCCAAGGTCCTCCAAGATTAGTCCGGAAATTATTGAAAGTTTTGTAGGTCGTAAGGTCATAAATCAGAATAAGTGAGAGCACGCGACCCTTTCGTCAGCTGTCCTTGTTTTCTAATGGACGGCTTAATCCGGAAATAAAATGTTTGTGAACGATGCGAGAGTAATGCTGAATTAGATTTATCGTGAAATATATTGATATATCAGTTAAATTTGAAGATTCGAAGACCAAAAAAAAAGAAAAAAGAAAATGTAACTTGTCGGAATGAAGTTTTAAAAGCACTTAAAACTAAACGTGCATCATTTAGTTTTTGACAAGCTATGAAGGCGATGCTTTTTAAGCAGTTCGGACACATTCATGTAGATGCAGTATAAGGGGTGTGTTTTGACTCGGATGACCTCTGATAGGCTTTTGTGGCTTTTGTCATTTGTTGAATTATGTTATGTTAATGTTTTGTTTCTAAATACTTTCAATCTATTTTATAGGCCTATCCGAATTGTCTGTTGTTATTTATTCGGCGTGCAAAACATTCCTTTTCGAGTCATTAGCATTTTAAAGTAGTATTTAACAATACATAAAGTTATTTTTGCCGCTGCTATAAGGTTATAAGCCGCGTGGGGGCGGGAGAGTCATTTCACCGATTCAAGAAATACATATTACCAATAATGATATCAATTTAACTGCACTATAGAAGGTTAGGGGCAGTAGGTTATTTAAGAAAGCATCACACTTATGCCTTGCCCCCCCAAAAAACCGTTAGAGTTGTTTATCTGTATAATTACCTCAGTTATTGCTAATAATTATAAGACCAGGCAGTGGTTTCGCCCCTCTCCCCTACCGGGGGAGCTTGTGCTTCGCTACTCTCCCCTGCGGTGGAGCTTGCGCTTCGCTTCTAAGATTGAAATTTAAAATCTAAAAAAATGCAGCCATGTCTAAATTTTTATAAATTTTCTGAACTTCGCCAATTATAATAATTTTAAAAAGGAACTAAATTTCCCGCCTTTCAAAATATCACGTTGCTAAAATATAGTTATAGAAGATATATAAAAATAAATTTTCTGAACTTCTCCATTTGTAATTCTTTTTGTTTTTTAAAAAATCACAAAATTTCGATACTTATATTTATTTATGAACTTCACCATTTTTTTGATATTATAAAAGAATTATTAGAAATAACTTTGATAAAAACATAAGTCATAACCAAACTAAGATGAAATTATTATTCAAATACTCAAAAAATCCCCTTCTTAAATTATAGTTAGTGATGATGATGATGATGATGATGATGATGATGATTATAGGGTGTTAGAACCGGCAAAGACCGTGTGGTCCACTTCTGGGCAGCTCTCCTTCAAACCACGCTGATGCATTTAAAATGTGCAACTAAGCGGTTCTTAAAGATGTTTATGGTTGTTGATTCAACACCGATCTTCGGCAACTCGTTCCACGAGAAAACCACCTCGTTTGAGAAAATATTCTTTGCTATATTTGTTAAAAATCTTCGTTTCTTAAGTTTGTATCCGTTGTTTCGGGTTCTTGAAGAAGCGTCCAACTCGAAAAGGGTTACAATTTTTACTTTATCAAAATTGTTTAGGATCTTAAAGACTTGTATGAGTTCTCCTTTTAACCTTCTCGTCTCAAGTGATTGCAGGTTGATTGCTTTAAGTCTGTCTTCGTAGGACTTTTGATGTAGTCTGGCTATCATTTTCGTAGCACGATGTTGCACTCTCTCCAACATGTCTATATCTTTCCGCAAGTATGGATTATAAAACTGAACTGCGTACTCCAAATGAGGTCAAACCAAAGATTTGTACAGGGAAATTACTATATTTTCTGATTTGTAGGCAAAATTTCTCTATATGAAACCGAACACTCTGTTTGCTTTCTTGCATGACTCCGCGCACTGTCTTCCAACTTTCAAATCGTTTAAACTATAACACCAAGATCTTTTTCTTCTGATACATTTTTCAGTGGCAGGCCTTTTATTGTATAGTTAAATTCTTCGTTTCATGCTCCAATGTGTAGTACCTTGCATTTTCTAATGTTGAGTTTCATCTGCCAATTATCTGACCATTCCACAATGCTATTTAAGTCTCTCTGAATTTTATGTTGATCGGCAAGTGTTGTTGATTTACCACCCAGCTTTGTATCGTCAGCAAATTTTGAGAATAGGCTCGCTATGCCTTCATCTAAGTCGTTTAGATATATTAGAAAAAGCAATGGTCCCAGCACGGACCCCTAGAGCACTCCGCTTGTTACGTCTCGCCAACTTGATAGGTGACCATTTATGACTGTACGTTGTTTCCTTCCGTTGAGCCAGTCTTCGATCCACTTTAATACGTTTCCACCGATTCCATGAGCGGCAATCTTCTTAAGTAGACGCTTGTGGAGGACCGTATCGAAAGCTTTTTGAAAACCTAAGTACATTACATCTGCTGCTCTATTCGTGTGATACTATTCGATGATGGGTGAAAATATTCTATCAGATTTGTTAAACATGATTTGTTTTTTTGTAAAATCGTGCTGTGATTCGCGGATGATGCCAAATTTGTCTAAATGTTCGACTATTTTCTCTTTTATAATAGATTCGAGCAATTTTGCGATTAAAGATGTCAGGCTTATTGGCATGTAGTTGTTTGAGCTTTGTCTGTCACCCCTTTTTAAAGATCGGAGTAATGTTTGCACTGTTAAACCCTTCTGGAACGACACCTTCGAGTGATTTGTTGAATATTGTGGTGAGTGGCTTGGTTATCGTTTCTTTCAACACTTTCAGCTGGCGAGGATGGATCAAGTCAGGACCTGGCGATTTGCTTGGCTTTAAATTTTCGATATGTTTGATTACGTCTCCTTCTGTTACTTGAATACTAGTCATAAATGATTCTTCTTTGATAACTATTGCTGCATCAATGTCTGGAATGGTTTTGATGTTTTCCGTTGTTAAACCTGACGCATAAAAATCGTTTAAAATCTCGGCAATGGCACCTGAGTCATATATTAAGTCTCCATTTTGTTTTTTAAGTGGGCCAATTGAGTCCTTTGCCGTGTTTATGTTGTTTACATACTGGTAGAACATCTTTGAATTTTCTTTTCCATTTCTAGCTAGCTCGATTTCGTGATTCTTCTCTAATTTCCTAATTAGCTTTTTGACACCGCGTCTTAGTTCTATGTATTCGTCTGGACGTTTTCCGCAAGTATCTCTACAACGTTTATATTCCTGATTTCTCCTTTGGATTAGATCCTTGATCCCGTTGTTCCACCCCTTTGGTTTTACCGTAGATTTTTACTTAGGATGTCTTGGGACGTATATTTGGTCAGCGTTTCTGAATTTTGTTATGAAATCATTCCACATTGTTGTGAGGGTGTTGTTATTATTAGTCCTATAACTAAGGGGGTTCTTCAACACGCTCAGTCTTTAAAATTTGCTTTGTTAAAGTTAGGTACCAACATACGATTTGTGTCTGTGTTTGAACCTGTAGCCATTTTAAATCTGAGAGAATTGTGATCGCTGTCCCCGAGCGGTTCGCCGACTTTCACATTTTTCACAAAGTTTTCTTTTGTCGTTAAAATAATGCCCAGGATATTGTTTCCTCGTTTAGGTCGATCAACACATTGTATGATGAAGTTATCACCTAGGAAGTGAAGTAGTTGTGATCCAACTCTGTCAGCAGTAGCATCCGCAAAGTTAACATTTGGAAAGTTAAGGCCACCGATTATTATTGTAGCTGTGGATCCAATAAGTCCATAGAGCGAGCGGAACATAAGCTGATCGGACATTTCCGTCTGGGATGGAGCTCTATAGACAACGACAGTATTGAATACTGTCTCCAGCTAATGGTTTCGCGCATTCAATATCCGCATCGCTATGATTCTCCACAGCAACCTCGATGGGATTTAAATTTTATTTGCAGTACAACATCACGCCACCCCCTCTTCTACAGACCCTCTCCTTAAAAAAAGAGATTGTAACCTGAGATTTTAAATTCACCGACAAAGTCTCTATTAAAAATATCCGTCCAACTCTCGGAAATTACCATTAGATCGATGTTTTCATTTTTTTTTTAATTTACATAAGGCCCCTCCCCTAGCTGGGGGTAGCAGGATCAGACAGCAAGACAAACGCTCACTAACATACACCTTGGCATCTAGGTCCAGAAACTTAGCCTGCCAGACTACAGCAACAGAAAGAGGGCTACCCACCGCTGGTGTCGTAATTTGTCAGAGGTACACCCGATGCAATGCAAATTTCTGTGCACCTCGTCATATGGCTGTCTAAACTCCTCGAAGCAGCTAGACTCATAAATGGGTCTATCTGATCCGAGGTACTAACCTCAAGGCTGCGTCATTTAACAATTGTTCACAAACATTCTCCATTCATCCCTGTCTTGGCATACGAGTTTAGCACGATCCATACTGATTCCTCTCTTCTGTACAGCATCCTTCACCCCATTTAGCCAGCCCATAGGAGGTCTACGCCATCCTTGCACACCGCTCACACTTGATTCATACAGTCGTTTCACCAACCTTTCATTGTTCATTCTTTCTACATGACCATACCAGCTCAACACTCTTTTATCGACTCTCTTATCTAATTTCACATTTAATCCCATTCTCACTCGAATGTCTTCATTTCTAATTCGATCCCATCTAGTTACACCACACATACCTCTCAGACACTTGATCTCCATCACATTCAATTTCTGACGATCACTTCCCTTCAGTCCCCAACACTCACTACCATACAAAACAGTCGGAACAACTATACTCTCATACAGAACTTTCTTTATCCCAACTCCTAAACTCCTCTCTCTCAAAACACTTTTCATAGCACCAACTGTTAAGAAACCAGCCTTCACTCTACTTTGAACATCCTCACTCACACCTCCATTCTTATATATCACACAACCAAGAAATTAAAAGGAGTCTACCTCCTTCATCACTTCACCGTTCAGCATAATTTCCATTGCTGCCGTTTCATCTCGACTACACAACATAACCTTACTCTTTCCAACATTTACCTTTAATTTACGTCTTTTGCATACTATGCCAAACTACGTAACAAGTCTCTGTAACTTTTCCTGTGAGTCAGCAACCAATGCAGTATCGTCTACAAACAACAATTGGTTTACTTCCCACTCCCGTCCACCAAGATCTTTCATAGCAAAACCTCTATCCAATGGTCTCATTTTCACCTCTCTCACTACTCCATCCATATACAGATTAAAAAGCAATGGCGACATCACACAACCTTGTCTCAGACCCACTGTCACTTCAAAACTCTGACTCAACTACAGACCCACTCTTACACAAGCCCTGCCACCACTGTAAAAACTCTGAATTACTCTCAGTAAACTTCTACCAGCACCATATATTCTTAGTACATTCCACAAAGCCTCTCTGTCTATTCTGTCGTATGCCTTTTCCAAATCCATGAAAGCAAAGAATACCTTATCACGTTTTATGGTTGTTTTTTCACATATCTGTCTCACTGCAAACACCTAGTCACTGCACCCTCTTCCTGTTCTAAAACCACACTGTTCTTCTCCAATTGACTCATTTGTAAAATTTCTCACTCTCTCAATCAAAATCTTTCCATACACTTTAACAACCACCGATAACAAACTAATCCCCCTATAGGAAGCACAATCGCGCATATCACCCTTTCCTTTATGCAAAGGCACAACCGCTGCACACTTCCAAGCCTCTGGCACATGTCCTGCTGTAAAACACACAGTCAACAGCCTTACCAACCATTCAATAATGACTTTTCCACCATACATTAAACATTCACCCTGTATTTCATCCATAACCGCAGCCTTTCCTGCTTTCAAACTCTTTACCGCATTTTCAACTTCACTGGCATTAATGTTTTCATCCATTACATTCATACCACCTATCTGCATCCCTTCGGCTGCCACAGACATAATCTCGGCACTTGTGTTATCCGTTACATTCAGCAAGCATTCAAAATACTCCTTCTATCTTTTCCGTACAACCTCATATTCAGCCAGTACCTCTCCATTTGCATCTTCCACACACGTTTCCATACCTGATTCAGCTCTCTTTACTTGCTTTTTTTCCTTCCAGAACATATTTTTATTTCTTTCAAAACCTCTCGCTAATCTTTCACTCCACCTTTCTTTCGCCCTACTACTTTCACTCACTCCAGACTTTCTGCCCCTCCCACTTCCAAAGCTAACTTCGCCTACTTCCTTTAGCTTTGTCTCACTCAATGCCAAGACATCGAGAGACCTACTTCTAAATAGGTCTCCGATCTCCTCCCTCTTTTCCACACTTGAACTACACCACGCACATTCAAGGCCCCAATATTTAAGGTTCGGATAAGCTTTCGCCTATCCTCCCCCTTATCACTGTCTGATTCCTTCGTGGGAAAGAAAGATACAAAGAGATGGGGTTCCCAACCCTCCGCCCTCGGACTTTCTTTCTGGGTTTACTCCCATAGCCTTTGCTTAGATAGACATCAGGTCTGGCATACTTTTTCCCTACACCAGAGGGAAGATTTGTAATCTGGGTTTACTCCCATAGCCTTTACCTCAAAAGGTTAACCTACAAGGCAACAGGGGTTGTATTCTAGGTTTACTCCCATAACCTTTGCCTAGATAGGCAGCAGGTCTGGCATACTTTTTCCCTACACCAGAGGGAAGATTTGTAATCTGGGTTTACTCCCATAGCCTTTACCTCAAAAGGTTACCCTACAAGGCAACAGGGGTTGTATTCTAGGTTTACTCCCATAACCTTTGCCTAGATAGGCAGCAGGTCTGGCATACTTTTTCCCTACACCAGAGGGAAGATTTGTAATCTGGGTTTACTCCCATAGCCTTTACCTCAAAAGGTTACCCTACAAGGCAACAGGGGTTGTATTCTAGGTTTACTCCCATAACCTTTGCCTAGATAGGCAGCAGGTCTGGCATACTTTTTCCCTACACCAGAGGGAAGATTTGTAATCTGGGTTTACTCCCATAGCCTTTACCTCAAAAAGTAACCTACAAGGCAACAGGGGTTTTATTCTGGGTTTACTCCCATAATCTTTGCCTCAACAGGCAAACCTACAAGGCAGCAGGCCCCTATTAGTCGCCCTTTACGACACGCAGTTGCTACGTTGGTGTAATTCTATTCCAAACATCATTTTCTACAAGAAGCTTTGTTGGCTGGGTTGGTCTTTAATCTTCGTTTTTCTCATTTTATTAATCATATATTTATCCCCTTTGTATTTATTTATTAATATTATTCTTCATATTGATTTTCACTATGCAGGTTGTCTTCCTCGAATCCATTTTCTTCTCCTTGACTTCCGTATTCTTGTTGGCTGGGTTGGTCGTTAATCTCCGTTTTTCTCATTTTATCTTGAGTTGATGATTTCTTTGTTCTTCTTGATTCTTGTTGAGTTAGCTTGACTTCCGTATACTTCTTTCTTGATGCATCTTCATTTCCTTCCAATTATTCTTGAGTTGACCCCCCATAGCTTAAATTCGTCGATTTTATTTCAAATACTACGAGCGTTGGCATAATAAACGTTTAAGGAGGGTGGCGTTTTATTCGGGCGCCGAACACTGCATTCCGCTACATGATTAATAAATTAGATGATTAAACTTCACTGGCATTTGTTTTAGTCTCCTCTCGTAATTCCTTTACAATAACCCTAATTTACTATATAGATAAACAAATTTGAGCAAAACTAGAAAATATAATAGTCCTTCATTAAATTTGACAATTCATAGAAAATAACTTTCTGAGGATATCTAAAGAAAAGTGAATAGTCAACTTTAAATGTGTTAGGGTATAGGGTTTGAGCAAGTTATGGTACTCTCTCTCTAGTTTTGCAGGCTGGGTTAAGTGATCATCAGCTTCCTTAAAGGATGAAAGAAAAAAATATATATATATATATATATTATATTTGGATTCTTTATTCCTATGTATTTATAGCCGGAATAATCTTTGAATATGGTGAACAAGGAATATAACTTTTCTTCTAAAAACAACAATAATTTTCTGATTCTTCTGACTGATTTTTGGATTTAGACTTGGATATAAAAAGTAGTGAAAATAAAAATACATACACACATATATGATTGCAACTGCAATCATGTATGCATATATGTATATAATAGTGGGAGATAGATAGGTAAGGAGAGATTTCCCCGATTAAAAGGATAGAAGGGGTAGAAAATCACTGGTGATAGGAAATCGCAGGCATTTGTCAGAGGTTGGTGTTCTTCTCTTTGTTATTTGATCTAATATTCTTGTTGTTATTCGTACTGTTTTCTTTTTCTTTTTGTTTCGTTCTTGTTTGGGTTGCTATTGATTAACATGTTTGGTAGTTTGTTTTTTGTTTTTTTATGTTATTGGTTGTGTGTTCATTATGTTTTTTGTAATTTGTAGTGGTTTTTGTAGCGTTCAAGCCGTTGTATGTTGATGTTAAAGTTCTGTGGTTCTCTCGTTGTTCATTTAAGTGTTTTCAGTGTTCTTCTTCTTTTTCAAACTTGTGTAATCCATTATTTGGTATGTTTAGTTTTATGTGAAGATTGGGTCTTCTCGTCTTTCTGTCTGTGCTTTGCTACTGACAAAGTCCAGTCTTCTTCTGTTTAAGTCATATAACGGAATGTCGATGTGTCTCTGTCTGATTTCGTCCGTCATGAGTCTTGGGATTTTCTCCCATATTTTTCGGGCTCTTCCTTGCAGCTCCATGTTGATTGGAGTCAACTATATGCCTTGGTGAAGGTCACTCTGCCTCTTTCTTTCTCTCCTCTTGGTGCCTGTTATTAGCAGTAAACCTTTGTTTTGAACTCTTTGGAGGAGTCGTACTTTGTTTTGGGAACTAGTATTGATAGGTATTGGTGGATACAGGAGCTTCGATCTTATGAGCGCGTTGTAGATTTTCTTTTTGTTAGCCGTGTTCAAGTTTCGGAACCTGAACAGCTTTGAAAGCTCTACCCGCGCTCGCGCTGCTGCCTGAGCAACGTGACTACCGTATCCCTTACTACCTATCTTTAGTCTAAGTACTGTCCCGTCGTTACTGTAAAGAATCCGGACGTTATCGGTCTCGATATGGGCCCGTTTCTTACGGAAGAATGAAATCACCTTAAACTTTTGGGTATTAGTGGCGATCTTCCATCTTCTTTCGAACCTGTTGATGTGGTCAATTTCTCTGGTGGTAATCTGTGCCATGAGATCGGAATTTTTGAAGGGGGCAGTCATAATCTGAGAGATGTCGTCAGTGAACTGAACATACAAGGTGTCCTCCCTGACCGGATCGGGTAGTTCGAGGGTATATATATATATATATATATATATATATATATATATATATATATATATATATATATATATATATATATATATATATATATATATATATATATATATATATATATATATATATATGTAAAGGAGGGGGCTTAGGCACTTCCCTTGCGGTACACCTGCAGTTAGTTCGAAGTATGGTCCAGTATGGTCGTATATTTGTAAATATGCTTTTCTGTCTGTCACGTAGTCGCAAAGAATTTTTTTCCAATCTTGGGTTTAGTCCGAGTCTTAGTATTTTGAACTGAAGCCCAGTCCTCCATACTTTGTCAAACGCCTTCTTCACATCTCTGAGCACCAGGTCAGCGTACCTCTTTTGGCTAGCAATCTTTGCCAGTTTTTCGGTGATGACTGCTAGCGCCGTATCAGTTCCTCTCCCTCTTCTAAATCCATGCTGGTGTTGGTTATGGAGGTTGTTTTCCTCCATAAAATTTTGGATTCGACTACCAAGGATCTTTTCGAAGACCTTGCCAGCCACTTTGAGGAGGGAGATGGGTCTGAAAGTTGCTGGTCTGTTGGGCGGTTTCCCGTCTTTGGGAATGAAGATCATTTTGGCGATCTTCCATTCGTCCGGGAAATAGTCGACGTTCAGGCACGCATTCATTACATTGGCCAGCTACTTTAAGATGTTATGGGGGGCGTTCACCCAGTTGAGTTTGGTCAACCCTGTTTTACCTGGTGCTCTCTGTTTGAAGGATCTTAGCGTCGTCAGTAATTCTTCTGTCGTTACTCTTCTTCCGTAGCCTGTCATCTCTCTGTCAGCAGTCGCGTTCTTAAAGGGGTATGTCCTGTCTAGTACAGGTCTTAATTGGTCATGAATTTGTTCTTCGAAGTCTAGGTCAAAGAGTTCGTTTTCTTCTAGGGTGATGGAAAATACATCTTTACAGTAGCTTCTGAACTCTTCTTGCGTTCCTGCCGCGTCCATTTTTGTCCCGTCGTCATTACTGAGGAGAATGGTTTTGTCAGGCGGCTTACCCTTCAATCTGGATAGTGTGTTCCAGAATGTTCTGGGATCCGTTTCTTCGTCAAGTTTGTCGACAAGGTCATTCCAAAGTGCTTGTTGTTGCTCTGTTATGAGAGTCTTTATTTCTGCCTTTAGTGTTCGTAATCGTCTGTTTTTAATTCTGTCAGTGCTAGTCAGTCTAATATCTTCGAAAAGTCTTTTATATTCGTCTATTAGGTTATATAGTTCTTGAGTCCACCTTGGTGAACGTTTTGAATGAGGTTTGGGGTACCGTTGCGCGGTCCGCCTCCACCATTGCCCCCGTCAACCTTGCCAGTTCCTGGTCGATCTCCTCCAGGGTGGCTTCTTCGAGGTGCTGAGCTCTGAACTCACCGAGAAGGGTACGGTACTCTTCATAGTTCGTTCGGGAGTAGTATTTTTGCTCCCTAACGAGTATTTGGATGGGGCTCGATGAGATTTTGATTAATGTAGCGACGTGGTCGCTGGGGATTAGAGGTCCGGGCTGGATATGGTAGTTGTATGGAAATTGAAGGCTGGTTAGGGTGATATCTGGTTTGGTAGCGTAGGTGTCGGTGATAAAGGTGGAGAAGTCGGACGGAAGACATTTTTAACCGGCTCCTAGGCGACTTAATGTTGACCTAACCTCCCCCCCCCCTCTTCTTCGACGGAGTTGCGAAGCCAAAATTAACTGAATTGCCATTCATCTAGTATCGCTCCAACTATGTCGGTCCACTTTGATAGGCATAATTGGGGAGGTAAAGGAAAGCAGGTTTGAAGATTAGCCCACTGTGGAACTCTAAAGAAGAGACCGCCTGGTTACGAGGCGATGCTGAAAACTTTGGGGAAGAGTTCGCTCTAATCTCTAAGGGTAGTTTCCGGCCAAAACCACAGGGGGACATGCAACCGTATATGTGTAAGTTGGAAACAGCATTGATATTCAAACCCCAGATGGGGCGGCACAACCCGGATAGTGGTAGTTGATTCTATCACCACCCATTATTGAGTCCGCCACACTTCACCCATCTGAGGGGCCTCCCTGGGTTCACCCACCATCATTCATCCCCTCATTTGGCAGTTCACGTTCACGAAAGCTTAGTGACGAAGTAGAGGGAGTCGTCAAGAAATCTGAAAGGAAACAGCAGCATAAGAAGAAAAGGAGCGAGAAATTGACTTAAATCAAGTCACCGATAATAAGAGTTTTGGGAGGCAAAGCAAACCCAGGGCTGAGGTGCCACTCTCTTAAAGAGATGGCCCAAGACCACACTACAAGAATACCTCTGCGGGTTGTCGACGGGCAGCCCAAGCATAGCAGAGAGAGTATATTCGATGCTGTGTATGGCAAGTTGGGCATTGCCATGGTGAGGCTACTAGACATAGCCTTAGGTCACATCGCAATCTGCGAGAAGGAGAAGGACATAGAAGACATCACTAAGGAGAAGGCAGTTGGGGTCCTTCGAGGCATTGGGCTGCAGCCAGCAGTACCACCACAGATCCTAGCCCACATGAGCGTGGTATGCTGACGAATCGATCCGTGGATTGGTCAACACTCCGCGGATGCAATCAGAGAAGAAATCCAGCTTGGGCAAACCTGGGCCAAGGTAGCCGAGGTGATAAAATTTAAAAACAGAAGGGATGGCAGCGATTACACCCATGTCTTTAAGGTGGTCTTCGCAGAAACAACCATGGCCCAAAAGGCAAATGAACAAGGCCTTCTGGTGTTCAATGCCAAAATTAGCGGGGAACAGATTGAAAAGGGAGGATACGCTCCAGTCCAATTCTGTTTCAGATGCTACAAAATAGAAACACACGCCACTAAAGACTGCAAAGAGCCTCAAGAAACGTGCTATAAATGCAGCGAGAAAGGGCACAATTGGAGGACATGCAACAGTAACACCAAAAATTGCGTAAACTGCGGCCAGGGACACAGAACTATGGCCATGTCATGTCCCGCTAAAAAAAAAATCATGAGGAACAAGCAAGAAGCAAAGAAAAATGAAGAAACGCGTAGAGCGAACACATCCTACGCCCAAACAGCAAAGGCAGCCCTCTCGGAAGTAGATAATAAGAAGACCTACCTTAAACTGCAAAACGAGAATTCGATGAAGATTATGACGTGCATCCTTCACGCGCACGTCATAAACCTAACTCACCCGGGCACGTTCGCAACTGAGCTAAATCAGATGTTAGCCAAAAATGGGATGGAACAAATGTGGTTCCCGAACAACCCCCCCTCCGGGGATGTACTGCAACTGCAGATGGTTCCAAACCAACAAACAAACGGGCAAGACAACATCAATAAAGTGATCAATAAAAAAGAAAAGAAACGAGTAGTCGAGGCAAAAACTCCTGCACCTAAACAGAGCCAACTAACCACAACTGAGAAAGATAACACCAACAACAACAGTTCCTCGTAATCCTCAGATTCCTCGGACATCGAAGAACAAAAAACCCAGAAAGCCAAGGGAAAGAAAAAGAAAAAGAAAAGATTGCGGGCGGATAACATCAACCTGAAAATCTACGCCTGCGATCAATTTTCCTTTACCGAGGAAATGGAAGCCAGGGATATCTTCCATGGAATAAAATCAAAAATTTACAAATGAGAATACGACTACGAAGTCGGACATGAATCAGTGGAAGAAGCTCTGCTCATACAGAATGTAACCCTACATCACAGTACCTGCGAGCAGATCTCGAACTCTGAGTTCAGAAAAAGAGAAGCGGGAGGAAGAAGAACTTCACCCCAAAACACTAGATAAACAAAATGGAGATAGTAAGCAACAGAATGAGGATTCTGACACTCAACGTAAATGGATGGGAGGGAAAGGCTATGGTATATGGAAACATATTCCGAGTGCTTGACCCCGAGATCATTCTCATAACGGAGCACGGTATCGACACTACAGCTGGTCGAATTAAAATACCGGGCTGCAGAGTAGTCATGAAAAATCATTCCCAGGAACTTGAATCCTTTGTGGCGATCGAGCTACACACTGGTAGGAAACTTCGTGATAGCTGCAGCCTATCAGCCCTCTCGTCGAGCTTATCTCCCGTTAAATAACTACTACACACTGTTTGGGCACCGCAAGATGGCAATCTTAGGGGAAGACCTCAATGCCAGATGCCGTGCGGCGGGCTATGGTAATACCAACGATAGAGGCCTAAACTTGGAACTGATTATGGGAAGAAAAAACATCCAGAGAATAGGGCCGGATTTTCCGACCTATATCACTTCCAGATCAGCAACTAAACCTGACATAATATTAACAAGTGAAGGCTTTCCATTCAACTACCATAGTGAGCCAGGCC
Source organism: Ceratothoa steindachneri (assembly GCA_963969495.1). Classification (NCBI taxonomy): domain Eukaryota; kingdom Metazoa; phylum Arthropoda; class Malacostraca; order Isopoda; family Cymothoidae; genus Ceratothoa; species Ceratothoa steindachneri. Next base: position 59,955,248 of record OZ018327.1, read on the forward strand.
CAACAGTCCCAAATGATCACATAGCGATACTTACCACAGTATCTCTCGCACCGATCCAGCTCCCAGTCCCTCTTCGGAAAAACTACGCCCTGGCCAACTGAGATCGTTACAAGAGACGACTCAGTCAATATGCGCCAGCTGGCCTAAGCGTGGCGTCATTAGAGGAGATAGACGGTAACCTGGAGTGGATAACAACGTCTATACTAGAAGCAGACCGCGAGAGCATACCCCAAACCGGGTATAAAACACCTCCTCAGCTCAGATGGACAGAGGAGATGAGAGATATCGCTCGCGTTCACAGGAAAGTGTACGAAGAAATTAGACGGAAAAGTCTCAACCGGGAAAGAAAAGCTTGCTCCTTCGATGCCTAAGCACAGAGCTTAGAGAGGCTATCAACCTCCAACAGGAGGAAATTTGGAACAACCTGATAGCCAAAGTCGATAGCGAACTTAACCCGGCTAAGTTCTGGCGTCAAGTCAAGAACTTAAAGGGACTAACAGCAAGACCAAAGGCTCGAATAAAAGAAAACGGAGAGTATATAGAGGACCCGGCGGTTCTGGAAGACAGGTTCAGAAACTTCTGGAAAAACGTTTTCAGGATCACCCCTAAAGAAAACGACGAGTTCGACCAGGAATTCGAAGGCCAACTGATCGAAGAAATGAATCAGGTTATGCACCGCACGCACCCACCCACAACATCGAGTCAACGGAGGAAGGGAGATAGCAGACCACGGCCGTCCCATAACACCAGAGGAGGTCATGGCCACTGTAAGAGCCTTCCAACAAAAGGCACCAGGCTGGACGGGCATCATCAGAAGCAACTTGGTTAATGCCCCACAGCAGATCATTCAGGGAATTGCAAACATCTATATCGCTTTCCTGAATACGGGTTACTTCCCGGAAGGTTTTAAGATTGCTAAAGTAATATTCATACCCAAGGGAGGTAAACTTCCTGATCAATTGGTAAATTACAGGCCAATCGCTTGGCTCGAAATCGTTGCGAAAGTCTACGAGAAGCTCCTAGCTGACAGGCTTCAAGAACAACTACCCGAGCTAGGAGCTCACAACCCTCAGCAACACGGTTTTCGCAAGGGATGAGGAATGGTAACAGCCCTCGCCCTCCTAGTGGAAAAACTCGCTTGCAGTAAAGCTGAGAGAAGTTACGTAGAAGTGGTGCTGCGGGATGTTTAGAAGGCCTTCGATAAGGTATGGCTGAGAGGGCTACAATTCAAGATCCTCAACCTCTAGCTTAACCCAATCCTGGAAAGGGTCCTTCGTAACTATGTCTCAGATAGGAGAGCCCAAATCGCGATCTAGGGCTGCAGGGTACCCTAATTCGAACTTGAGGCAGGAGTTCCACAAGGCAGCTGTCTTAGTCCTTTGCTGTACCTAGTGTACACAATTGACTTACCTGCTCCAGTGAGGTACGATTCGATGTATCTGCAATACGCAGGTGACATCACTCAAATCGTCATGAGTCCATTCGAGGAACTCTGGAAGTCAGGCGAGGGCGACAGCTCCCGAAATTGACAACATCAATCGCTATGAGAAAAAGTGGAAAATTAAGACCAACCGCCAGAAGTTCACCATAATTCCAATGAACCGCCGGGAAGTTGACGACGTCATCGTCAACAACGAACTCTATCCGTACTCTAACGAGGAAAAAGTCCTGGGCTTACAACTCTACAAATCTGGTTACAAGGCTCATGTAATCACCAGAGTCTCCCTAGCCAAAAAAGAGGTGAAGAAACTTTTCCGTTTCCGAAGCCTCAGCGTGCCAAACAAGAAAAAACTGTACATGGCCTTGGTACGCTCAGTCCTAGTATATCCGGCTGTGATCACGCAGATGGCAAGCTGTATATCTCTCAGAATGATGCAGAGAGTGCAGAATAAAGCCACTCTGCTGATAACTGGCACGCAAAGGATCGACCGTATTCGGCAATCGGTTCTACATCAAAGAATCAGACTAAAGCCGATCAATATGGAGATCCAAAGGCTAGGGAGAAAGACCTGGGACAAAATCACTCAAGAAATACTCCTGACTATAAGCTTCAACTTGAATGTACGTGGAAACAGAAGACGCACAATTGGTAGAACAGCTCTGTTCCGAAGCTTGGAAACAGAGCTGTTCTACCAATTGTGCGTCTTCTGTTTCCACGTACATTCAAGTTGAAATTTTTCAAACAAATGTTTACTAGGTTCGATCTTCGACCCCCACAAGGGAACAAGGTAAAAAGAAATGGTATGGATTTTGCCATCAATCTGCAATCATTTAAGATGACTTTATTTCTTTATGAGGACATACTAATTAACCTAGGATGAGAAGCACAAGTATTTACAACATATGCCAGCCGTCGTGAAGTCACCTCTTGTCGGGAATCCATCCCGCAACTAACAACGCTTTGAGGATAATCTTTTGACTCAATTTGTTAATAAGCCAACAAGGGGTGCAAATATATTAGATCTGGTTCTTTCAATTGATGATCACTTGGTTCAGGAATTGACTGTCGGGTAAGCATTGGGAAATAGTGATCATCAGATGGTTCGTTTTAACTTGGGAATAGTGAAAGGTAGAACGTCAACAAACTCCACAAAAACTCTAATTTTTTTATACGGAAGTGTCGTGGAATGGCTAGACGATATATTTATATATATACGTGGGTGCTTTTGGGGGATTGGCCCAAGCGGATTGAAGACCGAGAGTGAACGGGGAGGAATGGTTTATTCTTATTTTGCGGGGTCCTTTTAAACAATTATTTCAGAGTGCAAGTTGGCCAAATTAAAAGGAGTGCTGGTACGCGGTGGGGTTGCAAAAAGAAAAACGATGACGAAAGTAATACTTTACTAACAACAAAAAGAGAATATATATATATTTAAATGGACATTGGATTTAAAGGAAATGGTCGCCCAGAAGGAGTTAAAGATCTACATGCGGTCAGGTAGGTTGATTAAGGGATTAAAAGGGTCAGATAGAGTTGGTGGTCCAAAGGGGGATTTTAACTGGGGCGTGCACACAAATAATGGAGCAATTGGGATAAGCCAGATTTAAGATCAATCTCCTGGTGGCAACGGTGACGATTACCTTATGAGCTCGTTGCCAAAATGGGGCCATTGGAGTACGGTGAAACGACGGTAGAAGTTGTTTACCTCAGCTTCAGTTCGAGGGAGCACCTCTCGTCTTCGAAGTTTGGGAATCCTTGTCAGTCCTTGCCAATTGACTAGGGTAGGGTTTACTGAAGTCCAAACTTGCCGAATGACTATGGCCGAGTCCACGGATCGATTTAGCCTTCACTTGAATCGAAATTGTCGCTGGAGGGGGGAGGGTGAGAGCGTCCTTTAGCTCGTTCTTTAGAGTAGGTGGAAGTTTGACAGTGCTACTGTCGAAACTCGGTCGACGCGTTGTATAGGTGCCTGGAGAGGAGGCGCGCGCGATCGTGCTGAAAAGTCCACGACTCCTTCGGAGGAAGAGGGTAATCTTGATAATGCTCGCTGGAATTTCTAACGGATTCCAATCTTTTGGGGCAGAGGCGCCCGCATGCTCGCGGCGAGATGGCCGCGAGAGGGAGGGGGGAGATGACATTGGTCCCTAGGCAAATACAGCTGGGGCGAGCGATAGCAGCATCCGCCGCCTCCTTGCCTAGGTTCTCATGCTTTCACAAACATCTCCATGAGGTGATCTCCGGACCCACGTGGGTACCGGAGGGCACGCGGCAGCCATTGGACCTCATTCTGATACAGGGAGATTACGATAAATTACGAAACTTGCTAAATCAGATTAGGGGGATATATAATTCAAGGGGAAGAATACTTATGAGATGTGGGACAATTTTAAGACTATACTAAACATAGTCCAGGAGCAGTGTAATCCAATGAAAGCTATTAGGAAGAAAGGTAGGAAGCCCTTGTGGTGGAATTAGGAGATAGCTAGGAAAATTTCTGAGAAGAAAAGGGCATACCAGAGATTACAGAAAGAAGATACTTTTGAGAATTTAAATCATTATAAGTCGACCAGAAATGAGCTAAACACGATTATTAAGAAGAGCAAAAGGGCGGCAGAAATTAAATTAGCTCAAAAAAATAATAAAGATCCGGGAAAATTCTTTAGCTATTATAGAATTAATTTCATTTAACAGTGATAAAATAGGATCTATTAGATATGAAGGGTTTTGAAAGAATCTGATGACGAAATAGTAGAGGTTCTTAATGATCAATTTTCTCCAGTATTTACACAAGAGAATCAGGATAGATTAATTGATGATAATTCTAGGTCAAGGGAAGTAGTGTTGAATACCGTTAATGTGAACAGGGAAATAATTAAAGCGCTTAATTTGGAGTTAAATACTAGTAAGTCATCTGGCCTAGACAACATCCATTCTAGGTTACTCAAATGTGTAGATAATATTGTAATAGCTCTTGAGAAGATATATACTAGATCACTAGAGTTTGGAGAAATACCTAATGATCGGAAATTAGCGAATGTAGTGCCAATTTTTAAAAAGGGAAGTACAGAGGACCCAAATAACTTTAGGCTGGTAAGTTTAACTTATATCGTTTGTAAATCCTTGAGAAGATAGTTAAGGGGTTTTCTGACCATATAAAGTGTGGTAGGTTAATAAATGATGCTCAGCATGGGGTTATAAGAGGTAGATTGTGTTTAACAAATTTACTGAATTTGATAGATTATGTTACTAAACAATTAGATAAGGGAGATAATGCTGATGTAATTTACTTAGATTTTAGCAAAGCTTTTGATAAGGTTCCACATAGGACACTAGTTCACAAATTAAAAATGCATGGGATATGTGGTAAAGTTTTGAATTGGATAACTGAATAGCTGAAAGACAGAGAAGAGTGAGTTATTGGGAATGGGGTGAGGTCACAGTGGAGGGACGTTATCAGTGGCGTACCTATGGGATCCGTTCTAGGCCCTTTATTATTCATAGTTTATATAAATGTTCTTGGGGAGGATGTAAATAGCAAAGTGTCAATTTTTGCTGATGACACTAAATTGGCAGCTGTAGTCAAAGAAGTTGAGGGTAGCTTTAAAGTGCAGAGTGACTTAATAAGTTATTAGCTTGGGCTCAAAAATTGCAGATGACTTTTAACCTTAAAAAATGCAAAGTTCTTAACATGGGAAGGGATAATAGGGAATTTAGCTATGAAATGGATGGGCATTGGCTGAATTCAGTAGAGGGTGAGAAAGACTTAAGCGTAGTAGTAGATAGGACACTGAAGTTTTCAAAGCAGTGTATTGAGGCAACAATTAGAGTAAATAGGGTGCTATGATACATTAACAGGAATGTTAGCTACAAGAGTAAAGAAGTTATCCTTAAACTCTACAACTCTTATGTTAGGCCACATTTAGAGTAATGTATACAAGAATGGTCACCACATTTTAGACATGACATCAACCTGCTAGAATCAGTACAAAGGAGGGCAACCAAAATAATCACCTTGAATATGAAGATAGACTGAGGGTACTAAATATGTTCTCATTTGAGAGAAGATGTGTGAGGGGAGATATGATTGAGCTTTTTAAAATTTGTTCTGGGGGAGATATGTTTGATTTTAGCAAGTTATTTGACTTGGAAGGTAGTAATAGGACTAGGGGTCACCACTTAAAAATTTAAAAAAACAGAGGCGCAGGTTGGATGTTAGAAAATATATTTTCACCGATAGAGTGGTAGATTACTGAAATAGTTTGCCATCTGAGATGGTAGACAGTCCAACCTGGATGTATTCAAACACAGATTATATGATTTTATGGAGAGGAAGAGTTAACTGGGGGTGGGTAGGTTATTCTGGACTCATTCCTATAGATGCAGTTTTTTATTATTGTATATTATGATTGATTTGGATTTTGACAAGTCTTAATGATGATGCTTTTAGTTTTTGCACATTCCTGTGGATGGTTTAAATTGTATATGGTAGATGTATGATCTGACACAATCCTATGGATGCATTTAGTGAGTGGCTTTTGACAGATCTGGATGATCTTTGATAGGCTTTTGTCATTCGTGAAATTATGTTATGTTATGTTAACATCCGATGTGATTAACTTCCCTTAATATCGGAAATTATATTTGGTTAATCAGTAACCCTTAGTGAATAAGGGATTCTCAGATAATATATTGACACTTTTTCTTTCGTTAAATACACAATTTTTATTTATTATGTTTTCCCCTATTCCTCCTATTCCACCCTATTCCCCTATTCCACCCTATTCCCCCTATTCTCACTTTATTTTCCTATTCCCCCTAATTCCCCCTATTCTTTATTATGTTTGGCCCTATTCCTCCACTACAAATGTTAGTATTTAACTTACAGGTAAAATGAAGCGGGAAAGAAGAGTTTGGACACCAAGACAAAAGGATATTTAAGATATTTTAATCCGTGATATTAATGATACAGAAGCAGCCTTGCTATTAATTTGCCTTCCTTCGTAAAACAAGGTCAACTGAACTAGGTCCCGTGCTCTCAATTATTCTGACTTATGACCATATGACCTTCGAAACTTTCAATAATTGCCTGAGTAACCTTGAGAGGACCTTGACCATTGTATCATCCGAAAGAGAATATAAAACAACATAAGGGTTTTAAATTTCGTTAGAATCGAAGGAATAGTTACGATGTTATTGCTAAATAATTCCCAGATTAACCTTGGGAAGACTTTGGCAATTTTACCATTCGAAATAAAATGTAAAACAACACAAGGGTTTCAACTTTCGTTAGAATCAGCCCAATAGATTTAATGTTATTGCCCCCCCCCCCCAACTCATTGAAAAGTAAAATGGTTATCATCCGACCAACTGACCAACAAACCAACATAGTAACCTATACACTCGCGTCCACGCGACCATACATATTCGTGACGATCATGTACTTTCCGAGATCGACTTATGTAAGTTTTGAGGGCGCCAAATACAACAGATTTCTCCTAAATCTGGGAATGATATAATTTGTTAAGAAATTCTAACATTTCGCTTCTAACATAGTCCTTATGGATAATAATAATAATTATTTATAATGCGCCCTTCAGAGCTGTTAGCCCTCTCAGAACGTTGGTTGACTTCACTCCCACCACTTCCCAAGAAAAAATGCCCCACGTATAGTATCGCCACAGAAATTGGGATTTAGTTTTATGAGAATTATGGAGTTCCTTGTGGACGTAGACCGTCCTTTCTCCTTTGTGTGTGGCCATGGTGTATTATGCATCATCTATGAGCTCGCTAGGTATATGCAAGCCCAGTGTCATGCATAATGTCGGCAGAAGAAGCGCCAACCCTTCCAAACGGTCATGAAACACAGGTGGACCAGGAGCAGAGTTTCCACACAGGAGACCAAGACTGTGCCCCTCAGAGCGCCCTTCAGGCTTGTGTGATTCCGCACAATTTAACCGTTATCTTTTTTTTCGATGACCCACGTTTGTTTTAATGTGCTTAGTGCCAGGGGGATATGCTAGCTCTCTCCAAAGGGAGGACTCGAACTGACGACCGCAATTCGTCGTGATGGTTGAAGGGCCCCCGATGTTTTTTTCACCAAGGAGGCTATAAAAGCCTGAGCGATAGACTGATAGTACATTATTGCTATGAGAATGGCTTTCACTCATAGCGCAAAACGACCTATGATAGTGGGCAAGTAGGCTTTATCTTGGCAGTGCGGAACCAGCCATACTATTTCCAGGTGGCCTTTCTCGAACAAGTAGGAGGCTGGGGCAGAGATATGGGATGGGATGATGTGTGTCACAGTAGCTTTGAGCGTTGACAATGTACGCAAGTGAAAGCCCATCAGTTAACATCTAGATGGTGCAGGGTAGCAAAAACTCCCTCCCTGAAGACTACATGAATAGCCGGATGTAGCTTCTATGTAGATTCATCACAGTTGATAGGGAAATTACCTGAGTCAAACGGGTCCTTTTCAGATTTTAGACCACCGGAGCGCTCAAGTAGACCAGTTTAGTTGGGCTCATCGTTCTGCTGGGAAGCAACCCTATACTTAACAGGGTGATCACCTTAAAATGGGTACTCTAGGTCGAGAAAGTCGACTAAAAGCTGTTCGTACCTGGGGTATGGGCAATGTGAAGGTAATGCAATGCAAGGGAGAGTACAATTTGCTTTCTCGTAGAGGAAAATTCTGCCTGAACGTCGACTAGTCTATGCCGTTTGAGGTCAAGCACTAGGTCAAAATATGTTAGAAAATCGGCTTCGAGAATCACTCACGAAGCCTTTGACTCACTAAAGATACATATGAAATAGCGTCTTATCCATAGGCTATGGGTCAACCTTCCTTTGGCGTGGATTAAAAACAAAGTACCCATTTTAGCTTATAATTTAAGAGAATGAGCTTGTCTACTTTGTTCAGCAAAACGCACATGCAGTAGACCTACTGTTGTCCCGAAGTCCACCAGGAACCGAGTTTGGCCCCGTCTTAGATGTGGCCAGCCACTATGCGGGAGAAAGTGTTTAATTTACCAGGAAGGAACAAAGAAAAACGCACTTGCGATCCTTCTTTTATAAATCGGTGGTTGTACCAGTACTGGTCTTCATCACTCATGCTGAGCAAAGAGGGTCTACAGCAGACGGAAAAGGACAGTGAGGGAGTATCCTTGAGTGGCTCAGACGACGAAGAAATGAACTCGAAATTCTCTAGGAGGTGTTCCAAGTCAAGCTTCAGATTGTCGATCTGAATTGCGGGGGTAAGGATTGATTTAGGCTACTGTGGAGGAAGAAAACGAGGGTGATATCGGCCGTTTCTAATACCTAACCCAAAGAAATGGTGGAAAGTAGGGTGACCAACACCTGCTGCACCTGGGTTGGGGTTCTGCTGCAAATACAGCTCCCCGAAGAGAGCGTCGGAGATGGAAACATTAAGTGTATCAGCGTGAAACCTCATGTCCTCGCCTCAACTCCGTTAGTTTCCTGTAATAAAGTTCCTCCTGCATCAGTAACTGCCGTAGACGATGGGACTTAGATGCGGCTACACGCGCTACTAACGCCTTCCTCAGCGCCTTTCATATCCTGGTAGTTAAAGGAGCTAGGATTAAATCGCATAAGATCGCAGCTGCGAAAGGTGGTAAAAAGGAGCTCACGTACCCGTATTTTTTTCTTGCCACTCAAAGCTTTAGGAATCTCTAAGACTAACTCGCATTGTCTAATCAATAACTTGGTTTACTTTCTTTGTAAAGCGATAAAAGTATGCATAATCCTTCGATTGGTGAGGGAGTAGATTCTATGATAGTTTCTATCACACTTCTGATACCAAATGTACCCGATTCGTGGCACCGAATGTGCCCATTTCTGGACATTAAATCTGTAAGTATCTCCGGCATTAAAATGCATGGCAATATGGTCCATTTTCTTTGATTCGGCTAGGAGTAGTTTTTGAGGAAGTTTAATGTGTACTCTTTTATTCTGGAAGGTTGCAAAGAAAGAGATGTAAAATTCTAGTAAGACATAAAAGATGGAGTTCACTTCAATGAGAATTACTACTGAGATTTAAATCATCTTGAATGCACTTAATTTAATAACTTCACTTTAGGCACTATGAAAAACAAAAAGTGTGTAAATTGATTTTTATGCTTTTTACCGTGTAAAATTCTGTGAATTCTAGAAGTGAGCTGAATAGTTTCTATGTTCAGTGAAGTTACGAGAGTGTGAAACTTGCATGGCAATTGACATCTAGGCTTCGATGCGGCCAAGATATGTAGAAAAGGAAGCGATCCGTTACCGCGGTTATCAACGAGAAAAGAGGAGATCTCAGAAACAGGTGAGTCTTCTTTCTACCTCAAAAATCTAGTGTTGTACCTCTCCAAATTATGTGAGTCATGTATGTAATCTAGTTAGAGAGGAGTTTCTTTCCCAAGCAAGTTCAGTTCCGGCAGAAAAGGAAAGGAGATTATGAATGTCTTTATCTGGCTAGGCGCCGAGAAATGTCACTTTGATCTCTCACTCGCTACAAAGGCAGTCAGAAGCTCGATCAAAAGTTCCCTTTAGTTGCACGGTAAAGTCCGAGAAAGTGTGTGCAAGTTTTGTCAGTAAGCTCTGGAGCGGCGTCTCACAGAGAAATTTGACTGATTTTTTTTTTTTTTAATTTTAACGTTGGATCAGGATAAAGCTCCTGATCTAGCCTATTTCGTATCTTTATACTCTCAGGCTCGTCTCTCATCTTCTTTGCCACGCAGCGCGAAAGACTATCTTTATACGCAACCTGTAGTCGGTGTATGGAAGAGCAAAACATCGATCTGGTGACAGTCTGTGGAGAAGGTCAGGCCATTTCATCAGTGTGCTAATTTTTCCTACCACCCTTAAATTTACGGAGACCGAGCAAATAACATTCACCGTGTCATTCTCAGCTACCTTAGACATAACAGTGTGAATATTACGAACAATTGTGTGCGGAGTTTTAATTTTTCAACGTCACTTACTACACCCAGTGATTCGCTATAAATGAAAAAAAAATGCCCTGCCCCCATAGCGGCCACGGCGCGGAATCTTTTGTACCGAGGGGGGGTGTTGGGGGTAACTCGGCAATGTAAAGTGATGCGGTGTCAAGGTTACCCAACAAGCTCCAAGCAGGTGAGGTATGAAAATGGACCCAACTACGCCGTTAAACTTGAAACCATTCGCGTAAATAAGCAGGAAGTTTGGCACGAAGTATGTACCACTAAAGGAGACCGAAGTACTCTCAGTGTTGCGGAAATTATGGGATCAGAGGTGTGGTAACAAACCCTCAATCCTCCAAGGCTGGTTTATTGGTCAATCGGTGCCACCGACCGGAGTTACGTCGAACTCTCAATAGTTGCATTTTAAGGTGGGAAAGTTTAGAAGTGATCGGGGACACTGTTTGGCATCGGAATGTTTATGAGGAGAATTTAGATCCGTCAGTGGACCAAATGACCTGGAATCTTTTGCAAAGTCGCTGTCCTAACCTAACCCAACCTGATTTAACCTTAGCGTAACCTTAATCTCGCGATAGCCTCGAGAGCCATAGCATAACCTTAGCCTAACCTTAACCTCGCGATAGCCTCAAACGCCTAATCGCCTAATTCGCTGCTAGGCCAAGTCCGAAAACGACCCCATTCTTCTTGTACTACGCTAAATTTAACAAGTTATTTCACTCTAAACTTTCGCCTGGTTTGGTATGAAGAACACAACAAGGATTTTGTTCTTTTTCGTGTGTAGTAGCAGTAGATGAGCGGGTGTAAACGTGATCAAAACAAATCTCGGTCCTTAAGTGTTGAGTCGAACCTAACTTGCATTAATTTATTCTATAGTTCCTTCACCTGGCATTAACTAAGTTCTCACTTTTCACAATCCAAAAGCCAATGGAATTATGGACAGGTTCAGATTTAGGTTAAACAATTTTTTTTTCTTCTTTGCCTATCAAATGCGAACAAAAACATGTGCTTGGTCGATCCTCGAATTGTTTAAACTATCATAAATACCAAAGGTATATGGTATCAGTACTTCACTCAGACATACGCGTTTTATCCATCGTTTACTCCAAAGTGAGAAACTTTATTATTATTTTAGCCTAATTCTACACACAAAACAAATGTAAGGCTCGTTCTATAAAATAGGTAGGCCTGTGGCACCGAATTGCAGGATTTAATAGGCCCAGCGAGGAACTCCACAAATGGACACTCGGTGGATTTATCAAAATCCTAAGAAATTGCTATGTATGTAAATTACGGAAATAATATGCCAAGTGTAATATATATATATATATATATATATATATATATATATATATATATATATATATATATATATATATATATATATATATTGTCGGGGGTTTAGTGAGTGGGTGGGTAATCCTAATCCCACTTCCTGGACATATATTTTACTACCGCACCGAGGTGAAGCGGATGTGAAGTGTATCCAATACACCTACTTTAGCTACTTCCGGTGAATAAGAATAACCCCAGTGCGTACCTTTTGACCAAAACTAAGATGATGATCGCCTGAGTGTGTCCCCACTCAGTAAAAGCCAACCATGGGCGAACTGGTGTAATTTTGAGATTTAAGCCGAGTGGATTGCTTAATAATTGCCAAAGGATCCTCCAAATTAATTAAACACACAGATCCAAAAATAATCTTTAATGTACATGAATTTGAAATAAGCAACAGCGTATATAAATATATATAGAATTAATCTTGCACTGAATAAGTAAGTCTACAAAAATGTCGTGGGAATTACTTGAAAACTACTCACTAGGATGCTTGCATCTTAATGACACCAGACAGAACGAATGGAATATTATTATAGAGTTAAACATGGACTTAAGCACTTCTAATACTCGAGGTTATGGGCTCGGGATAAGAATTCTAGTCCACAAATAAACTGGTGAAGTTAGGGGAGGGAATAATTCAATTAACGATACCTTTGAATTCGTAAGTATTTTTGAGAATGACGTTGAAGTTCTTCTTCTGGTGACGATGATCGCACTTAGTCCGGCCGTCTGAGGTTACCGAATGAGAAGGTAATTCTAGACCGGTGATATGCTGATCCTATGCCGGATCCCGAAGTTGAGCCAAACGGTGGCCCAAATCGGATTTCTTCCTCGAAATGACTGTCCGATTATTTGGCTCCTGGAGTGGGTAGCCAAAACCGATTACCTAGCTACGTCTAGGGTAATCCACAGAGGGAGGCCCTGTGTAACCTTTGACTCTGAAACAGGGGTTCTGCGAGAAGTTTGGCACCTACAAGTACCGTGACGGCTACAACCAATTCCCCGAGAAGTTCCTTTCTTGCAACGGGCGAACTGTTTCTTATGTGGATCAAGCTCCACCTCACAATGTAGGTCCATGGAGTGGGTAGCCAAAACCGATTACCTATCTACGTTTAAGGTAATCTGCAGAGGGAGGTCCTGTGTAACCTCTGAGGGGGGTTTGCGAGAAGTTTGGCACCTACAAGTACCGTGAAGGCTACAACCAATTCCCCGAGAAGTTCCTTTCTTGCAACAGGCGAACTGTTTCTTATTTCTTATGTGGATCAAGCTCCACCTCACAACGTAGACCAAGGCCTTTTGCCTGACTCCAGGGAGAAGTTTTCCTTTTATTTCCCTCGCGAGCAGAAATCGAGAGAGAGCACCGAATTCTCATAAAATCGGTATCGCCGCACGAAAGACCTTTTTTCATCTGTGGGCAGACAGTATAAGTCTTCCATACCTTCGCGCCACGTCACAGTTTATGATGGCACGAAAAGGGGCGATAGAGAATTCGAGGCTGGTGCATTTGGAAATATGGGAGGGACACGTAGCTTGTGTCGGAGTATTTTGGCGTACACTTATGTACGCGGTATTTAGACTTCTACACACACACACACACACACATATATATATATATATATATATATATATATATATATATATATATATATATTTATGCGTTTAAAAGGCTATTTTTGGCAAACACACTCTTCCTCAAAGACCTCGGAAGGAGCTCTTCTCACATACACGAGAAGGTAACACTTAAAATAAGCGTTCTCCCAGATAGTAAAAAAACTATCTTTCGATTTGCTTTTTCAAGTGTCATCCCTGCTTTTCGAAGAGAATGGAAAATTTATTATTCTTCATTATTGCGTTACTGCAATAATTTTTCCATATATATATATATATATATATATATTAAACTGTACAAATAGATCTGAGGCAAGCGGTCGTTAGAATCGCACGGAAACTCACGAACATACAAAGATATCAAAGGTGACCAGCTGAGCAAATGCGAGGATCGCAACACAAACAAACCATCGTCTTAAGCAACACATATTTTTCTCACGTTTGCACAATCCAGCTCCTTTTCTCAGGCAATTAAAGAATCATTTCTTGCGACAGATTTCCCTTCCTTCAATCGTCCTACAACAGTGAATTTCATGCTTCCAAATAACTAAATCTAAATTTTTTCAAAGTGTTTCAAACGTTACACTCACACATCCTCCTCATCTACTCAAATATGACACATACATACTTGCAAAGGGAAATCTTCGATTACAGAACCTGTACATTTTTCTTTCCACCATTCAATGGCTGGATTGTATACAGTCGAGGGGTACACACCTATACTTCCTATACTTGTTATAGTGAATAGATACGCTATATCTTTTCCTCTATGTATGTATGATCACATTTCCTTCCTATATTTGTAAGTGTGGATAAGGAAAACTGCATTGTACGCAGTGATGGCATACTATTGTTGTAGCAATAAGTAGACACTTTCACACTACATCGCACACACTTGGAGTATGCCCTTGGTCCACGCAGAGTCAGTAACTGTATCCAATAGATCGATCATACAGTACTAAAAAGAACTGCATCAATTGAGTATTTTAACCTTCACTTTTTAGGTCTGTTTGATTGGTCAGTTGGATAGAGTCAATTGGCTGGCACTTGGCGTGGATCGGGGTGAAGTTTTTTTTTCAGGTGTACCTGATGGAGTGTGAAAGAAGTCTCTCATTGTTATAATAAGCGCATTGTGTTATGTGGGTAGTCTACTATCCAGTTACTAGAGTCCGGTAGTTAATAACGATATTCATCCTCGGAAATAAAATTTAAAACATTATTAATAGACGTCAATCGTCGACTGGTGTGTCAGCCAGGACTTTTGCATTGCAGGGGGGGAGAGGGTCTGTCGAGTAAATATCTACAAAGTTAACACCCTACCCTACACTAACTAATCTCTCCTCTCTCCCTCTCCATCCCCCTCTCTCTCCCCATCCCCCTCTCTCTCTCTTTCTCACCCACTCCTTCGCACGCGCGCATCGCCTTATGACAATCTGAGTCTTTCCGTTTGTTCCTCACTCGTCGCTCTGCTTTTCTTTTCCTTCTCATTTATTAATTTAATCCCTGAGAAGAAACGAAGGCATCTGGAATCTTGGGTAAAATAGGCCGCTTTCTGTCACCAAGGTGGGTTTTTTGAGAAGTCTACCAGTGTGTGATACAAGCAACCTCATCAAAGAAAGGACAAAAAGACGGTTTATATATATATATATATATATATATATATATATATATATATATATATATATATATATATATATATATATATATATATATATGTATATATATATATATATAATGAGGGATTGAAAATGAGAATGAGAATGCTCAAATATTCCAGGGAAATTTGCTTGACGTTTCGCTGTAGACCGGCTTCTTCGGGGAACTAATGTTCTTGAGATAGCGTTCTCCTATATATACTCTCTGGGCTGAATCACGGCTGGAATACTCTATGACTTGATGTGAATTCATCCTATATGAAGACCTCCAAAACCTTTAGCAACGCCTCTCTTGGAGTGACACCATCGAGACTTGCGGGCTCTTATAAAGGATGCATTCCCGCGCAATTCATAGAGTATTCTAGCTGTGAGTCAGCCCAGTGCTATAAAAGGGACAGTGCTACCCCAAGAATCCACAATACCCCGCCTTCTTAATACTTGCATAGAAGCCCGTAACAAAAACATTAGATAAGTACTTACATTTTCACACAGACCAAAACAACGTACAGTCCAGAGCCAAACACACAAACAACATACTGAGGAGATTCTATCTCAGCAGTAAAAAAATAAATGAAGTTGTACCTATGCAAGACACTTAGAACACTAATCACATACGTTCCAATTACACTAACGGCTGCAAACCCCACATGGCAGAGGAGCACACAAGGCATTCAGAACTCTGCTCTAAAGCGCGCCTATCGCTATCCCCTATACACCAGGAAATCTACACTGCACATATACCTTCGCCTGCTTAACACGTCAACTGGGGAAACTCGCATACACAATATTCAACATGCTGCTTGGGCTCTCAAAATTCCAGCAGCTCTTAACTACCCCTTACCAACACCTACCTGTACCTAAGTAACAGCAACATTTAACGATTCCTTAATCAAAGTTGTGAAGTATCGAAATACAATTACTTAAGTACTATACTCAAGTAACGTTGTTATACCTTTTACTTTTAAAAAAGTACTTATGCGTTTGAGTACTTCACTAAGCGTGTACTCTGGTTTGAACCAATCATAAGTGCTTGTTCATGTTTGGACCAATCACATGTATCTTTTTATACCCAATAGACAATTCGTTTGTCAATCTAGCATTCCCGCCTGAGAGAAGGCATCAGTTTATTTAATTATTCCTTATTGTCCTTGACTCCTAGCATGCTGGCGCGTCATTACTGGAAGCTGAATAAAAAATATGTCAGTAATTAATTCCTTTGTATATTTTTTAACTAATAATTAGTTTAGTTAACCAGACTCTTACATTCTGGAATTCTGTTAAACTGGATAATTTTGTAGAGTTAATTTTACCTTTATATAAACTAGACTTTCTGATTAATAGATGGATATTTACAGCTTAATTGATAAGTCCAGTTTAACTGAATTCCAATATATGAGGGTCAGTACAGCGGTTATAAAAGGGTTTACTGAGCAGTATACTGCATAGTGTCTGAGGTGATGGGTACTTCACTTTTTGCCGTTACTTTTTACTTTCACTAGTTGAGGACTTCATGAATTAGATACTTTATATAATTATATTTAAATACATTTAAGTTGGGGTTTTTTACTTGTACTTTGTTAAAGGTTTGTCAGGTAACAATACTTTTACTCAAGTATCAAAGCAGAGTATGTTTTACATCACTGTCCTTAATTCATGCCCGCACGCTGCCTGCGCCTCAATGGTACCACCATTCGCCGCCACATCTCGACAATCTTCAGCAGCCTCGCCGATCTGTCAGGTACCTCCTTGCTTTGCCGACTCATCAGCCTCGCCAGTCAAATACCCCAGTAAACACACTTATCAAAAACACTACAACATAGAGGTTGCATCGGTGTGTAGCCACCGGCCTATCTCCCTCCTCCTATCTCCTCTTGATTTATTTCTCAAACTTTCCTATCCTCCTGCTGTATCTTGACTACAGCAATCCCTCTACTTTTCTTTGTATTCTAATCTTTCTTGCCAAGAACATTGTAGTATTAGTGATTGTACGCCTCCACTCTCCATATGTCTAATCCCTTTCTTCTCTTTCAGGGTGCTTGGGGTGAAGAAGATGGAGAGAGAGCGCAATCCGGGTGGGGGACTCGATAGACATCTATCGTGCCCCACCCCCTTCATTTTTGCATCTTCCTCAAGCATAGGATTGGAATTTACGAGATTTTGGACAAAGTTTTGTATAAATTAAGTTAACAGTAATTAATTAACTCTATAATATCGTCATATTAATTAATAAAGTGGAAAAGTCTGAATTGATAGTGCGAAAGAAGAAGTAGCTGAACAGTCATCCAGCTAAGACTCAGTTTGAATGGGTGTATGTGTATGTGAGCGTTGATGATGTTTGAGTGTGGCAGTGAATGTGTGATTGAAGATGCTTTCTCCTTTCCAGCTCCTTGTTATTGGCTAGTCGAGCGACATCTGGCTTTGAGAGGCAGCGGCAGCAAGCCATTGGGCCTTGTGACTGGAATGGACCGTCCTGAAGTGTGGGTCTTGGAGAGCGTCTCCCAGTCTCCAACGCAGTAATTGGAGCTAGCGACTCACAGACTCCAACACAGTGGTTGGAAAATGCCAGTGTCCCAGGTTTCTGAAGTCGGAACGCCGAGTCCCGGACGACACGGAATCTCTCAACGAAAGTGAGTCAGCCCCCACTTTCCCCCTGATACCGGTTATAGCCCCTTTTGCGCGATTGGATCCACTGTATATTGAATAGTTAGTTATTTTGTGTGATTTCTTTTCCAGCGTTGGCCGATATATTTTGTAAGGCCCTATCTATATTCTGAGCTTTGGGTTTGTGTATATTGGCGTTGTAAGGCTGTGTATATTTTGAGGTATTGTACATTGACATCATTTGAGGTTCGGCATTTCTTTATATTTGGGGGTATTGCGGATATATATATATATATATATATATATATATATATATATATATATATATATATATATATATACACACTTGCGAAGATTTGGGGTTGCCATTACTTTTCGTTATTTACTGCCCTTTGAGAGTAAAGCAAATATTAGACCAATCTCTCATTATCCTCCTCTCAAACACCCAGGTGGCTTTGTTGGAGCGGCAGGGATTGTAGCGCGGGCCCTGCGACCCTGCTGCCCCAACATCAGTTTCCTGAAGAAGTCGATCCACAGCGAAACGTCGGAACAAAAATTTTCCCCAGAATTTGAGGCTTCTCATTCTCCATCCCTTGTCATATTCGTCGCCGATAGGCCTCTCTCTCTCTCTCTCTTACACACACACACACATACACACACAAACACACACACACATATATATATATATATATATATATATATATATATATATATATATATATATATATATATATATATATATGAGGCGCAATAATTTAATTTTCCATATGAAACCAATGACGAAAAATAATCCAAGCATTTTTCAAAAATCCATTTATTCAGAGTAACAACATTTCGAGCTTGTGCCCTCATCTTCTGGTTCCTAGGAATATATGACAATTCATTAGCGATGTAACAATAATGAGAAATATAGCTTCAGATTACTTACACGAATTAATTGTAATAATTATAGAAATTAGGGTAAATGAAATTAACTAAGGCGAAATACACCATGGTCTTCAACAAAATTCGCATTCAAGAAAGACTGCTACCCAACTACACTAATATATATATATATATATATATATATATATATATATATATATAGAGAGAGAGAGAGAGAGAGAGAGAGAGAGAGAGAGGAGGGGAGGAATTTGACGTGAATGAACAGATGAGGCAGGAAACAGAAAGGCAAGAGAAAGGGACAGTGGAAGACACAACGACCAAGCAGACCGAATGACGGCACAATTAAGGCAATCCTACTGAAAAATTTGAATTATTCTGTTCAGGAATCGAATCCTGGTCCTCTAATTAGCGGTCAGATGCGCTACCATTAAGCTACCAGGCACAGTAACCATTGGGTAACAATTCAATTTTATCATTAATATATGGTATTCTTTCACTTTTATTATCGTCCTCTATTATCTATCTTGTTAAATTTAATAAAAAATCTAGTTTGTTTTTGCCCCATCCAAGGGGTGATTTAGCTTCGTGTTGAGCCTTGTCCCACCTAAACCGCCATTCCGCGAAAGCGGGAAATGATGGCCGCAATTGCCATTATTCCTCTCCGCTGACGTGTGCCAAAAGTGATTTGGGTTTCTCCTTCTCGCTTAATTGCTGCCGTCAGGTGTTGCCGCTACTCTATCCTTTTTCTCGACGTCAAAATCCAATTAGTCGACCTTTTAAACACAGGTGGTTGTGTGGTTAGCCCATTTTCGTACACACATCATAGATGTACAGGCGGAAAACTCACGCGTAAGACCCTACATGACTCGTTCCTTTTCCCTTCTCGTCTGTACGCAGGGGTAAAATCAGTTAGGCGTTTCTATCTCCCCAAGATTAATTGCAGCACCCTGTTTTATACTTCATTTAGTATATTAACGACCTCTTAAAACATAGTTTAGCGTTTCTCCGTATGTTTTAAGGGTGGTTGTTGATGTGTTTCTTATTCACGTTACAATTTAAAGGAAAATCGCCACTTTAATGATAATTCACTTTAGCTGTGTCAATTGTATCACAAGTTTGTGTACATTTACTGATGAGGTATGAAAGAAACGAATAGACGATTATATTTTTATAAATGACAGAAAAGACTAGTTTTTTCCCCAAAATGACGAATATTTTATTTCTTTTGTTTAGAGCGAAAAATTCCGGATTATTTTAATGCATTTAAAAGCCTTTATAGTATTATCAGAATAAAAACGCAAATACAAACAAATATAAACATTTATTCATTCAGGCCTAAGGCTGCCTGAGTCTACCTGAGGCTTCTGTTTCCCTGTGTCAATTGTATCACAAGTTTGTATACATTTACAGAGGAGGTATGGAAGAAACGAATAGACGATTATATTTTAAAAAATGAAAGAAAAGACTAATTTTTCTCCTAAGAATGACGAATATTTGATTCTTTTGTTCAGAGCGTGTCCACCCGTTGGTGGGGCCAAGGTCCAACACCTCCGGGGCCTCTGGCTGCTCCGAGATCCTCATGTTTCAAGACATAACGAATTCCATTTGTGATTTGCTACTGGTCCCTCAAGCGAGTAGAGCAAGTGAGGAGTCATATATTTAAAATCCTTATTACTATTAACAGAATAACAACGCAAACAAAAGCAAATATAAACATTTATTTACTAACGCTTAGAGCTGCGTTAGTCTGCCTGGGGCTTCTGATATAAATATAAGCTAGACGACAGTTTCCTTAATTATTTATTTATTCTTTTGTTACGCTGCAAATGGAGATCCAAACACTCGCATTTATGGCTCACAACTTGTGTCGTTACAATTTTGTGGTAATCTTTTTGATTTTGTAATACTCCAACCTTTTCACGGTTTAGTTTTCACTTAATGTAAATATCCTCGTAAATTGATTAAATTTTATATCAGTTTATCCGGAAAAACAGCGGCGCTTTGAAAAAAAACACTAACAATAAAAGAAATGTATTCGATTATATAGTTATCATTTCGTTCTAAAACTTTTTTTCTCATTTTATTAATTTAAAATAGAACAAAAAACAAAAACGAGACAAAATTCTCTTGTGTCTTTTTCGGAACAGGGCCCGAAGCGAATTAGACATTTGAAGTTTGAGCGAGGTTGAGTTAGGTTAGGTTAGAGAGTGACTTTACAAAATGCCAATATTATGAAACTTTCATTAATATTTTAATTAATATCTTGGTTAGAGGAATTAAAATTATCTTTTGAGACCATCATTTTTGTGTGTTAACGAGCTTAAAATATTAATAGAAGACATAAATGATTGAAAAACTTTCTGCGAGAAGTTGGCGCAAGCTCTTTGCTTCAAAACCTAACCTAATCTAAGCTTACTGTCGTGGTATGACATTACATTATATCAATACCATATTATATCTATGATGGAGGGACCAATAACTTTAAGGCGAACCGACAAGAGACGGAACGCCACGAGTTTCGACGCGCAAAACAGCGAGAAAAGAGTGCAGCGAGGTCAGGTAAAATTTGGGCAATGGAAAAGCTCAAGGATATTTAAAGAGGCATGACAGAAATATAATTTTATTTACATAAAATAAGAGAATAAATGGGCAAAATTAAATTGGTAAATGAGGGGGAAATTGCAGAGTTATGCGTCAGACTCTGAAGTTAGAATTTATGCGTTACAGAAGGAGACTATTCAAATGGGGAGGATTAGCTCAAATGGGTTGCTGAAGGGTAAGAGGGGTTGGCTAACGGAGGAGTCCGGGTGAGACGTCAGGGTAAGGCTTCACGAATGTTTTCTGCAGGCAATAAACGTGAGTTCGAGGGCGCTCGGAGCTTCTGAGCGGGAAGGTAAAGTGATGATGGTTCTCCAAAGGTGAAGGGGGGGGGGGGCGGTAACGTCCGGTCCAAAAAATAGTATTTCGGCCACCCGAAAACGAGGAGGGCTTCGACAGGAGTTGATGAGTGGAGTCGGAAAAATCGCTCGGTGGCGATCGTCAAATGGAATTACCACACTAGCTGGGTTAATTCCAACACACAAAAAAGTTCAGCCATCACTTTGCTTTGTTGTTAGCACTTGACTTGGAACTAGGGAAATGCTTCTTTGATCCCGGTGGGGACTCCTCAACTCTGTGTCTTCTATCTGGAAGACCAGCTCTATATATCCGAGGCTCCCCCCGCAGGGGAGGGGGAAACAGTGCTACTCTAGAATGGCCTCGAATCTTCACGTCGAGGCGATTCTAACCCGCAAAAAGGTGGTCCGAGGTGGACACGGTTTGAAGCTAATGCTTGCGAATGGGGGTGATGGGTGGAGGCTTACCAATTTAAGCCTAACCAAATTCTAGAACCTTCTCCAGCGCATGGACGTCACTTCCGTGCTGGAAAAGAAATTCCACGGGGAATTCCCCCACACATCTCCCATCCGAAAGATGATGCGTTACAAAGCAGTTGCGTAGGAAAGGATCATCCCACCCGTCGAACTAGAATTATCAAGGGTCTAGGGAAATTCTGACCTGCTACGACAGGTGTACACACACAAAAAAAAACGTTAATCTGAGCTCAGCGGGGAATTTACGGACATAAGCCTTAAACGGGTCAATTCTAGAGACAATTTAACTAGTAAAATTTTAAACAAAAAGAATCATAGGAGAACATTGGCGACATTTCAGTAGAATCAAAAAAAGGATGCAATCAAATGGAGGCATGAATATGGGACTAATGACTAAACAACTTAGTGGACCATAAAAAAAATCATAATTAAGAACATTAATGATATAATATATACAATTCACGTGGAAAACCTTCGCTCCCGCCGGAGTACGGATGAGGAAATACACGGGTCCTCTAGCTTCGAGGACGGGGTAGAGTCCCTTCCACTGGCTAAGGAGTTTGTTGCTTTCTGTGGGAAGTAGTACCAGCACCTCCGCGCCTGGCTTGAATTTTCGTTCTCGTGACTTAAGGTCAAAGTAGGTCTTATACCTCTCAATAATTCCTTCTTCACCAGATACGACACTCATTTGTTGCCTCGAGTGGACTCACGCTCGAGGGTTTTAGTTTTCTCCCAAAGGGGGGGGAGAGTTGCGCACTCCTTCTGGGTGCGGGCAAACTTGTCGCTCCAGAGGGCTTGGAACTCCTGGTCGATAGGGGTTTTCAGGGAAACGGGTGCATGGGATTCAAGGGTTGCTTGTGTACGGGTAATCACGGGCTGGGCCACGAGATGGTCGTGGATTACGGGGTTCTGACCGATCAAAACGGAGAAGAACTGGATTGGGGCCGCTACCACTTCGGGCCAACTGAACATATAGTCACACTTGATGTGACAACGAATTACTGGGAAACGACTGGCCCGGCCAAGGTAGTCGTGGACCACCGCAAACTTCTTGTGGTCGGGGCCAACAGGAGGGGAGTAGGTCCTCAGACACTATGATACAGGTACACCCGGTGTCACGGACGAGGGTGGGTACTCGGCAACCGTTCACAGTTCCGTTCTCAAATTTCAATCCACCAGGGTTGTTCTCATTAAAGAGAAAGTTTACCTGATGGACCGGGTCTTTGGCGGGCGAGGGAGGATCGGGGGTCTCCTGAGGCGACGGAGGAGGATCAGGGGCGGCCCAGATTTGGTGCACTTAGTGGAGCTGAGAGTTTGCGAATCGGGAGCTTTGAGGACAGTTCGTGCGGTAATGGCCGGGAACTCCGCAGGTGTAGCAGATGATCGGGTTGTTTTGATACGGCACAACCGGGGGAGAAGAAACTAGGGGCTTAACGTCTCGGTGTTCAGATGGATGGAAGTTTCTTTGCTTCGAGGGACTAGGAACTTTGGTAAATCTTAGAACCAATTTAGGAGGGGTCTTAGGACCATAAAATTTAGTTTCAGGGGGGGGGGCGATTGGAGATCCTTTTTAACATCCTTAGAGTATAAATTGTGACTACCCGCGGCGACATCTGCCTCTTGCAAGCACTCCTTGAAAGTGCAACAACGTTTATCCTTAATGAAGGCGTGAATTTCGGGAGCCACGGCAGCTAAAAGCTGATCCCTAAGGAAGAAGTCCAGAAGGGACTCGTAGACCTGGGGAATCTTGCACGAATCCAGCCAACACTGAAGGTGTCTTTGGAGGATGTACCCGTGTTACAGAAATGTTTGACCAGGGCGGATCCTTTCCTGGCGGAATCGGGAACGGTAGAATTCGCAATTCATATGAACAGCGGCTAACAATTCGGACTTTAACGTGGAATAGTCCAAAGTTGCTTCCGAGGGAAGGGATACGAAGATATCCCTTAACTGGGCATTTAGGAGGGGAAGTAAGCGAGCGACACCATCATTTTCGAGATCCCATCTATTGATCTGAAAGATTCTCTCAAAATGGGTCAAAAATGACCCAAAGTCCTCTCCATCATTAAAAGCGGGAAGGTTGACTGAAGGAGTTTGGGGAATTTCAGCCCGGGAACCGATGGACTGAGAATCCATTTGATTTCGGCTCATTTCCAGCTCATGCTGCCTAATTTGTTCACGTTCTTCCATCTCCATTTTGTTCTTCTCCATCTCCATTTCCCTTCGCTCTGCCCGTTCGTTCCTCTCTTCTTCCTGTACGTAATTTAGTAGGTCTTTGCCCGAAAGACCCAACATTTCACCCTGACTGTTGAATTTTTAAAAGGATGACATTGTTACGCAGTTAACTGGGGGAACACCGACACGCGAACGAGCTAGGACACTACCCACGCGAAACGAATGCTTGAATATTCGTGAAGGCCTTGTCCACAAAAAAAGAATTATGATACAGCTACCTACCTCTGCTATTTATAAGCGGAAAAAAATTAAAATGGTCCTACCGGAATTAGGACACCAAAGACCTTAAGTCTTTTGGATTAATAACCAGGAGAGTCTCCAAAATTCAAACACAATAAAAAAAAAATAATTACATGGGGTCCAACACAAAATCTAAATAGATTACGTTCCACTGCTCTTCAATTAACTTGAACCTGCCTTCTGTCAGTACAATACAAAAATTAAAATAAAAAGGATAGACGTGAATAACGAGGGAAGTTCTAATGTCGAAATTCAAATTACACGGGTTCGTAAAAAACCCAAACACACTTGAAACCAAAATTATATAATATGTATATTAATAAATATATGTGTCGTAGTATGACATTACATTATATCAATACCATATTATATCTATGGGGAAGGACCAATAACTTAAAGGTGAACCGACAAGGCACGGAACGCCACGAGTTCGACGCGCGGAACAGCGAGAAAAGAGTGCAGCGAGGTCAGGTAAAATTTGGGCAATGGCAAAGCTCAAGGTTATTTAAAGAGGCATGACAAAAATATGATTTTATTTACATAAAATAAGAGAATAAATGGGCAAAATTAAATTGGTAAATGAGGGGGAAATTGCAGAGTTATGCGTCAGACTCTGAAGTTAGAATTTATGCGTAACAGAAGGAGACTATTCAAATGGGGAGGATTAACTCAAATGGGTTGCTGAAGGAAAAGAGGGGTTGGCTAACGGAGGAGTCCGGGTGAGACGTCAGGGTAAGGCTTCACGGATGTCTTCTGCAGGCAATAAACGTGAGGGAGAGGACGATCGAAGCTTCTGAGCGGGAATGTGACGTGATAACGGTTCTCCAAAGGGGGATGGGCGGTAACGTCCGATCAAGGGAAGAGTATTTCGGCCACCCGAAAACGAGGAGGAAACGAGGAGGGCTTCGACAGGGGTTGATGGGTGGAGTCGGAAAAATCGCGCGGTGGCGATTGTCAAATGAAATTGCCACCCGAAAACGAGGAGGGAACGAGGAGGGCTTCAACAGGAGTTGATGAGTGGAGTCGGAAAAATCGCTCGGTGGCGAACGTCAAATGGAATTACCACACTGGCTGGGTTAATTCTAACACACAAAAAAAGTTCAGCCGTCACTTTGCTTTGTTGTTAGCAAATGATTTAGAACTAGAAGAATGCTTCTTTGATCCCGGCGGGGACTCCTCAACTCTGTGCCTTACACCTAAAGACGAGCCCTATATATACGAGGCGCCCCCCGCAGGGGTGGGGCAAACAGCGCTACTCTAGTATGGCCTCGAATCTTCACGTCGAGGCGATTCTAACCCGCAAAAAGGTGGTCCGTGGTAGACGCGGTTCCAGGCTACCGCTTGTGAATGAGGGGAGGGGAGGAGGCTTACCAATTTAAGCCTAACCAAATTCTGGAACTTTCTCCAGCGCATGGACGTCACTTCCGTGCTGGAAAAGAAATTCCACGTGGAATTTCCCCACCCTTACATAGGGACGTAACTCACACTAAGCCTCGAACGGCATAGCCTAAGCTTAAGCTCGCGTTAGCCTCGAATGCCATAGTTTAACGTTAACCTCGCGGTAGCCTTGAACGTCATAGCTTAACTTTAATCGCGATAGCTTCGAACGCTATAGCTTAACCTTAACCTCGCAAAGCAACGAACGTCATAACCTAACCTTAACCTAACGATAGGCTCGAAAGCAATAGCTAAACTTAACCTCGCGATAGCTTCGAACGCTATAGCTTATCCATAAACTCGGGATAGCTTCGAACTTCAAACTTTAACCTTAGCCTTGAGCACCAGAGCTTACCCTTAAACTCGCGATAGCTTCAAACGCCATAGTTTACACTTAACCACGCGAGAGCTTCAAACCACATAGGTTAACCGTAACCACGCGATAGCTTCGAACTCAATAGCTTAACCTTAGCCTCGTAATATCTTCAAACGCCATAGCCTAAACTTAACTTCGCGATAGCTGCGAAAGCCATAGCTTAATTTGACCTCGTAATGGCTACGAATGTCATAGCTTAACGTTAACCTCGCGATAACTTCGAACGCCATTGCTCAACCTTAACCTCGCGAGAGTTTCGAACGCGATAGCTTAACCTTAACACCTCGATAGCTTCGAACGCCAAACCTTAACCTTAACCTCGCGATAGTTTCGAACGCCATAGCTTAGC
The DNA here is from genome assembly GCA_963969495.1 of Ceratothoa steindachneri. Lineage (NCBI taxonomy): Eukaryota > Metazoa > Arthropoda > Malacostraca > Isopoda > Cymothoidae > Ceratothoa > Ceratothoa steindachneri. The sequence goes on from OZ018327.1 coordinate 59,981,738, forward strand.
CTTAAACTCGCGAGAGCTTCGAACGCCTTAGTTTACCCTTAATCACGCGAGAGATTCAAGCCACAAAGGTTAACCGTAACATCGCGATAACTTCGAACGCAATAGCTAAAGTTTAAGCTTGCAATAGCATCTAACGAACTAGCTTAACCTTAACCTCGCGAGAGCAACGAACGTTATAGCCTAACCTTAAATTCGGGATAGAATCGAAAGCAATAGCTAAACTTAACCTCGCGATAGCTTCGAACGCCATAGCTTAACCGTAACCACGCGATAGCTTCGAACGTCAAGGCTTAACCTTAACCTCGCGATAGCTTCGAAAGCCATAGCTTAACCTTAAGCTCGCGAGAGCAACGAACGTCATAGCTTACCCTCAACCTCAAGTTAGCATCGAACGCCAAAGCTTATAATTAACCTCGCGAGAGCTTCGATCGCCATTGCTTAACCTTAACCTCGCGAGAGTTTCGAACGCGATAGCTTAACCTTAACACCTCGATAGCTTCGAACGCCAAACCTTAACCTTAACTTCGCGATAGCTTCGAGCGCCATAGCTCAAACTTAACATCGCGATAGCTTCGAACGCAATAGTTAACTGTAACCTAGCGATAACTGAGAACGCCATAGCTTAACTTAACCTCGCGATAACTTAGAACACCATAACTTACGATAGCCTCGAATGGCATATAATAAACTTCGAACGCAATAGCTTAACCTTAACCTCGCGTGGCTTAGAACGCCATAGGGTAACCATAATTTCGCAATAACTTTGAACGCCTTAGCTTAAACTTAACCTCGCTATCGCAACGTACGCCATAGCCTAACCTTAAATCACGATAGCCTCAAACGCCATAGCCGAAACTTAACTTCGTGATAGCTTCGAACGCTATAGCTTAATCTTAACCTCATGATAGCATCGAACACCATAGTTTAACCTTAACCTCGCGATAGCTTCGAACGCCAAAGCTTAACCTTAATCTCGAGACAGCTTCGAACACCATAGCTTAACCTTAACCTAGCGAGAGTATCGAACGCCATAAATTAGACTTAACCTCGCGAGAGCAAGGAACGTCATAGCCTAACCTTAACCTCGCGATAGCCTCGAACGCCATAGCCTAAACATAACTTCGCGATAGCTTCGAAGGGACTAGCCTAACCTTAACCACGACAATAGCCTAGAACTACAGAGCTTATCCTTAACCTCGCGATCGATTCGATCCCCCTAGCCTAACCTTACCTCACAATAGCCACGAACGACAGAACTTATCCTTATCCTAGCGATAGCCTGAACACCATAGCTTAACCTTAACCTCGCGATATCTTCGAACGACATAGCTTAACCTTTACGTCGCGATAGCCTCGAACTTAAAAGATTATCCTTAAACTCCCCGATAGCCTCGAACGCAAGAGCCTAAACTTAACTTCGCAATAGCCTCGAATGACAGAGCTTATTATCAATCTCGCGATAGCCTCGAACGCAATGGCTTTAAATAACTTCACGATAGCCTCCAACGCCATAGCTTAACCTTAGCTTAACATTTAAATCGCCATACCCTCGAACGCCATAGCTTACCTTTAGCCTAACCTTAACCTTGCGATAGCCTCCATCGCAATAGCTTAATCTTAAACTTTCGATAGCATCAAAAGCCATAATTTAACCTTAGCCTAACCTTAACCTCGAGATAGCTTCGAACGCCATAGCTTAGCCTTAGCCTAACGTTAATGGGCGATAGCCTCGGACGCCATAGCTTGAGTTAGCCTAACCTTAACCTCGCCATAGCCTCGAACGCCATAGCTTAACCTTAGCCTAAATAAACCTCCCGATAGCCGCAAAGGCCATAGCTTAAACATAGACTAAACTTAATAACCTTAACCTCGTAATATCTCCCGACTCTATAGCTTAACCTTAGCCCAACGTTTACTTCGCGATAGCCTCGAACGCCATAGCTAACTAAACTTTGCCTAATCTAAACCTTGCGATAGCCTCGAAAGCCATAGTTTAACCTTAGCTTAATCTTAAACTAGCGATAGCCTCGAACGCCATAGCTGAACCTTAGCCTAATCTTAATCTCGCGATAGCCTCAAACGCCATAGCTTAACCTTAGCCTAACCTAAACTTCGTGTTAGCCTCGAACGCCATAGCTTAACCTTAACCTAACCGTAACTTCGTGATAGCCTCCAGCGCGATAGCTTAAATTTAGCTTAACCTTAACTTCGTGACAGCCTCGAAAGACATAGATTAACCTTAACTTCTGATAGCCTCAAACGCCATAGCCTAACCTGAGCCTAACCTTAATCACGCGAAAGCCGCGAACGCCATATCTTAAAATTAGCCTATCCTTAACTTCGCGATAGCTTCGAACAGCATAGCTTAATCGTAACCTTGTAATAGCTTCCAACGCCATAACTTAAACTTAACTTTGCGATAGCTTTAAACACCATAGTTTACCTTTAACCTCGCGGTTACATCGAACGCGATAGCTTAACCTTAACCTCGCAAGAGCTTCGAACGGCATAATTTAACCTTAACCTCGTAATAGCTTCGAATGCCATAGCATAAACTCAAATACCCGATAACTTCGAACGCCATAGCTTAATCATAAACTCGTAATAGCTTCGAACGCCATAGCTTAACCTTAACCTCGCTATAACTTGGAACGCCATATCTTAACTTTAACCTCGGGGGAGCTTCATACGCCATAGCTTAAACTTGACCTCGTGAGAGATTCGAATGCAATAGCTTAAGCTTAACCTCGCGATGGCTTCGAACTCGATAGTTTAACCTTAACCTCGTGATAGACTCAAACGCAAGAGCTTAACCGTAACCTCAAGTTAGCATCGAACGCTATAGCTTATACTTAACCTCGCGATAGCTTCGAACGCCATAGCTTAACCTTAACTTCGCGAAAGAACGAACGTCATAGTCTAACCTTAACGTTGCAATATCCTACGCGCAATGGACTAAACATAACTTCGCGAAAGCATCAAACGCGTAGCTCAATCTTAAGCTTGTTATATCTTTGAACGCCATAGCCTAAACTTAAATTCGGAATAGCTTCGAACGACATAGCTTAATTTTAACCTCATAATAGCTTTGAACGCCATACCCTAAACTTAACTTCGCCATAACTCCGAACACCATAGCTTAATCTTAACCTCGTAATAGCTTTTAACGCCATAGCTTAACCTTAACCTCGCGATATCTTCCAAACGCCATAGTTGACCTTAACCTCGGGAAAGCTTAGAACGCTATAGCTTTACCTTAACCTCGCGATAGCTTCGAAAACCATAGCTTAACCTTGACACCATGATAGCTTTGAACGCAATAGCTTAAGCGTAACCTCACTATGGGATCGAACGCCATAGCTTAACCTTAACCGTGCGTAACTTCGAACGCCATAGCTTACCCATAACCTCGCAATAGCTTCGAACGCAATAGCTTAAACATAAACTTGTGATAGCATCGTACGCCATTGATTCCCTTTAACCTCGTGAGAATAACGAACGTCATAACCTAAATTAACCTCGCGATAAGCTCGAAAGCCATAACCTCACCTTAACTTACGATAGCCTCGAAGGCTTTAGCCTAAACATAACTTCGCAATAGCTTTGAACCCTAGAGATTAATAATAACCTCGTAATAACTTTGAACGCCATAGCCTAACCTTAACCTGGCGCTAGCCTCGAAGGCCATAGCTTAACCTTAACCTGGCGAGAGCGACGAACGTCATAGCCTAACCTTAACCTTGCGATACCTAGGAACCCCATAGCCTAACCTTAAATCACGATACGCTCGAACACTATAGCCTAATCGTAACTGCGGAATAGCTTCGAACACCTTAGCTTAATTCTAACCTCGTAATAGCTTAAAACGCCATAGCTTAAACTTAACTTTGCGATAGCTTCGAACGCCATAACTTACCCTTAAACTCGGAAAAACATCGAATGCCATAGCTTAACCTTAATCTCACAAAAGCTTCGAATGGCATAGCTTAACCTTAACCTCGTAATAGCTTCCAACTCCATAGCCTAAACTCATCTACCCGATAGCTTCGAACACCATAGCTTAAGCTTAACCTCGTAATAGCTTCGAATGCCATAGCTTAAACTTGAGCTCGCGATAGTTTCAACGCCATACCTTAAGGTTAACCTAGCGAGAGTTACGAACACCCTAGATTAAACTTAACCTCGCGATAAATTCGAACGCCATTGTTTAACCATAACCTCGTGATAGCTTCGAACGCAATAGCTTAAACGTAACCTCGCGATAGCCTCGAATGCCATAACTAACCTTAACCTCACGCTAGCTTCGAACTCCCTAACTTAACCTTAAACTAGCGATAGCATCGAATGCCATTTAGTAACCATAACCTCGCGAGAATAACGAAGTCATAACCTAAATTAACCTCGCGATAGGCTCGAAAGGCATAACCTAACCTTATCTTACGATAGCCTCGAAGGCCATAGCCTAAACAGAACTTCGCAATAGCTTCGAACGCCAGAGCTTAATCTTAATCTCGTAATAACTTCGAACGCCATAGCTTAACGTTAACCTCGCGATAGCTTCGAACGCCATAGCCTAACCTAAACCAGGAGATAGCCTTGAACGCCATGGATTAACCTTAACCGCGCGAGAGCAACGAACGTCATAGCCTAACTTTAACCTTGCGATACCCAGGAACACCATAGCCTAACCTTAAATCACATAGCCTTGAACGCCGTAGCCTAATCTTAACTTCGAGATAGCTTCGAACTCCCTAGCTTAACCTTAAACTGTGGATAGTATCGAATGCCACTGATTCGCCATAACCTCGCGAGAATAACGAAGTCATAACCTAAGTTAACCTCGCGATAAGCTCGAAAAGCATAACCTAACCTTAACTTACTATAGCCTCGAAGGCCATAGCTTAAACATAACTTATCAAAAGCCTTGAACGCCAGAGCTTAATCTTACCCTGGTAACAACTTCGAACGCCATAGCTTAACCGTAACCTCGCGATAGCGTCGAACGCCATAGCTTAAACGGAACCTCGCAATGCTTTGAACGAATTAGCTTAATCTTAACCTCGCGAGAGCTTCGAACCCCATAGCTTAACATTAACCTCGCGATAGCTTCGAACGCCATAGCCTAACCTTAACCTCGCGAGACCAACGAACGTCATAGCCTAACCTTAACCTTACGATACCCATTAACGCCATAGCCTAACCTTAAATCACGATAGACTAGAACGTCATAGCTTAACCTTAACCTCGCGAGACCAACGAACATCATAGCCTAACCTTAACCTTACGATACCCATTAACGCCATAGCCTAACCTTAAATCACGATAGACTCGAACGCCATAGCCTAACCTTAACTTCGAGATAGCATCGAACGCATAGCTTAATCTTAAGCTTGTAATATTTTCAAACGCCATAGCCTAAACTTAACTTCGGAATAGCTTCGAACGTCATAGCTTAACCTTAAACTCGCGAGAGCTTCAAACACGATAGCTTAACCTTAACCTCGTAATAGCTTCGAACTCCATAGCTTAAACTTAACTTCGCGATAAATCCGAACACCATAGCTTAATCTTAATCTCGTAATACCTTTTAACCTCATAGCTTAACCTTAACCTCGCGATAGCTTCAATCGCCATAGCTTAACCTTAACTTCGGAAAACTTTAGAACGCCATAGCTTAATCTTAACCTCGCAATAGCTTCGAACGCCATAGCTTAACCTTAATCCCATGAGAGCTTCGAACGCTATAGCTTAACAATAACCTCGCAATAGCTTCGAACGCAATAACTTAAACGTAACCTCGCAATAGCTTCGAAATCCCTAGCTTAACCTTAAGCTGGCGATAGCATCGAACGCCATAGGTTAGCGATAACTTCGCGAGATCAACGAACGTCATAGCCTAAATTAACCTTGCGATAGGCTCGAAAGCCATAACCTAACCTTAACTTACGATAGACTCGAAGGCTATAGGCTAAACATAATTTTGCAATAGCTTCGAACGCCATAGTTTAACCGTAACCTCTCGATAGCTTCGAACGCCATGGCTTAAAATTAACCTCGCGATAGCTTCGAACGCATTATCTTAATCGTAACCTCACGAGATCAACGAACGTCATAGCCTAAATTAAAATTGCGATAGGCTCAAAAACCATAACCTAACCTTAACTTACGATAGCCTCGAAGACCATGGGCTAAACATAATTTCGCAATAGCTTCGAACGCCATAGCTTAATCTTAACCTCGCAATAGCTTTGAACGCCATAGCTTAACCGTAAACCCATGAGAGCTACGAACGCCATCGCTTAGACATAAACTCGCAATTACTTCGAAAGCCATAGCTTAACCTTAACCTCGCCATAGCTTTGAACGCAATAGCTTAAAAGTAACCTCGCGATAGCATCGAACGCCTAAGCTTAACTCTAACCTAGCGATAGCTTCGAACTCCCTAGCTTAACCTTAATATGGCGATAGGATCGAACGCCATAGATTAGCCATAACCTCGTGAGAACAAAGAACGTCATAGCCTAAATTAACCACGCGATAGGCTTGAAAGCCATAACCTTACCATAACTTACGATAGCCTCGAAGGCCATAGGCTAAACATATTTCGCAATAGCTTCGAACGCCATAGTTTAACCGTAACCTCGCGATAGCTTCGAACGCCATAGCTTAAAGTTAACCTCACGAAAGCTTCGAACACATTAGCTTAATCGTAACCTCACGATAGGTTAGAACGTCATAGCTTAACCTTAACTTCGCGATAGCTTCGAACGCCATAGCCTAAATTTAACCTGGCGATAATTTCAAACGCCATAGCTTAACCTTAACCTCGCGTGAGCAACGAACGTCAAAACCTAACCTTAACCTTGCGATACCAAGGAACGCCATAGCCTAACCTTAAATCACTAAAGCCTCGAACGCCATTGCCTAATCTTAACTTCGCGATAGCTTCGAACACCATAGCTTAATCGTAAACTGGTAATAGCTTCCAAAGCCATGAATAAACCTTAACTTCGCGATAGCTTAACGTTAACCTCGGGACATCTTCGAATGCCATAGCTTAACTTTAACGTTGCGATAGCTTTGAACGCTTTAGCTTAACCTTAATCTCGCAATAGCTTCGAACGCCATAGCTTAAACTTAATCTTGCGATAGCATCGAACGCTATAGCTTAACCTTAACCTCACGATATCTTCGAACCTGAACGCTTAACCTCAACCTTGGGAGAGATTCGAACGACATATCATAACCTTAACCTCACGATGGCGTCGAACGCCATAGTTTACCGTTTACTCGCGTTAGCATCGAACGCCATAGCTTAATCTTAACCTCGCGAGAGCTTCGAACGCCATAGCTTAACCTTAACCTTGTAATAGCTTCGAACGCTATGGCCTAATCTTAATTACGCTATGGCTTCGAACGCTATAGCTTAATCTTGACCTAGTAATAGCTTTGAACGCCATAGATAACCTTAACCTTGCAATAGCATGGAGAGCCATAATTTATCCTTAACTTCGCGAGAGCTTCGAACGCCATATGTTAACCTTAACCTCGCGATAGCTTTGAACGCAATAGGTTAACCTTAACCTCACAATAGTTTAGACCGTCAAAGCTTAACGTTAACCTTGAGAGAGCTTCGAACGCCATAGCTTAACCTTAACCTCGCGATAGCATGGGAAGCCATAACTTAACCTTAACCTCCCTAGAGCTTCGAACTCCATAGGTTAACCTTAACCTCGAGATAGCTTCGAACGCAATAGCTTATCCTTAACCTAGCGAGAGCTTCGAACGCCATAGCTTAACCATAACCTCGTGATTGCTTCGAACGCAATAGCTTAAACGTAACCTAGCGATAAAATCAAACGCCATAGCTTAACCATAACCTCGCGATAGCTTTGAACACAATAGCTTAAACGTAACATTGCAATAGCATCGAACGCCATAGCTTAACCTTAACCTGGCGATCGCAAGGAACGCCATTGATTCGCTATAAACCTCGCGAGAATAACGAACGTTATAATCTAAATTAACTTAGCGATAGACTCGAAAGACATTACCTAACCTTAACTTACGATAGCCTCGAAGGCCATAGCTTAAACATCACTTCACAATAGCTTCGAACGCCATAGCTTAATCTTAACCTTGTAGTATCTTCGAACGCCATAGCTTAACCATAAACTGGTGATAGCTTAGAACGCCATAGCCTAACCTTACCCTGGCGATAGCATCGAACGCCATAGCTTAATCCTAAACTCGCAATAGCTTCGAATGCCATAGCTTAAATTTAATCTTGCGATAGCATCGAGCGCTATAGTTTAACCTTACCCTCGCGATATCTTCGAACCTGAACGCTTAATCTCAACCTCGAGAGAGCTTCGAACGACATATCATAACCTTAACATCACGATGGCGTCGAACGCCATAGTTTACCGTTTACTCGCGTTAGCATCGAATGCCATAGCTTAATCTTAACCTCGCGAGAGCTACGAACGCCATAGCTTAACCTTAACCTCGCGAGAGCTACGAACGCCATAGCTTAACCGTAACCTCGTAATAGCTTCGAACGCCATAGCTTAACCTTAACCACGCGATAGCATGGGAAGCCATAATTTAACCTTAACCTCGCGAGAGCTTCGAACGCGATAAGTTAACCTTAACCTCGCGATAGCTTCGAACGGAATAACTTAAATTTAACCTAGCGATAGCTTCGAACGCCATAGGTTAACCTTAACCTCAAAATAGTTTCGAACATCAAAGCTTAACGTTAACATCGAGAGAGCTTCGAACGCAATAGCTTAACCTTAACCTGCCGATAACATGGGAAGCAATAACTTAACTTTAACCTCCCGAGAGCTTCGAACGCCATAGCTTAACCTTAACCTCGCGATAGCATAAGAAGCTATACCTTAATCTTAACCTCGCGAAAGCTTCGAACGCCATAGCTTAAAATTACCCTCGTGATAGCTTCGAACGCATTAGCTTAATCGTAACCTCGCAAGAGCTTCGAACGCTATAGCTTAACATTAACCTCGCAATAGCTTCGAACGCCATAGCCTAACCTTAAGCTAGCGATAGCCTCGAACGCCATAGATTAACCTTAACCTCGCCAGAGCAACGAACGTCATATCCTAACCTTAACCTTGGGATACCCAGGGACACTATAGCCTAACCTTAAATCACGATAGCCTCGAACGCCATAGGCCTAATCTTAACTTCGCGATAGCTTTGAACCCCATAGCTTAATCGTAACCTGTAATAGCTTCCAACGCCATAACTTAACCTTAACTTTGCGATAGCTTCGAACGCCATAGCTTACCCCCTAACCTCGCGATAGCATCTACGCCATACTTTAACCTTAAAATCGCGAGAGCTTCGAACGGCATAACTTAACCTTAACTTGGTAATAGCTTCGAATGCCGTAGCCTAAACTCAACTACCCTATAGCTTCGAACGCCATAGCTTAATCTTAACCTCGTAATAGCTTCGAACGCCATACTTTAACCTTAACCTCGCGATAGATTCGAAATCCCTAGCTTAATCTTAACCTGACGATAGCATCGAACGCCATAGATTAGCTATAACCTCACGAGAACAACGAACGTCATAGCTTAAATTAACCTCGTGATAGGTTCGAAAGCCATAACATAAACTTAACTTACGATAGCCTCGAAGGCCATAGGCTAAACATAATTTCGCAATAGCTTCAACGCCATATGTTAATCTTAACCTCGTAATAGCTTTGAACGCCATAGGTTAGCCTGAACCTTGTGATAACCTCGAACATCAAAGCTTATCCTTAACCTGCTCGATAGCTTCAAAGGCACTAGCCTAATCTTAACCTCACCAATAACCTCGAACCACAGAACTTATCTTTAATCTCGCGATAGCCTGAACGCCATAGCCTAACCTTAAGCTGGCGATAGCCTCGAACGCCATAGCTTAATCTTAACCTCGCGATAGCCTCGACCTCCATGCCTTTACCTTAACCTCACGATAGCCTTAAATGCCATGGCTTAACCTTAGCCTAACCTTAACCTTGCGATAGCCTCCAACGCCATAGCTTATCCAGGGCCTAACCTTAACCTCACGATAGCCTCGAATGCCATAGATTAACCTTAGCATAACCTTAACCTCGCGATAGCCTGAAACGCCATAGTTTAACCTTGGCCTAATTTTAACCTCGCGATAGCCTTGAACGTCTTAACTTAACTTTAGCCTAATTTTAGACTCGCGATAGCCTCCAACCCCATTGCTTAACCTTAGCCTAACCTTAACTTCATCATATCCTCGAACGCCATAGCTTAACCTTAACCTAACAATAACTTCGTGATAGCCTCGAGCGCCATAGCTTAACCTTGCCTAACCTCAACCTTACGATAGCCTCAAACGCCATTGTTTAACCTTAGCCTAACCTTAACCTGGTGCTAACCTCGAACGCCATAGCTTAACCTTAGCCAAACATTAATCTCGCGATAGCCTTGAGCGCCATAGCTTAACTTTAGCCTAACCTTAACCTTGTGATAGCCTCAAACGCCATAGATTAACCTTAACTTCTGATAGCCTCGAACGCCTTAGCTTAACATGGTGATAGCCTCGAATGCCATAGCTTATCCTTAACCTAACCTTAACTTCATAATAGCCTCGAACGCCATAGCTTAACCTTAGGCTAACCTTAACTTCGCCAATAACTTCGAACGAGAGAGCTTAACCTTAAGCTCGCGATAGCTTAGAACCCCATAGCCTAAACTTAGCCTAACCTTAACCTCAGGATATCATCGAACGCCACAGGTTCACTTTAGCCTAATCTTAATCTCTTGTTCTCCTCGTACGTCATAGCTTAACCTTAACCTCTTGACTACGTCTCTAATGAGTGGCCTTGTGTACTCAAGTCAGTTTATTAACTAGTACTAGGCAGGTATATTAGCAGAAATATATAAGCGAACTCAGACGGACCGTATGCAAAGCGATAGAACATACCCGAATGTATATTTGATGGTGAAGTTTCAACCAAAGAATATGATTTCGACAGCAATATATATATATATATATATATATATATATATATATATATATATATATATATATATATATATATATATACTAGCTGAAATTACCAACCTAAGGGGTGCACAATAATTTCATCAAAACGCTACCAGTACCTGCTATAATAACTCTCTCCCTTCTTCCTTCTCTCTTCCTCCCTCTCTTCACCCTTCCCTTTCATTATTTTCCCCCTCTCTTTCATCTACCCCATTCCCTCCCATTATCATCCTCCACCGTCTCCCCATCATCACCCTCTCTCTCTCTCTCTTTTTTTTGTCTCTTTCATGCTATTTTTTAAAGCATTACACAGGAACTGTCAAATTGTTCAATTGACATAGGTTCTATTTCTACTAAATTATAAATTATACACGTAGGAGTATAATGTAAAGTCGTTTAAGAATTTCCTTGTAAACCACATTTTTACTTTTCCCTCCTGGTACATTAAAGTATAGGTTTCTTGCACTACCAAACCTGGAGCGTTTTACGTACAGTTAACATGTGAGTAGCATGGTTCTTGCAAACTGGTGCCCAGACACTTTCAGAGTGTGACCTTGTGATTTGTTGATAGTCCCCTCAAAGCCAGGCTTCAATGGAAACTGCAGTCGTTTAAAATAAAATGGAACATAATTTGGAATACGAGGAATTCGAGGAATAAGCACGTCTCCCTTCTGCTTCACAGCCACGCGGGGTCACTCCCTTTCTCCTCCCTCTCCCGCGCTCTTTCATCTCTCCCATCTCTCACCCTCCCCTCCTCTCTCCCATTTCCTCCTACCCCCTAGTGGTTTAAGAAAAACCTAGAAACCCATTGGGTGTCTAAGATTCCCACTCGGATCTCATAAACTGTTAATGGGTCTAAAGAACCCCCTTATTATATCTAAGAGCCAAGTAGAGGTTAAAAAAACAAAAAAATGTGACTTACGAATGGAATTTTTATATATATATATATATATATATATATATATATATATATATATATATATATACAAGGTGTTTCAGAATGCTTTAAGGTTCCTTCACGTTGAATAAGAATAATTTACTCTATGGAAGGGTATGCAAAATTGTTTAGTTTAAAAGTTACAAAGACTTGAAATGTTAAAGTACGATTTAATTAAACTGTTCACCTTTGAACCGAAATTCCCGGTTGGCAGGCTATTGCACTCGACAGCGAAGATACAGATGCACTCGGGGCGGTAGTTTCCACTGAGCAGTGAATGACAATGGACCAACTACCGAATAGTGAATTTGCAGATATGCACTTAATTTACAGTATGGCAATTCTAGGAGGGCTGCGAGAATGTACAGGAAAAGATATCCCAACAGAAATGTGCCTGTGCATCAAACATTTGCAGCCATACATAGGAGACTGCGCCAAACCGGATCATTCCGCGTTGCAAGACCTGATGCAGGCCGTCCTAGAAGCGTAAGAGACCCCGAGATGGAGGACGACATACTTCAACATTTTCATAATGATCAAACAACAAGGACATGTGCTGCAGCAAATGTTTTCCCTGTAAGTCACAGTACGGTGTGGCGCGTGCTTCACGACAAGCTTCAATATTCATTTCACATTCAGCGTGTTGAGAGCTTAAATGCTGATGATTATCCGCGGCGTGTTCAATTTGCCACGTAGTTTTTACAACAAGGACAATAACCCGATTTTACATCAAAAGTTCTTTTCACTGATGAATCAACATTAACGCGAGAGGAAATATTCAACACGCATAATCTGCATTTGTGGTCCCACATCAATCCACATGGTACACAGGAAAGCAGCCACCAAGATAGATTCTCCGTAAATATGTGGGCGGGCATTATTAACAACTATCTCATCGGCCCCTACATCCTGCCAGAAAGACTCAATTGACGCAATTATTGGGCGTTTTGGATGAAGTACTACCCGAGTTGCTAGAAGATGTTCCTCTGGCGATTCGCAGATAAATGTGGTTCCAACAAGAGGGTGCACCAGCACAATTTACGATTGTTGTTAGGAGGATATTGGATGATCGGTATCCAAACCACTGGATTAGTCGTGGCGGACCAATCTCTTGGCCACCCAGATCTCCTGACATGACACCCATAGACTCCCACCTTTGGGAGACACTTAAAGAGTTTAGTGTACGAAACACCAGTTTCTTGCGAAGAAGAACTTATCGGCAGGATTATTTATGCCTGTGCAAGGATTGCTGAAACTCCTGGTGTCTTCGCACGAGTTCAGCAATCATTCCGCCAGCGTCTCCACGTATGCATCGCAGCAGATGGGCGGAATTTCGAACACCTTTTGTAACTACTAACCTAACTTCAAACTCTGTATCCCTACAAAGTTTTTCCATTTGCCCTACGACACGCTCTCACTTATAAGTCTTAGTAACTTTTAAACTAAACATTTTTGGATACCCCTCCATTAAGTAAATTATGCTTATTTAACCAGAAGGAACCTTATGTTAAAGTTTGTTCAAATAATTCTGAAACACCCTATATACGAGGGGGAGTCAAAAAGTTCTCAGATAAATGGCATAAAATTTTTATTTGTAATAATACTGTAATCATTTTTCTACATAAGCTCCATTAACATCTATACACTTTCTTAATCTATGAATCCAACGGTAAAGACCATCTTTGTAGAATTCACGGGGTTGTCTCTGGCACCAAGTAATGACCTGCTTTTTTGCTTCATCTAATGATTGAAACCGGGTTCCTTTTAGGTGTCCCTTTAAATTTGGAAACAGAAAAAAGTCAGAGGGTGCTAAATCAGGGCTATAAGGGGGATGAGCAAGAGTTTCCCATCGAAATTCCCGTAGCTGAGATCTCACAGCTTTGGACGAATGTGCAGGGGCATTGTCATGGTGGAACAAGATTTGCTTGTGGAGCTTTCCTCGTCGTTTTTTGGCTATTGAAGTTTTCAGCTTCCTTAAAACTCCTTCGTAATAGCTGGATGTAACAGTTTTTTGTCCTTCTAAGAAGTCTATTAAAATAATTCCCTCCGAATCCCAAAAAACTGTAGCCATTATCTTCTTAACGGACCTCTCTGTCTTGAACTTGATAGGCCCTGCTGCCCCCCTTGGGTGCCACTCTTTTGATTGATTTTTACTTTCAGGATCAAACTGATACACCCAAGTTTCATCTCCCGTTACGAGGCGCTCAAAAAAACTATCCTCGTTTGCTTCAATCTTGGTCAAAATAGCCAAAGAAAGGTTGGCCCTATGATTCAGCTGGTCTTCTCGCAACGCTTTTGGGACCCAACGTGCTGAAAGCTTGCTCAGGCCAAGATTTTCAGTTAGAATTCCAAATGCTGAGCCATGAGAGATTTCACATGCATTGGCAACTTCATCAATAGTAATACGGCGATCTTTATCCACTAGATTCCTCACAAGCTCGACATTTTCTGGGTTAATGGAGGTGGAGGGTCTCCCTTCACGTGGATCATCTTCAACTTCTTCTCTGCCCCCCTTGAAGCGCTTAATCCAGTCGTAAACTACCGCTCTACATGGCGAAGAGTCACCATAAACCTGTTGTAGAGCGTCAATAATCTTAACAGGCTTCCAATCAAGTTTAGTCAGGAATTTAATGTTCGCTCTTATCTCAAAATTTGCCATTTTATGGGTTCAAAAAAGTAACCTTTTTGAAGCACATCTAATACAAAGAGTCTCGACAAATTGAATGACGAATTTTGTAGGAATTGTTCAGAAAACATGAAAGTCGTGTTTGACCCTGTATTTACTTGTACAAAATCGAACATTTCAATAATCTGGCATTTGTCTGAGAACTTTTTGACTCACCTACGTATAAGGCTGCACTGCGTCCACGCAGTGCAGCCTTGAGCTGTCAGAATAAAAAGTAGTCATTAGGGGCCAGATCTGGACTGTAGGGGGGATGGTTGAGCTCCTCGAATCCGCACTCGCGTAGGGCAGCTTGTGCAACTCTGGCCTTGTGGACTTTGATGACGTTGAAGTCGATCATGGGGCGTGAGGTTTCTAGGGACCCAACGCGCAGAGACCTTGGTCATGGCCAAATTGTCGTGGATGATGTTGATAACACTTCCATGTGATATCCCAAGTTCTCGCTCGATTTCTTCGACCTTCCTCTGTCGATTTTCGAAGATCATCCTCTCCACACGAGCCACATTGTCGTCGTTGGTCACGTCTGACGGGCGTCCTGGACAGGGGTCATCTTCAAGGGACTCACGACCATGGCGGAACTCCCTATTCCACCGAGCAATGGTTGTATAGGAAGGGGCGGTGTCGTTATACACTGCAACCATGCGTTCATGGATCTCTTTTGCATTCTTGCCTGTCTTGGTCAAAAATTTGATGACTGCGCGGTGCCGAACCTTCTCCATTGTTGACAAATTTGTAACTGACGATCTGCGATCAGCTACTGCTCCTTAAATAGACGAGGCAGGAGGTGGCGGCTGCAGGTCCCCCTTCTTCTGTTTTGCCCTATGATTCGCAAAACTTATTGAACGCCCCTCGTATATATATATATATATATATATATATATATATATATATATATATATATATATATATATATATATATATATATATATGTATATATATATATATATATATATATATATATATATATATATATATATATATATATATATATATATATATATATATATATATATATATATATATATATATATATATATATATATATATATATATATATATATATATATATATATATATATATATATATATATATATATATATATATATATATATATATATATATATATATATATATATATATATATATATATATATATATATGATAGAGCCTCTGGTAGAAAACAGGAAACCCGTTGCGTAGTATGAATATTATGAAAGTAAATCCACATAAACGTTCCCAACATTATATTTGCCGGACGTTTCGGTCTTTGAAAGAGACCATCTTCAGCAAATAATAAACAAACACGAATACAAAAGAAAAGAAAAAGCTAGAGGAATAAATTCTAAAATGGTATAAAATAGGTATAGAAAAAAAAATTAACTCTGGCCTATCCCCAGGCATTTGTGATCTCTGGCCTCTCTACAAGCATTCAGAATCTCTTGTCTATCCGCATATTTTATGATCTATGGCCTATCCTCATGCATTGATGCATTCTGGCCTGTTCACAACCATTCGTGATCTCTGCCTTGTCCACAGGCATTTATGCTCTCTTGCCTGTTCACAGCCATTCACAATATCTTGCTTGTCCACAGTCATGTATTCGCTTTGACCTGTCCGCAACCATTCATAATCTCTTGCTTGTCCACAGTCATTTATTTCTCTCTGGCCTGTCCACATGCTTTATTTCGTCCGGTCTGTCCAAAAGCATTCTTGAGATCAAGCTTGTCTACAGGCATCTATGTTCTATGGCCTGTCCATAAGCATTCATGATCCCTGACTTGTCCATAGGCATTTATGCTCTTTGGCTTATCTATCCACATGGATTTTCTCTTTGTCTCGTTTCAAGAAACTCGATGCAACCACCGGTACGGAAATTAATTAATTATTTTAAAGTTTCTCACTTTCTTCACTCTAATTTTCCATTTTCTCCTCTCCCACAAAACCTTACTCCCCTGTGACCTCACCTCGTTGAATGCCACCGGTTTCTCTCTCTTTCTCCCTCCGTTTGAATCCCCCATGTCTATCGTGATTCACCTTTTATTTCTGAACAAGGAAAACTGGGAGGGGGGGGGGGCAATCATCACCAGACGGCGGGTATATATTCACGCAAACACTATTAATTGTCCAGACAAACAGGTTTCACGTATCACTTCCTTTCAGCAGTGAAACGTTAATCGTGTCCTTTTCCTCCTATTTGGACACGAATTAAGCAAAGTTTGGTTGCTTCCGTCAAAATTTCTTCAAAACTGATCTCACCTTTAAACAAACCCTAAACGAAAATTGCGTATTTTTAAAAATATTTTTTGGTACTTACGCCTCGCATATGCGCCAGCTGCAAACATTATCACATATACATGTCCATATTTGAGGCTTGTGTATACATCCTTATTTGGTTTTGCATTGTTACTACGTTTGGTATGCAATGGCTTCCTTTCAATGTTGATTATGGTTCGCCAGTGAATGGCTATATCAGGCGCGGATCAACGGGAAGTTAGGACCCCTCCCCCCCATTTCAGACCAATTTATGTATGTATATATTTCTAATTTTTTAAGTTATACTTGTATTCTGCTATTCAGAAAGTTATGTAATAATATAGAATATATGAAAACACTTTTTAAACCGTTGCGATCGAATATATCTTATATGATACATGTCTAAAATACAGGTAAATCTAAAAAATAATTATTAAATTTAGTATTATACTTTAGCTGACGTCTAAAAAACTACAATTATTAATTTTCTGATGTCTAGAAAAAAGAAATCGGATCTGAGATAGTTCGTGCTCACTTCTTTATTAGATGTTGTTATTTATTATCAATACTGTCTATTATAACCCTTATTAATGATCAATGCCATTTTCTCAGACTACTCAGAGAGAGGAATTCAAGTTAGCCTCTCCCCATTTTTATCCTGGATCAGCCACTAGGTTATATTCACCAGTGGGTAGCAACACACTAATAATTCTGTGGAATAAAAAAAAAAAAACCTCTTAGAAAAGTAAAGAGAAAATATCCTTCAACCAAAGATAGGGAGTACGACATCATGAGTTTGGCCATAAAAAAAAAACAACGACCGAACGTAAAGTTCTCTAAATCCTAAAATTAAGAAACGGTTCAGAAGAGAGAGAGAGAGAGAGAGAGAGAGAGAGAGAGAGAGAGAGAGAGAAAAGTTGACAATCTTAAACGTTCATAATACCTCTGCCCGCACGAACGTATACATCAACATCACGCAATACATATAAACATAAACCTCGTTTCTTTTTCATTTAACTCTCCAAGAATTCACTAAACTTTATTGCATACAGATTAATATTTATAGTTCTCTTTTTTAAAACAGTCTCCCCCCCCCCTTGAGGAAAATTATCAATTAACGTTCGTTGATTCTCTCAAAAAAAAATTTCTAGGACAAGGAAGTGATAAGATCTTGAACGGCTCCGAGCCATCTCTCCGCACCTGCCATGATCAATCTAGTGCCTCCGCTACATATGTCAAATGGCACTTAACATTTGGTGTAAACAATATCTAGGAATGCTTCTTACAGGCCAACATATTCATAGCACAGAGAAGGCCGCCTCCAGCTCTTCATTATGGTTATTACTGAAAGTATTTTACATCACCATAAAGTTAATGGAGCGCATCAGCGCCCCATGATAAAGAGAAGAGCTACTTAATTATAGAGTTGGGATAAGGAAGTTAATTCGACAATAGGGAAGGTCATCCATTTATACAAATATACGGTGCAGGTCAGTGGATCTATTAGAAGTTTTAGAAGGGTTTTACAGCTAATTTACCAACTTTGATGAATATCTGCCTAGGAGCCTGCATTTACCCACTTTAATGAACGTCTCACTAGAAGCCTGCATTTACTCACTTTGAGGAATATTTCAATGGGGCCTGAAGTTATTCACTTTGGGGAATATCTGACTGGCGCATTTGTTCACCCACTTTGATGAACGTCTCACTAAGAAACTGAATTTACCCACTTTAATGAATATTTCAATGGGAAATGCAGTTACTCACTTTGAGGAATATCTCGCTGGCCCATTTGTTCACCCACTTGGATGAACGTCTCACTAAGAGCCTGCATTTACCCACTTTAATGAATATTTCAATGGGAAATGCAGTTACTCACTTTGAGGAATATCTCGCTGGCCCATTTGTTCACCCACTTGGATGAACGTCTCACTAAGAGCCTGCATTTACCCACTTTAATGAATATTTCAATGGGAAATGCAGTTACTCACTTTGAGGAATATCTCGCTGGCCCATTTGTTCACCCACTTGGATGAACGTCTCACTAAGAGCCTGCATTTACCCACTTTAATGAATATTTCAATGGGGCCTGCAGTTACTCACTTTGAGGAATATCTCGCTGGCCCATTTGTTCAACCACTTTGATGAACGTCTCATTAGGAGCCTGCATTTACCCACTTTGATGAATATTTCAATGGGGCCTGTATTCACCCACTTTAATTAGAGTCTCAATGGAGGCTAAATTTATCATCTGATAAATGCATCAATTCGGCTTTCACCCACTTTAATGAACGTCTGACTGGAGCCTGCATTGTCCTACTTTGATAAACTTCTCACTAATGCCAGCGTTGACCTACTCTTATAAACATCTCAATGGGGCATGCATTTAACCCCTTTGAATAAACAATCACATAGTCCTTTATGTTACCCACTTTGATGACCTTCTCAGTGGGGCCTGCAATTACCCACTTTGAGGAATATTTCATTGGAGCCTGCCTTCACCCACTTTGATGAATGTCTGACTGGGGCCTACATATATTCACTTTGATGAACGTCTCAATAGGCCACTTTGAGACCAGCTCACTTAGGCCTTCATTTTACCCACTTTAATGAACGTCTCAGTGAGGCCTGCATTTATCCAATTTGACAAATATCTCACTGTAGCCTGCATTTCTCCGCGTTGGTGAAAGTCTGGCTGTGGCCTGCATATATTCACTTCGAAAAGCGTGCCCAGTGGGGCCTGCATTTATCCAATTTGACCAATATCTCAATGGAGCCTGCATTTCTCCATTTTAATGAAAATCTGGCTGTGGCCTGCATATTTTCACTCCGAAGAGCGTCTCAATGGTGGCTGGATTTATGCAATTTGATGACTATCTCAGTGGAGCCTACATTTATCCAATTTGATGAAAATCTGGTTGGGGCCTGCATATATTCGCTTCTATAAACATCTTAGTGGGGCCTGCATTTATGCAATTTGATGAATATCTCACGGGAGCCTGCATTTCAACACTTTGACTAAAATCTCGCTGTGGCCTGCATATATTCACTTCGAAAAGCGTCTCAGTGAAGCCTGCATTTATGCAATTTGATGAATATCTGACGAGAGCCTGCATTTCTCCACTTTGATGAAAATCTTGGTGTGGCCTGTATATATTCACTTCGATGGGCGTCTCAGTGGCGCCTGCATTTATGCAATTTGATGAATATCTCACTGGAGCCTGCATTTCTCCACTTTGATGAAAACCTGGCTGTGGCCTGCATGTATTCACTTCGATGGGCGTCTCAGTGGGGCCTGCATTTATGATATTTGATGAATATCTCCCTGGAGGCTGCATTTCGCCACTTTAATGAAAATTTGGCTGTGGCCTGCATAGCTTCACTTCGAAGAGTGTCTCAGTGGTGGCTGCCTTTATCGAATTTGATGACTATCTCATTGGAGCCTGCATTCCTCCAATTTTATGAAAATCTGGTTGGGGCCTGCATATATTCACTTCGATGAGCGTCTCAGTGGGGCCTGCATTTATGCAATTCGATGAATATCTCACTGGAGCCTGCATTTCTCACTTTGATGAAAATCTGGCTCTGGCCTGTATATATTCACTTCGAAAAGCGTCTCAGTGGGACCTACATTTATGCGAACTTAAAAATTAATACGTTTCAGAACGTTTATAAAGTTGGGGATCATTTCACCGCTAGGAAATGTTGGAAAACACTGGCTTAGAGAAAGCCATATTAAAAAAAAAGTCCTTCAACTTCATCAAAATAAGCGGTCACGATGGTGCCCATAAGGGTGGTAGAGAAATGATAAAGTGCTTCAGAGGTAAAGAGGAGAATAAAACTTCGCACCTGCAGGGGATTTGAGGTATGAGAGAGGGGGGGATTTGTGGAGGCGTAATTAGACCAATTCCGCCATCACGCCTTGTCCCTCTAAAAACCTATATGAACGAATAGCCATGGAGGCGTGACGACAGCAGAAATGGCGTTTGTTGTGTCAATAAGCCATGTTGACGAAATCTTCCTGTCCGGCTTCACGGGTGGAGGGCACTGAATTTGTTCTACCGAATGTAAATGAGCACTTTCGACGAGCGGCTGATTGTGGACAGTCTTTCTAATCATTTTTGACATTTTGACTGAATTTAATACATTCGATCACTCTGTTCTTTATCGTTTGCATGAATTCCTTGTGGTTTCTAGAACTTCCCTTGAGTGATTCCGTTCGTACCTATTTTTTTTATATTCGGTCTGTTCATATCGATATATATATATATATATATATATATATATATATATATATATATATATATATATATATATATATATCCATATAGGACGAATTGCGCTTACGCTGTTCTCACCATTTTTCTATTTTCTTCCCCATGGCATTTTTATGCATCGCCTTCCTCTAGCATTTCATTTCTATACCCATAACACAGATATGTTCCTCTTTCTCTCCACAGCTTTGTTTATTGAGAAGTATAAAAATCGTATATCTGCATCAGCGACGACTACTGAACGTCTATGGGAGAACTTTCTAAAAATGAATCAAGATCAAACTAGGATTTTGCTAGCGGGTACCCTTTCAGATATGGCTCGATGTGTGAAGCGTTGATTTTACTTAACCCTGGCCGCTCCTTGGTTTCCTTTACCGACATTGTTAAAAATCTGACAGTTAACTATCTTTCAAAGCACATGCCGCGCATGTCTTCAACTCTTCTTC
Source organism: Ceratothoa steindachneri (assembly GCA_963969495.1). NCBI lineage: Eukaryota > Metazoa > Arthropoda > Malacostraca > Isopoda > Cymothoidae > Ceratothoa > Ceratothoa steindachneri. The sequence goes on from OZ018327.1 coordinate 60,003,369, forward strand.
CCTATTCCTCCATAAATATATCTATACCTTCTCCCACTACAACCAATTAGTTTCGAGACCGATTGTTTGCGCTTTAGTTACCTTCGGCCTAGACTACTCTTTTGTCGCTGAATCCTATGCTTTTACTCTTCGACCCCTGCAATTTGAAGAAAGCATTGCAGCCCATGCTCTGCGTCGGGTACGTTTCTTCCATGTAGCTTCCATACCCCGTGAACTATACATGCTACCCATGTGATCTCTCATCGCTTTTAAGTTCTTCCTTCTTTACCAACAAGATCTCAAATCCCACAGCCTCCTTTTTCTTGTCTTCCTCACTCAGTTACCCCGTCCCCTGAGATTCCTACATTCTTACTCTTCCACATCATCGCAAGTAGCTCGTTACATAGTCATCTGTGATGCATAAGTGATCATACCTTCTCTGTATTTGCTCGTAAATGTGAAATGATCTACCCTATGTAATGCGATCATCGCCCTACCTTGGTGCCTTCAAGAGATCCTCGAAGATGGACTCCTTATCTCAAGGATTAGTTGGTAGATAGTTGCTCTTTCAAGGAAAATATATTATTTTATTAGAAACATGTGGAAGGTATACATAAAATATAATAGATCTGAAGGTATTTTTGAAGAGGCCGCAATTGTCCAGCTTCCAGAGTCACTGGGGAACAGAAAATGTTGGCTGGTGTTAGATTATCAAAGATGCCGGGGCTCAACCTGCATTCACTTCACGCATGATCCGGAGGCTGGCGGACTGCGTCTTAGAGCTTAAAAATTGCAGGATGGCTGGAAATATTTGGGTATCCCGCTTGAATTTGTGATGAAACTATGAGGGGGAGGGGCTTCTTTTATTATAATTATTTATTCTTATTATTCTTGTTCTTCATGGTTTCCTCGATGCATTTTCTTTCTTCTTGACTGAAATTCCTTTTTCTTTAATTGGCCCCTTCAAACATCCCTTTACTTCCGTATTCGTCTTGGCTGGGTTGGTCGTTAATCTTCGTTTTTCTTTCTTGATGCATCTTCATATTCTTCGATTTATCTTGAGTTGATAATTTCTTGGTCCTTTTTTATTCTTCTTGTTGAGTTAGTCCTTCAAGCCGTTTTCTTTCCGTTTTCTTTCTTGGACTCGTTTTCTTTCTTGAGAGATCTTCTTAAAGGTTTTTGGACTGCTGAGTTTCGAACGCGGTACCGTTGGATTTTAACGCCAATACTCTAGCCTCACGACCGGCTTTAGTCCGTCTTGAGTGGGTAAATTTATCGGCTATTAATATTATCGAGTTGGAATGAATTTTTTTCTGATACATTTTTCGTACCCCTACAAAACAAGCACTATTTGGCCAAGAATGCGCCTAATTTGGGGCAAAAAAGGATGGTATTTTAGGCTCGAGTGCTTTAGAGGTTTTCGTTTCTTGGTTTTCGAGTAAAGTTGACGCCAGCCGGGATGAGGCTGTCGAGTTTGTGCGATGCGAGTTAGTAAGATATTCGTGTGCTCTTGCTAAAGCTGGCTGAAGGAGCTAATGAAGAAAAGAAATGTGGGAAGGACTAGCGTGTGATATTTTTAGATGTAGTCGTGAAGAAATATGTGGTCCCTGAAAATATAGGCTAGTAGAGCTAGTAGCGAAGTTGGAGCTGGCAGGAGAGCTGCTAGTTCCTTGCCTCTGTCAGATCAATTTAACTGATTGCTTCAAAGAAAAACAATTCAACAGTTTCCTTTTTTAAACATTTTTACATATTGCTTTCAATTTTTTAGCAAGGTAACATAGAGTATGCAACTTTATATCACCTAAACCTAAATTAGATTATTTTAATACGTCCAACAATAACGGTCGATGGTAGATGTACCCAAAAGCAAAGAAGTAACTTATTATTTGTCATCCTAATGGACCTAGTAAGCATTATGTAAAAGTGATCCTGCAGCCAGCTGATAAATTTGGCCCTGGTGTTAAGGGAAGGGTATAGACCAAGACAGCCAATGATAGTAAGACCAACGTTAGTACTTAGTACATTTTTTTATCTAGAATTTAAAGCGTAATACCTTTTGAAGACATGGGGGGATACAATTCTTTAGATGACATTGGCAGCGAGGCCACCAGAGATTGCAGATGGGTCTTAACTTCACTGTCGGGACACGGTAGAGTTGGTCGTTCTTTCTTATTTACTCCCCCCCATGCATGGGTCTCCACTTGCTGCGAGCATTCAGAAATCATTCATCACGTTAAGTGGGACTCGAGATTAGAAGGTTGAAGACGCGCCATCAAGGATAGTTTCTTCTTGACTGAATTTCCTTTTTTCTTTGAGTTGGCCCTTCAAACGTTTTTTTCTTCCAAGTTCCTCGGCTTCCGTATTCTTGTTGAGTTGGGCTCTTTATTCCGTTTCCTATGTAGATGCCACTCGACTGGCTGGTCCGTTCTCTTGACGTGGTAAGTTTTTCGGCCATTTATATTATCGAGTTGGACGGAATTTCTCTCATGCATTTCGCACTCCTACAGTATATCAAATCTTCAAACTCTCCAGGGAAGTTTAGGATTGGCGTAGCTGCTGTTTATCATTTCCAAGATCAATCCGGTTGATTATTTGGCAAAGTGATCATGTAATATATATCGGTTAGGTAATTAGATATTTGTACTCAATACGATGTTTGAAATTCTCTACTTAGGACGCAAATTTCGGCCTAAGACCCGAGCCTTTCAGAACACCATATTCAGAACACCATATTTCTCTCTCTGGTATACGAAAACAGGATTAAGAAAGTAGAATAAATATGATAAGTGAAACTTCCAATCTTGCTGCAACCACAACCTCCATTTGCAACGACGTTGGTTTGACTTACTGGCTTGTGGAAAAACAGCGATTCGCATTCTCACTTCATCTTCAGCGCATTTATCCACTACACCGATCTTCCCTTAGATCATGACCTACTTTTTCCTTGACCAAAAGGATGCGTTCTCATCTTTATTCCATAGACCCCACCCAAAGGGGCGTTAGATGGGAAAGAGATGATCATGCTATAACCAGATGTATCGCGTGCCCTTCCGGACCAAACAACACCAGGGGATCTGACGTAACTAAAGTACTTGACCCGTAGGAGAGATGTTACGGGCCCTCCTAATTATGAGTGCTTCAACTTTATCCACACGCTGGGAGAAAAACCCACATAGGTATTCTTTTAATTTGGAATAATAATTAGAATTTATTGTAATTATCATAATTACCCAATTATACCTGGATCTTCCCCCCCCCTCCCTCACCCCCTACTTGCGCCTGCGTTCTCTCCCCCTTTGGTTCGATTTCAGCCAGAGGATCAAGTAAAGAATTTGCCTTTTCACACCACAGTGTGGGTTTGGTTCCCCACATGTAATCATCAACGTCAAAATGACCTTTGCATTTAATTAATGTTACAGGGCAAGGGTCCCCAACCTGCAGAGTACTGCAGGCCGCATCGACAAGTCAGGAGAGCCCGAGGACCCCACCAATAAAAAAAATATGAGAACCATACATACATAACCAAATATTTCAAAGACACGATTTTCATCCTGGACCATTTGTCTTAGAAGGGGGAACCGTAGGCAAAGAGAAAAGAAGACTAAACTCGTCTAAGAATAGACTTAACCTAACCGCATAACCTAAACTAACAAATTAACCTAAACTAAACTAACCTAAACTAACCTAACCTAACCTTAACTAATTAATTAACCTAAACTATCCAACCTAAACTAACCAATTAACCTAAACTAACCTAACCTAACCAATTAATCTAAACTAACCTAACCTAACTTAAACCTAACGTAAACTAACCAATTAACCTAAACTAACCTAACCTAACCTAACCAATTAACCTAAACTAACCTAACCTAACTGGACTTAACATAAACTAACCAAATCTAAACTAACCTAACCTGACCAATTACCCTAAACTAACCTAACCTAACTGGACTTAACTTAACCTAACCTAACCTAACCATAAATTAATCGACCCAAAAAGAAGCCCTTGAGAAAAAAGAAAGAAAGATGCTTCGACGTTTGGAATGATGGAAGGCCGTACGGATGACCCAGGAGTGACCTGGCGGGCCGCACGCAATGTTAGATTAACCATGTAGCCCTCGGATAGCGGGTTTAGGACCCTTGTATATAAGAGGTTAAAAATCAAAAATCTTGACTCACATATAAGAGGTTGAAGATTAAATAGAGTTCATTTATATAAAGTTGACGATCAAGTAGCATTCGATGCTGAATATCAAGGAGGCTTCATTTAGGTGAGGTTGAAGATTAAATAGACTTCATTTATACAAAGTTGACGATCAAGTAGCATTCGTTTTTTCGATGCTGAATATCAAGGAGGGTTCATTTAGGTGAGGTTGAAGATTAAATAGACTTCATTTATACAACGTTGACGATCAAGTAGCATTCGTTTTTTCGATACTGAATATCAAGGAGGCTTCATTTAGGTGAGGTTGAAGATTAAATAGACTTCATTTATACAAAGTTGACGATCAAGTAGCATTCATTTAGGTGAGGTTGAAGATTAAATAGACTTCATTTATACAAAGTTGACGATCAAGTAGCATTTCTTTTTTCGATACTGAATATCAAGGAGGCTTCATTTAGGAGAGGTTGAAAATTAAATAGACTTCATTTATACAAAGTTGACGATCAAGTAGCATTCGTTTTTTCGATGCTGAAAATCAAGGAGGCTTCATTTAGGTGAGGTTAAAGATTAAATAGACTTCATTTATACAAAGTTGGCGATCAAGTAGCATTCGTTTTTTCAATGCTGAATATCAAAGAGGCTTTATTTAGGAGAGGTTGAAGATTAAATAGACTTCATTTATACAAAGTTGACGATCAAGTAGCATTCGTTTTTTCAATGCTAAATATCAAGGAGGCTTCATTTAGGAGAGGTTGAAGATTAAATGGACTTCATTTATACAAAGTTGACGATCAAGTAGCATTCGTTTTTTCGATGCTGAAAATCAAGGAGGCTTCATTTAGGTGAGGTTAAAGATTAAATAGACTTCATTTTTATCAAAGTTGGCGATCAAGTAGCATTCGTTTTTTCAATGCTGAATATCAAAGAGGCTTTATTTAGGAGAGGTTTAAGATTAAATAGACTTCAATTAAAAAAGGGACGATCAAGTAGCATTCGTTTTTTTTATGCTGAATATCAAAAAGGCTTCATTTAGGATAGGTTAAAGATTAAATAGACTTCATTTATACAAAGTTGACGATCAAATAGCATTCGTTTTTTCGATGCTGAATATGAAGGAGGCTTCATTTAGGTGAGGTTGAAGACTAAATAGACTTCATTTTTACAAAGTTGACGATCAAGTAGCATTCGTTGTTTCGATGCTGAATATTAAGGAGGGTTCATTTAGGTGAGGTTGAAGATTAAATAGACTTCATTTATACAAAGTTGACGATCAAGTAGCATTCGTTTTTTCGATGCTCAATATCAACGAGGCTTCATTTAGGTGAGGTTGAAGATTAAATAGTCTTCATTTATACAAAGTTAACGATCAAGTAGCATTCGTTTTTTCGATGCTGAATATCAAGGAGGCTTCATTTAAGAGAGGTTGAAGATTAAATAGACATCATTTATACAATATTGACGATCAAATAGCATTCGTTTTTTCGATGCTGAATATCAAGAAGGGTTCATTTAGGTGAGGTTGAAGATTAAATAGACTTCATTTATACAAAGTAGACGATCAAGTAGAATTCGTTGTTTCGATGCTGAATATTAAGGAGGGTTCATTTAGGTGAGGTTGAAGATTAAATAGACTTCATTTATACAAAGTTGGCGATCAAGTAGCATTCGTTTTTTCAATGCTGAATATCAAAGAGGCTTTATTTAGGAGAGGTTGAAGATTAAATAGACTTCATTTATACAAAGTTGACGATCAAGTAGCATTCGTTTTTTCAATGCTAAATATCAAGGAGGCTTCATTTAGGAGAGGTTGAAGATTAAATGGACTTCATTTATACAAAGTTGACGATCAAGTAGCATTCGTTTTTTCGATGCTGAAAATCAAGGAGGCTTCATTTAGGTGAGGTTAAAGATTAAATAGACTTCATTTTTATCAAAGTTGGCGATCAAGTAGCATTCGTTTTTTCAATGCTGAATATCAAAGAGGCTTTATTTAGGAGAGGTTTAAGATTAAATAGACTTCAATTAAAAAAGGGACGATCAAGTAGCATTCGTTTTTTTTATGCTGAATATCAAAAAGGCTTCATTTAGGATAGGTTAAAGATTAAATAGACTTCATTTATACAAAGTTGACGATCAAATAGCATTCGTTTTTTCGATGCTGAATATGAAGGAGGCTTCATTTAGGTGAGGTTGAAGACTAAATAGACTTCATTTTTACAAAGTTGACGATCAAGTAGCATTCGTTGTTTCGATGCTGAATATTAGGGAGGGTTCATTTAGGTGAGGTTGAAGATTAAATAAACTTCATTTATACAAAGTTGACGATCAAGTAGCATTCGTTTTTTCGATGCTCAATATCAACGAGGCTTCATTTAGGTGAGGTTGAAGATTAAATAGTCTTCATTTATACAAAGTTAACGATCAAGTAGCATTCGTTTTTTCGATGCTGAATATCAAGGAGGCTTCATTTAAGAGAGGTTGAAGATTAAATAGACATCATTTATACAATATTGAAGATCAAATAGCATTCGTTTTTTCGATGCTGAATATCAAGAAGGGTTCATTTAGGTGAGGTTGAAGATTAAATAGACTTCATTTATACAAAGTAGACGATCAAGTAGAATTCGTTGTTTCGATGCTGAATATTAAGGAGGGTTCATTTAGGTGAGGTTGAAGATTAAATAGACTTCATTTATACAAAGTTGACGATCAAGTAGCATTCGTTTTTTCGATGCTGAATATCAACGAGGCTTCATTTAGGTGAGGTTGAAGATTAAATAGTCTTCATTTATACAAAGTTAACGATCAAGTAGCATTCGTTTTTTCGATGCTGAATATCAAGGAGGCTTCATTTAGGAGAGGTTGAAGATTAAATAGACTTCATTTATACAAAGTTGACGATCAAATAGCATTCGTTTTTTCGATGCTGAATATCAAGGAGGGTTCATTTAGGTGAGGTTGAAGATTAAATAGACTTTATTTATACAAAGTAGACGATCAAGTAGCATTCATTTTTTCGATGCTGAATATCAAGGAGGCTTCATTTAGGAGAGGTTGAAGATTAAATAGACTTCATTTATACAAAGTTGACGATCAAATAGCATTCGTTTTTTCGATGCTGAATATCAAGGAGGGTTCATTTAGGTGAGGTTGAAGATTAAATAGACTTCATTTATACAAAGTAGACGATCAAGTAGCATTCATTTTTTCGATGCTAAATATCAACGAGGCTTCATTTAGGAGAGGTTGAAGATTAAATAGACTTCATTTATACAAAGTGGACGATCAAATAGCATTCGTTTTTTCGATGCTGAATATCAAGGAGGGTTCATTTAGGTGAGGTTGAAGATTAAATAGACTTCATTTATACAAAGTAGACGATCAAGTAGCATTCATTTTTTCGATGCTGAATATCAACGAGGCTTCATTTAGGAGAGGTGAAGATTAAATAGACTTCATTTATACAAAGTTGACGATCAAGTAGCATTCGTTGTTTCGATGCTGAATATTAAGGAGGGTTCATTTAGGTGAGGTTGCAGATTATATAGACTTCATTTATACAAAGTTGACGATCAAGTAGCATTCATTTAGGTGAGGTTGAAGATTAAATAGACTTCATTTATACAAAGTTGACGATCAAGTAGCATTTCTTTTTTCGATACTGAATATCAAGGAGGCTTCATTTAGGAGAGGTTGAAAATTAAATAGACTTCATTTATACAAAGTTGACGATCAAGTAGCATTCGTTTTTTCGATGCTGAAAATCAAGGAGGCTTCATTTGGGTGTGGTTAAAGATTAAATAGACTTCATTTATACAAAGTGGGCGATCAAGTAGCATTCGTTTTTTCAATGCTGAATATCAAAGAGGCTTTATTTAGGAGAGGTTGAAGATTAAATAGACTTCATTTATACAAAGTTGACGATCAAGTAGCATTCGTTTTTTCAATGCTAAATATCAAGGAGGCTTCATTTAGGAGAGGTTGAAGATTAAATGGACTTCATTTATACAAAGTTGACGATCAAGTAGCATTCGTTTTTTCGATGCTGAAAATCAAGAAGGCTTCATTTAGGTGAGGTTAAAGATTAAATAGACTTCATTTATACAAAGTTGGCGATCAAGTAGCATTCGTTTTTTCAATGCTGAATATCAAAGAGGCTTTATTTAGGAGAGGTTTAAGATTAAATAGACTTCATTTAAACAAAGTGACGATCAAGTAGCATTCGTTTTTTTTATGCTGAATATCAAAAAAGGCTTCATTTAGGAGAGGGTGAAAATTAAATAGACTTCATTTATACAAAGTTGACGATCAAATAGCATTCGTTTTTTCGATGCTGAATATGAAGGAGGCTTCATTTAGGTGAGGTTGAAGACTAAATAGACTTCATTTTTACAAAGTTGACGATCAAGTAGCATTCGTTGTTTCGATGCTGAATATTAAGGAGGGTTCATTTAGGTGAGGGTGAAGATTAAATAGACTTCATTTATACAAAGTTGACGATCAAGTAGCATTCGTTTTTTCGATGCTCAATATCAACGAGGCTTCATTTAGGTGAGGTTGAAGATTAAATAGTCTTCATTTATACAAAGTTAACGATCAAGTAGCATTCGTTTTTTCGATGCTGAATATCAAAGAGGCTTCATTTAAGAGAGGTTGAAGATTAAATAGACTTCATTTATACAATATTGACGATCAAATAGCATTCGTTTTTTCGATGCTGAATATCAAGGAGGGTTCATTTAGGGGAGGTTGAAGATTAAATAGACTTCATTTATACAAAGTAGACGATCAAGTAGAATTCGTTGTTTCGATGCTGAATATTAAGGAGGGTTCATTTAGGTGAGGTTGAAGATTAAATAGACTTCATTTATACAAAGTTGACGATCAAGTAGCATTCGTTTTTTCGATGCTAAATATCAACGAGGCTTCATTTAGGTGAGGTTGAAGATTAAATATTCTTCATTTAGACAAAGTTAACGATCAAGTAGCATTCGTTTTTTCGATGCTGAATATCAAGGAGGCTTCATTTAGGAGAGGTTGAAGATTAAATAGACTTCATTTATACAAAGTTGACGATCAAATAGCATTCGTTTTTTCGATGCTGAATATCAAAGGGGGGTCATTTAGGTGAGGTTGAAGATTAAATAGACTTCATTTATACAAAGTAGACGATCAAGTAGCATTTATTTTTTCGATGCTGAATATCAAGGAGGCTTCATTTAGGAGAGGATGAAGATTAAATAGACTTCATTTATACAAAGTTGACGATCAAATAGCATTCGTTTTTTCGATGCTGAATATCAAGGAGGGTTCATTTAGGTGAGGTTGAAGATTAAATAGACTTCATTTATACAAAGTAGACGATCAAGTAGCATTCATTTTTTCGATGCTGAATATCAACGAGGCTTCATTTAGGAGAGGTTGAAGATTAAATAGACTTCATTTATACAAAGTTGACGATCAAATAGCATTCGTTTTTTCGATGCTGAATATCAAGGAGGGTTCATTTAGGTGAGGTTGAAGATTAAATAGACTTCATTTATACAAAGTAGACGATCAAGTAGCATTCATTTTTTCGATGCTGAATATCAACGAGGCTTCATTTAGGAGAGGTGAAGATTAAATAGACTTCATTTATACAAAGTTGACGATCAAGTAGCATTCGTTTTTTCGATGCTGAATATCAACGAGGCTTCATTTAGGTGAGGTTGAAGATTAAATAGTCTTCATATATACAAATTTAACGATCAAGTAGCATTCGTTTTTTCGATGCTGAATATCAACGCGGCTTCATTTAGGTGAGGTTGAAGATTAAATAGTCTTCATTTATACAAAGTTGACGATCAAGTAGCATTCGTTTTTTCGATGCTGAATATCAAGGAGGCTTATTCAGGTGAGGTTAAAGATTAAATAGACTTCATTTAAACAAAGTTGACGATCAAGTAGCATTCGTTTTTTCGATGCTGAATATCAAGGAGGGTTCATTTAGGTGAGGTTGAAGATTAAATAGACTTCATTTATACAAAGTAGACGATCAAGTAGCATTCATTTTTTCGATGCTGAATATCAAGGAGGCTTCATTTAGGAGAGGTTGAAGATTAAATAGACTTCATTTATACAAAGTAGACGATCAAATAGCATTCGTTTTTTCGATGCTGAATATCAAGGAGGGGTTCATTAAAGTGAGGTTAATGAATAAATAGACTTCATTTATACAAAGTAGACGATCAAGTAGCATTCGTTTTTTCGATGCTGAATATCAAGGAGGGTTCATTTAGGTGAGGTTGAAGATTAAATAGACTTCATTTATACAAAGTAGACGATCAAGTAGCATTCATTTTTTTCGATGCTGAATATCAAGGAGGCTTCATTTAGGTGAGGTTGAAGATTAAATAGACTTCATTTATACAAAGTTGACGATCAAATAGCATTCGTTTTTTCGATGCTGAATATGAAGGAGGCTTCATTTAGGTGAGGTTAAAGATTAAATAGACTTCATTTATACAAAGTTGACGATCAAGTAGCATTCGTTGTTTCGATGCTGAATATTAAGGAGGGTTCATTTAGGTGAGGTTGAAGATTATATAGACTTCATTTATACAAAGTTGACGATCAAGTAGCATTCGTTTTTTCGATGCTGAATATCAAGGAGAATTCATTTAGGAGAGGTTGAAGATTAAATAGACTTCATTTATACAAAGTTGACGATCAAGTAGCATTCGTTTTTTCGATGCTGAATATCAAGAAGGCTTCATTTAGGTGAGGTTGAAGATTAAATAGACTTCATTTTTACAAAGTTGACGATCAAGTAGCATTCGTTTTTTCGATGCTGAATATCAAGAAGGGTTCATTTAGGTGAGGTTGAAGATTGAATAGACTTCATTTATACAAAGTAGACGATCAAGTAGCATTCGTTTTTTCGATACTAAATATCAAGGAGGGTTCATTTAGGGGAGGTTGAAGATTAAATAGACTTCATTTATACAAAGTTGACGATCAAGTAGCATTCGTTTTTTCGATGCTGAATATCAAGGAGGCTTCATTTAGGTGAGGTTGAAGATTAAATAGACTTCATTTATACAAAGGTGACGATCAAGTAGCATTCGTTGTTTCGATGCTGAATATTAAGGAGGGTTCATTTAGGTGAGGTTGCAGATTATATAGACTTCATTTATACAAAGTTGACGATCAAGTAGCATTCGTTTTTTCGATGCTGAATATCAACGAGGCTTCATTTAGGTGAGATGAAGATTAAATAGTCTTCATTCATACAAAGTTAACGATCAAGTAGCATTCGTTTTTTCAATGCTGAATACCAAGGAGGCTTCATTAAGGAGAGGTTGAAGATTAAATAGACTTCATTTATACAAAGTTGACGATCAAGTAGCATTCGTTTTTTTGATGCTGAATATAAAGAAGGGTTCATTTAGGTTAGGTTGAAGATTAAATAGACTTCATTTATACAAAGTAGACGATCAAGTAGCATTCGTTTTTTCGATACTGAATATCAAGGAGGGTTCATTTAGGCGAGGTTGAAGATTAAATAGACTTCATTTATACAAAGTTGTCGTTCAAGTAGCATTCGTTTTTTCGATGCTGAATATCAAGGAGGCTTCATTTAGGTGAGGTTGAAGATTAAATAGACTTCATTTATACAAAGTTGACGATCAAGTAGCATTCGTTTTTTCGATGCTGAATATCAAGAAGGGTTCATTTAGGTGAGGTTGAAGATTGAATAGACTTCATTTATACAAAGTAGACGATCAAGTAGCATTCGTTTTTTCGATACTAAATATCAAGGAGGGTTCATTTAGGGGAGGTTGAAGATTAAATAGACTTCATTTATACAAAGTTGACGATCAAGTAGCATTCGTTTTTTCGATGCTGAATATCAAGGAGGCTTCATTTAGGTGAGGTTGAAGATTAAATAGACTTCATTTATACAAAGGTGACGATCAAGTAGCATTCGTTGTTTCGATGCTGAATATTAAGGAGGGTTCATTTAGGTGAGGTTGCAGATTATATAGACTTCATTTATACAAAGTTGACGATCAAGTAGCATTCGTTTTTTCGATGCTGAATATCAACGAGGCTTCATTTAGGTGAGATGAAGATTAAATAGTCTTCATTCATACAAAGTTAACGATCAAGTAGCATTCGTTTTTTCAATGCTGAATACCAAGGAGGCTTCATTAAGGAGAGGTTGAAGATTAAATAGACTTCATTTATACAAAGTTGACGATCAAGTAGCATTCGTTTTTTTGATGCTGAATATAAAGAAGGGTTCATTTAGGTTAGGTTGAAGATTAAATAGACTTCATTTATACAAAGTAGACGATCAAGTAGCATTCGTTTTTTCGATACTGAATATCAAGGAGGGTTCATTTAGGCGAGGTTGAAGATTAAATAGACTTCATTTATACAAAGTTGTCGTTCAAGTAGCATTCGTTTTTTCGATGCTGAATATCAAGGAGGCTTCATTTAGGTGAGGTTGAAGATTAAATAGACTTCATTTATACAAAGTTGACGATCAAGTAGCATTCGTTGTTTCGATGCTGAATATTAAGGAGGGTTCATTTAGGTGAGGTTGAAGATTATATAGATTTCATTTATACAAAGTTGACGATCAAGTAGCATTTGTTTTTTCGATGCTGAATATCAAGGAGGCTTCATTTAGGTGAGGTTGAAGATTAAATAGACTTCATTTATACAAAGTTGACGATCAAGTAGCATTCATTTAGGTGAGGTTGAAGATTAAATAGACTTCATTTATACAAAGTTGACGATCAAGTAGCATTTCTTTTTTCGATACTGAATATCAAGGAGGCTTCATTTAGGAGAGGTTGAAAATTAAATAGACTTCATTTATACAAAGTTGACGATCAAGTAGCATTCGTTTTTTCGATGCTGAAAATCAAGGAGGCTTCATTTAGGTGTGGTTAAAGATTAAATAGACTTCATTTATACAAAGTTGGCGATCAAGTAGCATTCGTTTTTTCAATGCTGAATATCAAAGAGGCTTTATTTAGGAGAGGTTGAAGATTAAATAGACTTCATTTATACAAAGTTGACGATCAAGTAGCATTTGTTTTTTCTATGCTAAATATCAAGGAGGCTTCATTTAGGAGAGGTTGAAAATTAAATGGACTTCATTTATACAAAGTTGACGATCAAGTAGCATTCGTTTTTTCGATGCTGAAAATCAAGGAGGATTCATTTAGGTTAGGTTAAAGATTAAATAGACTTCATTTATACAAAGTTGGCGATCAAGTAGCATTCGTTTTTTCAATGCTGAATATCAAAGAGGCTTTATTTAGGAGAGGTTTAAGATTAAATAGACTTCATTTAAACAAAGTGACGATCAAGTAGCATTCGTTTTTTTTATGCTGAATATCAAAAAAGGCTTCATTTAGGAGAGGTTGAAAATTAAATAGACTTCATTTATACAAAGTTGACGATCAAATAGCATTCGTTTTTTCGATGCTGAATATGAAGGAGGCTTCATTTAGGTGAGGTTGAAGACTAAATAGACTTCATTTTTACAAAGTTGACGATCAAGTAGCATTCGTTGTTTCGATGCTGAATATTAAGGAGGGTTCATTTAGGTGAGGGTGAAGATTAAATAGACTTCATTTATACAAAGTTGACGATCAAGTAGCATTCGTTTTTTCGATGCTCAATATCAACGAGGCTTCATTTAGGTGAGGTTGAAGATTAAATAGTCTTCATTTATACAAAGTTAACGATCAAGTAGCATTCGTTTTTTCGATGCTGAATATCAAGGAGGCTTCATTTAAGAGAGGTTGAAGATTAAATAGACTTCATTTATACAATATTGACGATCAAATAGCATTCGTTTTTTCGATGCTGAATATCAAGGAGGGTTCATTTAGGTGAGGTTGAAGATTAAATAGACTTCATTTATACAAAGTAGACGATCAAGTAGAATTCGTTGTTTCGATGCTGAATATTAAGGAGGGTTCATTTATGTGAGGTTGAAGATTAAATAGACTTCATTTATACAAAGTTGACGATCAAGTAGCATTCGTTTTTTCGATACTAAATATCAACGAGGCTTCATTTAGGTGAGGTTGAAGATTAAATATTCTTCATTTATACAAAGTTAACGATCAAGTAGCATTCGTTTTTTCGATGCTGAATATCAAGGAGGCTTCATTTAGGTGAGGTTGAAGATTGAATAGACTTCATTTATACAAAGTAGACGATCAAGTAGCATTCGTTTTTTCGATACTAAATATCAAGGAGGGTTCATTTAGGGGAGGTTGAAGATTAAATAGACTTCATTTATACAAAGTTGACGATCAAGTAGCATTCGTTTTTTCGATGCTGAATATCAAGGAGGCTTCATTTAGGTGAGGTTGAAGATTAAATAGACTTCATTTATACAAAGGTGACGATCAAGTAGCATTCGTTGTTTCGATGCTGAATATTAAGGAGGGTTCATTTAGGTGAGGTTGCAGATTATATAGACTTCATTTATACAAAGTTGACGTTCAAGTAGCATTCGTTTTTTCGATGCTGAATATCAACGAGGCTTCATTTAGGTGAGATGAAGATTAAATAGTCTTCATTCATACAAAGTTAACGATCAAGTAGCATTCGTTTTTTCAATGCTGAATACCAAGGAGGCTTCATTAAGGAGAGGTTGAAGATTAAATAGACTTCATTTATACAAAGTTGACGATCAAGTAGCATTCGTTTTTTTGATGCTGAATATAAAGAAGGGTTCATTTAGGTTAGGTTGAAGATTAAATAGACTTCATTTATACAAAGTAGACGATCAAGTAGCATTCGTTTTTTCGATACTGAATATCAAGGAGGGTTCATTTAGGCGAGGTTGAAGATTAAATAGACTTCATTTATACAAAGTTGTCGTTCAAGTAGCATTCGTTTTTTCGATGCTGAATATCAAGGAGGCTTCATTTAGGTGAGGTTGAAGATTAAATAGACTTCATTTATACAAAGTTGACGATCAAGTAGCATTCGTTGTTTCGATGCTGAATATTAAGGAGGGTTCATTTAGGTGAGGTTGAAGATTATATAGACTTCATTTATACAAAGTTGACGATCAAGTAGCATTTGTTTTTTCGATGCTGAATATCAAGGAGGCTTCATTTAGGTGAGGTTGAAGATTAAATAGACTTCATTTATACAAAGTTGACGATCAAGTAGCATTCATTTAGGTGAGGTTGAAGATTAAATAGACTTCATTTATACAAAGTTGACGATCAAGTAGCATTTCTTTTTTCGATACTGAATATCAAGGAGGCTTCATTTAGGAGAGGTTGAAAATTAAATAGACTTCATTTATACAAAGTTGACGATCAAGTAGCATTCGTTTTTTCGATGCTGAAAATCAAGGAGGCTTCATTTAGGTGTGGTTAAAGATTAAATAGACTTCATTTATACAAAGTTGGCGATCAAGTAGCATTCGTTTTTTCAATGCTGAATATCAAAGAGGCTTTATTTAGGAGAGGTTGAAGATTAAATAGACTTCATTTATACAAAGTTGACGATCAAGTAGCATTTGTTTTTTCTATGCTAAATATCAAGGAGGCTTCATTTAGGAGAGGTTGAAAATTAAATGGACTTCATTTATACAAAGTTGACGATCAAGTAGCATTCGTTTTTTCGATGCTGAAAATCAAGGAGGATTCATTTAGGTTAGGTTAAAGATTAAATAGACTTCATTTATACAAAGTTGGCGATCAAGTAGCATTCGTTTTTTCAATGCTGAATATCAAAGAGGCTTTATTTAGGAGAGGTTTAAGATTAAATAGACTTCATTTAAACAAAGTGACGATCAAGTAGCATTCGTTTTTTTTATGCTGAATATCAAAAAAGGCTTCATTTAGGAGAGGTGAAAATTAAATAGACTTCATTTATACAAAGTTGACGATCAAATAGCATTCGTTTTTTCGATGCTGAATATGAAGGAGGCTTCATTTAGGTGAGGTTGAAGACTAAATAGACTTCATTTTTACAAAGTTGACGATCAGGTAGCATTCGTTGTTTCGATGCTGAATATTAAGGAGGGTTCATTTAGGTGAGGGTGAAGATTAAATAGACTTCATTTATACAAAGTTGACGATCAAGTAGCATTCGTTTTTTCGATGCTCAATATCAACGAGGCTTCATTTAGGTGAGGTTGAAGATTAAATAGTCTTCATTTATACAAAGTTAACGATCAAGTAGCATTCGTTTTTTCGATGCTGAATATCAAGGAGGCTTCATTTAAGAGAGGTTGAAGATTAAATAGACTTCATTTATACAATATTGACGATCAAATAGCATTCGTTTTTTCGATGCTGAATATCAAGGAGGGTTCATTTAGGTGAGGTTGAAGATTAAATAGACTTCATTTATACAAAGTAGACGATCAAGTAGAATTCGTTGTTTCGATGCTGAATATTAAGGAGGGTTCATTTATGTGAGGTTGAAGATTAAATAGACTTCATTTATACAAAGTTGACGATCAAGTAGCATTCGTTTTTTCGATACTAAATATCAACGAGGCTTCATTTAGGTGAGGTTGAAGATTAAATATTCTTCATTTATACAAAGTTAACGATCAAGTAGCATTCGTTTTTTCGATGCTGAATATCAAGGAGGCTTCATTTAGGAGAGGTTGAAGATTAAATAGACTTCATTTATACAAAGTTGACGATCAAGTAGCATTCGTTTTTTCGATGCTGAATATCAAGGAGGCTTCATTAAGGAGAGGTTGAAGATTAAATAGACTTCATTTATACAAAGTAGACGATCAAGTAGCATTCATTTTTTCGATGCTGAATATCAAGGAGGCTTCATTTAGGAGAGGTTGAAGATTAAATAGACTTCATTTATACAAAGTTGACGATCAAATAGCATTCGTTTTTTCGATGCTGAATATCAAGGAGGGTTCATTTAGGTGAGGTTGAAGATTAAATAGACTTCATTTATACAAAGTAGACGATCAAGTAGCATTCATTTTTTCGATGCTGAATATCAACGAGGCTTCATTTAGGAGAGGTTGAAGATTAAATAGACTTCATTTATACAAAGTTGACGATCAAATAGCATTCGTTTTTTCGATGCTGAATATCAAGGAGGGTTCATTTAGGTGAGGTTGAAGATTAAATAGACTTCATTTATACAAAGTAGACGATCAAGTAGCATTCATTTTTTCGATGCTGAATATCAACGAGGCTTCATTTAGGAGAGGTTGAAGATTAAATAGACTTCATTTATACAAAGTTGACGATCAAGTAGCATTCGTTTTTTCGATGCTGAATATCAACGAGGCTTCATTTAGGTGAGGTTGAAGATTAAATAGTCTTCATTTATACAAAGTTAACGATCAAGTAGCATTCGTTTTTTCGATGCTGAATATCAACGAGGCTTCATTTAGGTGAGGTTAAAGATTAAATAGTCTCCATTTATACAAAGTTGACGATCAAGTAGCATTCGTTTTTACGTTGCTGAATATCAAGGAGGCTTCATTAAGGAGAGGTTGAAGATTAAATAGACTTCATTTATACAAAGTTGACGATCAAGTAGCATTCGTTTTTTCGATGCTGAATATCAAGAAGGGTTCATTTAGGTTAGGTTGAAGATTAAATAGACTTCATTTATACAAGGTTGACGATCAAGTAGCATTCGTTTTTTGGATGCTGAATATCAACGAGGCTTCATTTAGGTGAGGTTGAAGATTGAATAGTCTTCATATATACAAATTTAACGATCAAGTAGCATTCGTTTTTTCGATGCTGAATATAAACGAGGCTTCATTTAGGTGAGGTTGAAGATTAAATAGTCTTCATTTATACAAAGTTGACGATCAAGTAGCATTCGTTTTTTCGATGCTGAATATCAAGGAGGCTTCATTCAGGTGAGGTTAAAGATTAAATAGACTTCATTTAAACAAAGTTGACGATCAAGTAGCATTCGTTTTTTCGATGCTGAATATCAAGGAGGGTTCATTTAGGTGAGGTTGAAGATTAAATAGACTTCATTTATACAATATTGACGATCAAATAGCATTCGTTTTTTCGATGCTGAATATCAAGGAGGGTTCATTTAGGTGAGGTTGAAGATTAAATAGTCTTCATTTATACAAAGTTGACGATCAAGTAGCATTCGTTTTTTCGATGCTGAATATCAAGGAGGCTTCATTCAGGTGAGGTTAAAGATTAAATAGACTTCATTTAAACAAAGTTGACGATCAAGTAGCATTCGTTTTTTCGATGCTGAATATCAAGGAGGGTTCATTTAGGTGAGGTTGAAGATTAAATAGACTTCATTTATACAAAGTAGACGATCAAGTAGCATTCATTTTTGCGATGCTGAATATCAAGGAGGCTTCATTTAGGAGAGGTTGAAGATTAAATAGACTTCATTTATACAAAGTTGACGATCAAATAGCATTCGTTTTTTCGATGCTGAATATCAAGGAGGGGTTCATTAAGGTGAGGTTGAAGATTAGAGAGACTTCATTTATACAAAGTAGACGATCAAGTAGCATTCGTTTTTTCGATGCTGAATATCAAGGAGGCTTCATTTAGGTGAGGTTGAAGATTAAATAGACTTCATTTATACAAAGTTGACGATCAAGTAGCATTCGTTGTTTCGATGCTGAATATTAAGGAGGGTTCATTTAGGTGAGGTTGAAGATTATATAGACTTCATTTATACAAAGTTGACGATCAAGTAGCATTCGTTTTTTCGATGCTGAATATCAAGGAGAATTCATTTAGGAGAGGTTGAAGATTAAATAGACTTCATTTATACAAAGTTGACGATCAAGTAGCATTCGTTTTTTCGATGCTGAATATCAAGAAGGCTTTATTTAGGTGAGGTTGAGGATTAAATAGACTTTATTTTTACAAAGTTGACGATCAAGTAGCATTCGTTTTTTCGATGCTGAATATCAAGAAGGGTTCATTTAGGTGAGGTTGAAGATTGAATAGACTTCATTTATACAAAGTAGACGATCAAGTAGCATTCGTTTTTTCGATACTGAATATCAAGGAGGGTTCATTTAGGTGAGGTTGAAGATTAAATAGACTTCATTTATACAAAGTTGACGATCAAGTAGCATTCGTTTTTTCGATGCTGAATATCAAGGAGGCTTCATTTAGGTGAGGTTGAAGATTAAATAGACTTCATTTATACAAAGTTGACGATCAAGTAGCATTCGTTGTTTCGATGCTGAATATTAAGGAGGGTTCATTTAGGTGAGGTTGAAGATTATATAGACTTCATTTATACAAAGTTGACGATCAAGTAGCATTCGTTTTTTCGATGCTGAATATCAACGAGGCTTCATTTAGGTGAGATGAAGATTAAATAGTCTTCATTCATACAAAGTTAACGATCAAGTAGCATTCGTTTTTTCGATGCTGAATACCAAGGAGGCTTCATTAAGGAGAGGTTGAAGATTAAATAGACTTCATTTATACAAAGTTGACGATCAAGTAGCATTCGTTTTTTCGATGCTGAATATCAAGAAGGGTTCATTTAGGTTAGGTTGAAGATTAAATAGACTTCATTTATACAAAGTAGACGATCAAGTAGCATTCGTTTTTTCGATACTGAATATCAAGGAGGGTTCATTTAGGTGAGGTTGAAGATTAAATAGACTTCATTTATACAAAGTTGTCGTTCAAGTAGCATTCGTTTTTTCGATGCTGAATATCAAGGAGGCTTCATTTAGGTGAGGTTGAAGATTAAATAGACTTCATTTATACAAAGTTGACGATCAAGTAGCATTCGTTGTTTCGATGCTGAATATTAAGGAGGGTTCATTTAGGTGAGGTTGAAGATTATATAGACTTCATTTATACAAGGTTGACGATCAAGTAGTATTCGTTTTTTCGATGCTGAATATCAAGGAGGCTTCATTAAGGAGAGGTTGAAGATTAAATAGATTTCATTTATACAAAGATGACGATCAAGTATTATTCTTTTTTTCGATGCTGAATATCAAGGAGGGTTCATTTAGGTGAGGTTGAAGATTAAATAGACTTCATTTATACAAAGTTGTCGATCAAGTAGCATTCGTTTTTTCGATGCTGAATATCAAGGAGGCTTCATTTAAGTGAGGTCGAAGATTAAATAGACTTCATTTATACAAAGTTGACGATCAAGTAGCATTCGTTTTTTCGATGCTGAATATCAAGAAGGGTTCATTTAGGTGAGGTTGAAGATTGAATAGACTTCATTTATACAAAGTAGACGATCAAGTAGCATTCGTTTATACGATACTGAATATCAAGGAGGGTTCATTTAGGTGAGGTTGAAGATTAAATAGACTTCATTTATACAAAGTTGACGATCAAGTAGCATTCGTTGTTTCGATGCTGAATATTAAGGATGGTTCATTTAGGTGAGGTTGAAGATTATATAGACTTCATTTATACAAAGTTGACGATCAAGTAGCATTCGTTTTTTCAAAGCTGAATATCAACGAGGCTTCATTTAGGTGAGATGAAGATTAAATAGTCATTATTCATACAAAGTTAACGATCAAGCAGCATTCGTTTTTTCGATGCTGAATACCAAGGAGGCTTCATTAAGGAGA
Source organism: Ceratothoa steindachneri (assembly GCA_963969495.1). Lineage (NCBI taxonomy): Eukaryota > Metazoa > Arthropoda > Malacostraca > Isopoda > Cymothoidae > Ceratothoa > Ceratothoa steindachneri. Next base: position 60,024,095 of record OZ018327.1, read on the forward strand.
GGTTGAAGATTAAATAGACTTCATTTATACAAAGTTGACGATCAAGTAGCATTCGTTTTTTCGATGCTGAATATCAAGAAGGGTTCATTTAGGTTAGGTTGAAGATTAAATAGACTTCATTTATACAAAGTAGACGATCAAGTAGCATTCGTTTTTTCGATACTGAATATCAAGGAGGGTTCATTTAGGTGAGGTTGAAGATTTAATAGACTTCATTTATACAAAGTTGTCGTTCAAGTAGCATTCGTTTTTTCGATGCTGAATATCAAGGAGGCTTCATTTAGGTGAGGTTGAAGATTAAATAGACTTCATTTATACAAAGTTGACGATCAAGTAGCATTCGTTGTTTCGATGCTGAATATTAAGGAGGGTTCATTTAGGTGAGGTTGAAGATTATATAGACTTCATTTATACAAGGTTGACGATCAAGTAGTATTCGTTTTTTCGATGCTGAATATCAAGGAGGCTTCATTAAGGAGAGGTTGAAGATTAAATAGACTTCATTTATACAAAGTTGACGATCAAGTATTATTCGTTTTTTCGATGCTGAATATCAAGGAGGGTTCATTTAGGTGAGGTTGAAGATTAAATAGACTTCATTTATACAAAGTTGTCGATCAAGTAGCATTCGTTTTTTCGATGCTGAATATCAAGGAGGCTTCATTTAAGTGAGGTCGAAGATTAAATAGACTTCATTTATACAAAGTTGACGATCAAGTAGCATTCGTTTTTTCGATGCTGAATATCAAGGAGGCTTCATTCAGGTGAGGTTAAAGATTAAATAGACTTCATTAATACAAAGTTGACGATCAAGTAGCATTCGTTTTTTCGATGCTGAATATCAAGGAGGCTTCATTTAGGTGAGATGAAGATTAAATAGTCTTCATTCATACAAAGTTAACGATCAAGTAGTATTCGTTTTTTCGATGCTGAATATCAAGGAGGCTTCATTAAGGAGAGGTTGAAGATTAAATAGACTTCATTTATACAAAGTTAACGATCAAGTATTATTCGTTTTTTCGATGCTGAATATCAAGGAGGGGTTCATTAAGGTGAGGTTGAAGATTAAATAGACTTCATTTATACAAAGTAGACGATCAAGTAGCATTCGTTTTTTCGATGCTGAATATCAAGGAGGGTTCATTTAGGTGAGGTTGAAGATTAAATAGACTTCATTTATACAAAGTAGACGATCAAGTAGCATTCATTTTTGCGATGCTGAATATCAAGGAGGCTTCATTTAGGAGAGGTTGAAGATTAAATAGACTTCATTTATACAAAGTTGACGATCAAATAGCATTCGTTTTTTCGATGCTGAATATCAAGGAGGGGTTCATTAAGGTGAGGTTGAAGATTAAATAGACTTCATTTATACAAAGTAGACGATCAAGTAGCATTCATTTTTTTCGATGCTGAATATCAAGGAGGCTTCATTTAGGTGAGGTTGAAGATTAAATAGACTTCATTTATACAAAGTTGACGATCAAGTAGCATTCGTTGTTTCGATGCTGAATATTAAGGAGGGTTCATTTAGGTGAGGTTGAAGATTATATAGACTTCATTTATACAAAGTTGACGATCAAGTAGCATTCGTTTTTTCGATGCTGAATATCAAGGAGAATTCATTTAGGAGAGGTTGAAGATTAAATAGACTTCATTTATACAAAGTTGACGATCAAGTAGCATTCGTTTTTTCGATGCTGAATATCAAGAAGGCTTCATTTAGGTGAGGTTGAAGACTAAATAGACTTCATTTTTACAAAGTTGACGATCAAGTAGCATTCGTTGTTTCGATGCTGAATATTAAGGAGGGTTCATTTAGGTGAGGGTGAAGATTAAATAGACTTCATTTATACAAAGTTGACGATCAAGTAGCATTCGTTTTTTCGATGCTCAATATCAACGAGGCTTCATTTAGGTGAGGTTGAAGATTAAATAGTCTTCATTTATACAAAGTTAACGATCAAGTAGCATTCGTTTTTTCGATGCTGAATATCAAGGAGGCTTCATTTAAGAGAGGTTGAAGATTAAATAGACTTCATTTATACAATATTGACGATCAAATAGCATTCGTTTTTTCGATGCTGAATATCAAGGAGGGTTCATTTAGGTGAGGTTGAAGATTAAATAGACTTCATTTATACAAAGTAGACGATCAAGTAGAATTCGTTGTTTCGATGCTGAATATTAAGGAGGGTTCATTTAGGTGAGGTTGAAGATTAAATAGACTTCATTTATACAAAGTTGACGATCAAGTAGCATTCGTTTTTTCGATGCTAAATATCAACGAGGCTTCATTTAGGTGAGGTTGAAGATTAAATATTCTTCATTTATACAAAGTTAACGATCAAGTAGCATTCGTTTTTTCGATGCTGAATATCAAGGAGGCTTCATTTAGGAGAGGTTGAAGATTAAATAGACTTCATTTATACAAAGTTGACGATCAAGTAGCATTCGTTTTTTCGATGCTGAATATCAAGGAGGGTTCATTTAGGTGAGGTTAAAGATTAAATAGACTTCATTTATACAAAGTAGACGATCAAGTAGCATTCATTTTTTCGATGCTGAATATCAAGGAGGCTTCATTTAGGAGAGGTTGAAGATTAAATAGACTTCATTTATACAAAGTTGACGATCAAGTAGCCTTCATTTTTTCGATGCTGAATATCAACGAGGCTTCATTTAGGAGAGGTTGAAGATTAAATAGACTTCATTTATACAAAGTTGACGATCAAATAGCATTCGTTATTTCGATGCTGAATATCAAGGAGGGTTCATTTAGGTGAGGTTGAAGATTAAATAGACTTCATTTATACAAAGTAGACGATCAAGTAGCATTCATTTTTTCGATGCTGAATATCAACGAGGCTTCATTTAGGAGAGGTTGAAGATTAAATAGACTTCATTTATACAAAGTTGACGATCAAGTAGCATTCGTTTTTTCGATGCTGAATATCAACGAGGCTTCATTTAGGTGAGGTTGAAGATTAAATAGTCTTCATTTATACAAAGTTAACGATCAAGTAGCATTCGTTTTTTCGATGCTGAATATCAACGAGGCTTCATTTAGGTGAGGTTGAAGATTAAATAGTCTCCATTTATACAAAGTTGACGATCAAGTAGCATTCGTTTTTACGATGCTGAATATCAAGGAGGCTTCATTAAGGAGAGGTTGAAGATTAAATAGACTTCATTTATACAAAGTTGACGATCAAGTAGCATTCGTTTTTTCGATGCTGAATATCAAGAAGGGTTCATTTAGGTTAGGTTGAAGATTAAATAGACTTCATTTATACAAGGTTGACGATCAAGTAGCATTCGTTTTTTGGATGCTGAATATCAACGAGGCTTCATTTAGGTGAGGTTGAAGGTTAAATAGTCTTCATATATACAAATTTAACGATCAAGTAGCATTCGTTTTTTCGATGCTGAATATCAACGAGGCTTCATTTAGGTGAGGTTGAAGATTAAATAGTCTTCATTTATACAAAGTTGACGATCAAGTAGCATTCGTTTTTTCGATGCTGAATATCAAGGAGGCTTCATTCAGGTGAGGTTAAAGATTAAATAGACTTCATTTAAACAAAGTTGACGATCAAGTAGCATTCGTTTTTTCGATGCTGAATATCAAGGAGGGTTCATTTAGGTGAGGTTGAAGATTAAATAGACTTCATTTATACAAAGTAGACGATCAAGTAGCATTCATTTTTGCGATGCTGAATATCAAGGAGGCTTCATTTAGGAGAGGTTGAAGATTAAATAGACTTCATTTATACAAAGTTGACGATCAAATAGCATTCGTTTTTTCGATGCTGAATATCAAGGAGGGGTTCATTAAGGTGAGGTTGAAGATTAGAGAGACTTCATTTATACAAAGTAGACGATCAAGTAGCATTCGTTTTTTCGATGCTGAATATCAAGGAGGGTTCATTTAGGTGAGGTTGAAGATTAAATAGACTTCATTTATACAAAGTAGACGATCAAGTAGCATTAATTTTTTTCGATGCTGAATATCAAGGAGGCTTCATTTAGGTGAGGTTGAAGATTAAATAGACTTCATTTATACAAAGTTGACGATCAAGTAGCATTCGTTGTTTCGATGCTGAATATTAAGGAGGGTTCATTTAGGTGAGGTTGAAGATTATATAGTCTTCATTTATACAAAGTTGACGATCAAGTAGCATTCGTTTTTTCGATGCTGAATATCAAGGAGAATTCATTTAGGAGAGGTTGAAGATTAAATAGACTTCATTTATAAAAAGTTGACGATCAAGTAGCATTCGTTTTTTTCGATGCTGAATATCAAAAAGGCTTTATTTAGGTGAGGTTGAGGATTAAATAGACTTTATTTTTACAAAGTTGACGATCAAGTAGCATTCGTTTTTTCGATGCTGAATATCAAGAAGGGTTCATTTAGGTGAGGTTGAAGATTGAATAGACTTCATTTATACAAAGTAGACGATCAAGTAGCATTCGTTTTTTCGATACTGAATATCAAGGAGGGTTCATTTAGGTGAGGTTGAAGATTAAATAGACTTCATTTATACAAAGTTGACGGTCAAGTAGCATTCGTTTTTTCGATGCTGAATATCAAGGAGGCTTCATTTAGGTGAGGTTGAAGATTAAATAGACTTCATTTATACAAAGTTGACGATCAAGTAGCATTCGTTGTTTCGATGCTGAATATTAAGGAGGGTTCATTTAGGTGAGGTTGAAGATTATATAGACTTCATTTATACAAAGTTGACGATCAAGTAGCATTCGTTTTTTCGATGCTGAATATCAACGAGGCTTCATTTAGGTGAGATGAAGATTAAATAGTCTTCATTCATACAAAGTTAACGATCAAGTAGCATTCGTTTTTTCGATGCTGAATACCAAGGAGGCTTCATTAAGGAGAGGTTGAAGATTAAATAGACTTCATTTATACAAAGTTGACGATCAAGTAGCATTCGTTTTTCGATGCTGAATATCAAGAAGGGTTCATTTAGGTTAGGTTGAAGATTAAATAGACTTCATTTATACAAAGTAGACGATCAAGTAGCATTCGTTTTTTCGATACTGAATATCAAGGAGGGTTCATTTAGGTGAGGTTAAAGATTAAATAGACTTCATTTATACAAAGTTGTCGTTCAAGTAGCATTCGTTTTTTCGATGCTGAATATCAAGGAGGCTTCATTTAGGTGAGGTTGAAGATTAAATAGACTTCATTTATACAAAGTTGACGATCAAGTAGCATTCGTTGTTTCGATGCTGAATATTAAGGAGGGTTCATTTAGGTGAGGTTGAAGATTATATAGACTTCATTTATACAAGGTTGACGATCAAGTAGTATTCGTTTTTTCGATGCTGAATATCAAGGAGGCTTCATTAAGGAGAGGTTGAAGATTAAATAGACTTCATTTATACAAAGTTGACGATCAAGTATTATTCGTTTTTTCGATGCTGAATATCAAGGAGGGTTCATTTAGGTGAGGTTGAAGATTAAATAGACTTCATTTATACAAAGTTGTCGATCAAGTAGCATTCGTTTTTTCGATGCTGAATATCAAGGAGGCTTCATTTAAGTGAGGTCGAAGATTAAATAGACTTCATTTATACAAAGTTGACGATCAAGTAGCATTCGTTTTTTCGATGCTGAATATCAAGGAGGCTTCATTCAGGTGAGGTTAAAGATTAAATAGACTTCATTAATACAAAGTTGACGATCAAGTAGCATTCGTTTTTTCGATGCTGAATATCAAGGAGGCTTCATTTAGGTGAGATGAAGATTAAATAGTCTTCATTCATACAAAGTTAACGATCAAGTAGTATTCGTTTTTTCGATGCTGAATATCAAGGAGGCTTCATTAAGGAGAGGTTGAAGATTAAATAGACTTCATTTATACAAAGTTGACGATCAAGTATTATTCGTTTTTTCGATGCTGAATATCAAGGAGGGGTTCATTAAGGTGAGGTTGAAGATTAAATAGACTTCATTTATACAAAGTAGACGATCAAGTAGCATTCGTTTTTTCGATGCTGAATATCAAGGAGGGTTCATTTAGGTGAGGTTGAAGATTAAATAGACTTCATTTATACAAAGTAGACGATCAAGTAGCATTCATTTTTGCGATGCTGAATATCAAGGAGGCTTCATTTAGGAGAGGTTGAAGATTAAATAGACTTCATTTATACAAAGTTGACGATCAAATAGCATTCGTTTTTTCGATGCTGAATATCAAGGAGGGGTTCATTAAGGTGAGGTTGAAGATTAAAAAGACTTCATTTATACAAAGTAGACGATCAAGTAGCATTCATTTTTTTCGATGCTGAATATCAAGGAGGCTTCATTTAGGTGAGGTTGAAGATTAAATAGACTTCATTTATACAAAGTTGACGATCAAGTAGCATTCGTTGTTTCGATGCTGAATATTAAGGAGGGTTCATTAAGGTGAGGTTGATGATTAAATAGACTTCATTTATACAAAGTAGACGATCAAGTAGCATTCGTTTTTTCGATGCTGAATATCAACGAGGCTTCATTTAGGTGAGGTTGAAGATTAAATAGACTTCATTTATACAAAGTAGACGATCAAGTAGCATTCATTTTTTTCGATGCTGAATATCAAGGAGAATTCATTTAGGTGAGGTTGAAGATTAAATAGACTTCATTTATACAAAGTTGACGATCAAGTAGCATTCGTTGTTTCGATGCTGAATATTAAGGAGGGTTCATTTAGGTGAGGTTGAAGATTATATAGACTTCATTTATACAAAGTTGACGATCAAGAAGCATTCGTTTTTTCGATGCTGAATATCAAGGAGAATTCATTTAGGAGAGGTTGAAGATTAAATAGACTTCATTTATACAAAGTTGACGATCAAGTAGCATTCGTTTTTTCGATGCTGAATATCAAGAAGGCTTCATTTAGGTGAGGTTGAGGATTAAATAGACTTTATTTTTACAAAGTTGACGATCAAGTAGCATTCGTTTTTTCGATGCTGAATATCAAGAAGGGTTCATTTAGGTGAGGTTGAAGATTGAATAGACTTCATTTATACAAAGTAGACGATCAAGTAGCATTCGTTTTTTCGATACTGAATATCAAGGAGGGTTCATTTAGGTGAGGTTGAAGATTAAATAGACTTCATTTATACAAAGTTGACGATCAAGTAGCATTCGTTTTTTCGATGCTGAATATCAAGGAGGCTTCATTTAGGTGAGGTTGAAGATTAAATAGACTTCATTTATACAAAGTTGACGATCAAGTAGCATTCGTTGTTTCGATGCTGAATATCAAGGAGGCTTCATTTAAGTGAGGTCGAAGATTAAATAGACTTCATTTATACAAAGTTGACGATCAAGTAGCATTCGTTTTTTCGATGCTGAATATCAAGGAGGCTTCATTCAGGTGAGGTTAAAGATTAAATAGACTTCATTAATACAAAGTTGACGATCAAGTAGCATTCGTTTTTTCGATGCTGAATATCAAGGAGGCTTCATTTAGGTGAGATGAAGATTAAATAGTCTTCATTCATACAAAGTTAACGATCAAGTAGTATTCGTTTTTTCGATGCTGAATATCAAGGAGGCTTCATTAAGGAGAGGTTGAAGATTAAATAGACTTCATTTATACAAAGTTAACGATCAAGTATTATTCGTTTTTTCGATGCTGAATATCAAGGAGGGGTTCATTAAGGTGAGGTTGAAGATTAAATAGACTTCATTTATACAAAGTAGACGATCAAGTAGCATTCGTTTTTTCGATGCTGAATATCAAGGAGGGTTCATTTAGGTGAGGTTGAAGATTAAATAGACTTCATTTATACAAAGTAGACGATCAAGTAGCATTCATTTTTGCGATGCTGAATATCAAGGAGGCTTCATTTAGGAGAGGTTGAAGATTAAATAGACTTCATTTATACAAAGTTGACGATCAAATAGCATTCGTTTTTTCGATGCTGAATATCAAGGAGGGGTTCATTAAGGTGAGGTTGAAGATTAAATAGACTTCATTTATACAAAGTAGACGATCAAGTAGCATTCATTTTTTTCGATGCTGAATATCAAGGAGGCTTCATTTAGGTGAGGTTGAAGATTAAATAGACTTCATTTATACAAAGTTGACGATCAAGTAGCATTCGTTGTTTCGATGCTGAATATTAAGGAGGGTTCATTTAGGTGAGGTTGAAGATTATATAGACTTCATTTATACAAAGTTGACGATCAAGTAGCATTCGTTTTTTCGATGCTGAATATCAAGGAGAATTCATTTAGGAGAGGTTGAAGATTAAATAGACTTCATTTATACAAAGTTGACGATCAAGTAGCATTCGTTTTTTCGATGCTGAATATCAAGAAGGCTTCATTTAGGTGAGGTTGAAGACTAAATAGACTTCATTTTTACAAAGTTGACGATCAAGTAGCATTCGTTGTTTCGATGCTGAATATTAAGAAGGGTTCATTTAGGTGAGGGTGAAGATTAAATAGACTTCATTTATACAAAGTTGACGATCAAGTAGCATTCGTTTTTTCGATGCTCAATATCAACGAGGCTTCATTTAGGTGAGGTTGAAGATTAAATAGTCTTCATTTATACAAAGTTAACGATCAAGTAGCATTCGTTTTTTCGATGCTGAATATCAAGGAGGCTTCATTTAAGAGAGGTTGAAGATTAAATAGACTTCATTTATACAATATTGACGATCAAATAGCATTCGTTTTTTCGATGCTGAATATCAAGGAGGGTTCATTTAGGTGAGGTTGAAGATTAAATAGACTTCATTTATACAAAGTAGACGATCAAGTAGAATTCGTTGTTTCGATGCTGAATATTAAGGAGGGTTCATTTAGGTGAGGTTGAAGATTAAATAGACTTCATTTATACAAAGTTGACGATCAAGTAGCATTCGTTTTTTCGATGCTAAATATCAACGAGGCTTCATTTAGGTGAGGTTGAAGATTAAATATTCTTCATTTATACAAAGTTAACGATCAAGTAGCATTCGTTTTTTCGATGCTGAATATCAAGGAGGCTTCATTTAGGAGAGGTTGAAGATTAAATAGACTTCATTTATACAAAGTTGACGATCAAGTAGCATTCGTTTTTTCGATGCTGAATATCAAGGAGGGTTCATTTAGGTGAGGTTAAAGATTAAATAGACTTCATTTATACAAAGTAGACGATCAAGTAGCATTCATTTTTTCGATGCTGAATATCAAGGAGGCTTCATTTAGGAGAGGTTGAAGATTAAATAGACTTCATTTATACAAAGTTGACGATCAAGTAGCCTTCATTTTTTCGATGCTGAATATCAACGAGGCTTCATTTAGGAGAGGTTGAAGATTAAATAGACTTCATTTATACAAAGTTGACGATCAAATAGCATTCGTTATTTCGATGCTGAATATCAAGGAGGGTTCATTTAGGTGAGGTTGAAGATTAAATAGACTTCATTTATACAAAGTAGACGATCAAGTAGCATTCATTTTTTCGATGCTGAATATCAACGAGGCTTCATTTAGGAGAGGTTGAAGATTAAATAGACTTCATTTATACAAAGTTGACGATCAAGTAGCATTCGTTTTTTCGATGCTGAATATCAACGAGGCTTCATTTAGGTGAGGTTGAAGATTAAATAGTCTTCATTTATACAAAGTTAACGATCAAGTAGCATTCGTTTTTTCGATGCTGAATATCAACGAGGCTTCATTTAGGTGAGGTTGAAGATTAAATAGTCTCCATTTATACAAAGTTGACGATCAAGTAGCATTCGTTTTTACGATGCTGAATATCAAGGAGGCTTCATTAAGGAGAGGTTGAAGATTAAATAGACTTCATTTATACAAAGTTGACGATCAAGTAGCATTCGTTTTTTCGATGCTGAATATCAAGAAGGGTTCATTTAGGTTAGGTTGAAGATTAAATAGACTTCATTTATACAAGGTTGACGATCAAGTAGCATTCGTTTTTTGGATGCTGAATATCAACGAGGCTTCATTTAGGTGAGGTTGAAGGTTAAATAGTCTTCATATATACAAATTTAACGATCAAGTAGCATTCGTTTTTTCGATGCTGAATATCAACGAGGCTTCATTTAGGTGAGGTTGAAGATTAAATAGTCTTCATTTATACAAAGTTGACGATCAAGTAGCATTCGTTTTTTCGATGCTGAATATCAAGGAGGCTTCATTCAGGTGAGGTTAAAGATTAAATAGACTTCATTTAAACAAAGTTGACGATCAAGTAGCATTCGTTTTTTCGATGCTGAATATCAAGGAGGGTTCATTTAGGTGAGGTTGAAGATTAAATAGACTTCATTTATACAAAGTAGACGATCAAGTAGCATTCATTTTTGCGATGCTGAATATCAAGGAGGCTTCATTTAGGAGAGGTTGAAGATTAAATAGACTTCATTTATACAAAGTTGACGATCAAATAGCATTCGTTTTTTCGATGCTGAATATCAAGGAGGGGTTCATTAAGGTGAGGTTGAAGATTAGAGAGACTTCATTTATACAAAGTAGACGATCAAGTAGCATTCGTTTTTTCGATGCTGAATATCAAGGAGGGTTCATTTAGGTGAGGTTGAAGATTAAATAGACTTCATTTATACAAAGTAGACGATCAAGTAGCATTAATTTTTTTCGATGCTGAATATCAAGGAGGCTTCATTTAGGTGAGGTTGAAGATTAAATAGACTTCATTTATACAAAGTTGACGATCAAGTAGCATTCGTTGTTTCGATGCTGAATATTAAGGAGGGTTCATTTAGGTGAGGTTGAAGATTATATAGTCTTCATTTATACAAAGTTGACGATCAAGTAGCATTCGTTTTTTCGATGCTGAATATCAAGGAGAATTCATTTAGGAGAGGTTGAAGATTAAATAGACTTCATTTATAAAAAGTTGACGATCAAGTAGCATTCGTTTTTTTCGATGCTGAATATCAAAAAGGCTTTATTTAGGTGAGGTTGAGGATTAAATAGACTTTATTTTTACAAAGTTGACGATCAAGTAGCATTCGTTTTTTCGATGCTGAATATCAAGAAGGGTTCATTTAGGTGAGGTTGAAGATTGAATAGACTTCATTTATACAAAGTAGACGATCAAGTAGCATTCGTTTTTTCGATACTGAATATCAAGGAGGGTTCATTTAGGTGAGGTTGAAGATTAAATAGACTTCATTTATACAAAGTTGACGGTCAAGTAGCATTCGTTTTTTCGATGCTGAATATCAAGGAGGCTTCATTTAGGTGAGGTTGAAGATTAAATAGACTTCATTTATACAAAGTTGACGATCAAGTAGCATTCGTTGTTTCGATGCTGAATATTAAGGAGGGTTCATTTAGGTGAGGTTGAAGATTATATAGACTTCATTTATACAAAGTTGACGATCAAGTAGCATTCGTTTTTTCGATGCTGAATATCAACGAGGCTTCATTTAGGTGAGATGAAGATTAAATAGTCTTCATTCATACAAAGTTAACGATCAAGTAGCATTCGTTTTTTCGATGCTGAATACCAAGGAGGCTTTATTAAGGAGAGGTTGAAGATTAAATAGACTTCATTTATACAAAGTTGACGATCAAGTAGCATTCGTTTTTCGATGCTGAATATCAAGAAGGGTTCATTTAGGTTAGGTTGAAGATTAAATAGACTTCATTTATACAAAGTAGACGATCAAGTAGCATTCGTTTTTTCGATACTGAATATCAAGGAGGGTTCATTTAGGTGAGGTTAAAGATTAAATAGACTTCATTTATACAAAGTTGTCGTTCAAGTAGCATTCGTTTTTTCGATGCTGAATATCAAGGAGGCTTCATTTAGGTGAGGTTGAAGATTAAATAGACTTCATTTATACAAAGTTGACGATCAAGTAGCATTCGTTGTTTCGATGCTGAATATTAAGGAGGGTTCATTTAGGTGAGGTTGAAGATTATATAGACTTCATTTATACAAGGTTGACGATCAAGTAGTATTCGTTTTTTCGATGCTGAATATCAAGGAGGCTTCATTAAGGAGAGGTTGAAGATTAAATAGACTTCATTTATACAAAGTTGACGATCAAGTATTATTCGTTTTTTCGATGCTGAATATCAAGGAGGGTTCATTTAGGTGAGGTTGAAGATTAAATAGACTTCATTTATACAAAGTTGTCGATCAAGTAGCATTCGTTTTTTCGATGCTGAATATCAAGGAGGCTTCATTTAAGTGAGGTCGAAGATTAAATAGACTTCATTTATACAAAGTTGACGATCAAGTAGCATTCGTTTTTTCGATGCTGAATATCAAGGAGGCTTCATTCAGGTGAGGTTAAAGATTAAATAGACTTCATTAATACAAAGTTGACGATCAAGTAGCATTCGTTTTTTCGATGCTGAATATCAAGGAGGCTTCATTTAGGTGAGATGAAGATTAAATAGTCTTCATTCATACAAAGTTAACGATCAAGTAGTATTCGTTTTTTCGATGCTGAATATCAAGGAGGCTTCATTAAGGAGAGGTTGAAGATTAAATAGACTTCATTTATACAAAGTTGACGATCAAGTATTATTCGTTTTTTCGATGCTGAATATCAAGGAGGGGTTCATTAAGGTGAGGTTGAAGATTAAATAGACTTCATTTATACAAAGTAGACGATCAAGTAGCATTCGTTTTTTCGATGCTGAATATCAAGGAGGGTTCATTTAGGTGAGGTTGAAGATTAAATAGACTTCATTTATACAAAGTAGACGATCAAGTAGCATTCATTTTTGCGATGCTGAATATCAAGGAGGCTTCATTTAGGAGAGGTTGAAGATTAAATAGACTTCATTTATACAAAGTTGACGATCAAATAGCATTCGTTTTTTCGATGCTGAATATCAAGGAGGGGTTCATTAAGGTGAGGTTGAAGATTAAAAAGACTTCATTTATACAAAGTAGACGATCAAGTAGCATTCATTTTTTTCGATGCTGAATATCAAGGAGGCTTCATTTAGGTGAGGTTGAAGATTAAATAGACTTCATTTATACAAAGTTGACGATCAAGTAGCATTCGTTGTTTCGATGCTGAATATTAAGGAGGGTTCATTAAGGTGAGGTTGATGATTAAATAGACTTCATTTATACAAAGTAGACGATCAAGTAGCATTCGTTTTTTCGATGCTGAATATCAACGAGGCTTCATTTAGGTGAGGTTGAAGATTAAATAGACTTCATTTATACAAAGTAGACGATCAAGTAGCATTCATTTTTTTCGATGCTGAATATCAAGGAGAATTCATTTAGGTGAGGTTGAAGATTAAATAGACTTCATTTATACAAAGTTGACGATCAAGTAGCATTCGTTGTTTCGATGCTGAATATTAAGGAGGGTTCATTTAGGTGAGGTTGAAGATTATATAGACTTCATTTATACAAAGTTGACGATCAAGAAGCATTCGTTTTTTCGATGCTGAATATCAAGGAGAATTCATTTAGGAGAGGTTGAAGATTAAATAGACTTCATTTATACAAAGTTGACGATCAAGTAGCATTCGTTTTTTCGATGCTGAATATCAAGAAGGCTTCATTTAGGTGAGGTTGAGGATTAAATAGACTTTATTTTTACAAAGTTGACGATCAAGTAGCATTCGTTTTTTCGATGCTGAATATCAAGAAGGGTTCATTTAGGTGAGGTTGAAGATTGAATAGACTTCATTTATACAAAGTAGACGATCAAGTAGCATTCGTTTTTTCGATACTGAATATCAAGGAGGGTTCATTTAGGTGAGGTTGAAGATTAAATAGACTTCATTTATACAAAGTTGACGATCAAGTAGCATTCGTTTTTTCGATGCTGAATATCAAGGAGGCTTCATTTAGGTGAGGTTGAAGATTAAATAGACTTCATTTATACAAAGTTGACGATCAAGTAGCATTCGTTGTTTCGATGCTGAATATTAAGGATGGTTCATTTAGGTGAGGTTGAAGATTATATAGACTTCATTTATACAAAGTTGACGATCAAGTAGCATTCGTATTTTCAAAGCTGAATATCAACGAGGCTTCATTTAGGTGAGATGAAGATTAAATAGTCATTATTCATACAAAGTTAACGATCAAGTAGCATTCGTTTTTTCGATGCTGAATACCAAGGAGGCTTCATTAAGGAGAGGTTGAAGATTAAATAGACTTCATTTATACAAAGTTGACGATCAAGTAGCATTCGTTTTTTCGATGCTGAATATCAAGAAGGGTTCATTTAGGTTAGGTTGAAGATTAAATAGACTTCATTTATACAAAGTAGACGATCAAGTAGCATTCGTTTTTTCGATACTGAATATCAAGGAGGGTTCATTTAGGTGAGGTTGAAGATTAAATAGACTTCATTTATACAAAGTTGTCGTTCAAGTAGCATTCGTTTTTTCGATGCTGAATATCAAGGAGGCTTCATTTAGGTGAGGTTGAAGATTAAATAGACTTCATTTATACAAAGTTGACGATCAAGTAGCATTCGTTGTTTCGATGCTGAATATTAAGGAGGGTTCATTTAGGTGAGGTTGAAGATTATATAGACTTCATTTATACAAGGTTGACGATCAAGTAGTATTCGTTTTTTCGATGCTGAATATCAAGGAGGCTTCATTAAGGAGAGGTTGAAGATTAAATAGACTTCATTTATACAAAGTTGACGATCAAGTATTATTCGTTTTTTCGATGCTGAATATCAAGGAGGGTTCATTTAGGTGAGGTTGAAGATTAAATAGACTTCATTTATACAAAGTTCTCGATCAAGTAGCATTCGTTTTTTCGATGCTGAATATCAAGGAGGCTTCATTTAAGTGAGGTCGAAGATTAAATAGACTTCATTTATACAAAGTTGACGATCAAGTAGCATTCGTTTTTTCGATGCTGAATATCAAGGAGGCTTCATTCAGGTGAGGTTAAAGATTAAATAGACTTCATTAATACAAAGTTGACGATCAAGTAGCATTCGTTTTTTCGATGCTGAATATCAAGGAGGCTTCATTTAGGTGAGATGAAGATTAAATAGTCTTCATTCATACAAAGTTAACGATCAAGTAGTATTCGTTTTTTCGATGCTGAATATCAAGGAGGCTTCATTAAGGAGAGGTTGAAGATTAAATAGACTTCATTTATACAAAGTTGACGATCAAGTATTATTCGTTTTTTCGATGCTGAATATCAAGGAGGGGTTCATTAAGGTGAGGTTGAAGATTAAATAGACTTCATTTATACAAAGTAGACGATCAAGTAGCATTCGTTTTTTCGATGCTGAATATCAAGGAGGGTTCATTTAGGTGAGGTTGAAGATTAAATAGACTTCATTTATACAAAGTAGACGATCAAGTAGCATTCATTTTTGCGATGCTGAATATCAAGGAGGCTTCATTTAGGAGAGGTTGAAGATTAAATAGACTTCATTTATACAAAGTTGACGATCAAATAGCATTCGTTTTTTCGATGCTGAATATCAAGGAGGGGTTCATTAAGGTGAGGTTGAAGATTAAATAGACTTCATTTATACAAAGTAGACGATCAAGTAGCATTCATTTTTTTCGATGCTGAATATCAAGGAGGCTTCATTTAGGTGAGGTTGAAGATTAAATAGACTTCATTTATACAAAGTAGACGATCAAGTAGCATTCATTTTTGCGATGCTGAATATCAAGGAGGCTTCATTTAGGAGAGGTTGAAGATTAAATAGACTTCATTTATACAAAGTTGACGATCAAATAGCATTCGTTTTTTCGATGCTGAATATCAAGGAGGGGTTCATTAAGGTGAGGTTGAAGATTAAATAGACTTCATTTATACAAAGTAGACGATCAAGTAGCATTCATTTTTTTCGATGCTGAATATCAAGGAGGCTTCATTTAGGTGAGGTTGAAGATTAAATAGACTTCATTTATACAAAGTAGACGATCAAGTAGCATTCGTTTTTTCGATACTGAATATCAAGGAGGGTTCATTTAGGTGAGGTTGAAGATTAAATAGACTTCATTTATACAAAGTTGTCGTTCAAGTAGCATTCGTTTTTTCGATGCTGAATATCAAGGAGGCTTCATTTAGGTGAGGTTGAAGATTAAATAGACTTCATTTATACAAAGTTGACGATCAAGTAGCATTCGTTGTTTCGATGCTGAATATTAAGGAGGGTTCATTTAGGTGAGGTTGAAGATTATATAGACTTCATTTATACAAGGTTGACGATCAAGTAGTATTCGTTTTTTCGATGCTGAATATCAAGGAGGCTTCATTAAGGAGAGGTTGAAGATTAAATAGACTTCATTTATACAAAGTTGACGATCAAGTATTATTCGTTTTTTCGATGCTGAATATCAAGGAGGGTTCATTTAGGTGAGGTTGAAGATTAAATAGACTTCATTTATACAAAGTTGTCGATCAAGTAGCATTCGTTTTTTCGATGCTGAATATCAAGGAGGCTTCATTTAAGTGAGGTCGAAGATTAAATAGACTTCATTTATACAAAGTTGACGATCAAGTAGCATTCGTTTTTTCGATGCTGAATATCAAGGAGGCTTCATTCAGGTGAGGTTAAAGATTAAATAGACTTCATTAATACAAAGTTGACGATCAAGTAGCATTCGTTTTTTCGATGCTGAATATCAAGGAGGCTTCATTTAGGTGAGATGAAGATTAAATAGTCTTCATTCATACAAAGTTAACGATCAAGTAGTATTCGTTTTTTCGATGCTGAATATCAAGGAGGCTTCATTAAGGAGAGGTTGAAGATTAAATAGACTTCATTTATACAAAGTTGACGATCAAGTATTATTCGTTTTTTCGATGCTGAATATCAAGGAGGGGTTCATTAAGGTGAGGTTGAAGATTAAATAGACTTCATTTATACAAAGTAGACGATCAAGTAGCATTCGTTTTTTCGATGCTGAATATCAAGGAGGGTTCATTTAGGTGAGGTTGAAGATTAAATAGACTTCATTTATACAAAGTAGACGATCAAGTAGCATTCATTTTTGCGATGCTGAATATCAAGGAGGCTTCATTTAGGAGAGGTTGAAGTTTAAATAGACTTCATTTATACAAAGTTGACGATCAAATAGCATTCGTTTTTTCGATGCTGAATATCAAGGAGGGGTTCATTAAGGTGAGGTTGAAGATTAAATAGACTTCATTTATACAAAGTAGACGATCAAGTAGCATTCATTTTTTTCGATGCTGAATATCAAGGATGCTTCATTTAGGTGAGGTTGAAGATTAAATAGACCTCATTTATACAAAGTTGACGATCAAGTAGCATTCGTTGTTTCGATGCTGAATATTAAGGAGGGTTCATTTAGGTGAGGTTGAAGATTATATAGACTTCATTTATACAAAGTTGACGATCAAGTAGCATTCGTTTTTTCGATGCTGAATATCAAGGAGAATTCATTTAGGAGAGGTTGAAGATTAAATAGACTTCATTTATACAAAGTTGACGATCAAGTAGCATTCGTTTTTTCGATGCTGAATATCAAGAAGGCTTCATTTAGGTGAGGTTGAAGACTAAATAGACTTCATTTTTACAAAGTTGACGATCAAGTAGCATTCGTTGTTTCGATGCTGAATATTAAGGAGGGTTCATTTAGGTGAGGGTGAAGATTAAATAGACTTCATTTATACAAAGTTGACGATCAAGTAGCATTCGTTTTTTCGATGCTCAATATCAACGAGGCTTCATTTAGGTGAGGTTGAAGATTAAATAGTCTTCATTTATACAAAGTTAACGATCAAGTAGCATTCGTTTTTTCGATGCTGAATATCAAGGAGGCTTCATTTAAGAGAGGTTGAAGATTAAATAGACTTCATTTATACAATATTGACGATCAAATAGCATTCGTTTTTTCGATGCTGAATATCAAGGAGGGTTCATTTAGGTGAGGTTGAAGATTAAATAGACTTCATTTATACAAAGTAGACGATCAAGTAGAATTCGTTGTTTCGATGCTGAATATTAAGGAGGGTTCATTTAGGTGAGGTTGAAGATTAAATAGACTTCATTTATACAAAGTTGACGATCAAGTAGCATTCGTTTTTTCGATGCTAAATATCAACGAGGCTTCATTTAGGTGAGGTTGAAGATTAAATATTCTTCATTTATACAAAGTTAACGATCAAGTAGCATTCGTTTTTTCGATGCTGAATATCAAGGAGGCTTCATTTAGGAGAGGTTGAAGATTAAATAGACTTCATTTATACAAAGTTGACGATCAAGTAGCATTCGTTTTTTCGATGCTGAATATCAAGGAGGGTTCATTTAGGTGAGGTTGAAGATTAAATAGACTTCATTTATACAAAGTAGACGATCAAGTAGCATTCATTTTTTCGATGCTGAATATCAAGGAGGCTTCATTTAGGAGAGGTTGAAGATTAAATAGACTTCATTTATACAAAGTTGACGATCAAGTAGCATTCATTTTTTCGATGCTGAATATCAACGAGGCTTCATTTAGGAGAGGTTGAAGATTAAATAGACTTCATTTATACAAAGTTGACGATCAAATAGCATTCGTTTTTTCGATGCTGAATATCAAGGAGGGTTCATTTAGGTGAGGTTGAAGATTAAATAGACTTCATTTATACAAAGTAGACGATCAAGTAGCATTCATTTTTTCGATGCTGAATATCAACGAGGCTTCATTTAGGAGAGGTTGAAGATTAAATAGACTTCATTTATACAAAGTTGACGATCAAGTAGCATTCGTTTTTTCGATGCTGAATATCAACGAGGCTTCATTTAGGTGAGGTTGAAGATTAAATAGTCTTCATTTATACAAAGTTAACGATCAAGTAGCATTCGTTTTTTCGATGCTGAATATCAACGAGGCTTCATTTAGGTGAGGTTGAAGATTAAATAGTCTCCATTTATACAAAGTTGACGATCAAGTAGCATTCGTTTTTACGATGCTGAATATCAAGGAGGCTTCATTAAGGAGAGGTTGAAGATTAAATAGACTTCATTTATACAAAGTTGACGATCAAGTAGCATTCGTTTTTTCGATGCTGAATATCAAGAAGGGTTCATTTAGGTTAGGTTGAAGATTAAATAGACTTCATTTATACAAGGTTGACGATCAAGTAGCATTCGTTTTTTGGATGCTGAATATCAACGAGGCTTCATTTAGGTGAGGTTGAAGGTTAAATAGTCTTCATATATACAAATTTAACGATCAAGTAGCATTCGTTTTTTCGATGCTGAATATCAACGAGGCTTCATTTAGGTGAGGTTGAAGATTAAATAGTCTTCATTTATACAAAGTTGACGATCAAGTAGCATTCGTTTTTTCGATACTGAATATCAAGGAGGCTTCATTCAGGTGAGGTTAAAGATTAAATAGACTTCATTTAAACAAAGTTGACGATCAAGTAGCATTCGTTTTTTCGATGCTGAATATCAAGGAGGGTTCATTTAGGTGAGGTTGAAGATTAAATAGACTTCATTTATACAAAGTAGACGATCAAGTAGCATTCATTTTTGCGATGCTGAATATCAAGGAGGCTTCATTTAGGAGAGGTTGAAGATTAAATAGACTTCATTTATACAAAGTTGACGATCAAATAGCATTCGTTTTTTCGATGCTGAATATCAAGGAGGGGTTCATTAAGGTGAGGTTGAAGATTAGAGAGACTTCATTTATACAAAGTAGACGATCAAGTAGCATTCATTTTTTCGATGCTGAATATCAACGAGGCTTCATTTAGGAGAGGTGAAGATTAAATAGACTTCATTTATACAAAGTTGACGATCAAGTAGCATTCGTTTTTTCGATGCTGAATATCAAGGAGGCTTCATTCAGGTGAGGTTAAAGATTAAATAGACTTCATTAATACAAAGTTGACGATCAAGTAGCATTCGTTTTTTCGATGCTGAATATCAAGGAGGCTTCATTTAGGTGAGATGAAGATTAAATAGTCTTCATTCATACAAAGTTAACGATCAAGTAGTATTCGTTTTTTCGATGCTGAATATCAAGGAGGCTTCATTAAGGAGAGGTTGAAGATTAAATAGACTTCATTTATACAAAGTTGACGATCAAGTATTATTCGTTTTTTCGATGCTGAATATCAAGGAGGGGTTCATTAAGGTGAGGTTGAAGATTAAATAGACTTCATTTATACAAAGTAGACGATCAAGTAGCATTCGTTTTTTCGATGCTGAATATCAAGGAGGGTTCATTTAGGTGAGGTTGAAGATTAAATAGACTTCATTTATACAAAGTAGACGATCAAGTAGCATTCATTTTTGCGATGCTGAATATCAAGGAGGCTTCATTTAGGAGAGGTTGAAGATTAAATAGACTTCATTTATACAAAGTTGACGATCAAATAGCATTCGTTTTTTCGATGCTGAATATCAAGGAGGGGTTCATTAAGGTGAGGTTGAAGATTAAAAAGACTTCATTTATACAAAGTAGACGATCAAGTAGCATTCATTTTTTTCGATGCTGAATATCAAGGAGGCTTCATTTAGGTGAGGTTGAAGATTAAATAGACTTCATTTATACAAAGTTGACGATCAAGTAGCATTCGTTGTTTCGATGCTGAATATTAAGGAGGGTTCATTAAGGTGAGGTTGATGATTAAATAGACTTCATTTATACAAAGTAGACGATCAAGTAGCATTCGTTTTTTCGATGCTGAATATCAACGAGGCTTCATTTAGGTGAGGTTGAAGATTAAATAGACTTCATTTATACAAAGTAGACGATCAAGTAGCATTCATTTTTTTCGATGCTGAATATCAAGGAGAATTCATTTAGGTGAGGTTGAAGATTAAATAGACTTCATTTATACAAAGTTGACGATCAAGTAGCATTCGTTGTTTCGATGCTGAATATTAAGGAGGGTTCATTTAGGTGAGGTTGAAGATTATATAGACTTCATTTATACAAAGTTGACGATCAAGAAGCATTCGTTTTTTCGATGCTGAATATCAAGGAGAATTCATTTAGGAGAGGTTGAAGATTAAATAGACTTCATTTATACAAAGTTGACGATCAAGTAGCATTCGTTTTTTCGATGCTGAATATCAAGAAGGCTTCATTTAGGTGAGGTTGAGGATTAAATAGACTTTATTTTTACAAAGTTGACGATCAAGTAGCATTCGTTTTTTCGATGCTGAATATCAAGAAGGGTTCATTTAGGTGAGGTTGAAGATTGAATAGACTTCATTTATACAAAGTAGACGATCAAGTAGCATTCGTTTTTTCGATACTGAATATCAAGGAGGGTTCATTTAGGTGAGGTTGAAGATTAAATAGACTTCATTTATACAAAGTTGACGATCAAGTAGCATTCGTTTTTTCGATGCTGAATATCAAGGAGGCTTCATTTAGGTGAGGTTGAAGATTAAATAGACTTCATTTATACAAAGTTGACGATCAAGTAGCATTCGTTGTTTCGATGCTGAATATTAAGGATGGTTCATTTAGGTGAGGTTGAAGATTATATAGACTTCATTTATACAAAGTTGACGATCAAGTAGCATTCGTATTTTCAAAGCTGAATATCAACGAGGCTTCATTTAGGTGAGATGAAGATTAAATAGTCATTATTCATACAAAGTTAACGATCAAGTAGCATTCGTTTTTTCGATGCTGAATACCAAGGAGGCTTCATTAAGGAGAGGTTGAAGATTAAATAGACTTCATTTATACAAAGTTGACGATCAAGTAGCATTCGTTTTTTCGATGCTGAATATCAAGAAGGGTTCATTTAGGTTAGGTTGAAGATTAAATAGACTTCATTTATACAAAGTAGACGATCAAGTAGCATTCGTTTTTTCGATACTGAATATCAAGGAGGGTTCATTTAGGTGAGGTTGAAGATTAAATAGACTTCATTTATACAAAGTTGTCGTTCAAGTAGCATTCGTTTTTTCGATGCTGAATATCAAGGAGGCTTCATTTAGGTGAGGTTGAAGATTAAATAGACTTCATTTATACAAAGTTGACGATCAAGTAGCATTCGTTGTTTCGATGCTGAATATTAAGGAGGGTTCATTTAGGTGAGGTTGAAGATTATATAGACTTCATTTATACAAGGTTGACGATCAAGTAGTATTCGTTTTTTCGATGCTGAATATCAAGGAGGCTTCATTAAGGAGAGGTTGAAGATTAAATAGACTTCATTTATACAAAGTTGACGATCAAGTATTATTCGTTTTTTCGATGCTGAATATCAAGGAGGGTTCATTTAGGTGAGGTTGAAGATTAAATAGACTTCATTTATACAAAGTTCTCGATCAAGTAGCATTCGTTTTTTCGATGCTGAATATCAAGGAGGCTTCATTTAAGTGAGGTCGAAGATTAAATAGACTTCATTTATACAAAGTTGACGATCAAGTAGCATTCGTTTTTTCGATGCTGAATATCAAGGAGGCTTCATTCAGGTGAGGTTAAAGATTAAATAGACTTCATTAATACAAAGTTGACGATCAAGTAGCATTCGTTTTTTCGATGCTGAATATCAAGGAGGCTTCATTTAGGTGAGATGAAGATTAAATAGTCTTCATTCATACAAAGTTAACGATCAAGTAGTATTCGTTTTTTCGATGCTGAATATCAAGGAGGCTTCATTAAGGAGAGGTTGAAGATTAAATAGACTTCATTTATACAAAGTTGACGATCAAGTATTATTCGTTTTTTCGATGCTGAATATCAAGGAGGGGTTCATTAAGGTGAGGTTGAAGATTAAATAGACTTCATTTATACAAAGTAGACGATCAAGTAGCATTCGTTTTTTCGATGCTGAATATCAAGGAGGGTTCATTTAGGTGAGGTTGAAGATTAAATAGACTTCATTTATACAAAGTAGACGATCAAGTAGCATTCATTTTTGCGATGCTGAATATCAAGGAGGCTTCATTTAGGAGAGGTTGAAGATTAAATAGACTTCATTTATACAAAGTTGACGATCAAATAGCATTCGTTTTTTCGATGCTGAATATCAAGGAGGGGTTCATTAAGGTGAGGTTGAAGATTAAATAGACTTCATTTATACAAAGTAGACGATCAAGTAGCATTCATTTTTTTCGATGCTGAATATCAAGGAGGCTTCATTTAGGTGAGGTTGAAGATTAAATAGACTTCATTTATACAAAGTAGACGATCAAGTAGCATTCATTTTTGCGATGCTGAATATCAAGGAGGCTTCATTTAGGAGAGGTTGAAGATTAAATAGACTTCATTTATACAAAGTTGACGATCAAATAGCATTCGTTTTTTCGATGCTGAATATCAAGGAGGGGTTCATTAAGGTGAGGTTGAAGATTAAATAGACTTCATTTATACAAAGTAGACGATCAAGTAGCATTCATTTTTTTCGATGCTGAATATCAAGGAGGCTTCATTTAGGTGAGGTTGAAGATTAAATAGACTTCATTTATACAAAGTAGACGATCAAGTAGCATTCGTTTTTTCGATACTGAATATCAAGGAGGGTTCATTTAGGTGAGGTTGAAGATTAAATAGACTTCATTTATACAAAGTTGTCGTTCAAGTAGCATTCGTTTTTTCGATGCTGAATATCAAGGAGGCTTCATTTAGGTGAGGTTGAAGATTAAATAGACTTCATTTATACAAAGTTGACGATCAAGTAGCATTCGTTGTTTCGATGCTGAATATTAAGGAGGGTTCATTTAGGTGAGGTTGAAGATTATATAGACTTCATTTATACAAGGTTGACGATCAAGTAGTATTCGTTTTTTCGATGCTGAATATCAAGGAGGCTTCATTAAGGAGAGGTTGAAGATTAAATAGACTTCATTTATACAAAGTTGACGATCAAGTATTATTCGTTTTTTCGATGCTGAATATCAAGGAGGGTTCATTTAGGTGAGGTTGAAGATTAAATAGACTTCATTTATACAAAGTTGTCGATCAAGTAGCATTCGTTTTTTCGATGCTGAATATCAAGGAGGCTTCATTTAAGTGAGGTCGAAGATTAAATAGACTTCATTTATACAAAGTTGACGATCAAGTAGCATTCGTTTTTTCGATGCTGAATATCAAGGAGGCTTCATTCAGGTGAGGTTAAAGATTAAATAGACTTCATTAATACAAAGTTGACGATCAAGTAGCATTCGTTTTTTCGATGCTGAATATCAAGGAGGCTTCATTTAGGTGAGATGAAGATTAAATAGTCTTCATTCATACAAAGTTAACGATCAAGTAGTATTCGTTTTTTCGATGCTGAATATCA
This sequence comes from Ceratothoa steindachneri, assembly GCA_963969495.1. NCBI lineage: Eukaryota > Metazoa > Arthropoda > Malacostraca > Isopoda > Cymothoidae > Ceratothoa > Ceratothoa steindachneri. The sequence goes on from OZ018327.1 coordinate 60,048,289, forward strand.
AGGAGGCTTCATTAAGGAGAGGTTGAAGATTAAATAGACTTCATTTATACAAAGTTGACGATCAAGTATTATTCGTTTTTTCGATGCTGAATATCAAGGAGGGGTTCATTAAGGTGAGGTTGAAGATTAAATAGACTTCATTTATACAAAGTAGACGATCAAGTAGCATTCGTTTTTTCGATGCTGAATATCAAGGAGGGTTCATTTAGGTGAGGTTGAAGATTAAATAGACTTCATTTATACAAAGTAGACGATCAAGTAGCATTCATTTTTGCGATGCTGAATATCAAGGAGGCTTCATTTAGGAGAGGTTGAAGTTTAAATAGACTTCATTTATACAAAGTTGACGATCAAATAGCATTCGTTTTTTCGATGCTGAATATCAAGGAGGGGTTCATTAAGGTGAGGTTGAAGATTAAATAGACTTCATTTATACAAAGTAGACGATCAAGTAGCATTCATTTTTTTCGATGCTGAATATCAAGGATGCTTCATTTAGGTGAGGTTGAAGATTAAATAGACTTCATTTATACAAAGTTGACGATCAAGTAGCATTCGTTGTTTCGATGCTGAATATTAAGGAGGGTTCATTTAGGTGAGGTTGAAGATTATATAGACTTCATTTATACAAAGTTGACGATCAAGTAGCATTCGTTTTTTCGATGCTGAATATCAAGGAGAATTCATTTAGGAGAGGTTGAAGATTAAATAGACTTCATTTATACAAAGTTGACGATCAAGTAGCATTCGTTTTTTCGATGCTGAATATCAAGAAGGCTTCATTTAGGTGAGGTTGAAGACTAAATAGACTTCATTTTTACAAAGTTGACGATCAAGTAGCATTTGTTGTTTCGATGCTGAATATTAAGGAGGGTTCATTTAGGTGAGGGTGAAGATTAAATAGACTTCATTTATACAAAGTTGACGATCAAGTAGCATTCGTTTTTTCGATGCTCAATATCAACGAGGCTTCATTTAGGTGAGGTTGAAGATTAAATAGTCTTCATTTATACAAAGTTAACGATCAAGTAGCATTCGTTTTTTCGATGCTGAATATCAAGGAGGCTTCATTTAAGAGAGGTTGAAGATTAAATAGACTTCATTTATACAATATTGACGATCAAATAGCATTCGTTTTTTCGATGCTGAATATCAAGGAGGGTTCATTTAGGTGAGGTTGAAGATTAAATAGACTTCATTTATACAAAGTAGACGATCAAGTAGAATTCGTTGTTTCGATGCTGAATATTAAGGAGGGTTCATTTAGGTGAGGTTGAAGATTAAATAGACTTCATTTATACAAAGTTGACGATCAAGTAGCATTCGTTTTTTCGATGCTAAATATCAACGAGGCTTCATTTAGGTGAGGTTGAAGATTAAATATTCTTCATTTATACAAAGTTAACGATCAAGTAGCATTCGTTTTTTCGATGCTGAATATCAAGGAGGCTTCATTTAGGAGAGGTTGAAGATTAAATAGACTTCATTTATACAAAGTTGACGATCAAGTAGCATTCGTTTTTTCGATGCTGAATATCAAGGAGGGTTCATTTAGGTGAGGTTGAAGATTAAATAGACTTCATTTATACAAAGTAGACGATCAAGTAGCATTCATTTTTTCGATGCTGAATATCAAGGAGGCTTCATTTAGGAGAGGTTGAAGATTAAATAGACTTCATTTATACAAAGTTGACGATCAAGTAGCATTCATTTTTTCGATGCTGAATATCAACGAGGCTTCATTTAGGAGAGGTTGAAGATTAAATAGACTTCATTTATACAAAGTTGACGATCAAATAGCATTCGTTTTTTCGATGCTGAATATCAAGGAGGGTTCATTTAGGTGAGGTTGAAGATTAAATAGACTTCATTTATACAAAGTAGACGATCAAGTAGCATTCATTTTTTCGATGCTGAATATCAACGAGGCTTCATTTAGGAGAGGTTGAAGATTAAATAGACTTCATTTATACAAAGTTGACGATCAAGTAGCATTCGTTTTTTCGATGCTGAATATCAACGAGGCTTCATTTAGGTGAGGTTGAAGATTAAATAGTCTTCATTTATACAAAGTTAACGATCAAGTAGCATTCGTTTTTTCGATGCTGAATATCAACGAGGCTTCATTTAGGTGAGGTTGAAGATTAAATAGTCTCCATTTATACAAAGTTGACGATCAAGTAGCATTCGTTTTTACGATGCTGAATATCAAGGAGGCTTCATTAAGGAGAGGTTGAAGATTAAATAGACTTCATTTATACAAAGTTGACGATCAAGTAGCATTCGTTTTTTCGATGCTGAATATCAAGAAGGGTTCATTTAGGTTAGGTTGAAGATTAAATAGACTTCATTTATACAAGGTTGACGATCAAGTAGCATTCGTTTTTTGGATGCTGAATATCAACGAGGCTTCATTTAGGTGAGGTTGAAGGTTAAATAGTCTTCATATATACAAATTTAACGATCAAGTAGCATTCGTTTTTTCGATGCTGAATATCAACGAGGCTTCATTTAGGTGAGGTTGAAGATTAAATAGTCTTCATTTATACAAAGTTGACGATCAAGTAGCATTCGTTTTTTCGATACTGAATATCAAGGAGGCTTCATTCAGGTGAGGTTAAAGATTAAATAGACTTCATTTAAACAAAGTTGACGATCAAGTAGCATTCGTTTTTTCGATGCTGAATATCAAGGAGGGTTCATTTAGGTGAGGTTGAAGATTAAATAGACTTCATTTATACAAAGTAGACGATCAAGTAGCATTCATTTTTGCGATGCTGAATATCAAGGAGGCTTCATTTAGGAGAGGTTGAAGATTAAATAGACTTCATTTATACAAAGTTGACGATCAAATAGCATTCGTTTTTTCGATGCTGAATATCAAGGAGGGGTTCATTAAGGTGAGGTTGAAGATTAGAGAGACTTCATTTATACAAAGTAGACGATCAAGTAGCATTCGTTTTTTCGATGCTGAATATCAAGGAGGGTTCATTTAGGTGAGGTTGAAGATTAAATAGACTTCATTTATACAAAGTAGACGATCAAGTAGCATTAATTTTTTTCGATGCTGAATATCAAGGAGGCTTCATTTAGGTGAGGTTGAAGATTAAATAGACTTCATTTATACAAAGTTGACGATCAAGTAGCATTCGTTGTTTCGATGCTGAATATTAAGGAGGGTTCATTTAGGTGAGGTTGAAGATTATATAGTCTTCATTTATACAAAGTTGACGATCAAGTAGCATTCGTTTTTTCGATGCTGAATATCAAGGAGAATTCATTTAGGAGAGGTTGAAGATTAAATAGACTTCATTTATACAAAGTTGACGATCAAGTAGCATTCGTTTTTTTCGATGCTGAATATCAAAAAGGCTTTATTTAGGTGAGGTTGAGGATTAAATAGACTTTATTTTTACAAAGTTGACGATCAAGTAGCATTCGTTTTTTCGATGCTGAATATCAAGAAGGGTTCATTTAGGTGAGGTTGAAGATTGAATAGACTTCATTTATACAAAGTAGACGATCAAGTAGCATTCGTTTTTTCGATACTGAATATCAAGGAGGGTTCATTTAGGTGAGGTTGAAGATTAAATAGACTTCATTTATACAAAGTTGACGGTCAAGTAGCATTCGTTTTTTCGATGCTGAATATCAAGGAGGCTTCATTTAGGTGAGGTTGAAGATTAAATAGACTTCATTTATACAAAGTTGACGATCAAGTAGCATTCGTTGTTTCGATGCTGAATATTAAGGAGGGTTCATTTAGGTGAGGTTGAAGATTATATAGACTTCATTTATACAAAGTTGACGATCAAGTAGCATTCGTTTTTTCGATGCTGAATATCAACGAGGCTTCATTTAGGTGAGATGAAGATTAAATAGTCTTCATTCATACAAAGTTAACGATCAAGTAGCATTCGTTTTTTCGATGCTGAATACCAAGGAGGCTTCATTAAGGAGAGGTTGAAGATTAAATAGACTTCATTTATACAAAGTTGACGATCAAGTAGCATTCGTTTTTCGATGCTGAATATCAAGAAGGGTTCATTTAGGTTAGGTTGAAGATTAAATAGACTTCATTTATACAAAGTAGACGATCAAGTAGCATTCGTTTTTTCGATACTGAATATCAAGGAGGGTTCATTTAGGTGAGGTTGAAGATTAAATAGACTTCATTTATACAAAGTTGTCGTTCAAGTAGCATTCGTTTTTTCGATGCTGAATATCAAGGAGGCTTCATTTAGGTGAGGTTGAAGATTAAATAGACTTCATTTATACAAAGTTGACGATCAAGTAGCATTCGTTGTTTCGATGCTGAATATTAAGGAGGGTTCATTTAGGTGAGGTTGAAGATTATATAGACTTCATTTATACAAGGTTGACGATCAAGTAGTATTCGTTTTTTCGATGCTGAATATCAAGGAGGCTTCATTAAGGAGAGGTTGAAGATTAAATAGACTTCATTTATACAAAGTTGACGATCAAGTATTATTCGTTTTTTCGATGCTGAATATCAAGGAGGGTTCATTTAGGTGAGGTTGAAGATTAAATAGACTTCATTTATACAAAGTTGTCGATCAAGTAGCATTCGTTTTTTCGATGCTGAATATCAAGGAGGCTTCATTTAAGTGAGGTCGAAGATTAAATAGACTTCATTTATACAAAGTTGACGATCAAGTAGCATTCGTTTTTTCGATGCTGAATATCAAGGAGGCTTCATTCAGGTGAGGTTAAAGATTAAATAGACTTCATTAATACAAAGTTGACGATCAAGTAGCATTCGTTTTTTCGATGCTGAATATCAAGGAGGCTTCATTTAGGTGAGATGAAGATTAAATAGTCTTCATTCATACAAAGTTAACGATCAAGTAGTATTCGTTTTTTCGATGCTGAATATCAAGGAGGCTTCATTAAGGAGAGGTTGAAGATTAAATAGACTTCATTTATACAAAGTTGAAGATCAAGTATTATTCGTTTTTTCGATGCTGAATATCAAGGAGGGGTTCATTAAGGTGAGGTTGAAGATTAAATAGACTTCATTTATACAAAGTAGACGATCAAGTAGCATTCGTTTTTTCGATGCTGAATATCAAGGAGGGTTCATTTAGGTGAGGTTGAAGATTAAATAGACTTCATTTATACAAAGTAGACGATCAAGTAGCATTCATTTTTGCGATGCTGAATATCAAGGAGGCTTCATTTAGGAGAGGTTGAAGATTAAATAGACTTCATTTATACAAAGTTGACGATCAAATAGCATTCGTTTTTTCGATGCTGAATATCAAGGAGGGGTTCATTAAGGTGAGGTTGAAGATTAAAAAGACTTCATTTATACAAAGTAGACGATCAAGTAGCATTCATTTTTTTCGATGCTGAATATCAAGGAGGCTTCATTTAGGTGAGGTTGAAGATTAAATAGACTTCATTTATACAAAGTTGACGATCAAGTAGCATTCGTTGTTTCGATGCTGAATATTAAGGAGGGTTCATTAAGGTGAGGTTGAAGATTAAATAGACTTCATTTATACAAAGTAGACGATCAAGTAGCATTCGTTTTTTCGATGCTGAATATCAACGAGGCTTCATTTAGGTGAGGTTGAAGATTAAATAGACTTCATTTATACAAAGTAGACGATCAAGTAGCATTCATTTTTTTCGATGCTGAATATCAAGGAGGCTTCATTTAGGTGAGGTTGAAGATTAAATAGACTTCATTTATACAAAGTTGACGATCAAGTAGCATTCGTTGGTTCGATGCTGAATATTAAGGAGGGTTCATTTAGGTGAGGTTGAAGATTATATAGACTTCATTTATACAAAGTTGACGATCAAGAAGCATTCGTTTTTTCGATGCTGAATATCAAGGAGAATTCATTTAGGAGAGGTTGAAGATTAAATAGACTTCATTTATACAAAGTTGACGATCAAGTAGCATTCGTTTTTTCGATGCTGAATATCAAGAAGGCTTCATTTAGGTGAGGTTGAGGATTAAATAGACTTTATTTTTACAAAGTTGACGATCAAGTAGCATTCGTTTTTTCGATGCTGAATATCAAGAAGGGTTCATTTAGGTGAGGTTGAAGATTGAATAGACTTCATTTATACAAAGTAGACGATCAAGTAGCATTCGTTTTTTCGATACTGAATATCAAGGAGGGTTCATTTAGGTGAGGTTGAAGATTAAATAGACTTCATTTATACAAAGTTGACGATCAAGTAGCATTCGTTTTTTCGATGCTGAATATCAAGGAGGCTTCATTTAGGTGAGGTTGAAGATTAAATAGACTTCATTTATACAAAGTTGACGATCAAGTAGCATTCGTTGTTTCGATGCTGAATATTAAGGATGGTTCATTTAGGTGAGGTTGAAGATTATATAGACTTCATTTATACAAAGTTGACGATCAAGTAGCATTCGTTTTTTCAAAGCTGAATATCAACGAGGCTTCATTTAGGTGAGATGAAGATTAAATAGTCATTATTCATACAAAGTTAACGATCAAGTAGCATTCGTTTTTTCGATGCTGAATACCAAGGAGGCTTCATTAAGGAGAGGTTGAAGATTAAATAGACTTCATTTATACAAAGTTGACGATCAAGTAGCATTCGTTTTTTCGATGCTGAATATCAAGAAGGGTTCATTTAGGTTAGGTTGAAGATTAAATAGACTTCATTTATACAAAGTAGACGATCAAGTAGCATTCGTTTTTTCGATACTGAATATCAAGGAGGGTTCATTTAGGTGAGGTTGAAGATTAAATAGACTTCATTTATACAAAGTTGTCGTTCAAGTAGCATTCGTTTTTTCGATGCTGAATATCAAGGAGGCTTCATTTAGGTGAGGTTGAAGATTAAATAGACTTCATTTATACAAAGTTGACGATCAAGTAGCATTCGTTGTTTCGATGCTGAATATTAAGGAGGGTTCATTTAGGTGAGGTTGAAGATTATATAGACTTCATTTATACAAGGTTGACGATCAAGTAGTATTCGTTTTTTCGATGCTGAATATCAAGGAGGCTTCATTAAGGAGAGGTTGAAGATTAAATAGACTTCATTTATACAAAGTTGACGATCAAGTATTATTCGTTTTTTCGATGCTGAATATCAAGGAGGGTTCATTTAGGTGAGGTTGAAGATTAAATAGACTTCATTTATACAAAGTTCTCGATCAAGTAGCATTCGTTTTTTCGATGCTGAATATCAAGGAGGCTTCATTTAAGTGAGGTCGAAGATTAAATAGACTTCATTTATACAAAGTTGACGATCAAGTAGCATTCGTTTTTTCGATGCTGAATATCAACGAGGCTTCATTTAGGTGAGGTTGAAGATTAAATAGACTTCATTTATACAAAGTAGACGATCAAGTAGCATTCATTTTTTTCGATGCTGAATATCAAGGAGGCTTCATTTAGGTGAGGTTGAAGATTAAATAGACTTCATTTATACAAAGTTGACGATCAAGTAGCATTCGTTGTTTCGATGCTGAATATTAAGGAGGGTTCATTTAGGTGAGGTTGAAGATTATATAGACTTCATTTATACAAAGTTGACGATCAAGAAGCATTCGTTTTTTCGATGCTGAATATCAAGGAGAATTCATTTAGGAGAGGTTGAAGATTAAATAGACTTCATTTATACAAAGTTGACGATCAAGTAGCATTCGTTTTTTCGATGCTGAATATCAAGAAGGCTTCATTTAGGTGAGGTTGAGGATTAAATAGACTTTATTTTTACAAAGTTGACGATCAAGTAGCATTCGTTTTTTCGATGCTGAATATCAAGAAGGGTTCATTTAGGTGAGGTTGAAGATTGAATAGACTTCATTTATACAAAGTAGACGATCAAGTAGCATTCGTTTTTTCGATACTGAATATCAAGGAGGGTTCATTTAGGTGAGGTTGAAGATTAAATAGACTTCATTTATACAAAGTTGACGATCAAGTAGCATTCGTTTTTTCGATGCTGAATATCAAGGAGGCTTCATTTAGGTGAGGTTGAAGATTAAATAGACTTCATTTATACAAAGTTGACGATCAAGTAGCATTCGTTGTTTCGATGCTGAATATTAAGGATGGTTCATTTAGGTGAGGTTGAAGATTATATAGACTTCATTTATACAAAGTTGACGATCAAGTAGCATTCGTTTTTTCAAAGCTGAATATCAACGAGGCTTCATTTAGGTGAGATGAAGATTAAATAGTCATTATTCATACAAAGTTAACGATCAAGTAGCATTCGTTTTTTCGATGCTGAATACCAAGGAGGCTTCATTAAGGAGAGGTTGAAGATTAAATAGACTTCATTTATACAAAGTTGACGATCAAGTAGCATTCGTTTTTTCGATGCTGAATATCAAGAAGGGTTCATTTAGGTTAGGTTGAAGATTAAATAGACTTCATTTATACAAAGTAGACGATCAAGTAGCATTCGTTTTTTCGATACTGAATATCAAGGAGGGTTCATTTAGGTGAGGTTGAAGATTAAATAGACTTCATTTATACAAAGTTGTCGTTCAAGTAGCATTCGTTTTTTCGATGCTGAATATCAAGGAGGCTTCATTTAGGTGAGGTTGAAGATTAAATAGACTTCATTTATACAAAGTTGACGATCAAGTAGCATTCGTTGTTTCGATGCTGAATATTAAGGAGGGTTCATTTAGGTGAGGTTGAAGATTATATAGACTTCATTTATACAAGGTTGACGATCAAGTAGTATTCGTTTTTTCGATGCTGAATATCAAGGAGGCTTCATTAAGGAGAGGTTGAAGATTAAATAGACTTCATTTATACAAAGTTGACGATCAAGTATTATTCGTTTTTTCGATGCTGAATATCAAGGAGGGTTCATTTAGGTGAGGTTGAAGATTAAATAGACTTCATTTATACAAAGTTCTCGATCAAGTAGCATTCGTTTTTTCGATGCTGAATATCAAGGAGGCTTCATTTAAGTGAGGTCGAAGATTAAATAGACTTCATTTATACAAAGTTGACGATCAAGTAGCATTCGTTTTTTCGATGCTGAATATCAAGGAGGCTTCATTCAGGTGAGGTTAAAGATTAAATAGACTTCATTAATACAAAGTTGACGATCAAGTAGCATTCGTTTTTTCGATGCTGAATATCAAGGAGGCTTCATTTAGGTGAGATGAAGATTAAATAGTCTTCATTCATACAAAGTTAACGATCAAGTAGTATTCGTTTTTTCGATGCTGAATATCAAGGAGGCTTCATTAAGGAGAGGTTGAAGATTAAATAGACTTCATTTATACAAAGTTGACGATCAAGTATTATTCGTTTTTTCGATGCTGAATATCAAGGAGGGGTTCATTAAGGTGAGGTTGAAGATTAAATAGACTTCATTTATACAAAGTAGACGATCAAGTAGCATTCGTTTTTTCGATGCTGAATATCAAGGAGGGTTCATTTAGGTGAGGTTGAAGATTAAATAGACTTCATTTATACAAAGTAGACGATCAAGTAGCATTCATTTTTGCGATGCTGAATATCAAGGAGGCTTCATTTAGGAGAGGTTGAAGATTAAATAGACTTCATTTATACAAAGTTGACGATCAAATAGCATTCGTTTTTTCGATGCTGAATATCAAGGAGGGGTTCATTAAGGTGAGGTTGAAGATTAAATAGACTTCATTTATACAAAGTAGACGATCAAGTAGCATTCATTTTTTTCGATGCTGAATATCAAGGAGGCTTCATTTAGGTGAGGTTGAAGATTAAATAGACTTCATTTATACAAAGCTGACGATCAAGTAGCATTCGTTGTTTCGATGCTGAATATTAAGGAGGGTTCATTTAGGTGAGGTTGAAGATTATATAGACTTCATTTATACAAAGTTGACGATCAAGTAGCATTCGTTTTTTCGATGCTGAATATCAAGGAGAATTCCTTTAGGAGAGGTTGAAGATTAAATAGACTTCATTTATACAAAGTTGACGATCAAGTAGCATTCGTTTTTTCGATGCTGAATATCAAGAAGGCTTCATTTAGGTGAGGTTGAGGATTAAATAGACTTTATTTTTACAAAGTTGACAATCAAGTAGCATTCGTTTTTTCGATGCTGAATATCAAGAAGGGTTCATTTAGGTGAGGTTGAAGATTGAATAGACTTCATTTATACAAAGTAGACGATCAAGTAGCATTCGTTTTTTCGATACTGAATATCAAGGAGGGTTCATTTAGGTGAGGTTGAAGATTAAATAGACTTCATTTATACAAAGTTGACGATCAAGTAGCATTCGTTTTTTCGATGCTGAATATCAAGGAGGCTTCATTTAGGTGAGGTTGAAGATTAAATAGACTTCATTTATACAAAGTTGACGATCAAGTAGCATTCGTTGTTTCGATGCTGAATATTAAGGAAGGTTCATTTAGGTGAGGTTGAAGATTATATAGACCTTATTTATACAAAGTAGACGATCAAGTAGCATTCGTTTTTTCGATGCTGAATATCAACGAGGCTTCATTTAGGTGAGATGAAGATTAAATAGTCTTCATTCATACAAAGTTAACGATCAAGTAGCATTCGTTTTTTCGATGCTGAATACCAAGGAGGCTTCATTAAGGAGAGGTTGAAGATTAAATAGACTTCATTTATACAAAGTTGACGATCAAGTAGCATTCGTTTTTTCGATGCTGAATATCAAGAAGGGTTCATTTAGGTTAGGTTGAAGATTAAATAGACTTCATTTATACAAAGTAGACGATCAAGTAGCATTCGTTTTTTCCATACTGAATATCAAGGAGGGTTCATTTAGGTGAGGTTGAAGATTAAATAGACTTCATTTATACAAAGTTGTCGTTCAAGTAGCATTCGTTTTTTCGATGCTGAATATCAAGGAGGCTTCATATAGGTGAGGTTGAAGATTAAATAGACTTCATTTATACAAAGTTGACGATCAAGTAGCATTCGTTGTTTCGATGCTGAATATTAAGGAGGGTTCATTTAGGTGAGGTTGAAGATTATATAGACTTCATTTATACAAGGTTGACGATCAAGTAGTATTCGTTTTTTCGATGCTGAATATCAAGGAGGCTTCATTAAGGAGAGGTTGAAGATTAAATAGACTTCATTTATACAAAGTTGACGATCAAGTATTATTCGTTTTTTCGATGCTGAATATCAAGGAGGGTTCATTTAGGTGAGGTTGAAGATTAAATAGACTTCATTTATACAAAGTTCTCGATCAAGTAGCATTCGTTTTTTCGATGCTGAATATCAAGGAGGCTTCATTTAAGTGAGGTCGAAGATTAAATAGACTTCATTTATACAAAGTTGACGATCAAGTAGCATTCGTTTTTTCGATGCTGAATATCAAGGAGGCTTCATTCAGGTGAGGTTAAAGATTAAATAGACTTCATTAATACAAAGTTGACGATCAAGTAGCATTCGTTTTTTCGATGCTGAATATCAAGGAGGCTTCATTTAGGTGAGATGAAGATTAAATAGTCTTCATTCATACAAAGTTAACGATCAAGTAGTATTCGTTTTTTCGATGCTGAATATCAAGGAGGCTTCATTAAGGAGAGGTTGAAGATTAAATAGACTTCATTTATACAAAGTTGACGATCAAGTATTATTCGTTTTTTCGATGCTGAATATCAAGGAGGGTTCATTTAGGTGAGGTTGAAGATTAAATAGACTTCATTTATACAAAGTTGTCGATCAAGTAGCATTCGTTTTTTCGATGCTGAATATCAAGGAGGCTTCATTTAAGTGTGGTCGAAGATTAAATAGACTTCATTTATACAAAGTTGACGATCAAGTAGCATTCGTTTTTTCGATGCTGAATATCAAGGAGGCTTCATTCAGGTGAGGTTAAAGATTAAATAGACTTCATTTATACAAAGTTGACGATCAAGTAGCATTCGTATTTTCGATGCTGAATATCAAGGAGGGTTCATTTAGGTGAGGTTGAAGATTAAATAGACTTCATTTATACAAAGTTGACGATCAAGTAGCATTCGTTTTTTCGATGCTGAATATCAAGGAGGCTTTATTTAGGTGAGGTTGAAGATTAAATAGACTTCATTTATCCAAAGTTGACGATCAAGTAGCATTCGTTTTTTTTATGCTGAATATCAAGGAGGCTTTATTTAGTTGAGGTTAAAGATTAAATAGACTTCATTTATACAAAGTTGACGATCAAGTAGCATTCGTTTTTTAATGCTAAATATCAAGGAGGCTTCATTTAGGGGAGGTTGAAGATTAAATAGACTTCATTTATACAAAGTTGACGATCAAGTAGCATTCGTTTTTTCGATGCTGAATATCAACGAGGCTTCATTTAGGTGAGGTTGAAGATTAAATAGACTTCATTTATACAAAGTTGTCGATCAAGTAGCATTCGTTTTTTCGATGCTGAATATCAAGGAGGGTTCATTTAGGTGAGGTTGAAGATTAAATAGACTTCATTTATACAAAGTTGACGAGCAAGTAGAATTCGTTTTTTCGATACTGAATATCAAGGAGGCTTCATTTAGGAGAGGTTGAAGATTAAATAGACTTCATTTATACAAAGTTGACGATCAAGTAGCATTCGTTTTTTAGATCCTGAATATCAAGGAGGCTTCATTTAGGTGAGGTTGAAGATTAAATAGACTTCATTTAGACAATGTTGACGATCAAGTAGCATTCGTTTTTTCGATGCTTAATATCAAGGAGGCTTCATTTAGGTGAGGTTGAAGATTAAATAGACTTCATTTATACAAAGTTGACGATAGGGTAGCATTCGTTTTTTCGATGCTGAATATCAAGGAGGCTTCATTTAGGTGAGGTTGAACATTAAATAGACTTCATTTATAAAAAGTTGACGATCAAGTAGCATTCGTTTTTTCGATGCTTAATATCAAGGAGGCTTCATTTAGGTGAGGTTGAAGATTAGAAAGACTTCATTTATACAAAGTTGACGATCAAGTAGCATTCGTTTTTTCAATGCTGAATATCAAGGAGGGTTCATTTAGGTGAGGTTGAAGAATATATAGACTTCATTTATACAAAGTTGACAGGCAAGTAGAATTCGTTTTTTTGATACTGAATATCAAGGAGGCTTCATTTAGCTGAGGTTGAAGATTAAATAGACTTAATTTATACAAGGTTGACGATCAAGTAGCATTCGTTTTTTCGATTCTGGATATCAAGGAGGCTTCATTTAGGTAAGGTTGAAGACTAAATAGACTTCATTTATACTAAGTTGACGATCAAGTAGCATTCGTTTTTTGGATGCTGAATATCAAGGAGGGTTCATTTAGGTGAGGTTGAAGATTAAATAGACTTCATTTATACAAAGTTGACGATCAAGTAGCATTCGTTTTTTCGATGCTGAATATCAAGAAGGCTTCATTTAGGTGAGGTCGAAGATTAAATAGACTTCATTTATACAAAGTTGACGATCAAGTAGCATTCGTTGTTTCGATTCTGAATATTAAGGAGGGTTCATTTAGGTGAGGGTGAAGATTAAATAGACTTCATTTATACAAAGTTGACGATCAAGTAGCATTTCTTTTTTCGATACTGAATATCAAGGAGGCCTGATTTAGGAGAGGTTGAAAATTAAATAGACTTCATTTATACAAAGTTGACGATCAAGTAGCATTCGTTTTTTCGATGCTGAAAATCAAGGAGGCTTCATTTAGGAGAGGTTGAAGATTAAATAGACTTCATTTATACAAAGTTGACGATCAAATAGCATTCGTTTTTTCGATGCTGAATATCAAGGAGGGGTTCATTAAGGTGAGGTTGAAGATTAAATAGACTTCATTTATACAAAGTAGACGATCAAGTAGCATTCGTTTTTTCGATGCTGAATATCAAGGAGGGTTCATTTAGGTGAGGTTGAAGATTAAATAGACTTCATTTATACAAAGTAGACGATCAAGTAGCATTCATTTTTTTCGATGCTGAATATCAAGGAGGCTTCATTTAGGTGAGGTTGAAGATTAAATAGACTTCATTTATACAAAGTTGACGATCAAGTAGCATTCGTTGTTTCGATGCTGAATATTAAGGAGGGTTCATTTAGGTGAGGTTGAAGATTATATAGACTTCATTTATACAAAGTTGACGATCAAGTAGCATTCGTTTTTTCGATGCTGAATATCAAGGAGAATTCATTTAGGAGAGGTTGAAGATTAAATAGACTTCATTTATACAAAGTTGACGATCAAGTAGCATTCGTTTTTTCGATGCTGAATATCAAGAAGGCTTCATTTAGGTGAGGTTGAGGATTAAAAAGACTTTATTTTTACAAAGTTGACGATCAAGTAGCATTCGTTTTTTCGATGCTGAATATCAAGAAGGGTTCATTTAGGTGAGGTTGAAGATTGAATAGACTTCATTTATACAAAGTAGACGATCAAGTAGCATTCGTTTTTTCGATACTGAATATCAAGGAGGGTTCATTTAGGTGAGGTTGAAGATTAAATAGACTTCATTTATACAAAGTTGACGATCAAGTAGCATTCGTTTTTTCGATGCTGAATATCAAGGAGGCTTCATTTAGGTGAGGTTGAAGATTAAATAGACTTCATTTATACAAAGTTGACGATCAAGTAGCATTCGTTGTTTCGATGCTGAATATTAAGGAGGGTTCATTTAGGTGAGGTTGAAGATTATATAGACTTCATTTATACAAAGTTGACGATCAAGTAGCATTCGTTTTTTCGATTCTGGATATCAAGGAGGCTTCATTTAGGTAAGGTTGAAGACTAAATAGACTTCATTTATACTAAGTTGACGATCAAGTAGCATTCGTTTTTTCGATGCTGAATATCAAGGAGGGTTCATTTAGGTGAGGTTGAAGATTAAATAGACTTCATTTATACAAAGTTGACGATCAAGTAGCATTCGTTTTTTCGATGCTGAATATCAAGAAGGCTTCATTTAGGTGAGGTCGAAGATTAAATAGACTTCATTTATACAAAGTTGACGATCAAGTAGCATTCGTTGTTTCGATTCTGAATATTAAGGAGGGTTCATTTAGGTGAGGGTGAAGATTAAATAGACTTCATTTATACAAAGTTGACGATCAAGTAGCATTTCTTTTTTCGATACTGAATATCAAGGAGGCTTCATTTAGGAGAGGTTGAAAATTAAATAGACTTCATTTATACAAAGTTGACGATCAAGTAGCATTCGTTTTTTCGAAGCTGAAAATCAAGGAGGCTTCATTTAGGTGTGGTTAAAGATTAAATAGACTTCATTTATACAAAGTTGGCGATCAAGTAGCATTCGTTTTTTCAATGCTGAATATCAAAGAGGCTTTATTTAGGAGAGGTTGAAGATTAGAAAGACTTCATTTGTACAAAGTTGACGATCAAGTAGCATTCGTTTTTTCAATGCTAAATATCAAGGAGGCTTCATTTAGGAGAGGTTGAAGATTAAATGGACTTCATTTATACAAAGTTGACGATCAAGTAGCATTCGTTTTTTCGATGCTGAAAATCAAGGAGGCTTCATTTAGGTGAGGTTAAAGATTAAATAGACTTCATTTATACAAAGTTGGCGATCAAGTAGCATTCGTTTTTTCAATGCTGAATATCAAAGAGGCTTTATTTAGGAGAGGTTTAAGATTAAATAGACTTCATTTAAACAAAGTGACGATCAAGTAGCATTCGTTTTTTTTATGCTGAATATCAAAAAAGGCTTCATTTAGGAGAGGTTGAAAATTAAATAGACTTCATTTATACAAAGTTGACGATCAAATAGCATTCGTTTTTTCGATGCTGAATATCAAGGAGGGTTCATTTAGGTGAGGTTGAAGATTAAATAGACTTCATTTATACAAAGTAGACGATCAAGTAGCATTCATTTTTTCGATGCTGAATATCAAGGAGGCTTCATTTAGGAGAGGTTGAAGATTAAATAGACTTCATTTATACAAAGTTGACGATCAAATAGCATTCGTTTTTTCGATGCTGAATATCAAGGAGGGTTCATTTAGGTGAGGTTGAAGATTAAATAGACTTCATTTATACAAAGTAGACGATCAAGTAGCATTCATTTTTTCGATGCTGAATATCAACGAGGCTTCATTAAGGAGAGGTTGAAGATTAAATAGACTTCATTTATACAAAGTTGACGATCAAATAGCATTCGTTTTTTCGATGCTGAATATCAAGGAGGCTTCATTTAGGTGAGGTTGAAGATTAAATAGACTTCATTTATACAAAGTAGACGATCAAGTAGCATTCATTTTTTCGATGCTGAATATCAACGAGGCTTCATTTAGGAGAGGTTGAAGATTAAATAGACTTCATTTATACAAAGTTGACGATCAAGTAGCATTCGTTTTTTCGATGCTGAATATCAACGAGGCTTCATTTAGGTGAGGTTGGAGATTAAATAGTCTTCATTTATACAAAGTTGACGATCAATTAGCATTCGTTTTTACGATGCTGAATATCAAGGAGGCTTCATTAAGGAGAGGTTGAAGATTAAATAGACTTCATTTATACAAAGTTGACGATCAAGTAGCATTCGTTTTTTCGATCCTCAATATCAAGAAGGGTTCATTTAGGTTAGGTTGAAGATTAAATAGACTTCATTTATACAAGGTTGACGATCAAGTAGCATTCGTTTTTTGGATGCTGAATATCAACGAGGCTTTATTTAGGTGAGGTTGAAGATTAAATAGTCTTCATATATACAAATTTAACGATCAAGTAGCATTCGTTTTTTCGATGCTGAATATCAACGAGGCTTCATTTAGGTGAGGTTGAAGATTAAATAGTCTTCATATATACAAATTTAACTATCAAGTAGCATTCGTTTTTTCGATGCTGAATATCAACGAGGCTTCATTTAGGTGAGGTTGAAGATTAAATAGTCTTCATTTATACAAAGTTGACGATCAAGTAGCATTCGTTTTTTCGATGCTGAATATCAAGGAGGCTTCATTCAGGTGAGGTTAAAGATTAAATAGACTTCATTTAAACAAAGTTGACGATCAAGTAGCATTCGTTTTTTCGATGCTGAATATCAAGGAGGGTTCATTTAGGTGAGGTTGAAGATTAAATAGACTTCATTTATACAAAGTAGACGATCAAGTAGCATTCATTTTTGCGATGCTGAATATCAAGGAGGCTTCATTTAGGAGAGGTTGAAGATTAAATAGACTTCATTTATACAAAGTTGACGATCAAATAGCATTCGTTTTTTCGATGCTGAATATCAAGGAGGGGTTCATTAAGGTGAGGTTGAAGATTAAATAGACTTCATTTATACAAAGTAGACGATCAAGTAGCATTCGTTTTTTCGATGCTGAATATCAAGGAGGGTTCATTTAGGTGAGGTTGAAGATTAAATAGACTTCATTTATACAAAGTAGACGATCAAGTAGCATTCATTTTTTTCGATGCTGAATATCAAGGAGGCTTCATTTAGGTGAGGTTGAAGATTAAATAGACTTCATTTAGACAAAGTTGACGATCAAGTAGCATTCGTTTTTTCGATGCTGAACATGAAGGAGGCTTCATTTAGGTGAGGTTGAAGATTAAATAGACTTCATTTATACAAAGTTGACGTTCAAGTAGCATTCGTTGTTTCGATGCTGAATATTAAGGAGGGTTCATTTAGGTGAGGTTGAAGATTATATAGACTTCATTTATACAAAGTTGACGATCAAGTAGCATTCGTTTTTTCGATGCTGAATATCAAGGAGAATTCATTTAGGAGAGGTTGAAGATTAAATAGAATTCATTTATACAAAGTTGACGATCAAGTAGCATTCGTTTTTTCGATGCTGAATATCAAGAAGGCTTCATTTAGGTGAGGTTGAGGATTAAATAGACTTTATTTTTACAAAGTTGACGATCAAGTAGCATTCGTTTTTTCGATGCTGAATATCAAGAAGGGTTCATTTAGGTGAGGTTGAAGATTGAATAGACTTCATTTATACAAAGTAGACGATCAAGTAGCATTCGTTTTTTCGATACTGAATATCAAGGAGGGTTCATTTAGGTGAGGTTGAAGATTAAATAGACTTCATTTATACAAAGTTTACGATCAAGTAGCATTCGTTTTTTCGAAGCTGAATATCAAGGAGGCTTCATTTAGGTGAGGTTGAAGATTAAATAGACTTCATTTATACAAAGTTGACGATCAAGTAGCATTCGTTGTTTCGATGCTGAATATTAAGGAGGGTTCATTTAGGTGAGGTTGAAGATTATAGAGACTTCATTTATACAAAGTTGACGATCAAGTAGCATTCGTTTTTTCGATGCTGAATATCAACGAGGCTTCATTTAGGTGAGATGAAGATTAAATAGTCTTCATTCATACAAAGTTAACGATCAAGTAGCATTCGTTTTTTCGATGCTGAATACCAAGGAGGCTTCATTAAGGAGAGGTTGAAGATTAAATAGACTTCATTTATACAAAGTTGACGATCAAGTAGCATTCGTTTTTTCGATGCTGAATATCAAGAAGGGTTCATTTAGGTTAGGTTGAAGATTAAATAGACTTCATTTATACAAAGTAGACGATCAAGTAGCATTCGTTTTTACGATACTGAATATCAAGGAGGGTTCATTTAGGTGAGGTTGAAGATTAAATAGACTTCATTTATACAAAGTTGTCGTTCAAGTAGCATTCGTTTTTTGGATGCTGAATATCAAGGAGGCTTCATTTAGGTGAGGTTGAAGATTAAATAGACTTCATTTATACAAAGTTGACGATCAAGTAGCATTCGTTGTTTCGATGCTGAATATTAAGGAGGGTTCATTTAGGTGAGGTTGAAGATTATATAGACTTCATTTATACAAAGTTGACGATCAAGTAGTATTCGTTTTTTCGATGCTGAATATCAAAGAGGCTTCATTAAGGAGAGGTTGAAGATTAAATAGACTTCATTTATACAAAGTTGACGATCAAGTATTATTCGTTTTTTCGATGCTGAATATCAAGGAGGGTTCATTTAGGTGAGGTTGAAGATTAAATAGACTTCATTTATACAAAGTTGTCGATCAAGTAGCATTCGTTTTTTCGATGCTGAATATCAAGGAGGCCTCATTTAAGTGAGGTCGAAGATTAAATAGACTTCATTTATACAAAGTTGACGATCAAGTAGCATTCGTTTTTTCGATGCTGAATATCAAGGAGGCTTCATTCAGGTGAGGTTAAAGATTAAATAGACTTCATTTATACAAAGTTGACGATCAAGTAGCATTCGTTTTTTCGATGCTGAATATCAAGGAGGGTTCATTTAGGTGAGGTTAAAGATTAAATAGACTTCATTTATACAAAGTTGACGAGCAAGTAGAATTCGTTTTTTCGATACTGAATATCAAGGAGGCTTCATTTAGGAGAGGTTGAAGATTAAATAGACTTCATTTATACAAGGTTGACGATCAAGTAGCATTCGTTTTTTGGATGCTGAATATCAACGAGGCTTCATTTAGGTGAGGTTGAAGATTATATAGTCTTCATATATACAAATTTAACGATCAAGTAGCATTCGTTTTTTCGATGCTGAATATCAACGAGGCTTCATTTAGGTGAGGTTGAAGATTAAATAGTCTTCATTTATACAAAGTTGACGATCAAGTAGCATTCGTTTTTTCGATGCTGAATATCAAGGAGGCTTCATTCAGGTGAGGTTAAAGATTAAATAGACTTCATTTAAACAAAGTTGACGATCAAGTAGCATTCGTTTTTTCGATGCTGAATATCAAGGAGGGTTCATTTAGGTGAGGTTGAAGATTAAATAGACTTCATTTATACAAAGTAGACGATCAAGTAGCATTCATTTTTGCGATGCTGAATATCAAGGAGGCTTCATTTAGGAGAGGTTGAAGATTAAATAGACTTCATTTATACAAAGTTGACGATCAAATAGCATTCGTTTTTTCGATGCTGAATATCAAGGAGGGGTTCATTAAGGTGAGGTTGAAGATTAAATAGACTTCATTTATACAAAGTAGACGATCAAGTAGCATTCGTTTTTTCGATGCTGAATATCAAGGAGGGTTCATTTAGGTGAGGTTGAAGATTAAATAGACTTCATTTATACAAAGTTGACGATCAAGTAGCATTCGTTTTTTCGATGCTGAATATGAAGGAGGCTTCATTTAGGTGAGGTTGAAGATTAAATAGACTTCATTTATACAAAGTTGACGATCAAGTAGCATTCGTTGTTTCGATGCTGAATATTAAGGAGGGTTCATTTAGGTGAGGTTAAAGATTATATAGACTTCATTTATACAAAGTTGACGTTCAAGTAGCATTCGTTGTTTCGATGCTGAATATTAAGGAGGGTTCATTTAGGTGAGGTTGAAGATTATATAGACTTCATTTATACAAAGTTGACGATCAAGTAGCATTCGTTTTTTCGATGCTGAATATCAAGGAGAATTCATTTAGGAGAGGTTGAAGATTAAATAGAATTCATTTATACAAAGTTGACGATCAAGTAGCATTCGTTTTTTCGATGCTGAATATCAAGAAGGCTTCATTTAGGTGAGGTTGAGGATTAAATAGACTTTATTTTTACAAAGTTGACGATCAAGTAGCATTCGTTTTTTCGATGCTGAATATCAAGAAGGGTTCATTTAGGTGAGGTTGAAGATTGAATAGACTTCATTTATACAAAGTAGACGATCAAGTAGCATTCGTTTTTTCGATACTGAATATCAAGGAGGGTTCATTTAGGTGAGGTTGAAGATTAAATAGACTTCATTTATACAAAGTTTACGATCAAGTAGCATTCGTTTTTTCGAAGCTGAATATCAAGGAGGCTTCATTTAGGTGAGGTTGAAGATTAAATAGACTTCATTTATACAAAGTTGACGATCAAGTAGCATTCGTTGTTTCGATGCTGAATATTAAGGAGGGTTCATTTAGGTGAGGTTGAAGATTATAGAGACTTCATTTATACAAAGTTGACGATCAAGTAGCATTCGTTTTTTCGATGCTGAATATCAACGAGGCTTCATTTAGGTGAGATGAAGATTAAATAGTCTTCATTCATACAAAGTTAACGATCAAGTAGCATTCGTTTTTTCGATGCTGAATACCAAGGAGGCTTCATTAAGGAGAGGTTGAAGATTAAATAGACTTCATTTATACAAAGTTGACGATCAAGTAGCATTCGTTTTTTCGATGCTGAATATCAAGAAGGGTTCATTTAGGTTAGGTTGAAGATTAAATAGACTTCATTTATACAAAGTAGACGATCAAGTAGCATTCGTTTTTACGATACTGAATATCAAGGAGGGTTCATTTAGGTGAGGTTGAAGATTAAATAGACTTCATTTATACAAAGTTGTCGTTCAAGTAGCATTCGTTTTTTGGATGCTGAATATCAAGGAGGCTTCATTTAGGTGAGGTTGAAGATTAAATAGACTTCATTTATACAAAGTTGACGATCAAGTAGCATTCGTTGTTTCGATGCTGAATATTAAGGAGGGTTCATTTAGGTGAGGTTGAAGATTATATAGACTTCATTTATACAAAGTTGACGATCAAGTAGTATTCGTTTTTTCGATGCTGAATATCAAAGAGGCTTCATTAAGGAGAGGTTGAAGATTAAATAGACTTCATTTATACAAAGTTGACGATCAAGTATTATTCGTTTTTTCGATGCTGAATATCAAGGAGGGTTCATTTAGGTGAGGTTGAAGATTAAATAGACTTCATTTATACAAAGTTGTCGATCAAGTAGCATTCGTTTTTTCGATGCTGAATATCAAGGAGGCCTCATTTAAGTGAGGTCGAAGATTAAATAGACTTCATTTATACAAAGTTGACGATCAAGTAGCATTCGTTTTTTCGATGCTGAATATCAAGGAGGCTTCATTCAGGTGAGGTTAAAGATTAAATAGACTTCATTTATACAAAGTTGACGATCAAGTAGCATTCGTTTTTTCGATGCTGAATATCAAGGAGGGTTCATTTAGGTGAGGTTGAAGATTAAATAGACTTCATTTATACAAAGTTGACGAGCAAGTAGAATTCGTTTTTTCGATACTGAATATCAAGGAGGCTTCATTTAGGAGAGGTTGAAGATTAAATAGACTTCATTTATACAAGGTTGACGATCAAGTAGCATTCGTTTTTTGGATGCTGAATATCAACGAGGCTTCATTTAGGTGAGGTTGAAGATTATATAGTCTTCATATATACAAATTTAACGATCAAGTAGCATTCGTTTTTTCGATGCTGAATATCAACGAGGCTTCATTTAGGTGAGGTTGAAGATTAAATAGTCTTCATTTATACAAAGTTGACGATCAAGTAGCATTCGTTTTTTCGATGCTGAATTTCAAGGAGGCTTCATTCAGGTGAGGTTAAAGATTAAATAGACTTCATTTAAACAAAGTTGACGATCAAGTAGCATTCCTTTTTTCGATGCTGAATATCAAGGAGGGTTCATTTAGGTGAGGTTGAAGATTAAATAGACTTCATTTATACAAAGTAGACGATCAAGTAGCATTCATTTTTGCGATGCTGAATATCAAGGAGGCTTCATTTAGGAGAGGTTGAAGATTAAATAGACTTCATTTATACAAAGTTGACGATCAAATAGCATTCGTTTTTTCGATGCTGAATATCAAGGAGGGGTTCATTAAGGTGAGGTTGAAGATTAAATAGACTTCATTTATACAAAGTAGACGATCAAGTAGCATTCGTTTTTTCGATGCTGAATATCAAGGAGGGTTCATTTAGGTGAGGTTGAAGATTAAATAGACTTCATTTATACAAAGTTGACGATCAAGTAGCATTCGTTTTTTCGATGCTGAATATGAAGGCGGCTTCATTTAGGTGAGGTTGAAGATTAAATAGACTTCATTTATACAAAGTTGACGATCAAGTAGCATTCGTTGTTTCGATGCTGAATATTAAGGAGGGTTCATTTAGGTGAGGTTAAAGATTATATAGACTTCATTTATACAAAGTTGACGATCAAGTAGCATTCGTTTTTTGGATGCTGAATATCAAGGAGAATTCATTTAGGAGAGGTTGAAGATTAAATAGACTTCATTTATACAAAGTTGACGATCAAGTATTATTCGTTTTTTCGATGCTGAATATCAAGGAGGGTTCATTTAGGTGAGGTTGAAGATTAAATAGACTTTATTTTTACAAAGTTGACGATCAAGTAGCATTCGTTTTTTCGATGCTGAATATCAAGAAGGGTTCATTTAGGTGAGGTTGAAGATTGAATAGACTTCATTTATACAAAGTAGACGATCAAGTAGCATTCGTTTTTTCGATACTGAATATCAAGGAGGGTTCATTTAGGTGAGGTTGAAGATTAAATAGACTTCATTTATACAAAGTTGACGATCAAGTAGCATTCGTTTTTTCGATGCTGAATATCAAGGAGGCTTCATTTAGGTGAGGTTGAAGATTAAATAGACTTCATTTATATAAAGTTGACGATCAAGTAGCATTCGTTGTTTCGATGCTGAATATTAAGGAGGGTTCATTTAGGTGAGGTTGAAGATTATATAGACTTCATTTATACAAAGTTGACGATCAAGTAGCATTCGTTTTTTCGATGTGAATATCAACGAGGCTTCATTTAGGTGAGATGAAGATTAAATAGTCTTCATTCATACAAAGTTAACGATCAAGTAGCATTCGTTTTTTCGATGCTGAATACCAAGGAGGCTTCATTAAGGAGAGGTTGAAGATTAAATAGACTTCATTTATACAAAGTTGACGATCAAGTAGCATTCGTTTTTTCGATGCTGAATATCAAGAAGGGTTCATTTAGGTTAGGTTGAAGATTAAATAGACTTCATTTATACAAAGTAGACGATCAAGTAGCATTCGTTTTTTCGATACTGAATATCAAGGAGGGTTCATTTAGGTGAGGTTGAAGATTAAATAGACTTCATTTATACAAAGTTGTCGATCAAGTAGCATTCGTTTTTTCGATGCTAAATATCAAGGAGGGTTCATTTAGGTGAGGTTGAAGATTAAATAGACTTCATTTATACAAAGTAGACGATCAAGTAGCATTCGTTTTTTAGATCCTGAATATCAAGGAGGCTTCATTTAGGTGAGGTTGAAGATTAAATAGACTTCATTTAGACAATGTTGACGATCAAGTAGCATTCGTTTTTTCGATGCTTAATATCAAGGAGGCTAAATTTAGGTGAGGTTGAAGATTAAATAGACTTCATTTATACAAAGTTGACGATCAAGTAGCATTCGTTTTTTCGATGCTGAATATCAAGGAGGCTTCATTTAGGTGAGGTTGAACATTAAATAGACTTCATTTATACAAAGTTGACGATCAAGTAGCATTCGTTTTTTCGATGCTTAATATCAAGGAGGCTTCATTTAAGTGAGGTTGAAGATTAGAAAGACTTCATTTATACAAAGTTGACGATCAAGTAGCACTCGTTTTTTCAATGCTGAATATCAAGGAGGGTTCATTTAGGTGAGGTTGAAGATTATATAGACTTCATTTATACAAAGTTGACAGGCAAGTAGAATTCGTTTTTTTGATACTGAATATCAAGGAGGCTTCATTTAGCTGAGGTTGAAGATTAAATAGACTAAATTTATACAAAGTTGACGATCAAGTAGCATTCGTTTTTTCGATTCTGGATATCAAGGAGGCTTCATTTAGGTAAGGTTGAAGACTAAATAG
This sequence comes from Ceratothoa steindachneri, assembly GCA_963969495.1. Lineage (NCBI taxonomy): Eukaryota > Metazoa > Arthropoda > Malacostraca > Isopoda > Cymothoidae > Ceratothoa > Ceratothoa steindachneri. Next base: position 60,072,909 of record OZ018327.1, read on the forward strand.
ACTTCATTTATACAAAGTTGACGATCAAGTAGCATTCGTTTTTTGGATGCTGAATATCAAGGAGGGTTCATTTAGGTGAGGTTGAAGATTAAATAGACTTCATTTATACAAAGTTGACGATCAAGTAGCATTCGTTTTTTCGATGCTGAATATCAAGAAGGCTTCATTTAGGTGAGGTCGAAGATTAAATAGACTTCATTTATACAAAGTTGACGATCAAGTAGCATTCGTTTTTTCGATGCTGAATATCTTGGAGGCTTCATTTAGGTGAGGTTGAAGATTAAATAGACTTCATTTATACAAAGTTGACGATCAAGTAGCATTCGTTTTTTTGATGCTGAAAATCAAGAAGGCTTCATTTAGGTGAGGTTAATGATTAAATAGACTTCATTTATACAAGGTTGACGATCAAATAGCATTCGTTTTTTCGATGCTGAATATCAAGGAGGCTTCATTTAGGTGAGGTTGAAGATTAAATAGTCTTCATTTATACAAAGTTGACGATAGAGTAGCATTCGTTTTTTCGATGCTGAATATCAACGAGGCTTCATTTAGGTGAGGTTGAAGATTAAATAGTCTTCATTTATACAAAGTTAACGATCAAGTAGCATTCGTTTTTTCGATGCTGAATATCAAGGAGGCTTCATTTAGGAGAGGTTGAAGATTAAATAGACTTCATTTATACAAAGTTGACGATCAAATAGCATTCGTTTTTTCGATGCTGAATATCAAGGAGGGTTCATTTAGGTGAGGTTTAAGATTAAATAGACTTCATTTATACAAAGTAGACGATCAAGTAGCATTCATTTTTTTATGCTGAATATCAAAAAGGCTTCATTTAGGTGAGGTTGAAGATTAAATAGACTTCATTTATACAAAGTTGACGATCAAATAGCATTCGTTTTTTCGATGCTGAATATGAAGGAGGCTTCATTTAGGTGAGGTTGAAGATTAAATAGACTTCATTTATACAAAGTTGACGATCAAGGAGCATTCGTTGTTTTGATGCTGAATATTAAGGAGGGTTCATTTAGGTGAGGTTGAAGATTATATAGACTTCATTTATACAAAGTTGACGATCAAGTAGCATTTGTTTTTTCGATGCTGAATATCAAGGAGGCTTCATTTAGGTGAGGTTAAAGATTAAATAGACTTCATTTTTACAAAGTTGACGATCAAGTAGCATTCAATTTTTCGATGCTGAATATCAAGAAGGGTTCATTTAGGTGAGGTTGAAGATTAAATAGACTTCATTTATAAAAAGTAGACGATCAAGTAGCATTTGTTTTTTCGATGCTGAATATCAAGGAGGGTTCATTTAGGTGAGGTTGAAGATTAAATAGACTTCATTTATATAAAGTTGACGATCAAGTAGCATTCGTTGTTTCGATGCTGAATATTAAGGAGGGTTCATTTAGGTGAGGTTGAAGATTATATAGACTTCATTTATACAAAGTTGACGATCAAGTAGCATTCGTTTTTTCGATGTGAATATCAACGAGGCTTCATTTAGGTGAGATGAAGATTAAATAGTCTTCATTCATACAAAGTTAACGATCAAGTAGCATTCGTTTTTTCGATGCTGAATACCAAGGAGGCTTCATTAAGGAGAGGTTGAAGATTAAATAGACTTCATTTATACAAAGTTGACGATCAAGTAGCATTCGTTTTTTCGATGCTGAATATCAAGAAGGGTTCATTTAGGTTAGGTTGAAGATTAAATAGACTTCATTTATACAAAGTAGACGATCAAGTAGCATTCGTTTTTTCGATACTGAATATCAAGGAGGGTTCATTTAGGTGAGGTTGAAGATTAAATAGACTTCATTTATACAAAGTTGTCGATCAAGTAGCATTCGTTTTTTCGATGCTAAATATCAAGGAGGGTTCATTTAGGTGAGGTTGAAGATTAAATAGACTTCATTTATACAAAGTAGACGATCAAGTAGCATTCGTTTTTTAGATCCTGAATATCAAGGAGGCTTCATTTAGGTGAGGTTGAAGATTAAATAGACTTCATTTAGACAATGTTGACGATCAAGTAGCATTCGTTTTTTCGATGCTTAATATCAAGGAGGCTAAATTTAGGTGAGGTTGAAGATTAAATAGACTTCATTTATACAAAGTTGACGATCAAGTAGCATTCGTTTTTTCGATGCTGAATATCAAGGAGGCTTCATTTAGGTGAGGTTGAACATTAAATAGACTTCATTTATACAAAGTTGACGATCAAGTAGCATTCGTTTTTTCGATGCTTAATATCAAGGAGGCTTCATTTAAGTGAGGTTGAAGATTAGAAAGACTTCATTTATACAAAGTTGACGATCAAGTAGCACTCGTTTTTTCAATGCTGAATATCAAGGAGGGTTCATTTAGGTGAGGTTGAAGATTATATAGACTTCATTTATACAAAGTTGACAGGCAAGTAGAATTCGTTTTTTTGATACTGAATATCAAGGAGGCTTCATTTAGCTGAGGTTGAAGATTAAATAGACTAAATTTATACAAAGTTGACGATCAAGTAGCATTCGTTTTTTCGATTCTGGATATCAAGGAGGCTTCATTTAGGTAAGGTTGAAGACTAAATAGACTTCATTTATACAAAGTTGACGATCAAGTAGCATTCGTTTTTTGGATGCTGAATATCAAGGAGGGTTCATTTAGGTGAGGTTGAAGATTAAATAGACTTCATTTATACAAAGTTGACGATCAAGTAGCATTCGTTTTTTCGATGCTGAATATCAAGAAGGCTTCATTTAGGTGAGGTCGAAGATTAAATAGACTTCATTTATACAAAGTTGACGATCAAGTAGCATTCGTTTTTTCGATGCTGAATATCTTGGAGGCTTCATTTAGGTGAGGTTGAAGATTAAATAGACTTCATTTATACAAAGTTGACGATCAAGTAGCATTCGTTTTTTTGATGCTGAAAATCAAGAAGGCTTCATTTAGGTGAGGTTAATGATTAAATAGACTTCATTTATACAAGGTTGACGATCAAATAGCATTCGTTTTTTCGATGCTGAATATCAAGGAGGCTTCATTTAGGTGAGGTTGAAGATTAAATAGTCTTCATTTATACAAAGTTGACGATAGAGTAGCATTCGTTTTTTCGATGCTGAATATCAACGAGGCTTCATTTAGGTGAGGTTGAAGATTAAATAGTCTTCATTTATACAAAGTTAACGATCAAGTAGCATTCGTTTTTTCGATGCTGAATATCAAGGAGGCTTCATTTAGGAGAGGTTGAAGATTAAATAGACTTCATTTATACAAAGTTGACGATCAAATAGCATTCGTTTTTTCGATGCTGAATATCAAGGAGGGTTCATTTAGGTGAGGTTTAAGATTAAATAGACTTCATTTATACAAAGTAGACGATCAAGTAGCATTCATTTTTTTATGCTGAATATCAAAAAGGCTTCATTTAGGTGAGGTTGAAGATTAAATAGACTTCATTTATACAAAGTTGACGATCAAATAGCATTCGTTTTTTCGATGCTGAATATGAAGGAGGCTTCATTTAGGTGAGGTTGAAGATTAAATAGACTTCATTTATACAAAGTTGACGATCAAGGAGCATTCGTTGTTTTGATGCTGAATATTAAGGAGGGTTCATTTAGGTGAGGTTGAAGATTATATAGACTTCATTTATACAAAGTTGACGATCAAGTAGCATTTGTTTTTTCGATGCTGAATATCAAGGAGGCTTCATTTAGGTGAGGTTAAAGATTAAATAGACTTCATTTTTACAAAGTTGACGATCAAGTAGCATTCAATTTTTCGATGCTGAATATCAAGAAGGGTTCATTTAGGTGAGGTTGAAGATTAAATAGACTTCATTTATAAAAAGTAGACGATCAAGTAGCATTCGTTTTTTCGATGCTGAATATTAAGGAGGGTTCATTTAGGTGAGGTTGAAGATTATATAGACTTCATTTATACAAAGTTGACGATCAAGGAGCATTCGTTTTTTCGATGCTGAATATCAACGAGGCTTCATTTAGGTGAGATGAAGATTAAATAGTCTTCATTCATACAAAGTTAACGATCAAGTAGCATTCGTTTTTTCGATGCTGAATATCAAGGAGGCTTCATTAAGGAGAGGTTGAAGATTAAATAGACTTCATTTATACAAAGTTGACGATCAAGTAGCATTCGTTTTTTCGATGCTGAATATCAAGAAGGGTTCATTTAGGTGAGGTTGAAGATTAGAAAGACTTCATTTATACAAAGTAGACGATCAAGGAGCATTCGTTTTTTCGATACTGAATATCAAGGAGGGTTCATTTAGGTGAGGTTGAAGATTAAATAGACTTCATTTATACAAAGTTGTCGTTCAAGTAGCATTCGTTTTTTCGATGCTGAATATCATGGAGGCTTCATTTAGGTGAGGTTGAAGATTAAATAGACTTCATTTATACAAAGTTGACGATCAAGTAGCATTCGTTGTTTCGATGCTGAATATTATGGAGGGTTCATTGAGGGGGGGTTGAAGATTATAGAGACTTCATTTATACAAAGTTGACGTTCAAGTAGCATTCGTTTTTTCGATGCTGAATATCAACGAGGCTTCATTTAGGTGAGATGAAGATTAAATAGTCTTCATTCATACAAAGTTAACGATCAAGTAGCATTCGTTTTTTCTATGCTGAATATCAAGGAGGCTTCATTAAGGAGAGGTTGAAGATTAAATAGACTTTATTTATACAAAGTTGACGATCAAGTAGCATTCGTTTTTTCGATGCTGAATATCAACGAGGCTTCATTTAGGTGAGGTTGAAGATTAAATAGACTTCATTTATACAAAGTTGACGATCAAGTAGCATTCGTTTTTTCGATGCTGAATATCAAGGAGGCTTCATTTAGGAGAGGTTGAAGATTTAATAGACTTCATTTATACAAAGTTGACGATCAAGTAGCATTCGTTTTTTCGATGCTGAATATCAAGGAGGCTTCATTTAGGTGAGGTTCAGAGATTAAATAGACTTCATTTTTACAAAGTTGACGATCAAGTAGCTTTCGTTTTTTCGATGCTGAATATGAAGAAGGGTTCATTTAGGTGAGGTTGAAGATTAAATAGACTTCATTTATACAAAGTAGACGATCAAGTAGCATTCGTTTTTTCGATACTGAATATCAAGGAGGGTTCATTTAGGTGAGGTTGAAGATTAAATAGACTTCATTTATACAAAGTTGTCGATCAAGTAGCATTCGTTTTTTCGATGCTGAATATCAAGAAGGCTTCATTAAGGAGAGGTTGAAGATTAAATAGACTTCATTTATACAAAGTTGACGATCAAGTAGCATTCGTTTTTTCGATGCTGAATATCAAGAAGGGTTCATTTAGGTGAGGTTGAAGATTAAATAGACTTCATTTATACAAAGTTGACGATCAAGTAGCATTCGTTGTTTCGATGCTGAATATTAAGGAGGGTTCATTTAGGTGAGGTTGAAGATTATATAGACTTCATTTATACAAAGTTGACGATCAAGTAGTATTCGTTTTTTCGATGCTGAATATCAAAGAGGCTTCATTAAGGAGAGGTTGAAGATTAAATAGACTTCATTTATACAAAGTTGACGATCAAGTATTATTCGTTTTTTCGATACTGAATATCAAGGAGGCTTCATTTAGGAGAGGTTGAAGATTAAATAGACTTCATTTATACAAGGTTGACGATCAAGTAGCATTCGTTTTTTGGATGCTGAATATCAACGAGGCTTCATTTAGGTGAGGTTGAAGATTATATAGTCTTCATATATACAAAATTAACGATCAAGTAGCATTCGTTTTTTCGATGCTGAATATCAAGGAGGGTTCATTTAGGTGAGGTTGAAGATTAAATAGACTTCATTTATACAAAGTAGACGATCAAGTAGCATTCATTTTTGCGATGCTGAATATCAAGGAGGCTTCATTTAGGAGAGGTTGAAGATTAAATAGACTTCATTTATACAAAGTTGACGATCAAATAGCATTCGTTTTTTCGATGCTGAATATCAAGGAGGGGTTCATTAAGGTGAGGTTGAAGATTAAATAGACTTCATTTATACAAAGTAGACGATCAAGTGGCATTCGTTTTTTCGATGCTGAATATCAAGGAGGGTTCATTTAGGTGAGGTTGAAGATTAAATAGACTTCATTTATACAAAGTTGACGATCAAGTAGCATTCGTTTTTTCGATGCTGAATATGAAGGAGGCTTCATTTAGGTGAGGTTGAAGATTAAATAGACTTCATTTATACAAAGTTGACGATCAAGTAGCATTCGTTGTTTCGATGCTGAATATTAAGGAGGGTTCATTTAGGTGAGGTTAAAGATTATATAGACTTCATTTATACAAAGTTGACGATCAAGTAGCATTCGTTTTTTGGATGCTGAATATCAAGGAGAATTCATTTAGGAGAGGTTGAAGATTAAATAGAATTCATTTATACAAAGTTGACGATCAAGTAGCATTCGTTTTTTCGATGCTGAATATCAAGAAGGCTTCATTTAGGTGAGGTTGAGGATTAAATAGACTTTATTTTTACAAAGTTGACGATCAAGTAGCATTCGTTTTTTCGATGCTGAATATCAAGAAGGGTTCATTTAGGTGAGGTTGAAGATTGAATAGACTTCATTTATACAAAGTAGACGATCAAGTAGCATTCGTTTTTTCGATACTGAATATCAAGGAGGGTTCATTTAGGTGAGGTTGAAGATTAAATAGACTTCATTTATACAAAGTTGACGATCAAGTAGCATTCGTTTTTTCGATGCTGAATATCAAGGAGGCTTCATTTAGGTGAGGTTGAAGATTAAATAGACTTCATTTATACAAAGTTGACGATCAAGTAGCATTCGTTGTTTCGATGCTGAATATTAAGGAGGGTTCATTTAGGTGAGGTTGAAGATTATATAGACTTCATTTATACAAAGTTGACGATCAAGTAGCATTCGTTTTTTCGATGCTGAATATCAACGAGGCTTCATTTAGGTGAGATGAAGATTAAATAGTCTTCATTCATACAAAGTTAACGATCAAGTAGCATTCGTTTTTTCGATGCTGAATACCAAGGAGGCTTCATTAAGGAGAGGTTGAAGATTAAATAGACTTCATTTATACAAAGTTGACGATCAAGTAGCATTCGTTTTTTCGATGCTGAATATCAAGAAGGGTTCATTTAGGTTAGGTTGAAGATTAAATAGACTTCATTTATACAAAGTAGACGATCAAGTAGCATTCGTTTTTTCGATACTGAATATCAAGGAGGGTTCATTTAGGTGAGGTTGAAGATTAAATAGACTTCATTTATACAAAGTTGTCGATCAAGTAGCATTCGTTTTTTCGATGCTGAATATCAAGGAGGCTTCATTTAGGAGAGGTTGAAGATTAAATAGACTTCATTTATACAAAGTTGACGATCAAGTAGCATTCGTTTTTTAGATCCTGAATATCAAGGAGGCTTCATTTAGGTGAGGTTGAAGATTAAATAGACTTCATTTAGACAATGTTGACGATCAAGTAGCATTCGTTTTTTCGATGCTTAATATCAAGGAGGCTAAATTTAGGTGAGGTTGAAGATTAAATAGACTTCATTTATACAAAGTTGACGATCAAGTAGCATTCGTTTTTTCGATGCTGAATATCAAGGAGGCTTCATTTAGGTGAGGTTGAACATTAAATAGACTTCATTTATACAAAGTTGACGATCAAGTAGCATTCGTTTTTTCGATGCTTAATATCAAGGAGGCTTCATTTAAGTGAGGTTGAAGATTAGAAAGACTTCATTTATACAAAGTTGACGATCAAGTAGCACTCGTTTTTTCAATGCTGAATATCAAGGAGGGTTCATTTAGGTGAGGTTGAAGATTATATAGACTTCATTTATACAAAGTTGACAGGCAAGTAGAATTCGTTTTTTTGATACTGAATATCAAGGAGGCTTCATTTAGCTGAGGTTGAAGATTAAATAGACTAAATTTATACAAAGTTGACGATCAAGTAGCATTCGTTTTTTCGATTCTGGATATCAAGGAGGCTTCATTTAGGTAAGGTTGAAGACTAAATAGACTTCATTTATACAAAGTTGACGATCAAGTAGCATTCGTTTTTTGGATGCTGAATATCAAGGAGGGTTCATTTAGGTGAGGTTGAAGATTAAATAGACTTCATTTATACAAAGTTGACGATCAAGTAGCATTCGTTTTTTCGATGCTGAATATCAAGAAGGCTTCATTTAGGTGAGGTCGAAGATTAAATAGACTTCATTTATACAAAGTTGACGATCAAGTAGCATTCGTTTTTTCGATGCTGAATATCTTGGAGGCTTCATTTAGGTGAGGTTGAAGATTAAATAGACTTCATTTATACAAAGTTGACGATCAAGTAGCATTCGTTTTTTTGATGCTGAAAATCAAGAAGGCTTCATTTAGGTGAGGTTAATGATTAAATAGACTTCATTTATACAAGGTTGACGATCAAATAGCATTCGTTTTTTCGATGCTGAATATCAAGGAGGCTTCATTTAGGTGAGGTTGAAGATTAAATAGTCTTCATTTATACAAAGTTGACGATAGAGTAGCATTCGTTTTTTCGATGCTGAATATCAACGAGGCTTCATTTAGGTGAGGTTGAAGATTAAATAGTCTTCATTTATACAAAGTTAACGATCAAGTAGCATTCGTTTTTTCGATGCTGAATATCAAGGAGGCTTCATTTAGGAGAGGTTGAAGATTAAATAGACTACATTTATACAAAGTTGACGATCAAATAGCATTCGTTTTTTCGATGCTGAATATCAAGGAGGGTTCATTTAGGTGAGGTTTAAGATTAAATAGACTTCATTTATACAAAGTAGACGATCAAGTAGCATTCATTTTTTTATGCTGAATATCAAAAAGGCTTCATTTAGGTGAGGTTGAAGATTAAATAGACTTCATTTATACAAAGTTGACGATCAAATAGCATTCGTTTTTTCGATGCTGAATATGAAGGAGGCTTCATTTAGGTGAGGTTGAAGATTAAATAGACTTCATTTATACAAAGTTGACGATCAAGGAGCATTCGTTGTTTTGATGCTGAATATTAAGGAGGGTTCATTTAGGTGAGGTTGAAGATTATATAGACTTCATTTATACAAAGTTGACGATCAAGTAGCATTTGTTTTTTCGATGCTGAATATCAAGGAGGCTTCATTTAGGTGAGGTTAAAGATTAAATAGACTTCATTTTTACAAAGTTGACGATCAAGTAGCATTCGTTTTTTCGATGCTGAATATCAAGAAGGGTTCATTTAGGTGAGGTTGAAGATTAAATAGACTTCATTTATAAAAAGTAGACGATCAAGTAGCATTCGTTTTTTCGATGCTGAATATTAAGGAGGGTTCATTTAGGTGAGGTTGAAGATTATATAGACTTCATTTATACAAAGTTGACGATCAAGGAGCATTCGTTTTTTCGATGCTGAATATCAACGAGGCTTCATTTAGGTGAGATGAAGATTAAATAGTCTTCATTCATACAAAGTTAACGATCAAGTAGCATTCGTTTTTTCGATGCTGAATATCAAGGAGGCTTCATTAAGGAGAGGTTGAAGATTAAATAGACTTCATTTATACAAAGTTGACGATCAAGGAGCATTCGTTTTTTAGATGCTGAATATCAACGAGGCTTCATTTAGGTGAGATGAAGATTAAATAGTCTTCATTCATACAAAGTTAACGATCAAGTAGCATTCGTTTTTTCGATGCTGAATATCAAGGAGGCTTCATTAAGGAGAGGTTGAAGATTAAATAGACTTTATTTATACAAAGTTGACGATCAAGTAGCATTCGTTTTTTCGATGCTGAATATCAACGAGGCTTCATTTAGGTGAGGTTGAAGATTAAATAGACTTCATTTATACAAAGTTGACGATCAAGTAGCATTCGTTTTTTCGATGCTGAATATCAAGGAGGCTTCATTTAGGAGAGGTTGAAGATTTAATAGACTTCATTTATACAAAGTTGACGATCAAGTAGCATTCGTTTTTTCGATGCTGAATATCAAGGAGGCTTCATTTAGGTGAGGTTCAGAGATTAAATAGACTTCATTTTTACAAAGTTGACGATCAAGTAGCTTTCGTTTTTTCGATGCTGAATATGAAGAAGGGTTCATTTAGGTGAGGTTGAAGATTAAATAGACTTCATTTATACAAAGTAGACGATCAAGTAGCATTCGTTTTTTCGATACTGAATATCAAGGAGGGTTCATTTAGGTGAGGTTGAAGATTAAATAGACTTCATTTATACAAAGTTGTCGATCAAGTAGCATTCGTTTTTTCGATGCTGAATATCAAGAAGGCTTCATTAAGGAGAGGTTGAAGATTAAATAGACTTCATTTATACAAAGTTGACGATCAAGTAGCATTCGTTTTTTCGATGCTGAATATCAAGAAGGGTTCATTTAGGTGAGGTTGAAGATTAAATAGACTTCATTTATACAAAGTAGACGATCAAGTAGCATTCGTTTTTTCGATACTGAATATCAAGGAGGGTTCATTTAGGTGAGGTTGAAGATTATATAGACTTCATTTATACAAAGTTGACAGGCAAGTAGAATTCGTTTTTTTGATACTGAATATCAAGGAGGCTTCATTTAGCTGAGGTTGAAGATTAAATAGACTTAATTTATACAAAGTTGACGATCAAGTAGCATTAGTTTTTTCGATTCTGGATATCAAGGAGGCTTCATTTAGGTAAGGTTGAAGACTAAATAGACTTCATTTATACAAAGTTGACGATCAAGTAGCATTCGTTTTTTGGATGCTGAATATCAAGGAGGGTTCATTTAGGTGAGGTTGAAGATTAAATAGACTTCATTTATACAAAGTTGACGATCAAGTAGCATTCGTTTTTTCGATATTGAATATCAAGAAGGCTTCATTTAGGTGAGGTCGAAGATTAAATAGACTTCATTTATACAAAGTTGACGATCAAGTAGCATTCGTTTTTTCGATGCTGAATATCAAGGAGGCTTCATTTAGGTGAGGTTGAAGATTAAATAGACTTCATTTATACAAAGTTGACGATCAAGTAGCATTCGTTTTTTTGATGCTGAAAATACAGAAGGCTTCATTTAGGTGAGGTTAATGATTAAATAGACTTCATTTATACAAGGTTGACGATCAAATAGCATTCGTTTTTTCGATGCTGAATATCAAGGAGGCTTCATTTAGGTGAGGTTGAAGATTAAATAGTCTTCATTTATACAAAGTTGACGATAGAGTAGCATTCGTTTTTTCGATGCTGAATATCAACGAGGCTTCATTTAGGTGAGGTTGAAGATAAAATAGACTTCATTTATACAAAGTTGACGATCAAATAGCATTCGTTTTTTCGATGCTGAATATCAAGGAGGGTTCATTTAGGTGAGGTTTAAGATTAAATAGACTTCATGTATACAAAGTAGACGATCAAGTAGCATTCATTTTTTTTATGCTGAATATCAAAAAGGCTTCATTTAGGTGAGGTTGAAGATTAAATAGACTTCATTTATACAAAGTTGACGATCAAATAGCACTCGTTTTTTCGATGCTGAATATGAAGGAGGCTTCATTTAGGTGAGGTTGAAGATTAAATAGACTTCATTTATACAAAGTTGACGATCAAGGAGCATTCGTTGTTTTGATGCTAAATATTAAGGAGGGTTCATTTAGGTGAGGTTGAAGATTATATAGACTTCATTTATACAAAGTTGACGATCAAGTAGCATTTGTTTTTTCGATGCTGAATATCAAGGAGGCTTCATTTAGGTGAGGTTAAAGATTAAATAGACTTCATTTTTACAAAGTTGACGATCAAGTAGCATTCGTTTTTTCGATGCTGAATATCAAGAAGGGTTCATTTAGGTGAGGTTGAAGATTAAATAGACTTCATTTATACAAAGTAGACGATCAAGTAGCATTCGTTTTTTCGATACTGAATATCAAGGAGGGTTCATTTAGGTGAGGTTGAAGATTAAATAGACTTCATTTATACAAAGTTGACGATCAAGTAGCATTCGTTTTTTCGATACTGAATATCAAGGAGGCTTCATTAAGGAGAGGTTGAAGATTAAATAGACTTCATTTAAACAAAGTGACGATCAAGTAGCATTCGTTTTTTTTATGCTGAATATCAAAAAGGCTTCATTTAGGAGAGGTTGAAGATTAAATAGACTTCATTTATACAAAGTAGACGATCAAGTAGCATTCGTTTTTTCGATACTGAATATCAAGGAGGGTTCATTTAGGTGAGGTTGAAGATTAAATAGACTTCATTTATACAAAGTTGACGATCAAGTAGCATTCGTTTTTTCGATACTGAATATCAAGGAGGCTTCATTAAGGAGAGGTTGAAGATTAAATAGACTTCATTTAAACAAAGTGACGATCAAGTAGCATTCGTTTTTTTTATGCTGAATATCAAAAAGGCTTCATTTAGGAGAGGTTGAAGATTAAATAGACTTCATTTATACAAAGTAGACGATCAAGTAGCATTCGTTTTTTCGATACTGAATATCAAGGAGGGTTCATTTAGGTGAGGTTGAAGATTAAATAGACTTCATTTATACAAAGTTGTCGATCAAGTAGCATTCGTTTTTTCGATGCTGAATATCAAGAAGGCTTCATTAAGGAGAGGTTGAAGATTAAATAAACTTCATTTATACAAAGTTGACGATCAAGTAGCATTCGTTTTTTCGATGCTGAATATCAAGAAGGGTTCATTTAGGTGAGGTTGAAGATTAAATAGACTTCATTTATACAAAGTAGACGATCAAGTAGCATTCGTTTTTTCGATACTGAATATCAAGGAGGCTTCATTAAGGAGAGGTTGAAGATTAAATAGACTTCATTTAAACAAAGTGACGATCAAGTAGTATTCGTTTTTTTATGCTGAATATCAAAAAGGCTTCATTTAGGAGAGGTTGAAGATTAAATAGACTTCATTTATACAAAGTTGACGATCAAGTAGCATTCGTTTTTTCGATGCTGAATATCAAGGAGGCTTCATTTAGGTGAGGTTAAAGATTAAATAGACTTCATTTAGACAATGTTGACGATCAAGTAGCATTCGTTTTTTCGATGCTTAATATCAAGGAGGCTAAATTTAGGTGAGGTTTAAGATTAAATAGACTTCATTTATACAAAGTTGACGATCAAGTAGCATTCGTTTTTTCGATGCTGAATATCAACGAGGCTTCATTTAGGTGAGGTTGAAGATTAAATAGTCTTCATTTATACAAAGTTAACGATCAAGTAGCATTCGTTTTTTCGATGCTGAATATCAAGGAGGCTTCATTTAGGAGAGGTTGAAGATTAAATAGACTTCATTTATACAATGTTGACGATCAAATAGCATTCGTTTTTTCGATGCTGAATATCAAGGAGGGTTCATTTAGGTTAGGTTGAAGATTAAATATACTTCATTTATACAAAGTAGACGATCAAGTAGAATTCGTTGTTTCGATGCTGAATATTAAGGAGGGTTCATTTAGGTGAGGTTGAAGATTAAATAGACTTCATTTATACAAAGTTGACGATCAAGTAGCATTCGTTTTTTCGATGCTGAATATCAACGAGGCTTCATTTAGGTGAGGTTGAAGATTAAATAGTCTTCATTTATACAAAGTTAATGATCAAGTAGCATTCGTTTTTTCGATGCTGAATATCAAGGAGGCTTCATTTAGGAGAGGTTGAAGATTAAATAGACTTCATTTATACAAAGTTGACGATCAAATAGCATTCGTTTTTTCGATGCTGAATATCAAGGAGGGTTCATTTAGGTGAGGTTGAAGATTAAATAGACTTCATTTATACAAAGTAGACGATCAAGTAGCATTCGTTTTTTCGATACTGAATATCAAGGAGGGTTCATTTAGGTGAGGTTGAAGATTAAATAGACTTCATTTATACAAAGTAGACGATCAAGTAGCATTCGTTTTTTCGATACTGAATATCAAGGAGGGTTCATTTAGGTGAGGTTGAAGATTAAATAGACTTCATTTATACAAAGTTGACGATCAAGTAGCATTCGTTTTTTCGATACTGAATATCAAGGAGGCTTCATTAAGGAGAGGTTGAAGATTAAATAGACTTCATTTAAACAAAGTGACGATCAAGTAGCATTCGTTTTTTTTATGCTGAATATCAAAAAGGCTTCATTTAGGAGAGGTTGAAGATTAAATAGACTTCATTTATACAAAGTAGACGATCAAGTAGCATTCGTTTTTTCGAACCTGAATATCAAGGAGGGTTCATTTAGGTGAGGTTGAAGATTAAATAGACTTCATTTATACAAAGTTGTCGATCAAGTAGCATTCGTTTTTTCGATGCTGAATATCAAGAAGGCTTCATTAAGGAGAGGTTGAAGATTAAATAAACTTCATTTATACAAAGTTGACGATCAAGTAGCATTCGTTTTTTCGATGCTGAATATCAAGAAGGGTTCATTTAGGTGAGGTTGAAGATTAAATAGACTTCATTTATACAAAGTAGACGATCAAGTAGCATTCGTTTTTTCGATACTGAATATCAAGGAGGCTTCATTAAGGAGTGGTTGAAGATTAAATAGACTTCATTTAAACAAAGTGACGATCAAGTAGTAGACGTTTTTTTTATGCTGAATATCAAAAAGGCTTCATTTAGGAGAGGTTGAAGATTAAATAGACTTCATTTATACAAAGTTGACGATCAAGTAGCATTCGTTTTTTCGATGCTGAATATCAAGGAGGCTTCATTTAGGTGAGGTTAAAGATTAAATAGACTTCATTTTTACAAAGTTGACGATCAAGTAGCATTCGTTGTTTCGATGCTGAATATTAAGGAGGGTTTATTTAGGTGAGGTTAAAGATTAAATAGACTTCATTTATACAAAGTTGACGATCAAGTAGCATTCGTTTTTTCGATGCTGAATATCAACGAGGCTTCATTTAGGTGAGGTTGAAGATTAAATAGTCTTCATTTATACAAAGTTAACGATCAAGTAGCATTCGTTTTTTCGATGCTGAATATCAAGGAGGCTTCATTTAGGAGAGGTTGAAGATTAAATAGACTTCATTTATACAATGTTGACGATCAAATAGCATTCGTTTTTTCGATGCTGAATATCAAGGAGGGTTCATTTAGGTTAGGTTGAAGATTAAATATACTTCATTTATACAAAGTAGACGATCAAGTAGAATTCGTTGTTTCGATGCTGAATATTAAGGAGGGTTCATTTAGGTGAGGTTGAAGATTAAATAGACTTCATTTATACAAAGTTGATGATCAAGTAGCATTCGTTTTTTCGATGCTGAATATCAACGAGGCTTCATTTAGGTGAGGTTGAAGATTAAATAGTCTTCATTTATACAAAGTTAATGATCAAGTAGCATTCGTTTTTTCGATGCTGAATATCAAGGAGGCTTCATTTAGGAGAGGTTGAAGATTAAATAGACTTCATTTATACAAAGTTGACGATCAAATAGCATTCGTTTTTTCGATGCTGAATATCAAGGAGGGTTCATTTAGGTGAGGTTGAAGATTAAATAGACTTCATTTATACAAAGTAGACGATCAAGTAGCATTCATTTTTTCGATGCTGAATATCAAGGAGGCTTCATTTAGGTGAGGTTGAGGATTAAATAGACTTTATTTTTACAAAGTTGACGATCAAGTAGCATTCGTTTTTTCGATGCTGAATATCAAGAAGGGTTCATTTAGGTGAGGTTGAAGATTGAATAGACTTCATTTATACAAAGTAGACGATCAAGTAGCATTCGTTTTTTCGATACTGAATATCAAGGAGGGTTCATTTAGGTGAGGTTGAAGATTAAATAGACTTCATTTATACAAAGTTGACGATCAAGTAGCATTCGTTTTTTCGATGCTGAATATCAAGGAGGCTTCATTTAGGTGAGGTTGAAGATTAAATAGACTTCATTTATACAAAGTTGACGATCAAGTAGCATTCGTTGTTTCGATGCTGAATATTAAGGAGGGTTCATTTAGGTGAGGTTGAAGATTATATAGACTTCATTTATACAAAGTTGACGATCAAGTAGCATTCGTTTTTTCGATGCTGAATATCAACGAGGCTTCATTTAGGTGAGATGAAGATTAAATAGTTTTCATTCATACAAAGTTAACGATCAAGTAGCATTCGTTTTTTCGATGCTGAATACCAAGGAGGCTTCATTAAGGAGAGGTTGAAGATTAAATAGACTTCATTTATACAAAGTTGACGATCAAGTAGCATTCGTTTTTTCGATGCTGAATATCAAGAAGGGTTCATTTAGGTTAGGTTGAAGATTAAATAGACTTCATTTATACAAAGTAGACGATCAAGTAGCATTCGTTTTTTCGATACTGAATATCAAGGAGGGTTCATTTAGGTGAGGTTGAAGATTAAATAGACTTCATTTATACAAAGTTGTCGATCAAGTAGCATTCGTTTTTTCGATGCTGAATATCAAGGAGGCTTCATTTAGGAGAGGTTGAAGATTAAATAGACTTCATTTATACAAAGTTGACGATCAAGTAGCATTCGTTTTTTAGATCCTGAATATCAAGGAGGCTTCATTTAGGTGAGGTTGAAGATTAAATAGACTTCATTTAGACAATGTTGACAATCAAGTAGCATTCGTTTTTTCGATGCTTAATATCAAGGAGGCTAAATTTAGGTGAGGTTGAAGATTAAATAGACTTCATTTATACAAAGTTGACGATCAAGTAGCATTCGTTTTTTCGATGCTGAATATCAAGGAGGCTTCATTTAGGTGAGGTTGAACATTAAATAGACTTCATTTATACAAAGTTGACGATCAAGTAGCATTCGTTTTTTCGATGCTTAATATCAAGGAGGCTTCATTTAAGTGAGGTTGAAGATTAGAAAGACTTCATTTATACAAAGTTGACGATCAAGTAGCACTCGTTTTTTCAATGCTGAATATCAAGGAGGGTTCATTTAGGTGAGGTTGAAGATTATATAGACTTCATTTATACAAAGTTGACAGGCAAGTAGAATTCGTTTTTTTGATACTGAATATCAAGGAGGCTTCATTTAGCTGAGGTTGAAGATTAAATAGACTAAATTTATACAAAGTTGACGATCAAGTAGCATTCGTTTTTTCGATTCTGGATATCAAGGAGGCTTCATTTAGGTAAGGTTGAAGACTAAATAGACTTCATTTATACAAAGTTGACGATCAAGTAGCATTCGTTTTTTGGATGCTGAATATCAAGGAGGGTTCATTTAGGTGAGGTTGAAGATTAAATAGACTTCATTTATACAAAGTTGACGATCAAGTAGCATTCGTTTTTTCGATGCTGAATATCAAGAAGGCTTCATTTAGGTGAGGTCGAAGATTAAATAGACTTCATTTATACAAAGTTGACGATCAAGTAGCATTCGTTTTTTCGATGCTGAATATCTTGGAGGCTTCATTTAGGTGAGGTTGAAGATTAAATAGACTTCATTTATACAAAGTTGACGATCAAGTAGCATTCGTTTTTTTGATGCTGAAAATCAAGAAGGCTTCATTTAGGTGAGGTTAATGATTAAATAGACTTCATTTATACAAGGTTGACGATCAAATAGCATTCGTTTTTTCGATGCTGAATATCAAGGAGGCTTCATTTAGGTGAGGTTGAAGATTAAATAGTCTTCATTTATACAAAGTTGACGATAGAGTAGCATTCGTTTTTTCGATGCTGAATATCAACGAGGCTTCATTTAGGTGAGGTTGAAGATTAAATAGTCTTCATTTATACAAAGTTAACGATCAAGTAGCATTCGTTTTTTCGATGCTGAATATCAAGGAGGCTTCATTTAGGAGAGGTTGAAGATTAAATAGACTACATTTATACAAAGTTGACGATCAAATAGCATTCGTTTTTTCGATGCTGAATATCAAGGAGGGTTCATTTAGGTGAGGTTTAAGATTAAATAGACTTCATTTATACAAAGTAGACGATCAAGTAGCATTCATTTTTTTATGCTGAATATCAAAAAGGCTTCATTTAGGTGAGGTTGAAGATTAAATAGACTTCATTTATACAAAGTTGACGATCAAATAGCATTCGTTTTTTCGATGCTGAATATGAAGGAGGCTTCATTTAGGTGAGGTTGAAGATTAAATAGACTTCATTTATACAAAGTTGACGATCAAGGAGCATTCGTTGTTTTGATGCTGAATATTAAGGAGGGTTCATTTAGGTGAGGTTGAAGATTATATAGACTTCATTTATACAAAGTTGACGATCAAGTAGCATTTGTTTTTTCGATGCTGAATATCAAGGAGGCTTCATTTAGGTGAGGTTAAAGATTAAATAGACTTCATTTTTACAAAGTTGACGATCAAGTAGCATTCGTTTTTTCGATGCTGAATATCAAGAAGGGTTCATTTAGGTGAGGTTGAAGATTAAATAGACTTCATTTATAAAAAGTAGACGATCAAGTAGCATTCGTTTTTTCGATGCTGAATATTAAGGAGGGTTCATTTAGGTGAGGTTGAAGATTATATAGACTTCATTTATACAAAGTTGACGATCAAGGAGCATTCGTTTTTTCGATGCTGAATATCAACGAGGCTTCATTTAGGTGAGATGAAGATTAAATAGTCTTCATTCATACAAAGTTAACGATCAAGAAGCATTCGTTTTTTCGATGCTGAATATCAAGGAGGCTTCATTAAGGAGAGGTTGAAGATTAAATAGACTTCATTTATACAAAGTTGACGATCAAGTAGCATTCGTTTTTTCGATGCTGAATATCAAGAAGGGTTCATTTAGGTGAGGTTGAAGATTAAATAGACTTCATTTATACAAAGTAGACGATCAAGGAGCATTCGTTTTTTCGATACTGAATATCAAGGAGGGTTCATTTAGGTGAGGTTGAAGATTAAATAGACTTCATTTATACAAAGTTGTCGTTCAAGTAGCATTCGTTTTTTCGATGCTGAATATCATGGAGGCTTCATTTAGGTGAGGTTGAAGATTAAATAGACTTCATTTATACAAAGTTGACGATCAAGTAGCATTCGTTGTTTCGATGCTGAATATTATGGAGGGTTCATTGAGGGGGGGTTGAAGATTATAGAGACTTCATTTATACAAAGTTGACGATCAAGTAGCATTCGTTTTTTCGATGCTGAATATCAACGAGGCTTCATTTAGGTGAGATGAAGATTAAATAGTCTTCATTCATACAAAGTTAACGATCAAGTAGCATTCGTTTTTTCGATGCTGAATATCAAGGAGGCTTCATTAAGGAGAGGTTGAAGATTAAATAGACTTTATTTATACAAAGTTGACGATCAAGTAGCATTCGTTTTTTCGATGCTGAATATCAACGAGGCTTCATTTAGGTGAGGTTGAAGATTAAATAGACTTCATTTATACAAAGTTGACGATCAAGTAGCATTCGTTTTTTCGATGCTGAATATCAAGGAGGCTTCATTTAGGAGAGGTTGAAGATTTAATAGACTTCATTTATACAAAGTTGACGATCAAGTAGCATTCGTTTTTTCGATGCTGAATATCAAGGAGGCTTCATTTAGGTGAGGTTCAGAGATTAAATAGACTTCATTTTTACAAAGTTGACGATCAAGTAGCTTTCGTTTTTTCGATGCTGAATATGAAGAAGGGTTCATTTAGGTGAGGTTGAAGATTAAATAGACTTCATTTATACAAAGTAGACGATCAAGTAGCATTCGTTTTTTCGATACTGAATATCAAGGAGGGTTCATTTAGGTGAGGTTGAAGATTAAATAGACTTCATTTATACAAAGTTGTCGATCAAGTAGCATTCGTTTTTTCGATGCTGAATATCAAGAAGGCTTCATTAAGGAGAGGTTGAAGATTAAATAGACTTCATTTATACAAAGTTGACGATCAAGTAGCATTCGTTTTTTCGATGCTGAATATCAAGAAGGGTTCATTTAGGTGAGGTTGAAGATTAAATAGACTTCATTTATACAAAGTAGACGATCAAGTAGCATTCGTTTTTTCGATACTGAATATCAAGGAGGGTTCATTTAGGTGAGGTTGAAGATTATATAGACTTCATTTATACAAAGTTGACAGGCAAGTAGAATTCGTTTTTTTGATACTGAATATCAAGGAGGCTTCATTTAGCTGAGGTTGAAGATTAAATAGACTTAATTCATACAAAGTTGACGATCAAGTAGCATTAGTTTTTTCGATTCTGGATATCAAGGAGGCTTCATTTAGGTAAGGTTGAAGACTAAATAGACTTCATTTATACAAAGTTGACGATCAAGTAGCATTCGTTTTTTGGATGCTGAATATCAAGGAGGGTTCATTTAGGTGAGGTTGAAGATTAAATAGACTTCATTTATACAAAGTTGACGATCAAGTAGCATTCGTTTTTTCGATGCTGAATATCAAGAAGGCTTCATTTAGGTGAGGTCGAAGATTAAATAGACTTCATTTATACAAAGTTGACGATCAAGTAGCATTCGTTTTTTCGATGCTGAATATCAAGGAGGCTTCATTTAGGTGAGGTTGAAGATTAAATAGACTTCATTTATACAAAGTTGACGATCAAGTAGCATTCGTTTTTTTGATGCTGAAAATACAGAAGGCTTCATTTAGGTGAGGTAAATGATTAAATAGACTTCATTTATACAAGGTTGACGATCAAATAGCATTCGTTTTTTCGATGCTGAATATCAAGGAGGCTTCATTTAGGTGAGGTTGAAGATTAAATAGTCTTCATTTATACAAAGTTGACGATAGAGTAGCATTCGTTTTTTCGATGCTGAATATCAACGAGGCTTCATTTAGGTGAGGTTGAAGATTAAATAGACTTCATTTATACAAAGTTGACGATCAAATAGCATTCGTTTTTTCGATGCTGAATATCAAGGAGGGTTCATTTAGGTGAGGTTTAAGATTAAATAGACTTCATGTATACAAAGTAGACGATCAAGTAGCATTCATTTTTTTTATGCTGAATATCAAAAAGGCTTCATTTAGGTGAGGTTGAAGATTAAATAGACTTCATTTATACAAAGTTGACGATCAAATAGCACTCGTTTTTTCGATGCTGAATATGAAGGAGGCTTCATTTAGGTGAGGTTGAAGATTAAATAGACTTCATTTATACAAAGTTGACGATCAAGGAGCATTCGTTGTTTTGATGCTAAATATTAAGGAGGGTTCATTTAGGTGAGGTTGAAGATTATATAGACTTCATTTATACAAAGTTGACGATCAAGTAGCATTTGTTTTTTCGATGCTGAATATCAAGGAGGCTTCATTTAGGTGAGGTTAAAGATTAAATAGACTTCATTTTTACAAAGTTGACGATCAAGTAGCATTCGTTTTTTCGATGCTGAATATCAAGAAGGGTTCATTTAGGTGAGGTTGAAGATTAAATAGACTTCATTTATACAAAGTAGACGATCAAGTAGCATTCGTTTTTTCGATACTGAATATCAAGGAGGGTTCATTTAGGTGAGGTTGAAGATTAAATAGACTTCATTTATACAAAGTTGACGATCAAGTAGCATTCGTTTTTTCGATACTGAATATCAAGGAGGCTTCATTAAGGAGAGGTTGAAGATTAAATAGACTTCATTTAAACAAAGTGACGATCAAGTAGCATTCGTTTTTTCGATGCTGAATATCAAGAAGGGTTCATTTAGGTGAGGTTGAAGATTAAATAGACTTCATTTATACAAAGTAGACGATCAAGTAGCATTCGTTTTTTCGATACTGAATATCAAGGAGGCTTTATTAAGGAGAGGTTGAAGATTAAATAGACTTCATTTAAACAAAGTGACGATCAAGTAGTATTCGTTTTTTTTATGCTGAATATCAAAAAGGCTTCATTTAGGAGAGGTTGAAGATTAAATAGACTTCATTTATACAAAGTTGACGATCAAGTAGCATTCGTTTTTTCGATGCTGAATATCAAGGAGGCTTCATTTAGGTGAGGTTAAAGATTAAATAGACTTCATTTTTACAAAGTTGACGATCAAGTAGCATTCGATGTTTCGATGCTGAATATTAAGGAGGGTTTATTTAGGTGAGGTTAAAGATTAAATAGACTTCATTTATACAAAGTTGACGATCAAGTAGCATTCGTTTTTTCGATGCTGAATATCAACGAGGCTTCATTTAGGTGAGGTTGAAGATTAAATAGTCTTCATTTATACAAAGTTAACGATCAAGTAGCATTCGTTTTTTCGATGCTGAATATCAAGGAGGCTTCATTTAGGAGAGGTTGAAGATTAAATAGACTTCATTTATACAATGTTGACGATCAAATAGCATTCGTTTTTTCGATGCTGAATATCAAGGAGGGTTCATTTAGGTTAGGTTGAAGATTAAATATACTTCATTTATACAAAGTAGACGATCAAGTAGAATTCGTTGTTTCGATGCTGAATATTAAGGAGGGTTCATTTAGGTGAGGTTGAAGATTAAATAGACTTCATTTATACAAAGTTGACGATCAAGTAGCATTCGTTTTTTCGATGCTGAATATCAACGAGGCTTCATTTAGGTGAGGTTGAAGATTAAATAGTCTTCATTTATACAAAGTTAATGATCAAGTAGCATTCGTTTTTTCGATGCTGAATATCAAGGAGGCTTCATTTAGGAGAGGTTGAAGATTAAATAGACTTCATTTATACAAAGTTGACGATCAAATAGCATTCGTTTTTTCGATGCTGAATATCAAGGAGGGTTCATTTAGGTGAGGTTGAAGATTAAATAGACTTCATTTATACAAAGTAGACGATCAAGTAGCATTCGTTTTTTCGATACTGAATATCAAGGAGGGTTCATTTAGGTGAGGTTGAAGATTAAATAGACTTCATTTATACAAAGTAGACGATCAAGTAGCATTCGTTTTTTCGATACTGAATATCAAGGAGGGTTCATTTAGGTGAGGTTGAAGATTAAATAGACTTCATTTATACAAAGTTGACGATCAAGTAGCATTCGTTTTTTCGATACTGAATATCAAGGAGGCTTCATTAAGGAGAGGTTGAAGATTAAATAGACTTCATTTAAACAAAGTGACGATCAAGTAGCATTCGTTTTTTTTATGCTGAATATCAAAAAGGCTTCATTTAGGAGAGGTTGAAGATTAAATAGACTTCATTTATACAAAGTAGACGATCAAGTAGCATTCGTTTTTTCGAACCTGAATATCAAGGAGGGTTCATTTAGGTGAGGTTGAAGATTAAATAGACTTCATTTATACAAAGTTGTCGATCAAGTAGAATTCGTTTTTTCGATGCTGAATATCAAGAAGGCTTCATTAAGGAGAGGTTGAAGATTAAATAAACTTCATTTATACAAAGTTGACGATCAAGTAGCATTCGTTTTTTCGATGCTGAATATCAAGAAGGGTTCATTTAGGTGAGGTTGAAGATTAAATAGACTTCATTTATACAAAGTAGACGATCAAGTAGCATTCGTTTTTTCGATACTGAATATCAAGGAGGCTTCATTAAGGAGAGGTTGAAGATTAAATAGACTTCATTTAAACAAAGTGACGATCAAGTAGTATTCGTTTTTTTTTATGCTGAATATCAAAAAAGCTTCATTTAGGAGAGGTTGAAGATTAAATAGACTTCATTTATACAAAGTTGACGATCAAGTAGCATTCGTTTTTTCGATGCTGAATATCAAGGAGGCTTCATTTAGGTGAGGTTAAAGATTAAATAGACTTCATTTTTACAAAGTTGACGATCAAGTAGCATTCGTTGTTTCGATGCTGAATATTAAGGAGGGTTTATTTAGGTGAGGTTAAAGATTAAATAGACTTCATTTATACAAAGTTGACGATCAAGTAGCATTCGTTTTTTCGATGCTGAATATCAACGAGGCTTCATTTAGGTGAGGTTGAAGATTAAATAGTCTTCATTTATACAAAGTTAACGATCAAGTAGCATTCGTTTTTTCGATGCTGAATATCAAGGAGGCTTCATTTAGGAGAGGTTGAAGATTAAATAGACTTCATTTATACAATGTTGACGATCAAATAGCATTCGTTTTTTCGATGCTGAATATCAAGGAGGGTTCATTTAGGTTAGGTTGAAGATTAAATATACTTCATTTATACAAAGTAGACGATCAAGTAGAATTCGTTGTTTCGATGCTGAATATTAAGGAGGGTTCATTTAGGTGAGGTTGAAGATTAAATAGACTTCATTTATACAAAGTTGATGATCAAGTAGCATTCGTTTTTTCGATGCTGAATATCAACGAGGCTTCATTTAGGTGAGGTTGAAGATTAAATAGTCTTCATTTATACAAAGTTAATGATCAAGTAGCATTCGTTTTTTCGATGCTGAATATCAAGGAGGCTTCATTTAGGAGAGGTTGAAGATTAAATAGACTTCATTTATACAAAGTTGACGATCAAATAGCATTCGTTTTTTCGATGCTGAATATCAAGGAGGCTTCATTTAGGTGAGGTTGAAGATTAAATAGACTTCATTTATACAAAGTAGACGATCAAGTAGCATTCATTTTTTCGATGCTGAATATCAAGGAGGCTTCATTTAGGTGAGGTGAGGATTAAATAGACTTTATTTTTACAAAGTTGACGATCAAGTAGCATTCGTTTTTTCGATGCTGAATATCAAGAAGGGTTCATTTAGGTGAGGTTGAAGATTGAATAGACTTCATTTATACAAAGTAGACGATCAAGTAGCATTCGTTTTTTCGATACTGAATATCAAGGAGGGTTCATTTAGGTGAGGTTGAAGATTAAATAGACTTCATTTATACAAAGTTGACGATCAAGTAGCATTCGTTTTTTCGATGCTGAATATCAAGGAGGCTTCATTTAGGTGAGGTTGAAGATTAAATAGACTTCATTTATACAAAGTTGACGATCAAGTAGCATTCGTTGTTTCGATGCTGAATATTAAGGAGGGTTCATTTAGGTGAGGTTGAAGATTATATAGACTTCATTTATACAAAGTTGACGATCAAGTAGCATTCGTTTTTTCGATGCTGAATATCAACGAGGCTTCATTTAGGTGAGATGAAGATTAAATAGTCTTCATTCATACAAAGTTAACGATCAAGTAGCATTCGTTTTTTCGATGCTGAATACCAAGGGGGCTTCATTAAGGAGAGGTTGAAGATTAAATAGACTTCATTTATACAAAGTTGACGATCAAGTAGCATTCGTTTTTTCGATGCTGAATATCAAGAAGGGTTCATTTAGGTTAGGTTGAAGATTAAATAGACTTCATTTATACAAAGTAGACGATCAAGTAGCATTCGTTTTTTCGATACTGAATATCAAGGAGGGTTCATTTAGGTGAGGTTGAAGATTAAATAGACTTCATTTATACAAAGTTGTCGATCAAGTAGCATTCGTTTTTTCGATGCTGAATATCAAGGAGGCTTCATTTAGTAGAGGTTGAAGATTAAATAGACTTCATTTATACAAAGTTGACGATCAAGTAGCATTCGTTTTTTAGATCCTGAATATCAAGGAGGCTTCATTTAGGTGAGGTTGAAGATTAAATAGACTTCATTTAGACAATGTTGACGATCAAGTAGCATTCGTTTTTTCGATGCTTAATATCAAGGAGGCTTCATTTAGGTGAGGTTGAAGATTAAATAGACTTCATTTATACAAAGTTGACGATCAAATAGCATTCGTTTTTTCGATGCTGAATATCAAGGAGGCTTCATTTAGGTGAGGTTGAACATTAAATAGACTTCATTTATACAAAGTTGACGATCAAGTAGCATTCGTTTTTTCGATGCTTAATATCAAGGAGGCTTCATTTAAGTGAGGTTGAAGATTAGAAAGACTTCATTTATACAAAGTTGACGATCAAGTAGCATTCGTTTTTTCAATGCTGAATATCAAGGAGGGTTCACTTAGGTGAGGTTGAAGATTATATAGACTTCATTTATACAAAGTTGACAGGCAAGTAGAATTCGTTTTTTTGATACTGAATATCAAGGAGGCTTCATTTAGCTGAGGTTGAAGATTAAATAGACTAAATTTATACAAAGTTGACGATCAAGTAGCATTCGTTTTTTCGATTCTGGATATCAAGGAGGCTTCATTTAGGTAAGGTTGAAGACTAAATAGACTTCATTTATACAAAGTTGACGATCAAGTAGCATTCGTTTTTTGGATGCTGAATATCAAGGAGGGTTCATTTAGGTGAGGTTGAAGATTAAATAGACTTCATTTATACAAAGTTGACGATCAAGTAGCATTCGTTTTTTCGATGCTGAATATCAAAAAGGCTTCATTTAGGTGAGGTCGAAGATTAAATAGACTTCATTTATACAAAGTTGACGATCAAGTAGCATTCGTTTTTTCGATGCTGAATATCAAGGAGGCTTCATTTAGGTGAGGTTGAAGATTAAATAGACTTCATTTATACAAAGTTGACGATCAAGTAGCATTCGTTTTTTTGATGCTGAAAATCAAGAAGGCTTCATTTAGGTGAGGTTAATGATTAAATAGACTTCATTTATACAAGGTTGACGATCAAATAGCATTCGTTTTTTCGATGCTGAATATCAAGGAGGCTTCATTTAGGTGAGGTTGAAGATTAAATAGTCTTCATTTATACAAAGTTGACGATAGAGTAGCATTCGTTTTTTCGATGCTGAATATCAACGAGGCTTCATTTAGGTGAGGTTGAAGATTAAATAGACTTCATTTATACAAAGTTGACGATCAAATAGCATTCGTTTTTTCGATGCTGAATATCAAGGAGGGTTCATTTAGGTGAGGTTGAAGATTAAATAGACTTCATTTATACAAAGTAGACGATCAAGTAGCATTCATTTTTTCGATGCTGAATATCAAGGAGGCTTCATTTAGGTGAGGTTGAGGATTAAATAGACTTTATTTTTACAAAGTTGACGATCAAGTAGCATTCGTTTTTTCGATGCTGAATATCAAGAAGGGTTCATTTAGGTGAGGTTGAAGATTGAATAGACTTCATTTATACAAAGTAGACGATCAAGTAGCATTCGTTTTTTCGATACTGAATATCAAGGAGGGTTCATTTAGGTGAGGTTGAAGATTAAATAGACTTCATTTATACAAAGTTGACGATCAAGTAGCATTCGTTTTTTCGATGCTGAATATCAAGGAGGCTTCATTTAGGTGAGGTTGAAGATTAAATAGACTTCATTTATACAAAGTTGACGATCAAGTAGCATTCGTTGTTTCGATGCTGAATATTAAGGAGGGTTCATTTAGGTGAGGTTGAAGATTATATAGACTTCATTTATACAAAGTTGACGATCAAGTAGCATTCGTTTTTTCGATGCTGAATATCAACGAGGCTTCATTTAGGTGAGATGAAGATTAAATAGTCTTCATTCATACAAAGTTAACGATCAAGTAGCATTCGTTTTTTCGATGCTGAATACCAAGGGGGCTTCATTAAGGAGAGGTTGAAGATTAAATAGACTTCATTTATACAAAGTTGACGATCAAGTAGCATTCGTTTTTTCGATGCTGAATATCAAGAAGGGTTCATTTAGGTTAGGTTGAAGATTAAATAGACTTCATTTATACAAAGTAGACGATCAAGTAGCATTCGTTTTTTCGATACTGAATATCAAGGAGGGTTCATTTAGGTGAGGTTGAAGATTAAATAGACTTCATTTATACAAAGTTGTCGATCAAGTAGCATTCGTTTTTTCGATGCTGAATATCAAGGAGGCTTCATTTAGTAGAGGTTGAAGATTAAATAGACTTCATTTATACAAAGTTGACGATCAAGTAGCATTCGTTTTTTAGATCCTGAATATCAAGGAGGCTTCATTTAGGTGAGGTTGAAGATTAAATAGACTTCATTTAGACAATGTTGACGATCAAGTAGCATTCGTTTTTTCGATGCTTAATATCAAGGAGGCTTCATTTAGGTGAGGTTGAAGATTAAATAGACTTCATTTATACAAAGTTGACGATCAAGTAGCATTCGTTTTTTCGATGCTGAATATCAAGGAGGCTTCATTTAGGTGAGGTTGAACATTAAATAGACTTCATTTATACAAAGTTGACGATCAAGTAGCATTCGTTTTTTCGATGCTTAATATCAAGGAGGCTTCATTTAAGTGAGGTTGAAGATTAGAAAGACTTCATTTATACAAAGTTGACGATCAAGTAGCATTCGTTTTTTCAATGCTGAATATCAAGGAGGGTTCTCTTAGGTGAGGTTGAAGATTATATAGACTTCATTTATACAAAGTTGACAGGCAAGTAGAATTCGTTTTTTTGATACTGAATATCAAGGAGGCTTCATTTAGCTGAGGTTGAAGATTAAATAGACTAAATTTATACAAAGTTGACGATCAAGTAGCATTCGTTTTTTCGATTCTGGATATCAAGGAGGCTTCATTTAGGTAAGGTTGAAGACTAAATAGACTTCATGTATACAAAGTTGACGATCAAGTAGCATTCGTTTTTTGGATGCTGAATATCAAGGAGGGTTCATTTAGGTGAGGTTGAAGATTAAATAGACTTCATTTATACAAAGTTGACGATCAAGTAGCATTCGTTTTTTCGATGCTGAATATCAAGAAGGCTTCATTTAGGTGAGGTCGAAGATTAAATAGACTTCATTTATACAAAGTTGACGATCAAGTAGCATTCGTTTTTTCGATGCTGAATATCAAGGACGCTTCATTTAGGTGAGGTTGAAGATTAAATAGACTTCATTTATACAAAGTTGACGATCAAGTGGCATTCGTTTTTTTGATGCTGAAAATCAAGAAGGCTTCATTTATGTGAGGTTAATGATTAAATAGACTTCATTTATACAAGGTTGATGATCAAATAGCATTCGTTTTTTCGATGCTGAATATCAAGGAGGCTTCATTTAGGTGAGGTTGAAGATTAAATAGTCTTCATTTATACAAAGTTGACGATAGAGTAGCATTCGTTTTTTCGATGCTGAATATCAACGAGGCTTCATTTAGGTGAGGTTGAAGATTAAATAGTCTTCATTTATACAAAGTTAACGATCAAGTAGCATTCGTTTTTTCGATGCTGAATATCAAGGAGGCTTCATTTAGGAGAGGTTGAAGATTAAATAGACTTCATTTATACAAAGTTGACGATCAAATAGCATTCGTTTTTTCGATGCTGAATATCAAGGAGGGTTCATTTAGGTGAGGTTTAAGATTAAATAAACTTCATTTATACAAAGTAGACGATCAAGTAGCATTCATTTTTTTTATGCTGAATATCAAAAAGGCTTCATTTAGGTGAGGTTGAAGATTAAATAGACTTCATTTATACAAAGTTGACGATCAAATAGCATTCGTTTTTTCGATGCTGAATATGAAGGAGGCTTCATTTAGGTGAGGTTGAAGATTAAATAGACTTCATTTATACAAAGTTGACGATCAAGGAGCATTCGTTGTTTTGATGCTGAATATTAAGGAGGGTTCATTTAGGTGAGGTTGAAGATTATATAGACTTCATTTATACAAAGTTGACGATCAAGGAGCATTCGTTTTTTCGATGCTGAATATCAACGAGGCTTCATTTAGGTGAGATGAAGATTAAATAGTCTTCATTCATACAAAGTTAACGATCAAGTAGCATTCGTTTTTTCGATGCTGAATATCAAGGAGGCTTCATTAAGGAGAGGTTGAAGATTAAATAGACTTCATTTATACAAAGTTGACGATCAAGTAGCATTCGTTTTTTCGATGCTGAATATCAAGAAGGGTTCATTTAGGTGAGGTTGAAGATTAAATAGACTTCATTTATACAAAGTAGACGATCAAGGAGCATTCGTTTTTTCGATACTGAATATCAAGGAGGGTTCATTTAGGTGAGGTTGAAGATTAAATAGACTTCATTTATACAAAGTTGTCGTTCAAGTAGCATTCGTTTTTTCGATGCTGAATATCATGGAGGCTTCATTTAGGTGAGGTTGAAGATTAAATAGACTTCATTTATACAAAGTTGACGATCAAGTAGCATTCGTTTTTTCGATGCTGAATATCAACGAGGCTTCATTTAGGTGAGATGAAGATTAAATAGTCTTCATTCATACAAAGTTAACGATCAAGTAGCATTCGTTTTTTCGATGCTGAATATCAAGGAGGCTTCATTAAGCAGAGGTTGAAGATTAAATAGACTTTATTTATACAAAGTTGACGATCAAGTAGCATTCGTTTTTTCGATGCTGAATATCAACGAGGCTTCATTTAGGTGAGGTTGAAGATTAAATAGACTTCATTTATACAAAGTTGACGATCAAGTAGCATTCGTTTTTTCGATGCTGAATATCAAGGAGGCTTCATTTAGGAGAGGTTGAAGATTTAATAGACTTCATTTATACAAAGTTGACGATCAAGTAGCATTCGTTTTTTCGATGCTGAATATCAAGGAGGCTTCATTTAGGTGAGGTTCAGAGATTAAATAGACTTCATTTTTACAAAGTTGACGATCAAGTAGCTTTAGTTTTTTCGATGCTGAATATGAAGAAGGGTTCATTTAGGTGAGGTTGAAGATTAAATAGACTTCATTTATACAAAGTAGACGATCAAGTAGCATTCGTTTTTTCGATACTGAATATCAAGGAGGGTTCATTTAGGTTAGGTTGAAGATTAAATAGACTTCATTTATACAAAGTTGTCGATCAAGTAGCATTCGTTTTTTCGATGCTGAATATCAAGAAGGCTTCATTAAGGAGAGGTTGAAGATTAAATAGACTTCATTTATACAAAGTTGACGATCAAGTAGCATTCGTTTTTTCGATGCTGAATATCAAGAAGGGTTCATTTAGGTGAGGGTTAAGATTAAATAGACTTCATTTATACAAAGTAGACGATCAAGTAGCATTCGTTTTTTCGATACTGAATATCAAGGAGGGTTCATTTAGGTGAGGTTGAAGATTATATAGATTTCATTTATACAAAGTTGACAGGCAAGTAGAATTCGTTTTTTTGATACTGAATATCAAGGAGGCTTCATTTAGCTGAGGTTGAAGATTAAATAGACTTAATTTATACAAAGTTGACGATCAAGTAGCATTAGTTTTTTCGATTCTGGATATCAAGGAGGCTTCATTTAGGTAAGGTTGAAGACTAAATAGACTTCATTTATACAAAGTTGACGATCAAGTAGCATTCGTTTTTTGGATGCTGAATATCAAGGAGGGTTCATTTAGGTGAGGTTGAAGATTAAATAGACTTCATTTATACAAAGTTGACGATCAAGTAGCATTCGTTTTTTCGATGCTGAATATCAAGAAGGCTTCATTTAGGTGAGGTCGAAGATTAAATAGACTTCATTTATACAAAGTTGACGATCAAGTAGCATTCGTTTTTTCGATGCTGAATATCAAGGAGGCTTCATTTAGGTGAGGTTGAAGATTAAATAGACTTCATTTATACAAAGTTGACGATCAAGTAGCATTCGTTTTTTTGATGCTGAAAATACAGAAGGCTTCATTTAGGTGAGGTTAATGATTAAATAGACTTCATTTATACAAGGTTGACGATCAAATAGCATTCGTTTTTTCGATGCTGAATATCAAGGAGGCTTCATTTAGGTGAGGTTGAAGATTAAATAGTCTTCATTTATACAAAGTTGACGATAGAGTAGCATTCGTTTTTTCGATGCTGAATATCAACGAGGCTTCATTTAGGTGAGGTTGAAGATTAAATAGTCTTCATTTATACAAAGTTAACGATCAAGTAGCATTCGTTTTTTCGATGCTGAATATCAAGGAGGCTTCATTTAGGAGAGGTTGAAGATTAAATAGACTTCATTTATACAAAGTTGACGATCAAATAGCATTCGTTTTTTCGATGATGAATATCAAGGAGGGTTCATTTAGGTGAGGTTTAAGATTAAATAGACTTCATGTATACAAAGTAGACGATCAAGTAGCATTCATTTATTTTATGCTGAATATCAAAAAGGCTTCATTTAGGTGAGGTTGAAGATCAAATAGACTTCATTTATACAAAGTTGACGATCAAATAGCATTCGTTTTTTCGATGCTGAATATGAAAGGGGGCTTCATTTAGGTGAGGTTGAAGATTAAATAGACTTCATTTATACAAAGTTGACGATCAAGGAGCATTCGTTGTTTTGATGCTAAATATTAAGGAGGGTTCATTTAGGTGAGGTTGAAGATTATATAGACTTCATTTATACAAAGTTGACGATCAAGTAGCATTTGTTTTTTCGATGCTGAATATCAAGGAGGCTTCATTTAGGTGAGGTTAAAGATTAAATAGACTTCATTTTTACAAAGTTGACGATCAAGTAGCATTCGTTTTTTCGATGCTGAATATCAAGAAGGGTTCATTTAGGTGAGGTTGAAGATTAAATAGACTTCATTTATACAAAGTAGACGATCAAGTAGCATTCGTTTTTTCGATACTGAATATCAAGGAGGGTTCATTTAGGTGAGGTTGAAGATTAAATAGACTTCATTTATACAAAGTTGACGATCAAGTAGCATTCGTTTTTTCGATGCTGAATATCAAGGAGGCTTCATTAAGGTGAGGTTGAAGATTAAATAGACTTCATTTATACAAAGTAGACGATCAAGTAGCATTCGTTTTTTCGATACTGAATATCAAGGAGGCTTCATTAAGGAGAGGTTGAAGATTAAATAGACTTCATTTAAACAAAGTGACGATCAAGTAGCATTCGTTTTTTTTATGCTGAATATCAAAAAGGCTTCATTTAGGAGAGGTTGAAGATTAAATAGACTTCATTTATACAAAGTAGACGATCAAGTAGCATTCGTTTTTTCGATACTGAATATCAAGGAGAGTTCATTTAGGTGAGGTTGAAGATTAAATAGACTTCATTTATACAAAGTTGTCGATCAAGTAGCATTCGTTTTTTCGATGCTGAATATCAAGAAGGCTTCATTAAGGAGAGGTTGAAGATTAAATAAACTTCATTTATACAAAGTTGACGATCAAGTAGCATTCGTTTTTTCGATGCTGAATATCAAGAAGGGTTCATTTAGGTGAGGTTGAAGATTAAATAGACTTCATTTATACAAAGTAGACGATCAAGTAGCATTCGTTTTTTCGATACTGAATATCAAGGAGGCTTCATTAAGGAGAGGTTGAAGATTAAATAGACTTCATTTAAACAAAGTGACGATCAAGTAGCATTCGTTTTTTTTATGCTGAATATCAAAAAGGCTTCATTTAGGAGAGGTTGAAGATTAAATAGACTTCATTTATACAAAGTTGACGATCAAGTAGCATTCGTTTTTTCGATGCTGAATATCAAGGATGCTTCATTTAGGTGAGGTTAAATATTAAATAGACTTCATTTTTACAAAGTTGACGATCAAGTAGCATTCGTTGTTTCGATGCTGAATATTAAGGAGGGTTTATTTAGGTGAGGTTGAAGATTATATAGACTTCATTTATACAAAGTTGACGATCAAGTAGCATTCGTTTTTTCGATGCTGAATATTAACGAGGCTTCATTTAGGTGAGATGAAGATTAAATAGTCTTCATTCATACAAAGTTAACGATCAAGTAGCATTCGTTTTTTCGATGCTGAATATCAAGGAGGCTTCATTAAGGAGAGGTTGAAGATTAAATAGACTTCATTTATACAAAGTTGACGATCAAGTAGCATTCGTTTTTTCGATTCTGAATATCAAGAAGGGTTCATTTGGGTGAGGTTGAAGATTAAATAGACTTCATTTATACAAAGTTGACGATCAAGTAGCATTCGTTTTTTCGATGCTGAATATTAAGGAGGCTTTATTTAGGTGAGATTGAAGATTAAATAGACTTCATTTATCCAAAGTTGACGATCAAGTAGCATTCGTTTTTTCGATGCTGAATATCAAGAAGGCTTCATTTAGGTGAGGTTGAAGATTAAATAGACTTCATTTATACAAAGTTGACGATCAAGTAGCATTCGTTTTTTAATGCTAAATATCAAGGAGGGTTCATTTAGGTGAGGTTGAAGATTAAATAGACTTCATTTATACAAAGTTGACGAGCAAGTAGAATTCGTTTTTTCGATACTGAATATCAAGGAGGCTTCATTTAGGAGAGGTTGAAGATTAAATAGACTTCATTTATACAAAGTTGACGATCAAGTAGCATTCGTTTTTTTATGCTTAATATCAAGGAGGCTTTATTTAGGTGAGGTTAAAGATTAAATAGACTTCATTTATACAAAGTTGACGATCAAGTAGCATTCGTTTTTTAATGCTAAATATCAAGGAGGGTTCATTTAGGTGAGGTTGAAGATTAAATAGACTTCATTTATACAAAGTTGACGAGCAAGTAGCATTCGTTTTTTCGATACTGAATATAAAGGAGGCTTCATTTAGGAGAGGTTGAAGATTAAATAGACTTCATTTATACAAAGTTGACGATCAAGTAGCATTCGTTTTTTAGATCCTGAATATCAAGGAGGCTTCATTTAGGTGAGGTTGAAGATTAAATAGACTTCATTTATACAAAGTTGACGATCAAGTAGCATTCGTTTTTTCGATGCTGAATATCAAGGAGGCTTCATTTAGGAGAGGTTGAAGATTTAATAGACTTCATTTATACAAAGTTGACGATCAAGTAGCATTCGTTTTTTCGATGCTGAATATCAAGGAGGCTTCATTTAGGTGAGGTTCAGAGATTAAATAGACTTCATTTTTACAAAGTTGACGATCAAGTAGCTTTAGTTTTTTCGATGCTGAATATGAAGAAGGGTTCATTTAGGTGAGGTTGAAGATTAAATAGACTTCATTTATACAAAGTAGACGATCAAGTAGCATTCGTTTTTTCGATACTGAATATCAAGGAGGGTTCATTTAGGTTAGGTTGAAGATTAAATAGACTTCATTTATACAAAGTTGTCGATCAAGTAGCATTCGTTTTTTCGATGCTGAATATCAAGAAGGCTTCATTAAGGAGAGGTTGAAGATTAAATAGACTTCATTTATACAAAGTTGACGATCAAGTAGCATTCGTTT
Source organism: Ceratothoa steindachneri (assembly GCA_963969495.1). NCBI lineage: Eukaryota > Metazoa > Arthropoda > Malacostraca > Isopoda > Cymothoidae > Ceratothoa > Ceratothoa steindachneri. Next base: position 60,107,867 of record OZ018327.1, read on the forward strand.
TTTCGATGCTGAATATCAAGAAGGGTTCATTTAGGTGAGGGTTAAGATTAAATAGACTTCATTTATACAAAGTAGACGATCAAGTAGCATTCGTTTTTTCGATACTGAATATCAAGGAGGGTTCATTTAGGTGAGGTTGAAGATTATATAGATTTCATTTATACAAAGTTGACAGGCAAGTAGAATTCGTTTTTTTGATACTGAATATCAAGGAGGCTTCATTTAGCTGAGGTTGAAGATTAAATAGACTTAATTTATACAAAGTTGACGATCAAGTAGCATTAGTTTTTTCGATTCTGGATATCAAGGAGGCTTCATTTAGGTAAGGTTGAAGACTAAATAGACTTCATTTATACAAAGTTGACGATCAAGTAGCATTCGTTTTTTGGATGCTGAATATCAAGGAGGGTTCATTTAGGTGAGGTTGAAGATTAAATAGACTTCATTTATACAAAGTTGACGATCAAGTAGCATTCGTTTTTTCGATGCTGAATATCAAGAAGGCTTCATTTAGGTGAGGTCGAAGATTAAATAGACTTCATTTATACAAAGTTGACGATCAAGTAGCATTCGTTTTTTCGATGCTGAATATCAAGGAGGCTTCATTTAGGTGAGGTTGAAGATTAAATAGACTTCATTTATACAAAGTTGACGATCAAGTAGCATTCGTTTTTTTGATGCTGAAAATACAGAAGGCTTCATTTAGGTGAGGTTAATGATTAAATAGACTTCATTTATACAAGGTTGACGATCAAATAGCATTCGTTTTTTCGATGCTGAATATCAAGGAGGCTTCATTTAGGTGAGGTTGAAGATTAAATAGTCTTCATTTATACAAAGTTGACGATAGAGTAGCATTCGTTTTTTCGATGCTGAATATCAACGAGGCTTCATTTAGGTGAGGTTGAAGATTAAATAGTCTTCATTTATACAAAGTTAACGATCAAGTAGCATTCGTTTTTTCGATGCTGAATATCAAGGAGGCTTCATTTAGGAGAGGTTGAAGATTAAATAGACTTCATTTATACAAAGTTGACGATCAAATAGCATTCGTTTTTTCGATGATGAATATCAAGGAGGGTTCATTTAGGTGAGGTTTAAGATTAAATAGACTTCATGTATACAAAGTAGACGATCAAGTAGCATTCATTTATTTTATGCTGAATATCAAAAAGGCTTCATTTAGGTGAGGTTGAAGATCAAATAGACTTCATTTATACAAAGTTGACGATCAAATAGCATTCGTTTTTTCGATGCTGAATATGAAAGGGGGCTTCATTTAGGTGAGGTTGAAGATTAAATAGACTTCATTTATACAAAGTTGACGATCAAGGAGCATTCGTTGTTTTGATGCTAAATATTAAGGAGGGTTCATTTAGGTGAGGTTGAAGATTATATAGACTTCATTTATACAAAGTTGACGATCAAGTAGCATTTGTTTTTTCGATGCTGAATATCAAGGAGGCTTCATTTAGGTGAGGTTAAAGATTAAATAGACTTCATTTTTACAAAGTTGACGATCAAGTAGCATTCGTTTTTTCGATGCTGAATATCAAGAAGGGTTCATTTAGGTGAGGTTGAAGATTAAATAGACTTCATTTATACAAAGTAGACGATCAAGTAGCATTCGTTTTTTCGATACTGAATATCAAGGAGGGTTCATTTAGGTGAGGTTGAAGATTAAATAGACTTCATTTATACAAAGTTGACGATCAAGTAGCATTCGTTTTTTCGATGCTGAATATCAAGGAGGCTTCATTAAGGTGAGGTTGAAGATTAAATAGACTTCATTTATACAAAGTAGACGATCAAGTAGCATTCGTTTTTTCGATACTGAATATCAAGGAGGCTTCATTAAGGAGAGGTTGAAGATTAAATAGACTTCATTTAAACAAAGTGACGATCAAGTAGCATTCGTTTTTTTTATGCTGAATATCAAAAAGGCTTCATTTAGGAGAGGTTGAAGATTAAATAGACTTCATTTATACAAAGTAGACGATCAAGTAGCATTCGTTTTTTCGATACTGAATATCAAGGAGAGTTCATTTAGGTGAGGTTGAAGATTAAATAGACTTCATTTATACAAAGTTGTCGATCAAGTAGCATTCGTTTTTTCGATGCTGAATATCAAGAAGGCTTCATTAAGGAGAGGTTGAAGATTAAATAAACTTCATTTATACAAAGTTGACGATCAAGTAGCATTCGTTTTTTCGATGCTGAATATCAAGAAGGGTTCATTTAGGTGAGGTTGAAGATTAAATAGACTTCATTTATACAAAGTAGACGATCAAGTAGCATTCGTTTTTTCGATACTGAATATCAAGGAGGCTTCATTAAGGAGAGGTTGAAGATTAAATAGACTTCATTTAAACAAAGTGACGATCAAGTAGCATTCGTTTTTTTTATGCTGAATATCAAAAAGGCTTCATTTAGGAGAGGTTGAAGATTAAATAGACTTCATTTATACAAAGTTGACGATCAAGTAGCATTCGTTTTTTCGATGCTGAATATCAAGGATGCTTCATTTAGGTGAGGTTAAATATTAAATAGACTTCATTTTTACAAAGTTGACGATCAAGTAGCATTCGTTGTTTCGATGCTGAATATTAAGGAGGGTTTATTTAGGTGAGGTTGAAGATTATATAGACTTCATTTATACAAAGTTGACGATCAAGTAGCATTCGTTTTTTCGATGCTGAATATTAACGAGGCTTCATTTAGGTGAGATGAAGATTAAATAGTCTTCATTCATACAAAGTTAACGATCAAGTAGCATTCGTTTTTTCGATGCTGAATATCAAGGAGGCTTCATTAAGGAGAGGTTGAAGATTAAATAGACTTCATTTATACAAAGTTGACGATCAAGTAGCATTCGTTTTTTCGATTCTGAATATCAAGAAGGGTTCATTTGGGTGAGGTTGAAGATTAAATAGACTTCATTTATACAAAGTTGACGATCAAGTAGCATTCGTTTTTTCGATGCTGAATATTAAGGAGGCTTTATTTAGGTGAGATTGAAGATTAAATAGACTTCATTTATCCAAAGTTGACGATCAAGTAGCATTCGTTTTTTCGATGCTGAATATCAAGAAGGCTTCATTTAGGTGAGGTTGAAGATTAAATAGACTTCATTTATACAAAGTTGACGATCAAGTAGCATTCGTTTTTTAATGCTAAATATCAAGGAGGGTTCATTTAGGTGAGGTTGAAGATTAAATAGACTTCATTTATACAAAGTTGACGAGCAAGTAGAATTCGTTTTTTCGATACTGAATATCAAGGAGGCTTCATTTAGGAGAGGTTGAAGATTAAATAGACTTCATTTATACAAAGTTGACGATCAAGTAGCATTCGTTTTTTTATGCTTAATATCAAGGAGGCTTTATTTAGGTGAGGTTAAAGATTAAATAGACTTCATTTATACAAAGTTGACGATCAAGTAGCATTCGTTTTTTAATGCTAAATATCAAGGAGGGTTCATTTAGGTGAGGTTGAAGATTAAATAGACTTCATTTATACAAAGTTGACGAGCAAGTAGCATTCGTTTTTTCGATACTGAATATAAAGGAGGCTTCATTTAGGAGAGGTTGAAGATTAAATAGACTTCATTTATACAAAGTTGACGATCAAGTAGCATTCGTTTTTTAGATCCTGAATATCAAGGAGGCTTCATTTAAGTGAGGTTGAAGATTAAATAGACTTCATTTATACAAAGTAGACGATCAAGTAGCATTCATTTTTTCGATGCTGAATATCAAGGAGGCTTCATTTAGGAGAGGTTGAAGATTAAATAGACTTCATTTATACAAAGTTGACGATCAAATAGCATTCGTTTTTTCGATGCTGAATATCAAGGAGGGTTCATTTAGGTGAGGTTCAAGATTAAATAGACTTCATTTATACAAAGTAGACGATCAAGTAGCATTCATTTTTTCAATGCTGAATATCAACGAGGCTTCATTTAGGAGAGGTTGAAGATTAAATAGACTTCATTTATACAAAGTTGACGATCAAGTAGCATTCGTTTTTTCGATGCTGAATATCAACGAGGCTTCATTTAGGTGAGGTTGAAGATTAAATAGTCTTCATTTATACAAAGTTAAGATCAAGTAGCATTCGTTTTTTCGATGCTGAATATCAACGAGGCTTCATTTAGGTGAGGTTGAAGATTAAATAGTCTTCATTTATACAAAGTTGACGATCAAGTAGCATTCGTTTTTTAGATCCTGAATATGAAGGAGGCTTCATTTAGGTGAGGTTGAAGATTAAATAGACTTCATTTAGACAAAGTTGACGATCAAGTAGCATTCGTTTTTTCGATGCTTAATATCAAGGAGGCTTCATTTAGGTGAGGTTGAAGATTTAATAGTCTTCATTTATACAAAGTTAACGATCAAGTAGCATTCGTTTTTTCGATGCTGAATATCAAGGAGGCTTCATTTAGGAGAGGTTGAAGATTAAATAGACTTCATTTATACAAAGTTGACGATCAAATAGCATTCGATTTTTCGATACTGAATATCAAGGAGGGTTCATTTAGGTGAGGTTGAAGATTAAATAGACTTCATTTATACAAAGTTGTCGTTCAAGTAGCATTCGTTTATTCGATGCTGAATATCAAGGAGGCTTCATTTAGGAGAGGTTGAAGATTAAATAGACTTCATTTATACAAAGTTGACGATCAAGTAGCATTCGTTTTTTAGATCCTGAATATCAAGGAGGCTTCATTTAAGTGAGGTTGAAGATTAAATAGACTTCATTTATACAAAGTAGACGATCAAGTAGCATTCGTTTTTTCGATGCTGAATATCAAGGAGGGTTCATTTAGGTGAGGTTGAAGATTAAATAGACTTCATTTATACAAATTAGACGATCAAGTAGCATTCATTTTTTTCGATGCTGAATATCAAGGAGGCTTCATTTAGGTGAGGTTGAAGATTAAATAGACTTCATTTATACAAGGTAGACGATCAAGTAGCATTCGTTTTTTCGATACTGAATATCAAGGAGGGTTTATTTAGGTGAGGTTGAAGATTAAATAGACTTCATTTATACAAAGTTGACGATCAAGTAGCATTCGTTTTTTCGATGCTGAATATTAAGGAGGCTTTATTTAGGTGAGGTTGAAGATTAAATAGACTTCATTTATCCAAAGTTGACGATCAAGTAGCATTCGTTTTTTTATGCTTAATATCAAGGAGGCTTTATTTAGGTGAGGTTAAAGATTAAATAGACTTCATTTATACAAAGTTGACGATCAAGTAGCATTCGTTTTTTAATGCTAAATATCAAGGAGGGTTCATTTAGGTGAGGTTGAAGATTAAATAGACTTCATTTATACAAAGTTGACGAGCAAGTAGAATTCGTTTTTTCGATACTGAATATCAAGGAGGCTTCATTTAGGAGAGGTTGAAGATTAAATAGACTTCATTTATACAAAGTTGACGATCAAGTAGCATTCGTTTTTTAGATCCTGAATATCAAGGAGGCTTCATTTAAGTGAGGTTGAAGATTAAATAGACTTCATTTAGACAAAGTTGACGATCAAGTAGCATTCGTTTTTTCGATGCTTAATATCAAGGAGGCTTCATTTAGGTGAGGTTGAAGATTAAATAGACTTCATTTATACAAAGTTGACGATCAAGTAGCATTCGTTTTTTCGATGCTGAATATCAAGGAGGCTTCATTTAGGTGGGGTTGAAGATTAAATAGACTTCATTTATACAAAGTTGACGATCAAGTAGCATTCGTTTTTTCGATGCTTAATATCAAGGAGGCTTCATTTAGGTGAGGTTGAAGATTAGAAAGACTGCATTTATACAAAGTTGACGATCAAGTAGCATTCGTTTTTTCAATGCTGAATTTTAAGGAGGGTTCATTTAGGTGAGGTTGAAGATTATATAGACTTCATTTATACAAAGTTGACAGGAAAGTAGAATTCGTTTTTTTGATACTGAATATCAAGGAGGCTTCATTTAGGTGAGGTTGAAGATTAAATAGTCTTCATTTATACAAAGTTAACGATCAAGTAGCATTCGTTTTTTCGATGCTGAATATCAAGGAGGCTTCATTTAGGAGAGGTTGAAGATTAGATAGACTTCATTTATACAAAGTTGACGATCAAGTAGCATTCGTTTTTTCGATGCTGAATATCAACGAGGCTTCATTTAGGTGAGGTTGAAGATTAAATAGTCTTCATTTATACAAAGTTAACGATCAAGTAGCATTCGTTTTTTCGTTGCTGAATATCAAGGAGGCTTCATTAAGGAGAGGTTGAAGATTAAATAGTCTTCATTTATACAAAGTTGACGATCAAGTAGCATTAGTTTTTTCGATGCTGAATATCAAGGAGGCTTCATTCAGGTGAGGTTAAAGATTAAATAGACTTCATTTATTTAAAGTTGACGATCAAGTAGCATTCGTTTTTTCGATGCTGAATATCAAGGAGGGTTCATTTAGGTGAGGTTGAAGATTAAATAGACTTCATTTATACAAAGTAGACGATCAAGTAGCATTCGTTTTTTCGATGCTGAATATCAAGGAGGGTTCATTTAGGTGAGGTTGAAGATTAAATAGACTTCATTTATACAAAGTAGACGATCAAGTAGCATTCATTTTTTTCGATGCTGAATATCAAGGAGGCTTCATTTAGGTGAGGTTGAAGATTAAATAGACTTCATTTATACAAAGTTGACGATCAAGTAGCATTCGTTTTTTCGATGCTGAATATGAAGGAGGCTTCATTTAGGTGAGGTTGAAGATTAAATAGACTTCATTTATACATAGTTGACGATCAAGTAGCATTCGTTGTTTTGATGCTGAATATTCAGGAGGGTTCATTTAGGTGAGGTTGAAGATAATATAGACTTCATTTATACAAAGTTGACGATCAAGTAGCCTTCGTTTTTTCGATGCTGAATATCAAGGAGGCTTCATTTAGGAGAGGTTGAAGATTAAATAGACTTCATTTATACAAAGTTGACGATCAAGTAGCATTCGTTTTTTCGATGCTGAATATCAAGGAGGCTTCATTTAGGAGAGGTTGAAGATTAAATAGACTTCATTTATACAAAGTTGACGATCAAATAGCATTCGTTTTTTCGATGCTGAATATAGAGAAGGGTTCATTTAGGTGAGGTTGAAGATTAAATAGACTTCATTTATACAAAGTAGACGATCAAGTAGCATTCGTTTTTTCGATGCTGAATATCAAGGAGGGTTTATTTAGGTGAGGTTGAAGATTAAATAGACTTCATTTATACAAAGTAGACGATCAAGTAGCATTCATTTTTTTCGATGCTGAATATCAAGGAGGCTTCATTTAGGTGAGGTTGAAGATTAAATAGACTTCATTTATACAAAGTTGACGATCAAGTAGCATTCGTTTTTTCGATGCTGAATATGAAGGAGGCTTCATTTAGGTGAGGTTGAAGATTAAATGGACTTCATTTATACAAAGTTGACGATCAAGTAGCATTCGTTGTTTTGATGCTGAATATTAAGGAGGGTTCATTTAGGTGAGGTTGAAGATAATATAGACTTCATTTATACAAAGTTGACGATCAAGTAGCCTTCGTTTTTTCGATGCTGAATATCAAGGAGGCTTCATTTAGGAGAGGTTGAAGATTAAATAGACTTCATTTATACAAAGTTGACGATCAAGTAGCATTCGTTTTTTCGATGCTGAATATCAAGGAGGCTTCATTTAGGTGAGGTTGAAGATTAAATAGACTTCATTTTTACAAAGTTGACGATCAAGTATCATTCGTTTTTTCGATGCTGAATATCAAGAAGGGTTCATTTAGGTGAGGTTGAAGATTAAATAGAATTCATTTATACAAAGTAGACGATCAAGTAGCATTCGTTTTTTCGATACTGAATATCAAGGAGGGTTCATTTAGGTGAGGTTGAAGATTATATAGACTTAATTTATACAAAGTTGACGATCAAGTAGCATTCGTTTTTTCGATGCTGAATATCAAGGAGGCTTCATTTAGGTGAGGTTGAAGATTAAATAGACTTCATTTATACAAAGTTGACGATCAAGTAGCATTCGTTGTTTCGATGCTGAATATTAAGGAGGGTTCATTTAGGTGAGGTTGAAGATTATATAGCCTTTATTTATACAAAGTTGACGATCAAGTAGCATTCGTTTTTTCGATGCTGAATATCAACGAGGCTTCATTTAGGTGAGATGAAGATTAAATTGTCTTCATTCATACAAAGTTAACGATCAAGTAGCATTCGTTTTTTCGATTCTGAATATTAAGGAGGCTTCATTAAGGAGAGGTTGAAGATTAAATAGACTTCATTTATACAAAGTTGACGATCAAGTAGCATTCGTTTTTTCGATGCTGAATATCAAGAAGGGTTCATTTAGGTTAGGTTGAAGATTAAATAGATTTCATTTATACAAAGTAGACGATCAAGTAGCATTCGTTTTTTCGATACTGAATATCAAGGAGGGTTCATTTAGGTGAGGTTGAAGATTAAATAGACTTCATTTATACAAAGTTGTCGATCAAGTAGCATTCGTTTTTTCGATGCTGAATATCATGGAGGCTTCATTTAAGTGAGGTCGAAGATTAAATAGACTTCATTTATACAAAGTTGACGATCAAGTAGCATTCGTTTTTTCGATGCTGAATATCAAGGAGGCTTCATTTAGGTGAGGTTGAAGATTAAATAGACTTCATTTATACAAAGTTGACGATCAAGTAGCATTCGTTTTTTCGATGCTGAATATCAAGGAGGCTTTATTTAGGTGAGGTTGAAGATTAAATAGACTTCATTTATCCAAAGTTGACGATCAAGTAGCATTCGTTTTTTTATGCTGAATATCAAGGAGGCTTTATTTAGGTGAGGTTAAAGATTAAATAGACTTCATTTATGAAAAGTTCACGATCAAGTAGCATTCGTTTTTAAATGCTAAATATCAAGGAGGGTTCATTTAGGTGAGGTTGAAGATTAAATAGACTTCATTTATACAAAGTTGACGAGCAAGTAGAATTCGTTTTTTCGATACTGAATATCAAGGAGGCTTCATTTAGGAGAGGTTGAAGATTAAATAGACTTCATTTATACAAAGTTGACGATCAAGTAGCATTCGTTTTTTAGATCCTGAATATGAAGGAGGCTTCATTTAGGTGAGGTTGAAGATTAAATAGACTTCATTTAGACAAAGTTGACGATCAAGTAGCATTCGTTTTTTCGATGCTTAATATCAAGGAGGCTTCATTTAGGTGAGGTTGAAGATTTAATAGTCTTCATTTATACAAAGTTAACGATCAAGTAGCATTCGTTTTTTCGATGCTGAATATCAAGGAGGCTTCATTTAGGAGAGGTTGAAGATTAAATAGACTTCATTTATACAAAGTTGACGATCAAATAGCATTCGATTTTTCGATGCTGAATATCAAGGAGGGTTCATTTAGGTGAGGTTGAAGATTAAATAGACTTCATTTATACAAAGTAGACGATCAAGTAGCATTCGTTTTTTCGATACTGAATATCAAGGAGGGTTCATTTAGGTGAGGTTGAAGATTAAATAGACTTCATTTATACAAAGTTGTCGTTCAAGTAGCATTCGTTTATTCGATGCTGAATATCAAGGAGGCTTCATTTAGGTGAGGTTGAAGATTAAATAGACTTCATTTATACAAAGTAGACGATCAAGTAGCATTCGTTTTTTCGATACTGAATATCAAGGAGGGTTCATTTAGGTGAGGTTGAAGATTAAATAGACTTCATTTATACAAAGTTGACGATCAAGTAGCATTCGTTTTTTCGATGCTGAATATTAAGGAGGCTTAATTTAGGTGAGGTTGAAGATTAAATAGACTTCATTTATCCAAAGTTGACGATCAAGTAGCATTCGTTTTTTTATGCTGAATATCAAGGAGGCTTTATTTAGGTGAGGTTAAAGATTAAATAGACTTCATTTATACAAAGTTGACGATCAAGTAGCATTCGTTTTTTAATGCTAAATATCAAGGAGAGTTCATTTAGGTGAGGTTGAAGATTAAATAGACTTCATTTATACAAAGTTGACGAGCAAGTAGAATTCGTTTTTTCGATACTGAATATCAAGGAGGCTTCATTTAGGAGAGGTTGAAGATTAAATAGACTTCATTTATACAAAGTTGACGATCAAGTAGCATTCGTTTTTTAGATCCTGAATATCAAGGAGGCTTCATTTAAGTGAGGTTGAAGAAAAATAGACTTCATTTAGACAAAGTTGACGATCAAGTAGCATTCGTTTTTTCGATGCTTAATATCAAGGAGGCTTCATTTAGGTGAGGTTGAAGATTAAATAGACTTCATTTATACAAAGTTGACGATCAAGTAGCATTCGTTTTTTCGATGCTGAATATCAACGAGGCTTCATTTAGGTGGGGTTGAAGATTAAATAGACTTCATTTATACAAAGTTGTCGATCAAGTAGCATTCGTTTTTTCGATGCTTAATATCAAGGAGGCTTCATTTAGGTGAGGTTGAAGATTAGAAAGACTGCATTTATACAAAGTTGACGATCAAGTAGCATTCGTTTTTTCAATGCTGAATATCAAGGAGGGTTCATTTAGGTGAGGTTGAAGATTATATAGACTTCATTTATACAAAGTTGACAGGAAAGTAGAATTCGTTTTTTTGATACTGAATATCAAGGAGGCTTCATTTAGGTGAGGTTGAAGATTAAATAGTCTTCATTTATGCAAAGTTAACGATCAAGTAGCATTCGTTTTTTCGATGCTGAATATCAAGGAGGCTTCATTTAGGAGAGGTTGAAGATTAAATAGACTTCATTTATACAAAGTTGACGATCAAGTAGCATTCGTTTTTTCGATGCTGAATATCAACGAGGCTTCATTTAGGTGAGGTTGAAGATTAAATAGTCTTCATTTATACAAAGTTAACGATCAAGTAGCATTCGTTTTTTCTATGCTGAATATCAAGGAGGCTTCATTAAGGAGAGGTTGAAGATTAAATAGTCTTCATTTATACAAAGTTGACGATCAAGTAGCATTAGTTTTTTCGATGCTGAATATCAAGGAGGCTTCATTCAGGTGAGGTTAAAGATTAAATAGACTTCATTTATTTAAAGTTGACGATCAAGTAGCATTCGTTTTTTCGATGCTGAATATTAAGGAGGCTTAATTTAGGTGAGGTTGAAGATTAAATAGACTTCATTTATCCAAAGTTGACGATCAAGTAGCATTCGTTTTTTTATGCTGAATATCAAGGAGGCTTTATTTAGGTGAGGTTAAAGATTAAATAGACTTCATTTATACAAAGTTGACGATCAAGTAGCATTCGTTTTTTAATGCTAAATATCAAGGAGAGTTCATTTAGGTGAGGTTGAAGATTAAATAGACTTCATTTATACAAAGTTGACGAGCAAGTAGAATTCGTTTTTTCGATACTGAATATCAAGGAGGCTTCATTTAGGAGAGGTTGAAGATTAAATAGACTTCATTTATACAAAGTTGACGATCAAGTAGCATTCGTTTTTTAGATCCTGAATATCAAGGAGGCTTCATTTAAGTGAGGTTGAAGAAAAATAGACTTCATTTAGACAAAGTTGACGATCAAGTAGCATTCGTTTTTTCGATGCTTAATATCAAGGAGGCTTCATTTAGGTGAGGTTGAAGATTAAATAGACTTCATTTATACAAAGTTGACGATCAAGTAGCATTCGTTTTTTCGATGCTGAATATCAACGAGGCTTCATTTAGGTGGGGTTGAAGATTAAATAGACTTCATTTATACAAAGTTGTCGATCAAGTAGCATTCGTTTTTTCGATGCTTAATATCAAGGAGGCTTCATTTAGGTGAGGTTGAAGATTAGAAAGACTGCATTTATACAAAGTTGACGATCAAGTAGCATTCGTTTTTTCAATGCTGAATATCAAGGAGGGTTCATTTAGGTGAGGTTGAAGATTATATAGACTTCATTTATACAAAGTTGACAGGAAAGTAGAATTCGTTTTTTTGATACTGAATATCAAGGAGGCTTCATTTAGGTGAGGTTGAAGATTAAATAGTCTTCATTTATGCAAAGTTAACGATCAAGTAGCATTCGTTTTTTCGATGCTGAATATCAAGGAGGCTTCATTTAGGAGAGGTTGAAGATTAAATAGACTTCATTTATACAAAGTTGACGATCAAGTAGCATTCGTTTTTTCGATGCTGAATATCAACGAGGCTTCATTTAGGTGAGGTTGAAGATTAAATAGTCTTCATTTATACAAAGTTAACGATCAAGTAGCATTCGTTTTTTCTATGCTGAATATCAAGGAGGCTTCATTAAGGAGAGGTTGAAGATTAAATAGTCTTCATTTATACAAAGTTGACGATCAAGTAGCATTAGTTTTTTCGATGCTGAATATCAAGGAGGCTTCATTCAGGTGAGGTTAAAGATTAAATAGACTTCATTTATTTAAAGTTGACGATCAAGTAGCATTCGTTTTTTCGATGCTGAATATCAAGGAGGGTTCATTTAGGTGAGGTTGAAGATTAAATAGACTTCATTTATAAAAAGTAGACGATCAAGTAGCATTCATTTTTTCGATGCTGAATATCAAGGAGGCTTCATTTAGGAGAGGTTGAAGATTAAATAGACTTCATTTATACAAAGTTGATGATCAAATAGCATTCGTTTTTTCGATGCTGAATATAGAGGAGGGTTCATTTAGGTGAGGTTGAAGATTAAATAGACTTCATTTATACAAAGTAGACGATCAAGTAGCATTCGTTATTTCGATGCTGAATATCAAGGAGGGTTCATTTAGGTGAGGTTGAAGATTAAATAGACTTCATTTATACAAAGTAGACGATCAAGTAGCATTCATTTTTTTCGATGCTGAATATCAAGGAGGCTTCATTTAGGTGAGGTTAAAGATTAAATAGACTTCATTTATACAAAGTTGACGATCAAGTAGCATTCGTTTTTTCGATACTGAATATCAACGAGGCTTCATTTAGGTGAGGTTGAAGATTAAATAGACTTCATTTATACAAAGTTGACGATCAAGTAGCATTCGTTGTTTTGATGCTGAATATTAAGGAGGGTTCATTTAGGTGAGGTTGAAGATAATATAGACTTCATTTATACAAAGTTGACGATCAAGTAGCCTTCGTTTTTTCGATGCTGAATATCAAGGAGGCTTCATTTAGGAGAGGTTGAAGATTAAATAGACTTCATTTATACAAAGTTGACGATCAAGTAGCATTCGTTTTTTTGATGCTGAATATCAAGGAGGCTTCATTTAGGAGAGGTTGAAGATTAAATAGACTTCATTTATACAAAGTTGACGATCAAATAGCATTCGTTTTTTCGATGCTGAATATAGAGGAGGGTTCATTTAGGTGAGGTTGAAGATTAAATAGACTTCATTTATACAAATTAGACGATCAAGTAGCATTCGTTTTTTCGATGCTGAATATCAAGGAGGGTTCATTTAGGTGAGGTTGAAGATTAAATAGACTTCATTTATACAAAGTAGACGATCAAGTAGCATTCATTTTTTTCGATGCTGAATATCAAGAACGCTTCATTTGGGTGAGGTTGAAGATTAAATACACTTCATTTATACAAAGTTGACGATCAAGTAGCATTCGTTTTTTCGATGCTGAATATGAAGGAGGCTTCATTTAGGTGAGGTTGAAGATTAAATAGACTTCATTTATACAAAGTTGACGATCAAGTAGCATTCGTTGTTTTAATGCTGAATATTAAGGAGGGTTCATTTAGGTGAGGTTGAAGATTATATAGACTTCATTTATACAAAGTTGACGGTCAAGTAGCATTCGTTTTTTCGATGCTGAATATCAAGGAGGCTTCATTTAGGTGAGGTTGAAGATTAAATAGACTTCATTTATACAAAGTTGACGATCAAGTAGCATTCGTTGTTTCGATGCTGAATATTAAGGAGGGTTCATTTAGGTGAGGTTGAAGATTATATAGCCTTTATTTATACAAAGTTGACGATCAAGTAGCATTCGTTTTTTCGATGCTGAATATCAACGAGGCCTCATTTAGGTGAGATGAAGATTAAATTGTCTTCATTCATTCAAAGTTAACGATCAAGTAGCATTCGTTTTTTCGATGCTGAATATCAAGGAGGCTTCATTAAGGAGAGGTTGAAGATTAAATAGACTTCATTTATACAAAGTTGACGATCAAGTAGCATTCGTTTTTTCGATGCTGAATATCAAGAAGGGTTCATTTAGGTTAGGTTGAAGATTAAATAGATTTCATTTATACAAAGTAGACGATCAAGTAGCATTCGTTTTTTCGATACTGAATATCAAGGAGGGTTCATTTAGGTGAGGTTGAAGATTAAATAGACTTCATTTATACAAAGTTGTCGATCAAGTAGCATTCGTTTTTTCGATGCTCAATATCAAGGAGGCTTCATTTAAGTGAGGTCGAAGATTAAATAGACTTCATTTATACAAAGTTGACGATCAAGTAGCATTCGTTTTTTCGATGCTGAATATCAAGGAGGCTTCATTTAGGTGAGGTTGAAGATTAAATAGACTTCATTTATACAAAGTTGACGATCAAGTAGCATTCGTTTTTTCGATGCTGAATATCAAGGAGGCTTCATTCTGGTTAGGTTAAAGATTAATTAGACTTCATTTATACAAAGTTGACGATCAAGTAGCATTCGTTTGTTCGATGCTGAATATCAAGGAGGGTTCATTTAGGTGAGGTTGAAGATTAAATAGACTTCATTTATACAAAGTTGACGATCAAGTAGCATTCGTTTTTTCGATGCTGAATATCAAGGAGGCTTTATTTAGGTGAGGTTGAAGATTAAATAGACTTCATTTATCCAAAGTTGACGATCAAGTAGCATTCGTTTTTTTATGCTGAATATCAAGGAGGCTTTATTTAGGTGAGGTTAAAGATTAAATAGACTTCATTTATGAAAAGTTCACGATCAAGTAGCATTCGTTTTTAAATGCTAAATATCAAGAAGGGTTCATTTAGGTGAGGTTGAAGATTAAATAGACTTCATTTATACAAAGTTGACGAGCAAGTAAAATTCGTTTTTTCGATACTGAATATCAAGGAGGCTTCATTTAGGAGAGGTTGAAGATTAAATAGACTTCATTTATACAAAGTTGACGATCAAGTAGCATTCGTTTTTTAGATCCTGAATATCAAGGAGGCTTCATTTAGGTGAGGTTGAAGATTAAATAGACTTCATTTAGACAAAGTTGACGATCAAGTAGCATTCGTTTTTTCGATGCCTAATATCAAGGAGTCTTCATTTAGGTGAGGTTGAAGATTTAATAGTCTTCATTTATACAAAGTTAACGATCAAGTAGCATTCGTTTTTTCGATGCTGAATATCAAGGAGGCTTCATTTAGGAGAGGTTGAAGATTAAATAGACTTCATTTATACAAAGTTGACGATCAAATAGCATTTGATTTTTCGATGCTGAATATCAAGGAGGGTTCATTTAGGTGAGGTTGAAGATTAAATAGACTTCATTTATACAAAGTAGACGATCAAGTAGCATTCGTTTTTTCGATACTGAATATCAAGGAGGGTTCATTTAGGTGAGGTTGAAGATTAAATAGACTTCATTTATACAAAGTTGTCGTTCAAGTAGCATTCGTTTTTTCGATGCTGAATATCAAGGAGGCTTCATTTAGGTGAGGTTAAAGATTAAATAGACTTCATTTATACAAAGTTGACGATCAAGTAGCATTCGTTGTTTTGATGCTGAATATTAAGGAGGGTTCATTTAGGTGAGGTTGAAGATTATATAGACTTCATTTATACAAAGTTGACGATCAAGTAGCATTCGTTTTTTCGATGCTGAATATCAAGGAGGCTTCATTTAGGAGAGGTTGAAGATTAAATAGACTTCATTTATACAAAGTTGACGATCAAGTAGCATTCGTTTTTTCAATGCTGAATATCAAGGAGGGTTCATTTAGGTGAGGTTGAAGATTATATAGACTTCATTTATACAAAGTTGACAGGAAAGTAGAATTCGTTTTTTTGATACTGAATATCAAGGAGGCTTCATTTAGGTGAGGTTGAAGATTAAATAGTCTTCATTTATACAAAGTTAACGATCAAGTAGCATTCGTTTTTTCGATGCTGAATATCAAGGAGGCTTCATTTAGGAGAGGTTGAAGATTAAATAGACTTCATTTATACAAAGTTGACGATCAATTAGCATTCGTTTTTTCGATGCTGAATATCAACGAGGCTTCATTTAGGTGAGGTTGAAGATTAAATAGTCTTCATTTATACAAAGTTAACGATCAAGTAGCATTCGTTTTTTCGATGCTGAATATCAAGGAGGCTTCATTAAGGAGAGGTTGAAGATTAAATAGTCTTCATTTATACAAAGTTGACGATCAAGTAGCATTAGTTTTTTCGATGCTGAATATCAAGGAGGCTTCATTCAGGTGAGGTTAAAGATTAAATAGACTTCATTTATACAAAGTTGACGATCAAGTAGCATTCGTTTTTTCGATGCTGAATATCAAGGAGGGTTCATTTAGGTGAGGTTGAAGATTAAATAGACTTCATTTATACAAAGTAGACGATCAAGTAGCATTCATTTTTTCGATGCTGAATATCAAGGAGGCTTCATTTAGGAGAGGTTGAAGATTAAATAGACTTCATTTATACAAAGTTGACGATCAAATAGCATACGTTTTTTCGATGCTGAATATAGAGGAGGGTTCATTTAGGAGAGGTTGAAGATTAAATAGACTTCATTTATACAAAGTAGACGATCAAGTAGCATTCGTTTTTTCGATGCTGAATATCAAGGAGGGTTCATTTAGGTGAGGTTGAAGATTAAATAGACTTCATTTATACAAAGTAGACGATCAAGTAGCATTCATTTTTTTCGATGCTGAATATCAAGGAGGCTTCATTTAGGTGAGGTTGAAGATTAAATAGACTTCATTTATACAAAGTTGACGATCAAGTAGCATTAGTTTTTTTCGATGCTGAATATGAAGGAGGCTTCATTTAGGTGAGGTTGAAGATTAAATAGACTTCATTTATACAAAGTTGACGATCAAGTAGCATTCGTTGTTTCGATGCTGAATATTAAGGAGGGTTCATTTAGGTGAGGTTGAAGATTATATAGCCTTTATTTATACAAAGTTAACGATCAAGTAGCATTCGTTTTTTCGATGCTGAATATCAAGGAGGCTTCATTAAGGAGAGGGTGAAGATTAAATAGACTTCATTTATACAAAGTAGACGATCAAGTAGCATTCGTTTTTTCGATACTGAATATCAAGGAGGGTTCATTTAGGTGAGGTTGAAGATTAAATAGACTTCATTTATACAAAGTTGTCGATCAAGTAGCATTCGTTTTTTCGATGCTCAATATCAAGGAGGCTTCATTTAAGTGAGGTCGAAGATTAAATAGACTTCATTTATACAAAGTTGACGATCAAGTAGCATTCGTTTTTTCGATGCTGAATATCAAGGAGGCTTCATTTAGGTGAGGTTTAAGATTAAATAGACTTCATTTATACAAAGTTGACGATCAAGTAGCATTCGTTTTTTCGATGCTGAATATCAAGGAGGCTTCATTCTGGTGAGGTTAAAGATTAAATAGACTTCATTTATACAAAGTTGACGATCAAGTAGCATTCGTTTGTTCGATGCTGAATATCAAGGAGGGTTCATTTAGGTGAGGTTGAAGATTAAATAGACTTCATTTTTACAAAGTTGACGATCAAGTAGCATTCGTTGTTTCGATGCTGAATATCAAGGAGGCTTTATTTAGGTGAGGTTGAAGATTAAATAGACTTCATTTATCCAAAGTTGACGATCAAGTAGCATTCGTTTTTTTATGCTGAATATCAAGGAGGCTTTATTTAGGTGAGGTTAAAGATTAAATAGACTTCATTTATGAAAAGTTCACGATCAAGTAGCATTCGTTTTTAAATGCTAAATATCAAGAAGGGTTCATTTAGGTGAGGTTGAAGATTAAATAGACTTCATTTATACAAAGTTGACGAGCAAGTAAAATTCGTTTTTTCGATACTGAATATCAAGGAGGCTTCATTTAGGAGAGGTTGAAGATTAAATAGACTTCATTTATACAAAGTTGACGATCAAGTAGCATTCGTTTTTTAGATCCTGAATATCAAGGAGGCTTCATTTAGGTGAGGTTGAAGATTAAATAGACTTCATTTAGACAAAGTTGACGATCAAGTAGCATTCGTTTTTTCGATGCCTAATATCAAGGAGTCTTCATTTAGGTGAGGTTGAAGATTTAATAGTCTTCATTTATACAAAGTTAACGATCAAGTAGCATTCGTTTTTTTGATGCTGAATATCAAGGAGGCTTCATTTAGGAGAGGTTGAAGATTAAATAGACTTCATTTATACAAAGTTGACGATCAAATAGCATTTGATTTTTCGATGCTGAATATCAAGGAGGGTTCATTTAGGTGAGGTTGAAGATTAAATAGACTTCATTTATACAAAGTAGACGATCAAGTAGCATTCGTTTTTTCGATACTGAATATCAAGGAGGTTTCATTTAGGTGAGGTTGAAGATTAAATAGACTTCATTTATACAAAGTTGTCGTTCAAGTAGCATTCGTTTTTTCGATGCTGAATATCAAGGAGGCTTCATTTAGGTGAGGTTAAAGATTAAATAGACTTCATTTATACAAAGTTGACGATCAAGTAGCATTCGTTGTTTCGATGCTGAATATTAAGGAGGGTTCATTTAGGTGAGGTTGAAGATTATATAGACTTCATTTATACAAAGTTGACGATCAAGTAGCATTCGTTTTTTCGATGCTGAATATCAAGGAGGCTTCATTTAGGAGAGGTTGAAGATTAAATAGACTTCATTTATACAAAGTTGACGATCAAGTAGCATTCGTTTTTTCAATGCTGAATATCAAGGAGGGTTCATTTAGGTGAGGTTGAAGATTATATAGACTTCATTTATACAAAGTTGACAGGAAAGTAGAATTCGTTTTTTTGATACTGAATATCAAGGAGGCTTCATTTAGGTGAGGTTGAAGATTAAATAGTCTTCATTTATACAAAGTTAACGATCAAGTAGCATTCGCTTTTTCGATGCTGAATATCAAGGAGGCTTCATTTAGGAGAGGTTGAAGATTAAATAGACTTCATTTATACAAAGTTGACGATCAAGTAGCATTCGTTTTTTCGATGCTGAATATCAACGAGGCTTCATTTAGGTGAGGTTGAAGATTAAATAGTCTTCATTTATACAAAGTTAACGATCAAGTAGCATTCGTTTTTTCGATGCTGAATATCAAGGAGGCTTCATTAAGGAGAGGTTGAAGATTAAATAGTCTTCATTTATACAAAGTTGACGATCAAGTAGCATTAGTTTTTTCGATGCTGAATATCAAGGAGGCTTCATTCAGGTGAGGTTAAAGATTAAATAGACTTCATTTATACAAAGTTGACGATCAAGTAGCATTCGTTTTTTCGATGCTGAATATCAAGGAGGGTTCATTTAGGTGAGGTTGAAGATTAAATAGACTTCATTTATACAAAGTAGACGATCAAGTAGCATTCATTTTTTCGATGCTGAATATCAAGGAGGCTTCATTTAGGAGAGGTTGAAGATTAAATAGACTTCATTTATACAAAGTTGACGATCAAATAGCATACGTTTTTTCGATGCTGAATATAGAGGAGGGTTCATTTAGGTGAGGTTAAAGATTAAATAGACTTCATTTATACAAAGTAGACGATCAAGTAGCATTCGTTTTTTCGATGCTGAATATCAAGGAGGGTTCATTTAGGTGAGGTTGAAGATTAAATAGACTTCATTTATACAAAGTAGACGATCAAGTAGCATTCATTTTTTTCGATGCTGAATATCAAGGAGGCTTCATTTAGGTGAGGTTGAAGATTAAATAGACTTCATTTATACAAAGTTGACGATCAAGTAGCATTAGTTTTTTTCGATGCTGAATATGAAGGAGGCTTCATTTAGGTGAGGTTGAAGATTAAATAGACTTCATTTATACAAAGTTGACGATCAAGTAGAATTCGTTGTTTTGATGCTGAATATTAAGGAGGGTTCATTTAGGTGAGGTTGAAGATAATATAGACTTCATTTATACAAAGTTGACGATCAAGTAGCCTTCGTTTTTTCGATGCTGAATATCAAGGAGGCTTCATTTAGGAGAGGTTGAAGATTAAATAGACTTCATTTATACAAAGTTGACGATCAAGTAGCATTCGTTTTTTCGATGCTGAATATCAAGGAGGCTTCATTTAGGAGAGGTTGAAGATTAAATAGACTTCATTTATACAAAGTTGACGATCAAATAGCATTCGTTTTTTCGATGCTGAATATAGAGGAGGGTTCATTTAGGTGAGGTTGAAGATTAAATAGACTTCATTTATACAAAGTAGACGATCAAGTAGCATTCGTTTTTTCGATGCTGAATATCAAGGAGGCTTCATTTAGGAGAGGTTGAAGATTAAATAGACTTCATTTATACAAAGTAGACGATCAAGTAGCATTCATTTTTTTCGTTGCTGAATATCAAGGAGGCTTCATTTAGGTGAGGTTGAAGATTAAATAGACTTCATTTATACAAAGTTGACGATCAAGTAGCATTCGTTTTTTCGATGCTGAATATGAAGGAGGCTTCATTTAGGTGAGGTTGAAGATTAAATAGACTTCATTTATACAAAGTTGACGATCAAGTAGCATTCGTTGTTTTGATGCTAAATATTAAGGAGGTTCATTTAGGTGAGGTTGAAGATAATATAGACTTCATTTATACAAAGTTGACGATCAAGTAGCCTTCGTTTTTTCGATGCTGAATATCAAGGAGGCTTCATTTAGGAGAGGTTGAAGATTAAATAGACTTCATTTATACAAAGTTGACGATCAAGTAGCATTCGTTTTTTCGATGCTGAATATCAAGGAGGCTTCATTTAGGTGAGGTTGAAGATTAAAGGGACTTCATTTTTACAAAGTTGACGATCAAGTAGCATTCGTTTTTTCGATGCTGAATATCAAGAAGGGTTCATTTAGGTGAGGTTGAAGATTAAATAGACTTCATTTATACAAAGTAGACGATCAAGTAGCATTCGTTTTTTCGATACTGAATATCAAGGAGGGTTCATTTAGGTGAGGTTGAAGATTATATAAACTTCATTTATACAAAGTTGACGATCAAGTAGCATTCGTTTTTTCGATGCTGAATATCAAGGAGGCTTCATTTAGGTGAGGTTGAAGATTAAATAGACTTCATTTATACAAAGTTGACGATCAAGTAGCATTCGTTGTTTCGATGCTGAATATTAAGGAGGGTTCATTTAGGTGAGGTTGAAGATTATATAGCCTTTATTTATACAAAGTTGACGATCAAGTAGCATTCGTTTTTTCGATGCTGAATATCAACGAGGCTTCATTTAGGTGAGATGAAGATTAAATTGTCTTCATTCATACAAAGTTAACGATCAAGTAGCATTCGTTTTTTCGATGCTGAATATCAAGGAGGCTTCATTAAGGAGAGGTTGAAGATTAAATAGACTTCATTTATACAAAGTTGACGATCAAGTAGCATTCGTTTTTTCGATGCTGAATATCAAGAAGGGTTCATTTAGATTAGGTTGAAGATTAAATAGATTTCATTTATACAAAGTAGACGATCAAGTAGCATTCGTTTTTTCGATACTGAATATCAAGGAGGGTTCATTTAGGTGAGGTTGAAGATTAAATAGACTTCATTTATACAAAGTTGTCGATCAAGTAGCATTCGTTTTTTCGATGCTGAATATCAAGGAGGCTTCATTTAAGTGAGGTCGAAGATTAAATAGACTTCATTTATACAAAGTTGACGATCAAGTAGCATTCGTTTTTTCGATGCTGAATATCAAGGAGGCTTCATTTAGGTGAGGTTGAAGATTAAATAGACTTCATTTATACAAAGTTGACGATCAAGTAGCATTCGTTTTTTCGATGCTGAATATCAAGGAGGCTTCATTCTGGTGAGGTTAAAGATTAAATAGACTTCATTTTTACAAAGTTGACGATCAAGTAGCATTCGTTTTTTCGATGCTGAATATCAAGGAGGGTTCATTTAGGTGAGGTTGAAGATTAAATAGACTTCATTTATACAAAGTTGACGATCAAGTAGCATTCGTTTTTTCGATGCTGAATATCAAGGAGGCTTTATTTAGGTGAGGTTGAAGATTAAATAGACTTCATTTATCCAAAGTTGACGATCAAGTAGCATTCGTTTTTTTATGCTAAATATCAAGGAGGCTTTATTTAGGTGAGGTTAAAGATTAAATAGACTTCATTTATGAAAAGTTCACGATCAAGTAGCATTCGTTTTTAAATGCTAAATATCAAGGAGGCTTCATTCAGGTGAGGTTAAAGATTAAATAGACTTCATTTATACAAAGTTGACGATCAAGTAGCATTCGTTTTTTCGATGCTGAATATCAAGGAGGGTTCATTTAGGTGAGGTTGAAGATTAAATAGACTTCATTTATACAAAGTTGACGATCAAGTAGCATTCATTTTTTCGATACTGAATATCAAGGAGGCTTCATTTAGGAGAGGTTGAAGATTAAATAGACTTCATTTATACAAAGTTGACGATCAAGTAGCATTCGTTTTTTAGATCCTGAATATGAAGGAGGCTTCATTTAGGTGAGGTTGAAGATTAAATAGACTTCATTTAGACAAAGTTGACGATCAAGTAGCATTCGTTTTTTCGATGCTTAATATCAAGGAGGCTTCATTTAGGTGAGGTTGAAGATTTAATAGTCTTGATTTATACAAAGTTAACGATCAAGTAGCATTCGTTTTTTCGATGCTGAATATCAAGGAGGCTTCATTTAGGAGAGGTTGAAGATTAAATAGACTTCATTTATACAAAGTTGACGATCAAATAGCATTCGATTTTTCGATGCTGAATATCAAGGAGGGTTCATTTAGGTGAGGTTGAAGATTAAATAGACTTCATTTATACAAAGTAGACGATCAAGTAGCATTCGTTTTTTCGATACTGAATATCAAGGAGGGTTCATTTAGGTGAGGTTGAAGATTAAATAGACTTCATTTATACAAAGTTGTCGTTCAAGTAGCCTTCGTTTTTTTGATGCTGAATATCAAGGAGGCTTCATTTAGGTGAGGTTGAAGATTAAATAGACTTCATTTATACAAAGTTGACGATCAAGTAGCATTGCATGTTTCGATGCTGAATATTAAGGAGGGTTCATTTAGGTGAGGTTGAAGATTATATAGACTTCATTTATACAAAGTTGACGATCAAGTAGCATTCGTTTTTTCGATGCTGAATATCAAGGAGGCTTCATTTAGGAGAGGTTGAAGATTAAATAGACTTCATTTATACAAAGTTGACGATCAAGTAGCATTTGTTTTTTCGATGCTGAATATCAAGGAGGCTTCATTTAGGTGAGGTTGAAGATTAAATAGACTTCATTTTTACAAAGTTGACGATCAAGTAGCATTCGTTTTTTCGATGATAAATATCAAGAAGGGTTCATTTAGGTGAGGTTGAAGATTAAATAGACTTCATTTATACAAAGTAGACGATCAAGTAGCATTCGTTTTTAAGATACTGAATATCAAGGAGGGTTCATTTAGGTGAGGTTGAAGATTAAATAGACTTCATTTATACAAAGTTGACGATCAAGTAGCATTCGTTTTTTCGATGCTGAATATCAACGAGGCTTCATTTAGGTGAGGTTGAAGATTAAATAGACTTCATTTATACAAAGTTGACGATCAAGTAGCATTCGTTTTTTCGATGCTGAATATCTAGAAGGGTTCATTTAAGTGAGGTTGAAGATTAAATAGACTTCATTTATTCAAAGTAGACGATCAAGTAGCATTCGTTTTTTCGATACTGAATATCAAGGAGGGTTCATTTAGGTGAGGTTGAAGATTAAATAGACTTCATTTATACAAAGTTGTCGTTCAAGTAGCATTCGCTTTTTCGATGCTGAATATCAAGGAGGCTTCATTTAGGTGAGGTTGAAGATTAAATAGACTTCATTTATACAAAGTTGACGATCAAGTAGCATTCGTTGTTTCGATGCTGAATATTAAGGAGGGTTCATTTAGGTGAGGTTGAAGATTAAATAGACTTCATTTATACAAAGTTGACGATCAAGTAGCATTCGTTTTTTCGATGCTGAATATCAACGAGGCTTCATTTAGGTGAGATGAAGATTAAATAGTCTTCATTCATACAAAGTTAACGATCAAGTAGCATTCGTTTTTTCGATGCTGAATATCTAGGAGGCTTCATTAAGGAGAGGTTGAAGATTAAATAGACTTCATTTATACAAAGTTGACGATCAAGTAGCATTCGTTTTTTCGATGCTGAATATCAACAGGGCTTCATTTAGGTGAGGTTGAAGATTAAAAAGACTTCATTTATACAAAGTTGACGATCAAGTAGCATTTGATTTTTCGATGCTGAATATCAAGGAGGGTTCATTTAGGTGAGGTTGAAGATTAAATAGACTTCATTTATACAAAGTAGACGATCAAGTAGCATTCGTTTTTTCGATACTGAATATCAAGGAGGGTTCATTTAGGTGAGGTTGAAGATTAAATAGACTTCATTTATACAAAGTTGTCGTTCAAGTAGCATTCGTTTTTTCGATGCTGAATATCAAGGAGGCTTCATTTAGGTGAGGTTAAAGATTAAATAGACTTCATTTATACAAAGTTGACGATCAAGTAGCATTCGTTGTTTTGATGCTGAATATTAAGGAGGGTTCATTTAGGTGAGGTTGAAGATTATATAGACTTCATTTATACAAAGTTGACGATCAAGTAGCATTCGTTTTTTCGATGCTGAATATCAAGGAGGCTTCATTTAGGAGAGGTTGAAGATTAAATAGACTTCATTTATACAAAGTTGACGATCAAGTAGCATTCGTTTTTTCAATGCTGAATATCAAGGAGGGTTCATTTAGGTGAGGTTGAAGATTATATAGACTTCATTTATACAAAGTTGACAGGAAAGTAGAATTCGTTTTTTTGATACTGAATATCAAGGAGGCTTCATTTAGGTGAGGTTGAAGATTAAATAGTCTTCATTTATACAAAGTTAACGATCAAGTAGCATTCGTTTTTTCGATGCTGAATATCAAGGAGGCTTCATTTAGGAGAGGTTGAAGATTAAATAGACTTCATTTATACAAAGTTGACGATCAATTAGCATTCGTTTTTTCGATGCTGAATATCAACGAGGCTTCATTTAGGTGAGGTTGAAGATTAAATAGTCTTCATTTATACAAAGTTAACGATCAAGTAGCATTCGTTTTTTCGATGCTGAATATCAAGGAGGCTTCATTAAGGAGAGGTTGAAGATTAAATAGTCTTCATTTATACAAAGTTGACGATCAAGTAGCATTAGTTTTTTCGATGCTGAATATCAAGGAGGCTTCATTCAGGTGAGGTTAAAGATTAAATAGACTTCATTTATACAAAGTTGACGATCAAGTAGCATTCGTTTTTTCGATGCTGAATATCAAGGAGGGTTCATTTAGGTGAGGTTGAAGATTAAATAGACTTCATTTATACAAAGTAGACGATCAAGTAGCATTCATTTTTTCGATGCTGAATATCAAGGAGGCTTCATTTAGGAGAGGTTGAAGATTAAATAGACTTCATTTATACAAAGTTGACGATCAAATAGCATACGTTTTTTCGATGCTGAATATAGAGGAGGGTTCATTTAGGAGAGGTTGAAGATTAAATAGACTTCATTTATACAAAGTAGACGATCAAGTAGCATTCGTTTTTTTGATGCTGAATATCAAGGAGGGTTCATTTAGGTGAGGTTGAAGATTAAATAGACTTCATTTATACAAAGTAGACGATCAAGTAGCATTCATTTTTTTCGATGCTGAATATCAAGGAGGCTTCATTTAGGTGAGGTTGAAGATTAAATAGACTTCATTTATACAAAGTTGACGATCAAGTAGCATTAGTTTTTTTCGATGCTGAATATGAAGGAGGCTTCATTTAGGTGAGGTTGAAGATTAAATAGACTTCATTTATACAAAGTTGACGATCAAGTAGCATTCGTTGTTTCGATGCTGAATATTAAGGAGGGTTCATTTAGGTGAGGTTGAAGATTATATAGCCTTTATTTATACAAAGTTAACGATCAAGTAGCATTCGTTTTTTCGATGCTGAATATCAAGGAGGCTTCATTAAGGAGAGGGTGAAGATTAAATAGACTTCATTTATACAAAGTAGACGATCAAGTAGCATTCGTTTTTTCGATACTGAATATCAAGGAGGGTTCATTTAGGTGAGGTTGAAGATTAAATAGACTTCATTTATACAAAGTTGTCGATCAAGTAGCATTCGTTTTTTCGATGCTCAATATCAAGGAGGCTTCATTTAAGTGAGGTCGAAGATTAAATAGACTTCATTTATACAAAGTTGACGATCAAGTAGCATTCGTTTTTTCGATGCTGAATATCAAGGAGGCTTCATTTAGGTGAGGTTTAAGATTAAATAGACTTCATTTATACAAAGTTGACGATCAAGTAGCATTCGTTTTTTCGATGCTGAATATCAAGGAGGCTTCATTCTGGTGAGGTTAAAGATTAAATAGACTTCATTTATACAAAGTTGACGATCAAGTAGCATTCGTTTGTTCGATGCTGAATATCAAGGAGGGTTCATTTAGGTGAGGTTGAAGATTAAATAGACTTCATTTTTACAAAGTTGACGATCAAGTAGCATTCGTTGTTTCGATGCTGAATATCAAGGAGGCTTTATTTAGGTGAGGTTGAAGATTAAATAGACTTCATTTATCCAAAGTTGACGATCAAGTAGCATTCGTTTTTTTATGCTGAATATCAAGGAGGCTTTATTTAGGTGAGGTTAAAGATTAAATAGACTTCATTTATGAAAAGTTCACGATCAAGTAGCATTCGTTTTTAAATGCTAAATATCAAGAAGGGTTCATTTAGGTGAGGTTGAAGATTAAATAGACTTCATTTATACAAAGTTGACGAGCAAGTAAAATTCGTTTTTTCGATACTGAATATCAAGGAGGCTTCATTTAGGAGAGGTTGAAGATTAAATAGACTTCATTTATACAAAGTTGACGATCAAGTAGCATTCGTTTTTTAGATCCTGAATATCAAGGAGGCTTCATTTAGGTGAGGTTGAAGATTAAATAGACTTCATTTAGACAAAGTTGACGATCAAGTAGCATTCGTTTTTTCGATGCCTAATATCAAGGAGTCTTCATTTAGGTGAGGTTGAAGATTTAATAGTCTTCATTTATACAAAGTTAACGATCAAGTAGCATTCGTTTTTTCGATGCTGAATATCAAGGAGGCTTCATTTAGGAGAGGTTGAAGATTAAATAGACTTCATTTATACAAAGTTGACGATCAAATAGCATTTGATTTTTCGATGCTGAATATCAAGGAGGGTTCATTTAGGTGAGGTTGAAGATTAAATAGACTTCATTTATACAAAGTAGACGATCAAGTAGCATTCGTTTTTTCGATACTGAATATCAAGGAGGGTTCATTTAGGTGAGGTTGAAGATTAAATAGACTTCATTTATACAAAGTTGTCGTTCAAGTAGCATTCGTTTTTTCGATGCTGAATATCAAGGAGGCTTCATTTAGGTGAGGTTAAAGATTAAATAGACTTCATTTATACAAAGTTGACGATCAAGTAGCATTCGTTGTTTCGATGCTGAATATTAAGGAGGGTTCATTTAGGTGAGGTTGAAGATTATATAGACTTCATTTATACAAAGTTGACGATCAAGTAGCATTCGTTTTTTCGATGCTGAATATCAAGGAGGCTTCATTTAGGAGAGGTTGAAGATTAAATAGACTTCATTTATACAAAGTTGACGATCAAGTAGCATTCGTTTTTTCAATGCTGAATATCAAGGAGGGTTCATTTAGGTGAGGTTGAAGATTATATAGACTTCATTTATACAAAGTTGACAGGAAAGTAGAATTCGTTTTTTTGATACTGAATATCAAGGAGGCTTCATTTAGGTGAGGTTGAAGATTAAATAGTCTTCATTTATACAAAGTTAACGATCAAGTAGCATTCGTTTTTTCGATGCTGAATATCAAGGAGGCTTCATTTAGGAGAGGTTGAAGATTAAATAGACTTCATTTATACAAAGTTGACGATCAAGTAGCATTCGTTTTTTCGATGCTGAATATCAACGAGGCTTCATTTAGGTGAGGTTGAAGATTAAATAGTCTTCATTTATACAAAGTTAACGATCAAGTAGCATTCGTTTTTTCGATGCTGAATATCAAGGAGGCTTCATTAAGGAGAGGTTGAAGATTAAATAGTCTTCATTTATACAAAGTTGACGATCAAGTAGCATTAGTTTTTTCGATGCTGAATATCAAGGAGGCTTCATTCAGGTGAGGTTAAAGATTAAATAGACTTCATTTATACAAAGTTGACGATCAAGTAGCATTCGTTTTTTCGATGCTGAATATCAAGGAGGGTTCATTTAGGTGAGGTTGAAGATTAAATAGACTTCATTTATACAAAGTAGACGATCAAGTAGCATTCATTTTTTCGATGCTGAATATCAAGGAGGCTTCATTTAGGAGAGGTTGAAGATTAAATAGACTTCATTTATACAAAGTTGACGATCAAATAGCATACGTTTTTTCGATGCTGAATATAGAGGAGGGTTCATTTAGGTGAGGTTAAAGATTAAATAGACTTCATTTATACAAAGTAGACGATCAAGTAGCATTCGTTTTTTCGATGCTGAATATCAAGGAGGGTTCATTTAGGTGAGGTTGAAGATTAAATAGACTTCATTTATACAAAGTAGACGATCAAGTAGCATTCATTTTTTTCGATGCTGAATATCAAGGAGGCTTCATTTAGGTGAGGTTGAAGATTAAATAGACTTCATTTATACAAAGTTGACGATCAAGTAGCATTAGTTTTTTTCGATGCTGAATATGAAGGAGGCTTCATTTAGGTGAGGTTGAAGATTAAATAGACTTCATTTATACAAAGTTGACGATCAAGTAGCATTCGTTGTTTTGATGCTGAATATTAAGGAGGGTTCATTTAGGTGAGGTTGAAGATAATATAGACTTCATTTATACAAAGTTGACGATCAAGTAGCCTTCGTTTTTTCGATGCTGAATATCAAGGAGGCTTCATTTAGGAGAGGTTGAAGATTAAATAGACTTCATTTATACAAAGTTGACGATCAAGTAGCATTCGTTTTTTCGATGCTGAATATCAAGGAGGCTTCATTTAGGAGAGGTTGAAGATTAAATAGACTTCATTTATACAAAGTTGACGATCAAATAGCATTCGTTTTTTCGATGCTGAATATAGAGGAGGGTTCATTTAGGTGAGGTTGAAGATTAAATAGACTTCATTTATACAAAGTAGACGATCAAGTAGCATTCGTTTTTTCGATGCTGAATATCAAGGAGGCTTCATTTAGGAGAGGTTGAAGATTAAATAGACTTCATTTATACAAAGTAGACGATCAAGTAGCATTCATTTTTTTCGTGGCTGAATATCAAGGAGGCTTCATTTAGGTGAGGTTGAAGATTAAATAGACTTCATTTATACAAAGTTGACGATCAAGTAGCATTCGTTTTTTCGATGCTGAATATGAAGGAGGCTTCATTTAGGTGAGGTTGAAGATTAAATAGACTTCATTTATACAAAGTTGACGATCAAGTAGCATTCGTTGTTTTGATGCTAAATATTAAGGAGGTTCATTTAGGTGAGGTTGAAGATAATATAGACTTCATTTATACAAAGTTGACGATCAAGTAGCCTTCGTTTTTTCGATGCTGAATATCAAGGAGGCTTCATTTAGGAGAGGTTGAAGATTAAATAGACTTCATTTATACAAAGTTGACGATCAAGTAGCATTCGTTTTTTCGATGCTGAATATCAAGGAGGCTTCATTTAGGTGAGGTTGAAGATTAAAGGGACTTCATTTTTACAAAGTTGACGATCAAGTAGCATTCGTTTTTTCGATGCTGAATATCAAGAAGGGTTCATTTAGGTGAGGTTGAAGATTAAATAGACTTCATTTATACAAAGTAGACGATCAAGTAGCATTCGTTTTTTCGATACTGAATATCAAGGAGGGTTCATTTAGGTGAGGTTGAAGATTATATAAACTTCATTTATACAAAGTTGACGATCAAGTAGCATTCGTTTTTTCGATGCTGAATATCAAGGAGGCTTCATTTAGGTGAGGTTGAAGATTAAATAGACTTCATTTATACAAAGTTGACGATCAAGTAGCATTCGTTGTTTCGATGCTGAATATTAAGGAGGGTTCATTTAGGTGAGGTTGAAGATTATATAGCCTTTATTTATACAAAGTTGACGATCAAGTAGCATTCGTTTTTTCGATGCTGAATATCAACGAGGCTTCATTTAGGTGAGATGAAGATTAAATTGTCTTCATTCATACAAAGTTAACGATCAAGTAGCATTCGTTTTTTCGATGCTGAATATCAAGGAGGCTTCATTAAGGAGAGGTTGAAGATTAAATAGACTTCATTTATACAAAGTTGACGATCAAGTAGCATTCGTTTTTTCGATGCTGAATATCAAGAAGGGTTCATTTAGATTAGGTTGAAGATTAAATAGATTTCATTTATACAAAGTAGACGATCAAGTAGCATTCGTTTTTTCGATACTGAATATCAAGGAGGGTTCATTTAGGTGAGGTTGAAGATTAAATAGACTTCATTTATACAAAGTTGTCGATCAAGTAGCATTCGTTTTTTCGATGCTGAATATCAAGGAGGCTTCATTTAAGTGAGGTCGAAGATTAAATAGACTTCATTTATACAAAGTTGACGATCAAGTAGCATTCGTTTTTTCGATGCTGAATATCAAGGAGGCTTCATTTAGGTGAGGTTGAAGATTAAATAGACTTCATTTATACAAAGTTGACGATCAAGTAGCATTCGTTTTTTCGATGCTGAATATCAAGGAGGCTTCATTCTGGTGAGGTTAAAGATTAAATAGACTTCATTTTTACAAAGTTGACGATCAAGTAGCATTCGTTTTTTCGATGCTGAATATCAAGGAGGGTTCATTTAGGTGAGGTTGAAGATTAAATAGACTTCATTTATACAAAGTTGACGATCAAGTAGCATTCGTTTTTTCGATGCTGAATATCAAGGAGGCTTTATTTAGGTGAGGTTGAAGATTAAATAGACTTCATTTATCCAAAGTTGACGATCAAGTAGCATTCGTTTTTTTATGCTAAATATCAAGGAGGCTTTATTTAGGTGAGGTTAAAGATTAAATAGACTTCATTTATGAAAAGTTCACGATCAAGTAGCATTCGTTTTTAAATGCTAAATATCAAGGAGGCTTCATTCAGGTGAGGTTAAAGATTAAATAGACTTCATTTATACAAAGTTGACGATCAAGTAGCATTCGTTTTTTCGATGCTGAATATCAAGGAGGGTTCATTTAGGTGAGGTTGAAGATTAAATAGACTTCATTTATACAAAGTTGACGATCAAGTAGCATTCATTTTTTCGATACTGAATATCAAGGAGGCTTCATTTAGGAGAGGTTGAAGATTAAATAGACTTCATTTATACAAAGTTGACGATCAAGTAGCATTCGTTTTTTAGATCCTGAATATGAAGGAGGCTTCATTTAGGTGAGGTTGAAGATTAAATAGACTTCATTTAGACAAAGTTGACGATCAAGTAGCATTCGTTTTTTCGATGCTTAATATCAAGGAGGCTTCATTTAGGTGAGGTTGAAGATTTAATAGTCTTGATTTATACAAAGTTAACGATCAAGTAGCATTCGTTTTTTCGATGCTGAATATTAAGGAGGGTTCATTTAGGTGAGGTTGAAGATTAAATAGACTTCATTTATACAAAGTTGACGATCAAGTAGCATTCGTTTTTTCGATGCTGAATATCAACGAGGCTTCATTTAGGTGAGATGAAGATTAAATAGTCTTCATTCATACAAAGTTAACGATCAAGTAGCATTCGTTTTTTCGATGCTGAATATCTAGGAGGCTTCATTAAGGAGAGGTTGAAGATTAAATAGACTTCATTTATACAAAGTTGACGATCAAGTAGCATTCGTTTTTTCGATGCTGAATATCAACAGGGCTTCATTTAGGTGAGGTTGAAGATTAAAAAGACTTCATTTATACAAAGTTGACGATCAAGTAGCATTCGTTTTTTCGATGCTGAATATCAAGGAGGCTTCATTTAGGAGAGGTTGAAGATTAAATAGACTTCATTTATACAAAGTTGACGATCAAGTAGCCTTCGTTTTTTCGATGCTGAATATCAAGGAGGGTTCATTTAGGTGAGGTTGAAGATTAAATAGACTTCATTTTTACAAAGTTGACGATCAAGTAGCATTTGTTTTTTCGATGCTGAATATTAAGAAGGGTTCATTTAGGTGAGGTTGAAGATTAAATAGACTTCATTTATACAAAGTAGACGATCAAGTAGCATTCGTTTTTTCGATAGTGAATATCAAGGAGGGTTCATTTAGGTGAGGTTGAAGATTAAATAGACTTCATTTATACAAAGTTGTCGATCAAGTAGCATTCGTTTTTTCGATGCTGAATATCAAGGAGGCTTCATTAAGGAGAGGTTGAAGATTAAATAGACTTCATTTATACAAAGTTGACGATCAAGTAGCATTCGTTTTTTCGATGCTGAATATCAAGAAGGGTTCATTTAGGTGAGGTTGAAGATTAAATAGACTTCATTTATACAAAGTAGACGATCAAGTAGCATTCGTTTTTTCGATACTGAATATCAAGGAGGCTTCATTAAGGAGAGGTTGAAGATTAAATAGACTTCATTTAAACAAAGTGACGATCAAGTAGCATTTGTTTTTTTTATGCTGAATATCGAAAAGGCTTCATTTAGGAGAGGTTGAAGATTAAATAGACTTCATTTATACAAAGTTGACGATCAAATAGCATTCGTTTTTTCGATGCTGAATATGAAGGAGGCTTCATTTAGGTGAGGTTGAAGACTAAATAGACTTCATTTTCACAAAGTTGACGATCAAGTAGCATTCGTTGTTTCGATGCTGAATATTAAGGAGGGTTCATTTAGGTGAGGTTGAAGATTAAATAGACTTCATTTATACAAAGTTGACGATCAAGTAGCATTCGTTTTTTCGATGCTGAATATCAACAAGGCTTCATTTAGGTGAGGTTGAAGATTAAATAGTCTTCATTTATACAAAGTTAACGATCAAGTAGCATTCGTTTTTTCGATGCTGAATATCAAGGAGGCTTCATTTAGGAGAGGTTGAAGATTAAATAGACTTCATTTATACAATGTTGACGATCAAATAGCATTCGTTTTTTCGATGCTTAATATCAAGGAGGGTTCATTTAGGTGAGGTTAAAGATCAAATAGACTTCATTTATACAAAGTAGACGATCAAGTAGAATTCGTTGTTTCGATGCTGAATATTAAGGAGGGTTCATTTAGGTGAGGTTGAAGATTAAATAGACTTCATTTATACAAAGTTGACGATCAAGTAGCATTCGTTTTTTCGATGCTGAATATCAACGAGGCTTCATTTAGGTGAGGTTGAAGATTAAATAGACTTCATTTATACAAAGTAGACGATCAAGTAGCATTCATTTTTTCGATGCTGAATATCAAGGAGGCTTCATTTTGTGAGAGGTTGAAGATTAAATAGACTTCATTTATACAATGTTGACGATCAAATAGCATTCGTTTTTTCGATGCTGAATATCAAGGAGGGTTCATTTGGATGAGGTTGAAGATTAAATAGACTTCATTTATACAATTTGACGATCAAGTAGCATTCGTTTTTTAATGGTAAATATCAAGGAGGGTTCATTTAGGTGAGGTTGAAGATTAAATAGACTTCATTTATACAAAGTTGACGAGCAAGTAGAATTCGTTTTTTCGATACTGAATATCAAGGAGGCTTCATTTAGGAGAGGTTGAGGATTAAATAGACTTCATTTATACAAAGTTGACGATCAAGTAGCATTCGTTTTTTAGATCCTGAATATCAAGGAGGCTTCATTTAGGTGAGGTTGAAGATTAAATAGACTTCATTTAGACAAAGTTGACGATCAAGTAGCATTCGTTTTTTCGATGCTTAATATCAAGGAGGCTTCATTTAGGTGAGGTTGAAGATTAAATAGACTTCATTTATACAAAGTTGACGATCAAGTAGCATTCGTTTTTTCGATGCTGAATATCAAGGAGGCTTCATTTAGGTGGGGTTGAAGATTAAATAGACTTCATTTATACAAAGTTGACGATCAAGTAGCATTCGTTTTTTCGATGCTTAATATCAAGGAGGCTTCATTTAAGTGAGGTTGAAGATTAGAAAGACTGCATTTATACAAAGTTGACGATCAAGTAGCATTCGTTTTTTCAATGCTGAATATCAAGGAGGGTTCATTTATGTGAGTTGAAGATTATATAGACTTCATTTATACAAAGTTGACAGGAAAGTAGAATTCGTTTTTTTGATACTGAATATCAAGGAGGCTCCATTTAGGTGAGGTTGAAGATTAAATAGTCTTCATTTATACAAAGTTAACGATCAAGTAGCATTCGTTTTTTCGATGCTGAATATCAAGGAGGCTTCATTTAGGAGAGGTTGAAGATTAAATAGACTTCATTTATACAAAGTTGACGATCAAGTAGCATTCGTTTTTTCGATGCTGAATATCAACGAGCTTCATTTAGGTGAGGTTGAAGATTAAATAGTCTTCATTTATACAAAGTAGACGATCAAGTAGCATTCATTTTTTCGATGCTGAATATCAAGGAGGCTTCATTTAGGAGAGGTTGAAGATTAAATAGACTTCATTTATACAAAGTTGACGATCAAATAGCATTTGTTTTTTCGATGCTGAATATAGAGGAGGGTTCATTTAGGTGAGGTTGAAGATTAAATAGACTTCATTTATACAAAGTAGACGATCAAGTAGCATTCGTTTTTTCGATGCTGAATATCAAGGAGGGTTCATTTAGGTGAGGTTCAAGATTAAATAGACTTCATTTATACAAAGTAGACGATCAAGTAGCATTCATTTTTTTCGATGCTGAATATCAAGGAGGCTTCATTTAGGTGAGGTTGAAGATTAAATAGACTTCATTTATACAAAGTTGACGATCAAATAGCATTCGTTTTTTCGATGCTGAATATGAAGGAGGCTTCATTTAGGTGAGGTTGAAGATTAAATAGACTTCATTTATACAAAGTTGACGATCAAGTAGCATTCGTTGTTTCGATGCTGAATATTAAGGAGGGTTCATTTAGGTGAGGTTGAAGATAATATAGACTTCATTTATACAAAGTTGACGATCAAGTAGCCTTCGTTTTTTCGATGCTGAATATCAAGGAGGCTTCATTTAGGAGAGGTTGAAGATTAAATAGACTTCATTTATACAAAGTTGACGATCAAGTAGCATTCGTTTTTTCGATGCTGAATATCAAGTAGGCTTCATTTAGGTGAGGTTGAAGATTAAATAGACTTCATTTTTACAAAGTTGACGATCAAGTAGCATTCGTTTTTTCGATGCTGAATATCAAGAAGGGTTCATTTAGGTGAGGTTGAAGATTTAATAGTCTTCATTTATACAAAGTAGACGATCAAGTAGCATTCGTTTTTTCGATACTGAATATCAAGGAGGGTTCATTTAGGTGAGGTTGAAGATTATATAGACTTCATTTATACAAAGTTGACGATCAAGTAGCATTCGTTTTTTCGATGCTGAATATCAAGGAGGCTTCATTTAGGTGAGGTTGAAGATTAAATAGACTTCATTTATACAAAGTTGACGATCAAGTAGCATTTGTTGTTTCGATGCTGAATATTAAGGAGGGTTCATTTAGGTGAGGTTGAAGATTATATAGACTTCATTTATACAAAGTAGACGATCAAGTAGCATTCGTTTTTTCGATACTGAATATCAAGGAGGCTTCATTAAGGAGAGGTTGAAGATTAAATAGACTTCATTTAAACAAAGTGACGATCAAGTAGCATTCGTTTTTTTTATGCTGAATATCGAAAAGGCTTCATTTAGGAGAGGTTGAAGATTAAATAGACTTCATTTATACAAAGTTGACGATCAAATAGCATTCGTTTTTTCGATGCTGAATATGAAGGAGGCTTCATTTAGGTGAGGTTGAAGACTAAATAGACTTCATTTTTACAAAGTTGACGATCAAGTAGCATTCGTTGTTTCGATGCTGAATATTAAGGAGGGTTCATTTAGGTGAGGTTGAAGATTAAATAGACTTCATTTATACAAAGTTGACGATCAAGTAGCATTCGTTTTTTCGATGCTGAATATCAACAAGGCTTCATTTAGGTGAGGTTGAAGATTAAATAGTCTTCATTTATACAAAGTTAACGATCAAGTAGCATTCGTTTTTTCGATGCTGAATATCAAGGAGGCTTCATTTAGGAGAGGTTGAAGATTAAATAGACTTCTTTTTTACAATGTTGACGATCAAATAGCATTCGTTTTTTCGATGCTTAATATCAAGGAGGGTTCAGTTAGGTGAGGTTGAAGATTAAATAGACTTCATTTATACAAAGTAGACGATCAAGTAGAATTCGTTGTTTCGATGCTGAATATTAAGGAGGGTTCATTTAGGTGAGGTTGAAGATTAAATAGACTTCATTTATACAAAGTTGACGATCAAGTAGCATTCGTTTTTTCGATGCTGAATATCAACGAGGCTTCATTTAGGTGAGGTTGAAGATTAAATAGACTTCATTTATACAAAGTAGACAATCAAGTAGCATTCATTTTTTCGATGCTGAATATCAAGGAGGCTTCATTTAGGAGAGGTTGAAGATTAAATAGACTTCATTTATACAATGTTGACGATCAAATAGCATTCGTTTTTTCGATGCTGAATATCAAGGAGGGTTCATTTGGATGAGGTTGAAGATTAAATAGACTTCATTTATACAAAGTTGACGATCAAGTAGCATTCGTTTTTTAATGCTAAATATCAAGGAGGGTTCATTTAGGTGAGGTTGAAGATTAAATAGACTTCATTTATACAAAGTTGACGAGCAAGTAGAATTCGTTTTTTCGATACTGAATATCAAGGAGGCTTCATTTAGGAGAGGTTGAAGATTAAATAGACTTCATTTATACAAAGTTGACGATCAAGTAGCATTCGTTTTTTAGATCCTGAATATCAAGGAGGCTTCATTTAGGTGAGGTTGAAGATTAAATAGACTTCATTTAGACAAAGTTGACGATCAAGTAGCATTCGTTTTTTCGATGCTTAATATCAAGGAGGCTTCATTTAGGTGAGGTTGAAGATTAAAAAGACTGCATTTATACAAAGTTGACGATCAAGTAGCATTCGTTTTTTCAATGCGGAATATCAAGGAGGGTTCATTTATGTGAGGTTGAAGATTAAATAGTCTTCATTTATACAAAGTTGACGATCAAGTAGCATTAGTTTTTTCGATGCTGAATTTCAAGGAGGCTTCATTCAGGTGAGGTTAAAGATTAAATAGACTTCATTTATACAAAGTTGACGATCAAGTAGCATTCGTTTTTTCGATGCTGAATATCAAGGAGGGTTCATTTAGGTGAGGTTGAAGATTAAATAGACTTCATTTATACAAAGTAGACGATCAAGTAGCATTCATTTTTTCGATGCTGAATATCAAGGAGGCTTCATTTAGGAGAGGTTGAAGATTAAATAGACTTCATTTATACAAAGTTGACGATCAAATAGCATTTGTTTTTTCGATGCTGAATATAGAAGAGGGTTCATTTAGGTGAGGTTGAAGATTAAATAGACTTCATTTATACAAAGTAGACGATCAAGTAGCATTCGTTTTTTCGATGCTGAATATCAAGGAGGGTTCATTTAGGTGAGGTTGAAGATTAAATAGACTTCATTTATACAAAGTAGACGATCAAGTAGCATTCATTTTTTTCGATGCTGAATATCAAGGAGGCTTCATTTAGGTGAGGTTGAAGATTAAATAGACTTCATTTATACAAAGTAGACGATCAAGTAGAATTCGTTGTTTCGATGCTGAATATTAAGGAGGGTTCATTTAGGTGAGGTTGAAGATTAAATAGACTTCATTTATACAAAGTTGACGATCAAGTATCATTCGTTTTTTCGATGCTGAATATCAACGAGGCTTCATTTAGGTGAGGTTGAAGATTAAATAGTCTTCATTTATACAAAGTTAACGATCAAGTAGCATTCGTTTTTTCGATGCTGAATATCAAGGAGGCTTCATTTAGGAGAGGTTGAAGATTAAATAGACTTCATTTATACAAAGTTGACGATCAAATAGCATTCGTTTTTTCGATATTGAATATCTAGGAGGGTTCATTTAGGTGAGGTTGAAGATTAAATAGACTTCATTTATACAAAGTTGACGATCAAGTAGCATTCATTTTTTTGATGCTGAATATCAAGGAGGCTTCATTTAGGAGAGGTTGAAGATTAAATAGACTTCATTTATACAAAGTTGACGATCAAATGGCATTCGTTTTTTCGATGCTGAATATCAAGGAGGGTTCATTTAGGTAAGGTTGAAGATTAAATAGACTTCATTTATACAAAGTAGACGATCAAGTAGCATTCATTTTTTCGATGCTGAATATCAACGAGGCTTCATTTAGGAGAGGTTGAAGATTAAATAGACTTCATTTATACAAAGTTGACGATCAAGTAGCATTCGTTTTTTCGATGCTGAATATCAACAAGGCTTCATTTAGGTGAGGTTGAAGATTAAATAGTCTTCATTTATACAAAGTTAACAATCAAGTAGCATTCGTTTTTTCGATGCTAAAAATCAACAAGGCTTCATTTAGGTGAGGTTGAAGATTAAATAGTCTTCATTTATACAAAGTTAACGATCAAGTAGCATTCGTTTTTTCGATGCTGAATATCAAGGAGGCTTCATTTAGGTGAGGTTGAAGATTAAATAGTCTTCATTTATACAAAGTTGATGATCAAGTAGCATTCGTTTTTTCGATGCTGAATATCAAGGAGGCTTCATTCAGGTGAGGTTAAAGATTAAATAGACTTCATTTATACAAAGTTGACGATCAAGTAGCATTCGTTTTTTCGATGCTGAATATCAAGGAGGGTTCATTTAGGTGAGGTTGAAGATTAAATAAACTTCATTTATACAAAGTAGACGATCAAGTAGCATTCATTTTTTCGATGCTGAATATCAAGGAGGCTTCATTTAGGAGAGGTTGAAGATTAAATAGACTTCATTTATACAAACTTGACGATCAAATAGCATTCGTTTTTTCGATGCTGAATATCAAGGAGGGTTCATTTAGGTGAGGTTGAAGATTAAATAGACTTCATTTATACAAAGTAGACGATCAAGTAGCATTCGTTTTTTCGATGCTGAATATCAAGGAGGGTTCATTTAGGTGAGGTTGAAGATTAAATAGACTTCATTTATACAAATTAGACGATCAAGTAGCATTCATTTTTTTCGATGCTGAATATCAAGGAGGCTTCATTTAGGTGAGGTTGAAGATTAAATAGACTTCATTTATACAAAGTTGACGATCAAATAGCATTCGTTTTTTCGATGCTGAATATGAAGGAGGCTTCATTTAGGTGAGGTTGAAGATTAAATAGACTTCATTTATACAAAGTTGACGATCAAGTAGCATTCGTTTTTTCGATGCTTAATATCAAGGAGGCTTCATTTAGGTGAGGTTGAAGATTAGAAAGACTGCATTTATACAAAGTTGACGATCAAGTAGCATTCGTTTTTTCAATGCTGAATATCAAGGAGGGTTCATTTATGTGAGTTGAAGATTATATAGACTTCATTTATACAAAGTTGACAGGAAAGTAGAATTCGTTTTTTTGATACTGAATATCAAG
The DNA here is from genome assembly GCA_963969495.1 of Ceratothoa steindachneri. NCBI lineage: Eukaryota > Metazoa > Arthropoda > Malacostraca > Isopoda > Cymothoidae > Ceratothoa > Ceratothoa steindachneri. Next base: position 60,147,800 of record OZ018327.1, read on the forward strand.
GAGGCTCCATTTAGGTGAGGTTGAAGATTAAATAGTCTTCATTTATACAAAGTTAACGATCAAGTAGCATTCGTTTTTTCGATGCTGAATATCAAGGAGGCTTCATTTAGGAGAGGTTGAAGATTAAATAGACTTCATTTATACAAAGTTGACGATCAAGTAGCATTCGTTTTTTCGATGCTGAATATCAACGAGCTTCATTTAGGTGAGGTTAAAGATTAAATAGTCTTCATTTATACAAAGTAGACGATCAAGTAGCATTCATTTTTTCGATGCTGAATATCAAGGAGGCTTTATTTAGGAGAGGTTGAAGATTAAATAGACTTCATTTATACAAAGTTGACGATCAAATAGCATTTGTTTTTTCGATGCTGAATATAGAGGAGGGTTCATTTAGGTGAGGTTGAAGATTAAATAGACTTCATTTATACAAAGTAGACGATCAAGTAGCATTCGTTTTTTCGATGCTGAATATCAAGGAGGGTTCATTTAGGTGAGGTTCAAGATTAAATAGACTTCATTTATACAAAGTAGACGATCAAGTAGCATTCATTTTTTTCGATGCTGAATATCAAGGAGGCTTCATTTAGGTGAGGTTGAAGATTAAATAGACTTCATTTATACAAAGTTGACGATCAAATAGCATTCGTTTTTTCGATGCTGAATATGAAGGAGGCTTCATTTAGGTGAGGTTGAAGATTAAATAGACTTCATTTATACAAAGTTGACGATCAAGTAGCATTCGTTGTTTCGATGCTGAATATTAAGGAGGGTTCATTTAGGTGAGGTTGAAGATAATATAGACTTCATTTATACAAAGTTGACGATCAAGTAGCCTTCGTTTTTTCGATGCTGAATATCAAGGAGGCTTCATTTAGGAGAGGTTGAAGATTAAATAGACTTCTTTTATACAAAGTTGACGATCAAGTAGCATTCGTTTTTTCGATGCTGAATATCAAGGAGGCTTCATTTAGGTGAGGTTGAAGATTAAATAGACTTCATTTTTACAAAGTTGACGATCAAGTAGCATTCGTTTTTTCGATGCTGAATATCAAGAAGGGTTCATTTAGGTGAGGTTGAAGATTAAATAGTCTTCATATATACAAAGTAGACGATCAAGTAGCATTCGTTTTTTCGATACTGAATATCAAGGAGGGTTCATTTAGGTGAGGTTGAAGATTATATAGACTTCATTTATACAAAGTTGACGATCAAGTAGCATTCGTTTTTTCGATGCTGAATATCAAGGAGGCTTCATTTAGGTGAGGTTGAAGATTAAATAGACTTCATTTATACAAAGTTGACGATCAAGTAGCATTTGTTGTTTCGATGCTGAATATTAAGGAGGGTTCATTTAGGTGAGGTTGAAGATTATATAGACTTCATTTATACAAAGTAGACGATCAATTAGCATTCGTTTTTTCGATACTGAATATCAAGGAGGCTTCATTAAGGAGAGGTTGAAGATTAAATAGACTTCATTTAAACAAAGTGACGATCAAGAAGCATTCGTTTTTTTATGCTGAATATCGAAAAGGCTTCATTTAGGAGAGGTTGAAGATTAAATAGACTTCATTTATACAAAGTTGACGATCAAATAGCATTCGTTTTTTCGATGCTGAATATGAAGGAGGCTTCATTTAGGTGAGGTTGAAGACTAAATAGACTTCATTTTTACAAAGTTGACGATCAAGTAGCATTCGTTGTTTCGATGCTGAATATTAAGGAGGGTTCATTTAGGTGAGGTTGAAGATTAAATAGACTTCATTTTTACAAAGTTGACGATCAAGTAGCATTCGTTTTTTCGATGCTGAATATCAACAAGGCTTCATTTAGGTGAGGTTGAAGATTAAATAGTCTTCATTTATACAAAGTTAACGATCAAGTAGCATTCGTTTTTTCGATGCTGAATATCAAGGAGGCTTCATTTAGGAGAGATGGAAGATTAAATAGACTTCTTTTTTACAATGTTGACGATCAAATAGCATTCGTTTTTTCGATGCTTAATATCAAGGAGGTTTCAGTTAGGTGAGGTTGAAGATTAAATAGACTTCATTTATACAAAGTAGACGATCAAGTAGAATTCGTTGTTTCGATGCTGAATATTAAGGAGGGTTCATTTAGGTGAGGTTGAAGATTAAATAGACTTCATTTATACAAAGTTGACGATCAAGTAGCATTCGTTTTTTCGATGCTGAATATCAACGAGGCTTCATTTAGGTGAGGTTGAAGATTAAATAGACTTCATTTATACAAAGTAGACAATCAAGTAGCATTCATTTTTTCGATGCTGAATATCAAGGAGGCTTCATTTAGGAGAGGTTGAAGATTAAATAGACTTCATTTATACAATGTTGACGATCAAATAGCATTCGTTTTTTCGATGCTGAATATCAAGGAGGGTTCATTTGGATGAGGTTGAAGATTAAATAGACTTCATTTATACAAAGTTGACGATCAAGTAGCATTCGTTTTTTAATGCTAAATATCAAGGAGGGTTCATTTAGGTGAGGTTGAAGATTAAATAGACTTCATTTATACAAAGTTGACGAGCAAGTAGAATTCGTTTTTTCGATACTGAATATCAAGTAGGCTTCATTAAGGAGAGGTTGAAGATTAAATAGACTTCATTTAAACAAAGTGACGATCAAGTAGCATTCGTTTTTTTTATGCTGAATATCGAAAAGGCTTCATTTAGGAGAGGTTGAAGATTAAATAGACTTCATTTATACAAAGTTGACGATCAAATAGCATTCGTTTTTTCGATGCTGAATATGAAGGAGGCTTCATTTAGGTGAGGTTGAAGACTAAATAGACTTCATTTTTACAAAGTTGACGATCAAGTAGCATTCGTTGTTTCGATGCTGAATATTAAGGAGGGTTCATTTAGGTGAGGTTGAAGATTAAATAGACTTCATTTATACAAAGTTGACGATCAAGTAGCATTCGTTTTTTCGATGCTGAATATCAACAAGGCTTCATTTAGGTGAGGTTGAAGATTAAATAGTCTTCATTTATACAAAGTTAACGATCAAGTAGCATTCGTTTTTTCGATGCTGAATATCAAGGAGGCTTCATTTAGGAGAGGTTGAAGATTAAATAGACTTCTTTTTTACAATGTTGACGATCAAATAGCATTCGTTTTTTCGATGCTTAATATCAAGGAGGGTTCAGTTAGGTGAGGTTGAAGATTAAATAGACTTCATTTATACAAAGTAGACGATCAAGTAGAATTCGTTGTTTCGATGCTGAATATTAAGGAGGGTTCATTTAGGTGAGGTTGAAGATTAAATAGACTTCATTTATACAAAGTTGACGATCAAGTAGCATTCGTTTTTTCGATGCTGAATATCAACGAGGCTTCATTTAGGTGAGGTTGAAGATTAAATAGACTTCATTTATACAAAGTAGACAATCAAGTAGCATTCATTTTTTCGATGCTGAATATCAAGGAGGCTTCATTTAGGAGAGGTTGAAGATTAAATAGACTTCATTTATACAATGTTGACGATCAAATAGCATTCGTTTTTTCGATGCTGAATATCAAGGAGGGTTCATTTATATGAGGTTGAAGATTAAATAGACTTCATTTATACAAAGTTGACGATCAAGTAGCATTCGTTTTTTAATGCTTAATATCAAGGAGGGTTCATTTAGGTGAGGTTGAAGATTAAATAGACTTCATTTATACAAAGTTGACGAGCAAGTAGAATTCGTTTTTTCGATACTGAATAACAAGGAGGCTTCATTTAGGAGAGGTTGAAGATTAAATAGACTTCATTTATACAAAGTTGACGATCAAGTAGCATTCGTTGTTTCGATGCTGAATATTAAGGAGGGTTCATTTAGGTGAGGTTGAAGATTAAATAGACTTCATTTAGACAAAGTTGACGATCAAGTAGCATTCGTTTTTTCGATGCTGAATATCAACAAGGCTTCATTTAGGTGAGGTTGAAGATTAAATAGTCTTCATTTATACAAAGTTAACGATCAAGTAGCATTCGTTTTTTCGATGCTGAATATCAAGGAGGCTTCATTTAGGAGAGGTTGAAGATTAAATAGACTTCTTTTTTACAATGTTGACGATCAAATAGCATTCGTTTTTTCGATGCTTAATATCAAGGAGGTTTCAGTTAGGTGAGGTTGAAGATTAAATAGACTTCATTTATACAGAGTAGACGATCAAGTAGAATTCGTTGTTTCGATGCTGAATATTAAGGAGGGTTCATTTAGGTGAGGTTGAAGATTAAATAGACTTCATTTATACAAAGTTGACGATCAAGTAGCATTCGTTTTTTCGATGCTGAATATCAACGAGGCTTCATTTAGGTGAGGTTGAAGATTAAATAGACTTCATTTATACAAAGTAGACAATCAAGTAGCATTCATTTTTTCGATGCTGAATATCAAGGAGGCTTCATTTAGGAGAGGTTGAAGATTAAATAGACTTCATTTATACAATGTTGACGATCAAATAGCATTCGTTTTTTCGATGCTGAATATCAAGGAGGGTTCATTTGGATGAGGTTGAAGATTAAATAGACTTCATTTATACAAAGTTGACGATCAAGTAGCATTCGTTTTTTAATGCTAAATATCAAGGAGGGTTCATTTAGGTGAGGTTGAAGATTAAATAGACTTCATTTATACAAAGTTGACGAGCAAGTAGAATTCGTTTTTTCGATACTGAATATCAAGGAGGCTTCATTAAGGAGAGGTTGAAGATTAAATAGACTTCATTTAAACAAAGTGACGATCAAGTAGCATTCGTTTTTTTTATGCTGAATATCGAAAAGGCTTCATTTAGGAGAGGTTGAAGATTAAATAGACTTCATTTATACAAAGTTGACGATCAAATAGCATTCGTTTTTTCGATGCTGAATATGAAGGAGGCTTCATTTAGGTGAGGTTGAAGACTAAATAGACTTCATTTTTACAAAGTTGACGATCAAGTAGCATTCGTTGTTTCGATGCTGAATATTAAGAAGGGTTCATTTAGGTGAGGTTGAAGATTAAATAGACTTCATTTATACAAAGTTGACGATCAAGTAGCATTCGTTTTTTCGATGCTGAATATCAACAAGGCTTCATTTAGGTGAGGTTGAAGATTAAATAGTCTTCATTTATACAAAGTTAACGATCAAGTAGCATTCGTTTTTTCGATGCTGAATATCAAGGAGGCTTCATTTAGGAGAGGTTGAAGATTAAATAGACTTCTTTTTTACAATGTTGACGATCAAATAGCATTCGTTTTTTCGATGCTTAATATCAAGGAGGGTTCAGTTATGTGAGGTTGAAGATTAAATAGACTTCATTTATACAAAGTAGACGATCAAGTAGAATTCGTTGTTTCGATGCTGAATATTAAGGAGGGTTCATTTAGGTGAGGTTGAAGATTAAATAGACTTCATTTATACAAAGTTGACGATCAAGTAGCATTCGTTTTTTCGATGCTGAATATCAACGAGGCTTCATTTAGGTGAGGTTGAAGATTAAATAGACTTCATTTATACAAAGTAGACAATCAAGTAGCATTCATTTTTTCGATGCTGAATATCAAGGAGGCTTCATTTAGGAGAGGTTGAAGATTAAATAGACTTCATTTATACAATGTTGACGATCAAATAGCATTCGTTTTTTCGATGCTGAATATCAAGGAGGGTTCATTTGGATGAGGTTGAAGATTAAATAGACTTCATTTATACAAAGTTGACGATCAAGTAGCATTCGTTTTTTAATGCTTAATATCAAGGAGGGTTCATTTAGGTGAGGTTGAAGATTAAATAGACTTCATTTATACAAAGTTGACGAGCAAGTAGAATTCGTTTTTTCGATACTGAATATCAAGGAGGCTTCATTTAGGAGAGGTTGAAGATTAAATAGACTTCATTTATACAAAGTTGACGATCAAGTAGCATTCGTTTTTTAGATCCTAAATATTAAGGAGGCTTCATTTAGGTGAGGTTGAAGATTAAATAGACTTCATTTAGACAAAGTTGACGATCAAGTAGCATTCGTTTTTTCGATGCTTAATATCAAGGAGGCTTCATTTAGGTGAGGTTGAAGATTAAAAAGACTGCATTTATACAAAGTTGACGATCAAGTAGCATTCGTTTTTTCAATGCGGAATATCAAGGAGGGTTCATTTATGTGAGGTTGAAGATTAAATAGTCTTCATTTATACAAAGTTGACGATCAAGTAGCATTAGTTTTTTCGATGCTGAATATCAAGGAGGCTTCATTCAGGTGAGGTTAAAGATTAAATAGACTTCATTTATACAAAGTAGACGATCAAGTAGCATTCGTTTTTTCGATACTGAATATCAAGGAGGCTTCATTAAGGAGAGGTTGAAGATTAAATAGACTTCATTTAAACAAAGTGACGATCAAGTAGCATTCGTTTTTTTTATGCTGAATATCGAAAAGGCTTCATTTAGGAGAGGTTGAAGATTAAATAGACTTCATTTATACAAAGTTGACGATCAAGTAGCATTAGTTTTTTCGATGCTGAATATCAAGGAGGGTTCATTTAGGTGAGGTTGAAGATTATATAGACTTCATTTATACAAAGTAGACGATCAAGTAGCATTCGTTTTTTCGATACTGAATATCAAGGAGGCTTCATTAAGGAGAGGTTGAAGATTAAAGAGACTTCATTTAAACAAAGTGACGATCAAGTAGCATTCGTTTTTTTTATGCTGAATATCGAAAAGGCTTCATTTAGGAGAGGTTGAAGATTAAATAGACTTCATTTATACAAAGTTGACGATCAAATAGCATTCGTTTTTTCGATGCTGAATATGAAGGAGGCTTCATTTAGGTGAGGTTGAAGACTAAATAGACTTCATTTTTACAAAGTTGACGATCAAGTAGCATTCGTTGTTTCGATGCTGAATATTAAGGAGGGTTCATTTAGGTGAGGTTGAAGATTAAATAGACTTCATTTATACAAAGTTGACGATCAAGTAGCATTCGTTTTTTCGATGCTGAATATCAACAAGGCTTCATTTAGGTGAGGTTGAAGATTAAATAGTCTTCATTTATACAAAGTTAACGATCAAGTAGCATTCGTTTTTTCGATGCTGAATATCAAGGAGGCTTCATTTAGGAGAGGTTGAAGATTAAATAGACTTCTTTTTTACAATGTTGACGATCAAATAGCATTCGTTTTTTCGATGCTTAATATCAAGGAGGGTTCAGTTAGGTGAGGTTGAAGATTAAATAGACTTCATTTATACAAAGTAGACGATCAAGTAGAATTCGTTGTTTCGATGCTGAATATTAAGGAGGGTTCATTTAGGTGAGGTTGAAGATTAAATAGACTTCATTTATACAAAGTTGACGATCAAGTAGCATTCGTTTTTTCGATGCTGAATATCAACGAGGCTTCATTTAGGTGAGGTTGAAGATTAAATAGACTTCATTTATACAAAGTAGACAATCAAGTAGCATTCATTTTTTCGATGCTGAATATCAAGGAGGCTTCATTTAGGAGAGGTTGAAGATTAAATAGACTTCATTTATACAATGTTGACGATCAAATAGCATTCGTTTTTTCGATGCTGAATATCAAGGAGGGTTCATTTGGATGAGGTTGAAGATTAAATAGACTTCATTTATACAAAGTTGACGATCAAGTAGCATTCGTTTTTTAATGCTAAATATCAAGGAGGGTTCATTTAGGTGAGGTTGAAGATTAAATAGACTTCATTTATACAAAGTTGACGAGCAAGTAGAATTCGTTTTTTAGATCCTAAATATTAAGGAGGCTTCATTTAGGTGAGGTTGAAGATTAAATAGACTTCATTTAGACAAAGTTGACGATCAAGTAGCATTCGTTTTTTCGATGCTTAATATCAAGGAGGCTTCATTTAGGTGAGGTTGAAGATTAAAAAGACTGCATTTATACAAAGTTGACGATCAAGTAGCATTCGTTTTTTCAATGCGGAATATCAAGGAGGGTTCATTTATGTGAGGTTGAAGATTAAATAGTCTTCATTTATACAAAGTTGACGATCAAGTAGCATTAGTTTTTTCGATGCTGAATATCAAGGAGGCTTCATTCAGGTGAGGTTAAAGATTAAATAGACTTCATTTATACAAAGTAGACGATCAAGTAGCATTCGTTTTTTCGATACTGAATATCAAGGAGGCTTCATTAAGGAGAGGTTGAAGATTAAATAGACTTCATTTAAACAAAGTGACGATCAAGTAGCATTCGTTTTTTTTATGCTGAATATCGAAAAGGCTTCATTTAGGAGAGGTTGAAGATTAAATAGACTTCATTTATACAAAGTTGACGATCAAGTAGCATTAGTTTTTTCGATGCTGAATATCAAGGAGGGTTCATTTAGGTGAGGTTGAAGATTATATAGACTTCATTTATACAAAGTAGACGATCAAGTAGCATTCGTTTTTTCGATACTGAATATCAAGGAGGCTTCATTAAGGAGAGGTTGAAGATTAAATAGACTTCATTTAAACAAAGTGACGATCAAGTAGCATTCGTTTTTTTTATGCTGAATATCGAAAAGGCTTCATTTAGGAGAGGTTGAAGATTAAATAGACTTCATTTATACAAAGTTGACGATCAAATAGCATTCGTTTTTTCGATGCTGAATATGAAGGAGGCTTCATTTAGGTGAGGTTGAAGACTAAATAGACTTCATTTTTACAAAGTTGACGATCAAGTAGCATTCGTTGTTTCGATGCTGAATATTAAGGAGGGTTCATTTAGGTGAGGTTGAAGATTAAATAGACTTCATTTATACAAAGTTGACGATCAAGTAGCATTCGTTTTTTCGATGCTGAATATCAACAAGGCTTCATTTAGGTGAGGTTGAAGATTAAATAGTCTTCATTTATACAAAGTTAACGATCAAGTAGCATTCGTTTTTTCGATGCTGAATATCAAGGAGGCTTCATTTAGGAGAGGTTGAAGATTAAATAGACTTCTTTTTTACAATGTTGACGATCAAATAGCATTCGTTTTTTCGATGCTTAATATCAAGGAGGGTTCAGTTAGGTGAGGTTGAAGATTAAATAGACTTCATTTATACAAAGTAGACGATCAAGTAGAATTCGTTGTTTCGATGCTGAATATTAAGGAGGGTTCATTTAGGTGAGGTTGAAGATTAAATAGACTTCATTTATACAAAGTTGACGATCAAGTAGCATTCGTTTTTTCGATGCTGAATATCAACGAGGCTTCATTTAGGTGAGGTTGAAGATTAAATAGACTTCATTTATACAAAGTAGACAATCAAGTAGCATTCATTTTTTCGATGCTGAATATCAAGGAGGCTTCATTTAGGAGAGGTTGAAGATTAAATAGACTTCATTTATACAATGTTGACGATCAAATAGCATTCGTTTTTTCGATGCTGAATATCAAGGAGGGTTCATTTGGATGAGGTTGAAGATTAAATAGACTTCATTTATACAAAGTTGACGATCAAGTAGCATTCGTTTTTTAATGCTAAATATCAAGGAGGGTTCATTTAGGTGAGGTTGAAGATTAAATAGACTTCATTTATACAAAGTTGACGAGCAAGTAGAATTCGTTTTTTCGATACTGAATATCAAGGAGGCTTCATTTAGGAGAGGTTGAAGATTAAATAGACTTCATTTATACAAAGTTGACGATCAAGTAGCATTCGTTTTTTAGATCCTGAATATCAAGGAGGCTTCATTTAGGTGAGGTTGAAGATTAAATAGACTTCATTTAGACAAAGTTGACGATCAAGTAGCATTCGTTTTTTCGATGCTTAATATCAAGGAGGCTTCATTTAGGTGAGGTTGAAGATTAAAAAGACTGCATTTATACAAAGTTGACGATCAAGTAGCATTTGTTTTTTCAATGCGGAATATCAAGGAGGGTTCATTTATGTGAGGTTGAAGATTAAATAGTCTTCATTTATACAAAGTTGACGATCAAGTAGCATTAGTTTTTTCGATGCTGAATATCAAGGAGGCTTCATTCAGGTGAGGTTAAAGATTAAATAGACTTCATTTATACAAAGTTGACGATCAAGTAGCATTCGTTTTTTCGATGCTGAATATCAAGGAGGGTTCATTTAGGTGAGGTTGAAGATTAAATAGACTTCATTTATACAAAGTAGACGATCAAGTAGCATTCATTTTTTCGATGCTGAATATCAAGGAGGCTTCATTTAGGAGAGGTTGAAGATTAAATAGACTTCATTTATACAAAGTTGACGATCAAATAGCATTGGTTTTTTCGATGCTGAATATAGAGGAGGGTTCATTTAGGTGAGGTTGAAGATTAAATAGACTTCATTTATACAAAGTAGACGATCAAGTAGCATTCGTTTTTTCGATGCTGAATATCAAGGAGGGTTCATTTAGGTGAGGTTGAAGATTAAATAGACTTCATTTATACAAAGTAGACGATCAAGTAGCATTCATTTTTTTCGATGCTGAATATCAAGGAGGCTTCATTTAGGTGAGGTTGAAGATTAAATAGACTTCATTTATACAAAGTTGACGATCAAGTAGCATTCATTTTTTTGATGCTGAATATCAAGGAGGCTTCATTTAAGAGAGGTTGAAGATTAAATAGACTTCATTTATACAAAGTTGACGATCAAATAGCATTCGTTTTTTGGATGCTGAATATCAAGGAGGGTTCATTTAGGTGAGGTTGAAGATTAAATAGACTTCATTTATACAAAGTAGACGATCAAGTAGCATTCATTTTTTCGATGCTGAATATCAACGAGGCTTCATTTAGGAGAGGTTGAAGATTAAATAGACTTCATTTATACAAAGTTGACGATCAAGTAGCATTCGTTTTTTCGATGCTGAATATCAACTAGGCTTCATTTAGGTGAGGTTGAAGATTAAATAGTCTTCATTTATACAAAGTTAACGATCAAGTAGCATTCGTTTTTTCGATGCTAAAAATCAACAAGGCTTCATTTAGGTGAGGTTGAAGATTAAATAGTCTTCATTTATACAAAGTTAACGATCAAGTAGCATTCGTTTTTTCGATGCTGAATATCAAGGAGGCTTCATTTAGGTAAGGTTGAAGATTAAATAGTCTTCATTTATACAAAGTTGATGATCAAGTAGCATTCGTTTTTTCGATGCTGAATATCAAGGAGGCTTCATTCAGGTGAGGTTAAAGATTAAATAGACTTCATTTATACAAAGTTGACGATCAAGTAGCATTCGTTTTTTCGATACTGAATATCAAGGAGGGTTCATTTAGGTGAGGTTGAAGATTAAATAGACTTCATTTATACAAAGTAGACGATCAAGTAGCATTCATTTTTTCGATGCTGAATATCAAGGAGGCTTCATTTAGGAGAGGTTGAAGATTAAATAGACTTCATTTATACAAACTTGACGATCAAATAGCATTCGTTTTTTCGATGCTGAATATCAAGGAGGGTTCATTTAGGTGAGGTTGAAGATTAAATAGACTTCATTTATACAAAGTAGACGATCAAGTAGCATTCGTTTTTTCGATGCTGAATATCAAGGAGGGTTCATTTAGGTGAGGTTGAAGATTAAATAGACTTCATTTATACAAATTAGACGATCAAGTAGCATTCATTTTTTTCGATGCTGAATATCAAGGAGGCTTCATTTAGGTGAGGTTGAAGATTAAATAGACTTCATTTATACAAAGTTGACGATCAAATAGCATTCGTTTTTTCGATGCTGAATATGAAGGAGGCTTCATTTAGGTGAGGTTGAAGATTAAATAGACTTCATTTATACAAAGTTGACGATCAAGTAGCATTCGTTGTTTCGATGCTGAATATTAAGGAGGGTTCATTTAGGTGAGGTTGAAGATTATATAGACTTCATTTATACAAAGTTGACGATCAAGTAGCATTCGTTTTTTCGATGCTAAATATCAAGGAGGCTTCATTTAGGAGAGGTTGAAGATTAAATAGACTTCATTTATACAAAGTTGACGATCAAGTAGCATTCGTTTTTTTGATGCTGAATATCAAGGAGGCTTCATTTAGGTGAGGTTGAAGATTACATGGACTTCATTTTTACAAAGTTGACGATCAAGTAGCATTCGTTTTTTCGATGCTGAATATCAAGAAGGGTTCATTTAGGTGAGGTTGAAGATTAAATAGACTTCATTTATACAAAGTAGACGATCAAGTAGCATTCGTTTTTTCGATACTGAATATCAAGGAGGGTTCATTTAGGTGAGGTTGAAGATTAAATAGACTTCATTTATACAAAGTTGACGATCAAGTAGCATTCGTTTTTTCGATGCTGAATATCAAGAAGGCTTCATTTAGGTGAGGTTGAAGATTAAATAGACTTCATTAAAAAAGTTGACGATCAAGTAGCATTCGTTGTTTCGATGATGAATATTTAGGAGGGTTCATTTAGGTGAGGTTGAAGATTATATAGACTTCATTTATACAAAGTTGACGATCAAGTAGCATTCGTTTTTTCGATGCTGAATATCAACGAGGCTTCATTTAGGTGAGATGAAGATTAAATAGTCTTCATTCATACAAAGTTAACGATCAAGTAGCATTCGATTTTTCGATGCTGAATATCAAGGAGGCTTCATTAAGGAGAGGTTGAAGATTAAATAGACTTCATTTATACAAAGTAGACGATCAAGTAGCATTCGTTTTTTCGATGCTGAATATCAAGAAGGGTTCATTTAGGTTAGGTTGAAGATTAAATAGACTTCATTTATACAAAGTAGACGATCAAGTAGCATTCGTTTTTTCGATGCTGAATATGAAGGAGGCTTCATTTAGGTGAGGTTGAAGATTACATGGACTTCATTTTTACAAAGTTGACGATCAAGTAGCATTCGTTTTTTCGATGCTGAATATCAAGAAGGGTTCATTTAGGTGAGGTTGAAGATTAAATAGACTTCATTTATACAAAGTAGACGATCAAGTAGCATTCGTTTTTTCGATACTGAATATCAAGGAGGGTTCATTTAGGTGAGGTTGAAGATTAAATAGACTTCATTTATACAAAGTTGACGATCAAGTAGCATTCGTTTTTTCGATGCTGAATATCAAGAAGGCTTCATTTAGGTGAGGTTGAAGATTAAATAGACTTCATTAAAAAAGTTGACGATCAAGTAGCATTCGTTGTTTCGATGATGAATATTTAGGAGGGTTCATTTAGGTGAGGTTGAAGATTATATAGACTTCATTTATACAAAGTTGACGATCAAGTAGCATTCGTTTTTTCGATGCTGAATATCAACGAGGCTTCATTTAGGTGAGATGAAGATTAAATAGTCTTCATTCATACAAAGTTAACGATCAAGTAGCATTCGATTTTTCGATGCTGAATATCAAGGAGGCTTCATTAAGGAGAGGTTGAAGATTAAATAGACTTCATTTATACAAAGTAGACGATCAAGTAGCATTCGTTTTTTCGATGCTAAATATCAAGAAGGGTTCATTTAGGTTAGGTTGAAGATTAAATAGACTTCATTTATACAAAGTAGACGATCAAGTAGCATTCGTTTTTTCGATACTGAATATCAAGGAGGGTTCATTTAGGTGAGGTTGAAGATTAAATAGACTTCATTTATACAAAGTTGTCGTTCAAGTAGCATTCGTTTTTTCGATGCTGAATATCAAGGATGGTTCATTTAGGTGAGGTTGAAGATTAAATAGACTTCATTTATACAAATTAGACGATCAAGTAGCATTCATTTTTTTCGATGCTGAATATCAACGAGGCTTCATTTAGGTGAGGTTGAAGATTAAATAGTCTTCATTTATACAAAGTTGATGATCAAATAGCATTCGTTTTTTCGATGCTGAATATCAAGAAGGGTTCATTTAGGTGAGGTTGAAGACTAAATAGACTTCATTTATACAATGTTGACGATCAAATAGCATTCGTTTTTTCGATGCTGAATATCAAGGAGGGTTCATTTAGGAGAGGTTGAAGATTAAATAGACTTCATTTATACAAAGTTGACGATCAAGTAGCATTCGTTTTTTCGATGCTGAATATCAAGGAGGCTTTATTCAGGTAAGGTTAAAGATTAAATAGACTTCATTTATACAAAGTTGACGATCAAGTAGCATTCGTTTTTTCGAAGCTGAATATCAACGAGGGTTCATTTAGGTGAGGTTGAAGATTAAATAGACTTCATTTATACAAAGTAGACGATAAGGAAGCATTCATTTTTTCGATGCTGAATATCAAGGAGGCTCCATTTAGGAGAGGTTGAAGATTAAATAGACTTCATTTATACAAAGTTGACGATCAAATAGCATTCGTTTTTTCGATGCTGAATATCAAGAAGGGTTCATTTAGGTGAGGTTGAAGACTAAATAGACTTCATTTTTACAAAGTTGACGATCAAGTAGCATTCGTTGTTTCGATGCTGAATATCAACAAGGCTTCATTTAGGTGAGGTTGAAGATTAAATAGTCTTCATTTATACAAAGTTTACGATCAAGTAGCATTCGTTTTTTCGATGCTGAATATCAAGGAGGCTTCATTTAGGAGAGGTTGAAGATTAAATAGACTTCATTTATACAATGTTGACGATCAAATAGCATTCGTTTTTTCGATGCTGAATATCAAGGAGGGTTCATTTAGGTGAGGTTGAAGATTAAATAGACTTCATTTATACAAAGTAGACGATCAAGTAGAATTCGTTGTTTCGATGCTGAATATTAAGGAGGGTTCATTTAGGTGAGGTTGAAGATTAAATAGACTTCATTTATACAAAGTTGACGATCAAGTATCATTCGTTTTTTCGATGCTGAATATCAACGAGGCTTCATTTAGGTGAGGTTGAAGATTAAATAGTCTTCATTTATACAAAGTTAACGATCAAGTAGCATTCGTTTTTTCGATGCTGAATATCAAGGAGGCTTCATTTAGGAGAGGTTGAAGATTAAATAGACTTCATTTATACAAAGTTGACGATCAAATAGCATTCGTTTTTTCGATGCTGAATATCAAGAAGGGTTCATTTAGGTGAGGTTGAAGATTAAATAGACTTCATTTATACAAAGTAGACGATCAAGTAACATTCGTTTTTTCGATGCTGAATATCAAGGAGGGTTCATTTAGGTGAGGTTGAAGATTAATAGACTTCATTTATACAAATTAGACGATCAAGTAGCATTCATTTTTTTCGATGCTGAATATCAAGGAGGCTTCATTTAGGTGAGGTTGAAGATTAAATAGACTTCATTTATACAAAGTTGACGATCAAATAGCATTCGTTTTTTCGATGCTGAATATGAAGGAGGCTTCATTTAGGTAAGGTTGAAGATTAAATAGACTTCATTTATACAAAGTTGACGATCAAGTAGCATTCGTTTTTTCGATGCTGAATATCAAGTAGGCTTCATTTAGGAGAGGTTAAAGATTAAATAGACTTCATTTATACAAAGTTGACGATCAAGTAGCATTCGTTTTTTCGATGCTGAATATCAAGGAGGCTTCATTTAGGTGAGGTTGAAGATTAAATAGACTTCATTTTTACAAAGTTGACGATCAAGTAGCATTCGTTTTTTCGATGCTGAATATCAAAAAGGGTTCATTTAGGTGAGGTTGAAGATTAAATAGACTTCATTTATACAAAGTAGACGATCAAGTAGCATTCGTTTTTTCGATACTGAATATCAAGGAGGGTTCATTTAGGTGAGGTTGAAGATTAAATAGACTTAATTTATACAAAGTAGACGATCAAGTAGCATTCGTTTTTTCGATACTGAATATCAAGGAGGGTTCATTTAGGTTAGGTTGAAGATTAAATAAAATTCATTTATACAAAGTAGACGATCAAGTAGCATTCGTTTTTTCGATGCTGAATATCAACAAGGCTTCATTTAGGTGAGGTTGAAGATTAAATAGTCTTCATTTATACAAAGTTTACGATCAAGTAGCATTCGTTTTTTCGATGCTGAATATCAAGGAGGCTTCATTTAGGAGAGGTTGAAGATTAAATAGACTTCATTTATACAATGTTGACGATCAAATAGCATTCGTTTTTTCGATGCTGAATATCAAGGAGGGTTCATTTAGGTGAGGTTGAAGATTAAATAGACTTCATTTATACAAAGTAGACGATCAAGTAGAATTCGTTGTTTCGATGCTGAATATTAAGGAGGGTTCATTTAGGTGAGGTTGAAGATTAAATAGACTTCATTTATACAAAGTTGACGATCAAGTATCATTCGTTTTTTCGATGCTGAATATCAACGAGGCTTCATTTAGGTGAGGTTTAAGATTAAATAGTCTTCATTTATACAAAGTTAACGATCAAGTAGCATTCGTTTTTTCGATGCTGAATATCAAGGAGGCTTCATTTAGGAGAGGTTGAAGATTAAATAGACTTCATTTATACAAAGTTGACGATCAAATAGCATTCGTTTTTTCGATGCTGAATATCAAGAAGGGTTCATTTAGGTGAGGTTGAAGATTAAATAGACTTCATTTATACAAAGTAGACGATCAAGTAGCATTCGTTTTTTCGATGCTGAATATCAAGGAGGGTTCATTTAGGTGAGGTTGAAGATTAAATAGACTTCATTTATACAAATTAGACGATCAAGTAGCATTCATTTTTTTCGATGCTGAATATCAAGGAGGCTTCATTTAGGTGAGGTTGAAGATTATATAGACTTCATTTATACAAAGTTGACGATCAAATAGCATTCGTTTTTTCGATGCTGAATATGAAGGAGGCTTCATTTAGGTAAGGTTGAAGATTAAATAGACTTCATTTATACAAAGTTGACGATCAAGTAGCATTCGTTTTTTCGATGCTGAATATCAAGTAGGCTTCATTTAGGAGAGGTTAAAGATTAAATATACTTCATTTATACAAAGTTGACGATCAAGTAGCATTCGTTTTTTCGATGCTGAATATCAAGGAGGCTTCATTTAGGAAGGTTGAAGATTAAATAGACTTCATTTTTACAAAGTGTACGATCAAGTAGCATTCGTTTTTTCGATGCTGAATATCAAAAAGGGTTCATTTAGGTGAGGTTGAAGATTAAATAGACTTCATTTATACAAAGTAGACGATCAAGTAGCATTCGTTTTTTCGATACTGAATATCAAGGAGGGTTCATTTAGGTGAGGTTGAAGATTAAATAGACTTCATTTATACAAAGTTGTCGATCAAGTAGCATTCGTTTTTTCGATGCTGAATATCAAGTAAGCTTCATTAAGGAGAGGTTGAAGATTAAATATACTTCATTTATACAAAGTTGACGATCAAGTAGCATTCGTTTTTTCGATGCTGAATATCAAGAAGGGTTCATTTAGGTGAGGTTGAAGATTAAATAGACTTCATTTATACAAAGTAGACGATCAAGTAGCATTCGTTTTTTCGATACTGAATATCAAGGAGGCTTCATTAAGGAGAGGTTGAAGATTAAATAGACTTCATTTAAACAAAGTGACGATCAAGTAGCATTCGTTTTTTTTATGCTGAATATCAAAAAGGCTTCATTTAGGAGAGGTTGAAGATTAAATAGACTTCATTTATACAAAGTTGACGATCAAATAGCATTCGTTTTTTCGATGCTGAATATGAAGGAGGCTTCATTTAGGTGAGGTTGAAGACTAAATAGACTTCATTTTTACAAAGTTGACGATCAAGTAGCATTCGTTGTTTCGATGCTGAATATTAAGGAGGGTTCATTTAGGTTAGGTTGAAGATTAAATAAAATTCATTTCTACAAAGTAGACGATCAAGTAGCATTCGTTTTTTCGATGCTGAATATCAACAAGGCTTCATTTAGGTGAGGTTGAAGATTAAATAGTCTTCATTTATACAAAGTTAACGATCAAGTAGCATTCGTTTTTTCGATGCTGAATATCAAGGAGGCTTCATTTAGGAGAGGTTGAAGATTAAATAGACTTCATTTATACAATGTTGACGATCAAATAGCATTCGTTTTTTCGATGCTGAATATCAAGGAGGGTTCATTTAGGTGAGGTTGAAGATTAAATAGACTTCATTTATACAAAGTAGACGATCAAGTAGAATTCGTTGTTTCGATGCTGAATATTAAGGAGGGTTCATTTAGGTGAGGTTGAAGATTAAATTGACTTCATTTATACAAAGTTGACGATCAAGTATCATTCGTTTTTTCGATGCTGAATATCAACGAGGCTTCATTTAGGTGAGGTTGAAGATTAAATAGTCTTCATTTATACAAAGTTAACGATCAAGTAGCATTCGTTTTTTCGATGCTGAATATCAAGGAGGCTTCATTTAGGAGAGGTTGAAGATTAAATAGACTTCATTTATACAAAGTTGACGATCAAATAGCATTCGTTTTTTCGATGCTGAATATCAAGAAGGGTTCATTTAGGTGAGGTTGAAGATTAAATAGACTTCATTTATACAAAGTAGACGATCAAGTAGCATTCGTTTTTTCGATGCTGAATATCAAGGAGGGTTCATTTAGGTGAGGTTGAAGATTAAATAGACTTCATTTATACAAATTAGACGATCAAGTAGCATTCATTTTTTTCGATGCTGAATATCAAGGAGGCTTCATTTAGGTGAGGTTGAAGATTAAATAGACTTCATTTATACAAAGTTGACGATCAAATAGCATTCGTTTTTTCGATGCTGAATATGAAGGAGGCTTCATTTAGGTAAGGTTGAAGATTAAATAGACTTCATTTATACAAAGTTGACGATCAAGTAGCATTCGTTTTTTCGATGCTGAATATCAAGTAGGCTTCATTTAGGAGAGGTTAAAGATTAAATAGACTTCATTTATACAAAGTTGACGATCAAGTAGCATTCGTTTTTTCGATGCTGAATATCAAGGAGGCTTCATTTAGGTGAGGTTGAAGATTAAATAGACTTCATTTTTACAAAGTTGACGATCAAGTAGCATTCGTTTTTTCGATGCTGAATATCAAAAAGGGTTCATTTAGGTGAGGTTGAAGATTAAATAGACTTCATTTATACAAAGTAGACGATCAAGTAGCATTCGTTTTTTCGATACTGAATATCAAGGAGGGTTCATTTAGGTGAGGTTGAAGATTAAATAGACTTCATTTATACAAAGTTGTCGATCAAGTAGCATTCGTTTTTTCGATGCTGAATATCAAGTAAGCTTCATTAAGGAGAGGTTGAAGATTAAATATACTTCATTTATACAAAGTTGACGATCAAGTAGCATTCGTTTTTTCGATGCTGAATATCAAGAAGGGTTCATTTAGGTGAGGTTGAAGATTAAATAGACTTCATTTATACAAAGTAGACGATCAAGTAGCATTCGTTTTTTCGATACTGAATATCAAGGAGGCTTCATTAAGGAGAGGTTGAAGATTAAATAGACTTCATTTAAACAAAGTGACGATCAAGTAGCATTCGTTTTTTTTATGCTGAATATCAAAAAGGCTTCATTTAGGAGAGGTTGAAGATTAAATAGACTTCATTTATACAAAGTTGACGATCAAATAGCATTCGTTTTTTCGATGCTGAATATGAAGGAGGCTTCATTTAGGTGAGGTTGAAGACTAAATAGACTTCATTTTTACAAAGTTGACGATCAAGTAGCATTCGTTGTTTCGATGCTGAATATTAAGGAGGCTTCATTTAGGAGAGGTTGAAGATTAAATAGACTTCATTTATACAATGTTGACGATCAAATAGCATTCGTTTTTTCGATGCTGAATATCAAGGAGCGTTCATTTAGGTGAGGTTGAAGATTAAATAGACTTCATTTATACAAAGTAGACGATCAAGTAGAATTCGTTGTTTCGATGCTGAATATTAAGGAGGGTTCATTTAGGTGAGGTTGAAGATTAAATAGACTTCATTTATACAAAGTTGACGATCAAGTATCATTCGTTTTTTCGATGCTGAATATCAACGAGGCTTCATTTAGGTGAGGTTGAAGATTAAATAGTCTTTATTTATACAAAGTTAACGATCAAGTAGCATTCGTTTTTTCGATGCTGAATATCAAGGAGGCTTCATTTAGGAGAGGTTGAAGATTAAATAGACTTCATTTATACAAAGTTGACGATCAAATAGCATTCGTTTTTTCGATGCTGAATATGAAGGAGGCTTCATTTAGGTGAGGTTGAAGACTAAATAGACTTCATTTTTACAAAGTTGACGATCAAGTAGCATTCGTTGTTTCGATGCTGAATATTAAGGAGGGTTCATTTAGGTTAGGTTGAAGATTAAATAAAATTCATTTATACAAAGTAGACGATCAAGTAGCATTCGTTTTTTCGATGCTGAATATCAACAAGGCTTCATTTAGGTGAGGTTGAAGATTAAATAGACTTCATTTATACAAAGTAGACGATCAAGTAGAATTCGTTGTTTCGATGCTAAATATTAAGGAGGGTTCATTTAGGTGAGGTTGAAGATTAAATAGACTTCATTTATACAAAGTAGACGATCAAGTATCATTCGTTTTTTCGATGCTGAATATCAACGAGGCTTCATTTAGGTGAGGTTGAAGATTAAATAGTCTTCATTTATACAAAGTTAACGATCAAGTAGCATTCGTTTTTTCGATGCTGAATATCAAGGAGGCTTCATTTAGGAGAGGTTGAAGATTAAATAGACTTCATTTATACAAAGTTGACGATCAAATAGCATTCGTTTTTTCGATATTGAATATCTAGGAGGGTTCATTTAGGTGAGGTTGAAGATTAAATAGCCTTCATTTATACAAAGTAGACGATCAAGTAGCATTCATTTTTTTGATGCTGAATATCAAGGAGGCTTCATTTAGGAGAGGTTGAAGATTAAATAGACTTCATTTATACAAAGTTGACGATCAAATAGCATTCGTTTTTTCGATGCTGTATATCAAGGAGGGTTCATTTAGGTGAGGTTGAAGATTAAATAGACTTCATTTATACAAAGTAGACGATCAAGTAGCATTCATTTTTTCGATGCTGAATATCAACGAGGCTTCATTTAGGAGAGGTTGAAGATTAAATAGTCTTCATTTATACAAAGTTAACGATCAAGTAGCATTCGTTTTTTCGATGCTGAATATCAAGGAGGCTTCATTTAGGTGAGGTTGAAGATTAAATAGTCTTCATTTATACAAAGTTGATGATCAAGTAGCATTCGTTTTTTCGATGCTGAATATCAAGGAGGCTTCATTCAGGTGAGGTTAAAGATTAAATAGACTTCATTTATACAAAGTTGACGATCAAGTAGCATTCGTTTTTTCGATGCTGAATATCAAGGAGGGTTCATTTAGGTGAGGTTGCAGATTAAATAGACTTCATTTATACAAAGTAGACGATCAAGTAGCATTCATTTTTTCGATGCTGAATATCAAGGAGGCTTCATTTAGGAGAGGTTGAAGATTAAATAGACTTCATTTATACAAACTTGACGATCAAATAGCATTCGTTTTTTCGATGCTGAATATCAAGGAGGGTTCATTTAGGTGAGGTTGAAGATTAAATAGACTTCATTTATACAAAGTAGACGATCAAGTAGCATTCGTTTTTTCGATGCTGAATATCAAGGAGGGTTCATTTAGGTGAGGTTGAAGATTAAATAGACTTCATTTATACAAATTAGACGATCAAGTCGCATTCATTTTTTTCGATGCTGAATATCAAGGAGGCTTCATTTAGGTGAGGTTGAAGATTAAATAGACTTCATTTATACAAAGTTGACGATCAAATAGCATTCGTTTTTTCGATGCTGAATATGAAGGAGGCTTGATTTAGGTGAGGTTGAAGATTAAATAGACTTCATTTATACAAAGTTGACGATCAAGTAGCATTCGTTGTTTCGATGCTGAATATTAAGGAGGGTTCATTTAGGTGAGGTTGAAGATTATATAGACTTCATTTATACAAAGTTGACGATCAAGTAGCATTCGTTTTTTCGATGCTGAATATCAAGGAGGCTTCATTTAGGAGAGGTTGAAGATTAAATAGACTTCATTTATACAAAGTTTACGATCAAGTAGCATTCGTTTTTTTGATGCTGAATATCAAGGAGGCTTCATTTAGGTGAGGTTGAAGATTACATGGACTTCATTTTTACAAAGTTGACGATCAAGTAGCATTCGTTTTTTCGATGCTGAATATCAAGAAGGGTTCATTTAGGTGAGGTTGAAGATTAAATAGACCTAATTTATACAAAGTAGACGATCAAGTAGCATTCGTTTTTTCGATACTGAATATCAAGGAGGGTTCATTTAGGTGAGGTTGAAGATTAAATAGACTTCATTTATACAAAGTTGACGATCAAGTAGCATTCGTTTTTTCGATGCTGAATATCAAGAAGGCTTCATTTAGGTGAGGTTGAAGATTAAATAGACTTCATTAAAAAAGTTGACGATCAAGTAGCATTCGTTGTTTCGATGATGAATATTTAGGAGGGTTCATTTAGGTGAGGTTGAAGATTATATAGACTTCATTTATACAAAGTTGACGATCAAGTAGCATTCGTTTTTTCGATGCTGAATATCAACGAGGCTTCATTTAGGTGAGATGAAGATTAAATAGTCTTCATTCATACAAAGTTAACGATCAAGTAGCATTCGATTTTTCGATGCTGAATATCAAGGAGGCTTCATTAAGGAGAGGTTGAAGATTAAATAGACTTCATTTATACAAAGTAGACGATCAAGTAGCATTCGTTTTTTCGATGCTGAATATCAAGAAGGGTTCATTTAGGTTAGGTTGAAGATTAAATAGACTTCATTTATACAAAGTAGACGATCAAGTAGCATTCGTTTTTTCGATGCTGAATATGAAGGAGGCTTCATTTAGGTGAGGTTGAAGATTACATGGACTTCATTTTTACAAAGTTGACGATCAAGTAGCATTCGTTTTTTCGATGCTGAATATCAAGAAGGGTTCATTTAGGTGAGGTTGAAGATTAAATAGACTTCATTTATACAAAGTAGACGATCAAGTAGCATTCGTTTTTTCGATACTGAATATCAAGGAGGGTTCATTTAGGTGAGGTTGAAGATTAAATAGACTTCATTTATACAAAGTTGACGATCAAGTAGCATTCGTTTTTTCGATGCTGAATATCAAGAAGGCTTCATTTAGGTGAGGTTGAAGATTAAATAGACTTCATTAAAAAAGTTGACGATCAAGTAGCATTCGTTGTTGCGATGATGAATATTTAGGAGGGTTCATTTAGGTGAGGTTGAAGATTATATAGACTTCATTTATACAAAGTTGACGATCAAGTAGCATTCGTTTTTTCGATGCTGAATATCAACGAGGCTTCATTTAGGTGAGATGAAGATTAAATAGTCTTCATTCATACAAAGTTAACGATCAAGTAGCATTCGATTTTTCGATGCTGAATATCAAGGAGGCTTCATTAAGGAGAGGTTGAAGATTAAATAGACTTCATTTATACAAAGTAGACGATCAAGTAGCATTCGTTTTTTCGATGCTAAATATCAAGAAGGGTTCATTTAGGTTAGGTTGAAGATTAAATAGACTTCATTTATACAAAGTAGACGATCAAGTAGCATTCGTTTTTTCGATACTGAATATCAAGGAGGGTTCATTTAGGTGAGGTTGAAGATTAAAAAGACTTCATTTATACAAAGTTGTCGTTCAAGTAGCATTCGTTTTTTCGATGCTGAATATCAAGGATGGTTCATTTAGGTGAGGTTGAAGATTAAATAGACTTCATTTATACAAATTAGACGATCAAGTAGCATTCATTTTTTTCGATGCTGAATATCAACGAGGCTTCATTTAGGTGAGGTTGAAGATTAAATAGTCTTCATTTATACAAAGTTGATGATCAAATAGCATTCGTTTTTTCGATGCTGAATATCAAGAAGGGTTCATTTAGGTGAGGTTGAAGACTAAATAGACTTCATTTATACAATGTTGACGATCAAATAGCATTCGTTTTTTCGATGCTGAATATCAAGGAGGGTTCATTTAGGAGAGGTTGAAGATTAAATAGACTTCATTTATACAAAGTTGACGATCAAGTAGCATTCGTTTTTTCGATGCTGAATATCAAGGAGGCTTTATTCAGGTAAGGTTAAAGATTAAATAGACTTCATTTATACAAAGTTGACGATCAAGTAGCATTCGTTTTTTCGAAGCTGAATATCAACGAGGGTTCATTTAGGTGAGGTTGAAGATTAAATAGACTTCATTTATACAAAGTAGACGATAAGGAAGCATTCATTTTTTCGATGCTGAATATCAAGGAGGCTCCATTTAGGAGAGGTTGAAGATTAAATAGACTTCATTTATACAAAGTTGACGATCAAATAGCATTCGTTTTTTCGATGCTGAATATCAAGAAGGGTT
Source organism: Ceratothoa steindachneri (assembly GCA_963969495.1). NCBI lineage: Eukaryota > Metazoa > Arthropoda > Malacostraca > Isopoda > Cymothoidae > Ceratothoa > Ceratothoa steindachneri. The sequence goes on from OZ018327.1 coordinate 60,172,073, forward strand.
CATTTAGGTGAGGTTGAAGACTAAATAGACTTCATTTTTACAAAGTTGACGATCAAGTAGCATTCGTTGTTTCGATGCTGAATATCAACAAGGCTTCATTTAGGTGAGGTTGAAGATTAAATAGTCTTCATTTATACAAAGTTTACGATCAAGTAGCATTCGTTTTTTCGATGCTGAATATCAAGGAGGCTTCATTTAGGAGAGGTTGAAGATTAAATAGACTTCATTTATACAATGTTGACGATCAAATAGCATTCGTTTTTTCGATGCTGAATATCAAGGAGGGTTCATTTAGGTGAGGTTGAAGATTAAATAGACTTCATTTATACAAAGTAGACGATCAAGTAGAATTCGTTGTTTCGATGCTGAATATTAAGGAGGGTTCATTTAGGTGAGGTTGAAGATTAAATAGACTTCATTTATACAAAGTTGACGATCAAGTATCATTCGTTTTTTCGATGCTGAATATCAACGAGGCTTCATTTAGGTGAGGTTGAAGATTAAATAGTCTTCATTTATACAAAGTTAACGATCAAGTAGCATTCGTTTTTTCGATGCTGAATATCAAGGAGGCTTCATTTAGGAGAGGTTGAAGATTAAATAGACTTCATTTATACAAAGTTGACGATCAAATAGCATTCGTTTTTTCGATGCTGAATATCAAGAAGGGTTCATTTAGGTGAGGTTGAAGATTAAATAGACTTCATTTATACAAAGTAGACGATCAAGTAACATTCGTTTTTTCGATGCTGAATATCAAGGAGGGTTCATTTAGGTGAGGTTGAAGATTAATAGACTTCATTTATACAAATTAGACGATCAAGTAGCATTCATTTTTTTCGATGCTGAATATCAAGGAGGCTTCATTTAGGTGAGGTTGAAGATTAAATAGACTTCATTTATACAAAGTTGACGATCAAATAGCATTCGTTTTTTCGATGCTGAATATGAAGGAGGCTTCATTTAGGTAAGGTTGAAGATTAAATAGACTTCATTTATACAAAGTTGACGATCAAGTAGCATTCGTTTTTTCGATGCTGAATATCAAGTAGGCTTCATTTAGGAGAGGTTAAAGATTAAATAGACTTCATTTATACAAAGTTGACGATCAAGTAGCATTCGTTTTTTTGATGCTGAATATCAAGGAGGCTTCATTTAGGTGAGGTTGAAGATTAAATAGACTTCATTTTTACAAAGTTGACGATCAAGTAGCATTCGTTTTTTCGATGCTGAATATCAAAAAGGGTTCATTTAGGTGAGGTTGAAGATTAAATAGACTTCATTTATACAAAGTAGACGATCAAGTAGCATTCGTTTTTTCGATACTGAATATCAAGGAGGGTTCATTTAGGTGAGGTTGAAGATTAAATAGACTTAATTTATACAAAGTAGACGATCAAGTAGCATTCGTTTTTTCGATACTGAATATCAAGGAGGGTTCATTTAGGTTAGGTTAAAGATTAAATAAAATTCATTTATACAAAGTAGACGATCAAGTAGCATTCGTTTTTTCGATGCTGAATATCAACAAGGCTTCATTTAGGTGAGGTTGAAGATTAAATAGTCTTCATTTATACAAAGTTTACGATCAAGTAGCATTCGTTTTTTCGATGCTGAATATCAAGGAGGCTTCATTTAGGAGAGGTTGAAGATTAAATAGACTTCATTTATACAATGTTGACGATCAAATAGCATTCGTTTTTTCGATGCTGAATATTAAGGAGGGTTCATTTAGGTGAGGTTGAAGATTAAATAGACTTCATTTATACAAAGTAGACGATCAAGTAGAATTCGTTGTTTCGATGCTGAATATTAAGGAGGGTTCATTTAGGTGAGGTTGAAGATTAAATAGACTTCATTTATACAAAGTTGACGATCAAGTATCATTCGTTTTTTCGATGCTGAATATCAACGAGGCTTCATTTAGGTGAGGTTTAAGATTAAATAGTCTTCATTTATACAAAGTTAACGATCAAGTAGCATTCGTTTTTTCGATGCTGAATATCAAGGAGGCTTCATTTAGGAGAGGTTGAAGATTAAATAGACTTCATTTATACAAAGTTGACGATCAAATAGCATTCGTTTTTTCGATGCTGAATATCAAGAAGGGTTCATTTAGGTGAGGTTGAAGATTAAATAGACTTCATTTATACAAAGTAGACGATCAAGTAGCATTCGTTTTTTCGATGCTGAATATCAAGGAGGGTTCATTTAGGTGAGGTTGAAGATTAAATAGACTTCATTTATACAAATTAGACGATCAAGTAGCATTCATTTTTTTCGATGCTGAATATCAAGGAGGCTTCATTTAGGTGAGGTTGAAGATTATATAGACTTCATTTATACAAAGTTGACGATCAAATAGCATTCGTTTTTTCGATGCTGAATATGAAGGAGGCTTCATTTAGGTAAGGTTGAAGATTAAATAGACTTCATTTATACAAAGTTGACGATCAAGTAGCATTCGTTTTTTCGATGCTGAATATCAAGTAGGCTTCATTTAGGAGAGGTTAAAGATTAAATATACTTCATTTATACAAAGTTGACGATCAAGTAGCATTCGTTTTTTCGATGCTGAATATCAAGGAGGCTTCATTTAGGAAGGTTGAAGATTAAATAGACTTCATTTTTACAAAGTGTACGATCAAGTAGCATTCGTTTTTTTGATGCTGAATATCAAAAAGGGTTCATTTAGGTGAGGTTGAAGATTAAATAGACTTCATTTATACAAAGTAGACGATCAAGTAGCATTCGTTTTTTCGATACTGAATATCAAGGAGGGTTCATTTAGGTGAGGTTGAAGATTAAATAGACTTCATTTATACAAAGTTGTCGATCAAGTAGCATTCGTTTTTTCGATGCTGAATATCAAGTAAGCTTCATTAAGGAGAGGTTGAAGATTAAATATACTTCATTTATACAAAGTTGACGATCAAGTAGCATTCGTTTTTTCGATGCTGAATATCAAGAAGGGTTCATTTAGGTGAGGTTGAAGATTAAATAGACTTCATTTATACAAAGTAGACGATCAAGTAGCATTCGTTTTTTCGATACTGAATATCAAGGAGGCTTCATTAAGGAGAGGTTGAAGATTAAATAGACTTCATTTAAACAAAGTGACGATCAAGTAGCATTCGTTTTTTTTATGCTGAATATCAAAAAGGCTTCATTTAGGAGAGGTTGAAGATTAAATAGACTTCATTTATACAAAGTTGACGATCAAATAGCATTCGTTTTTTCGATGCTGAATATGAAGGAGGCTTCATTTAGGTGAGGTTGAAGACTAAATAGACTTCATTTTTACAAAGTTGACGATCAAGTAGCATTCGTTGTTTCGATGCTGAATATTAAGGAGGGTTCATTTAGGTTAGGTTGAAGATTAAATAAAATTCATTTCTACAAAGTAGACGATCAAGTAGCATTCGTTTTTTCGATGCTGAATATCAACAAGGCTTCATTTAGGTGAGGTTGAAGATTAAATAGTCTTCATTTATACAAAGTTAACGATCAAGTAGCATTCGTTTTTTCGATGCTGAATATCAAGGAGGCTTCATTTAGGAGAGGTTGAAGATTAAATAGACTTCATTTATACAATGTTGACGATCAAATAGCATTCGTTTTTTCGATGCTGAATATCAAGGAGGGTTCATTTAGGTGAGGTTGAAGATTAAATAGACTTCATTTATACAAAGCAGACGATCAAGTAGAATTCGTTGTTTCGATGCTGAATATTAAGGAGGGTTCATTTAGGTGAGGTTGAAGATTAAATTGACTTCATTTATACAAAGTTGACGATCAAGTATCATTCGTTTTTTCGATGCTGAATATCAACGAGGCTTCATTTAGGTGAGGTTGAAGATTAAATAGTCTTCATTTATACAAAGTTAACGATCAAGTAGCATTCGTTTTTTCGATGCTGAATATCAAGGAGGCTTCATTTAGGAGAGGTTGAAGATTAAATAGACTTCATTTATACAAAGTTGACGATCAAATAGCATTCGTTTTTTCGATGCTGAATATCAAGAAGGGTTCATTTAGGTGAGGTTGAAGATTAAATAGACTTCATTTATACAAAGTAGACGATCAAGTAGCATTCGTTTTTTCGATGCTGAATATCAAGGAGGGTTCATTTAGGTGAGGTTGAAGATTAAATAGACTTCATTTATACAAATTAGACGATCAAGTAGCATTCATTTTTTTCGATGCTGAATATCAAGGAGGCTTCATTTAGGTGAGGTTGAAGATTAAATAGACTTCATTTATACAAAGTTGACGATCAAATAGCATTCGTTTTTTCGATGCTGAATATGAAGGAGGCTTCATTTAGGTAAGGTTGAAGATTAAATAGACTTCATTTATACAAAGTTGACGATCAAGTAGCATTCGTTTTTTCGATGCTGAATATCAAGTAGGCTTCATTTAGGAGAGGTTAAAGATTAAATAGACTTCATTTATACAAAGTTGACGATCAAGTAGCATTCGTTTTTTCGATGCTGAATATCAAGGAGGCTTCATTTAGGTGAGGTTGAAGATTAAATAGACTTCATTTTTACAAAGTTGACGATCAAGTAGCATTCGTTTTTTCGATGCTGAATATCAAAAAGGGTTCATTTAGGTGAGGTTGAAGATTAAATAGACTTCATTTATACAAAGTAGACGATCAAGTAGCATTCGTTTTTTCGATACTGAATATCAAGGAGGGTTCATTTAGGTGAGGTTGAAGATTAAATAGACTTCATTTATACAAAGTTGTCGATCAAGTAGCATTCGTTTTTTCGATGCTGAATATCAAGTAAGCTTCATTAAGGAGAGGTTGAAGATTAAATATACTTCATTTATACAAAGTTGACGATCAAGTAGCATTCGTTTTTTCGATGCTGAATATCAAGAAGGGTTCATTTAGGTGAGGTTGAAGATTAAATAGACTTCATTTATACAAAGTAGACGATCAAGTAGCATTCGTTTTTTCGATACTGAATATCAAGGAGGCTTCATTAAGGAGAGGTTGAAGATTAAATAGACTTCATTTAAACAAAGTGACGATCAAGTAGCATTCGTTTTTTTTATGCTGAATATCAAAAAGGCTTCATTTAGGAGAGGTTGAAGATTAAATAGACCTCATTTATACAAAGTTGACGATCAAATAGCATTCGTTTTTTCGATGCTGAATATGAAGGAGGCTTCATTTAGGTGAGGTTGAAGACTAAATAGACTTCATTTTTACAAAGTTGACGATCAAGTAGCATTCGTTGTTTCGATGCTGAATATTAAGGAGAGTTCATTTAGGTTAGGTTGAAGATTAAATAAAATTCATTTATACAAAGTAGACGATCAAGTAGCATTCGTTTTTTCGATGCTGAATATCAAGGAGGCTTCATTTAGGAGAGGTTGAAGATTAAATAGACTTCATTTATACAATGTTGACGATCAAATAGCATTCGTTTTTTCGATGCTGAATATCAAGGAGCGTTCATTTAGGTGAGGTTGAAGATTAAATAGACTTCATTTATACAAAGTAGACGATCAAGTAGAATTCGTTGTTTCGATGCTGAATATTAAGGAGGGTTCATTTAGGTGAGGTTGAAGATTAAATAGACTTCATTTATACAAAGTTGACGATCAAGTATCATTCGTTTTTTCGATGCTGAATATCAACGAGGCTTCATTTAGGTGAGGTTGAAGATTAAATAGTCTTTATTTATACAAAGTTAACGATCAAGTAGCATTCGTTTTTTCGATGCTGAATATCAAGGAGGCTTCATTTAGGAGAGGTTGAAGATTAAATAGACTTCATTTATACAAAGTTGACGATCAAATAGCATTCGTTTTTTCGATGCTGAATATGAAGGAGGCTTCATTTAGGTGAGGTTGAAGACTAAATAGACTTCATTTTTACAAAGTTGACGATCAAGTAGCATTCGTTGTTTCGATGCTGAATATTAAGGAGGGTTCATTTAGGTTAGGTTGAAGATTAAATAAAATTCATTTATACAAAGTAGACGATCAAGTAGCATTCGTTTTTTCGATGCTGAATATCAACAAGGCTTCATTTAGGTGAGGTTGAAGATTAAATAGTCTTCATTTATACAAAGTTAACGATCAAGTAGCATTCGTTTTTTCGATGCTGAATATCAAGGAGGCTTCATTTAGGAGAGGTTGAAGATTAAATAGACTTCATTTATACAATGTTGACGATCAAATAGCATTCGTTTTTTCGATGCTGAATATCAAGGAGGGTTCATTTAGGTGAGGTTGAAGATTAAATAGACTTCATTTATACAAAGTAGACGATCAAGTAGAATTCGTTGTTTCGATGCTAAATATTAAGGAGGGTTCATTTAGGTGAGGTTGAAGATTAAATAGACTTCATTTATACAAAGTAGACGATCAAGTATCATTCGTTTTTTCGATGCTGAATATCAACGAGGCTTCATTTAGGTGAGGTTGAAGATTAAATAGTCGTCATTTATACAAAGTTAACGATCAAGTAGCATTCGTTTTTTCGATGCTGAATATCAAGGAGGCTTCATTTAGGAGAGGTTGAAGATTAAATAGACTTCATTTATACAAAGTTGACGATCAAATAGCATTCGTTTTTTCGATATTGAATATCTAGGAGGGTTCATTTAGGTGAGGTTGAAGATTAAATAGCCTTCATTTATACAAAGTAGACGATCAAGTAGCATTCATTTTTTTGATGCTGAATATCAAGGAGGCTTCATTTAGGAGAGGTTGAAGATTAAATAGACTTCATTTATACAAAGTTGACGATCAAATAGCATTCGTTTTTTCGATGCTGTATATCAAGGAGGGTTCATTTAGGTGAGGTTGAAGATTAAATAGACTTCATTTATACAAAGTAGACGATCAAGTAGCATTCATTTTTTCGATGCTGAATATCAACGAGGCTTCATTTAGGAGAGGTTGAAGATTAAATAGTCTTCATTTATACAAAGTTAACGATCAAGTAGCATTCGTTTTTTCGATGCTGAATATCAAGGAGGCTTCATTTAGGTGAGGTTGAAGATTAAATAGTCTTCATTTATACAAAGTTGATGATCAAGTAGCATTCGTTTTTTCGATGCTGAATATCAAGGAGGCTTCATTCAGGTGAGGTTAAAGATTAAATAGACTTCATTTATACAAAGTTGACGATCAAGTAGCATTCGTTTTTTCGATGCTGAATATCAAGGAGGGTTCATTTAGGTGAGGTTGAAGATTAAATAGACTTCATTTATACAAAGTAGACGATCAAGTAGCATTCATTTTTTCGATGCTGAATATCAAGGAGGCTTCATTTAGGAGAGGTTGAAGATTAAATAGACTTCATTTATACAAACTTGACGATCAAATAGCATTCGTTTTTTCGATGCTGAATATCAAGGAGGGTTCATTTAGGTGAGGTTGAAGATTAAATAGACTTCATTCATACAAAGTAGACGATCAAGTAGCATTCGTTTTTTCGATGCTGAATATCAAGGAGGCTTCATTTAGGTGAGGTTGAAGATTACATGGACTTCATTTTTACAAAGTTGACGATCAAGTAGCATTCGTTTTTTCGATGCTGAATATCAAGAAGGGTTCATTTAGGTGAGGTTGAAGATTAAATAGACTTCATTTATACAAAGTAGACGATCAAGTAGCATTCGTTTTTTCGATACTGAATATCAAGGAGGGTTCATTTAGGTGAGGTTGAAGATTAAATAGACTTCATTTATACAAAGTTGACGATCAAGTAGCATTCGTTTTTTCGATGCTGAATATCAAGAAGGCTTCATTTAGGTGAGGTTGAAGATTAAATAGACTTCATTAAAAAAGTTGACGATCAAGTAGCATTCGTTGTTTCGATGATGAATATTTAGGAGGGTTCATTTAGGTGAGGTTGAAGATTATATAGACTTCATTTATACAAAGTTGACGATCAAGTAGCATTCGTTTTTTCGATGCTGAATATCAACGAGGCTTCATTTAGGTGAGATGAAGATTATATAGTCTTCATTCATACAAAGTTAACGATCAAGTAGCATTCGATTTTTCGATGCTGAATATCAAGGAGGCTTCATTAAGGAGAGGTTGAAGATTAAATAGACTTCATTTATACAAAGTAGACGATCAAGTAGCATTCGTTTTTTCGATGCTGAATATCAAGAAGGGTTCATTTAGGTTAGGTTGAAGATTAAATAGACTTCATTTATACAAAGTAGACGATCAAGTAGCATTCGTTTTTTCGATACTGAATATCAAGGAGGGTTCATTTAGGTGAGGTTGAAGATTAAATAGACTTCATTTATACAAAGTTGTCGTTCAAGTAGCATTCGTTTTTTTGATGCTGAATATCAAGGAGGGTTCATTTAGGTGAGGTTGAAGATTAAATAGACTTCATTTATACAAATTAGACGATCAAGTAGCATTCATTTTTTTCGATGCTGAATATCAACGAGGCTTCATTTAGGTGAGGTTGAAGATTAAATAGTCTTCATTTATACAAAGCTGATGATCAAGTAGCATTCGTTTTTTCGATGCTGAATATCAAGGAGGCTTTATTCAGGTAAGGTTAAAGATTAAATAGACTTCATTTATACAAAGTTGACGATCAAGTAGCATTCGTTTTTTCGAAGCTGAATATCAACGAGGGTTCATTTAGGTGAGGTTGAAGATTAAATAGACTTCATTTATACAAAGTAGACGATCAAGTAGCATTCATTTTTTCGATGCTGAATATCAAGGAGGCTCCATTTAGGAGAGGTTGAAGATTAAATAGACTTCATTTATACAAAGTTGACGATCAAATAGCATTCGTTTTTTCGATGCTGAATATCAAGAAGGGTTCATTTAGGTGAGGTTGAAGACTAAATAGACTTCATTTTTACAAAGTTGACGATCAAGTAGCATTCGTTGTTTCGATGCTGAATATTAAGGAGGGTTCATTTAGGTTAGGTTGAAGATTAAATAAAATTCATTTATACAAAGTAGACGATCAAGTAGCATTCGTTTTTTCGATGCTGAATATCAACAAGGCTTCATTTAGGTGAGGTTGAAGATTAAATAGTCTTCATTTATACAAAGTTTACGATCAAGTAGCATTCGTTTTTTCGATGCTGAATATCAAGGAGGCTTCATTTAGGAGAGGTTGAAGATTAAATAGACTTCATTTATACAATGTTGACGATCAAATAGCATTCGTTTTTTCGATGCTGAATATCAAGGAGGGTTCATTTAGGTGAGGTTGAAGATTAAATAGACTTCATTTATACAAAGTAGACGATCAAGTAGAATTCGTTGTTTCGATGCTGAATATTAAGGAGGGTTCATTTAGGTGAGGTTGAAGATTAAATAGACTTCATTTATACAAAGTTGACGATCAAGTATCATTCGTTTTTTCGATGTTGAATATCAACGAGGCTTCATTTAGGTGAGGTTGAAGATTAAATAGTCTTCATTTATACAAAGTTAACGATCAAGTAGCATTCGTTTTTTCGATGCTGAATATCAAGGAGGCTTCATTAAGGAGAGGTTGAAGATTAAATAGACTTCATTTATACAAAGTAGACGATCAAGTAGCATTCGTTTTTTCGATGCTGAATATCAAGAAGGGTTCATTTAGGTTAGGTTAAAGATTAAATAGACTTCATTTATACAAAGTAGACGATCAAGTAGCATTCGTTTTTTCGATACTGAATATCAAGGAGGGTTCATTTAGGTGAGGTTGAAGATTAAATAGACTTCATTTATACAAAGTTGTCGTTCAAGTAGCATTCGTTTTTTCGATGCTGAATATCAAGGATGGTTCATTTAGGTGAGGTTGAAGATTAAATAGACTTCATTTATACAAATTAGACGATCAAGTAGCATTCATTTTTCTCGATGCTGAATATCAACGAGGCTTCATTTAGGTGAGGTTGAAGATTAAATAGTCTTCATTTATACAAAGTTGATGATCAAGTAGCATTCGTTTTTTCGATGCTGAATATCAAGGAGGCTTTATTCAGGTAAGGTTAAAGATTAAATAGACTTCATTTATACAAAGTTGACGATCAAGTAGCATTCGTTTTTTCGAAGCTGAATATCAACGAGGGTTCATTTAGGTGAGGTTGAAGATTAAATAGACTTCATTTATACAAAGTAGACGATCAAGTAGCATTCATTTTTTCGATGCTGAATATCAAGGAGGCTCCATTTAGGAGAGGTTGAAGATTAAATAGACTTCATTTATACAAAGTTGACGATCAAATAGCATTCGTTTTTTCGATGCTGAATATCAAGAAGGGTTCATTTAGGTGAGGTTGAAGACTAAATAGACTTCATTTTTACAAAGTTGACGATCAAGTAGCATTCGTTGTTTCGATGCTGAATATTAAGGAGGGTTCATTTAGGTTAGGTTGAAGATTAAATAAAATTCATTTATACAAAGTAGACGATCAAGTAGCATTCGTTTTTTCGATACTGAATATCAACAAGGCTTCATTTAGGTGAGGTTGAAGATTAAATAGTCTTCATTTATACAAAGTTTACGATCAAGTAGCATTCGTTTTTTCGATGCTGAATATCAAGGAGGCTTCATTTAGGAGAGGTTGAAGATTAAATAGACTTCATTTATACAATGTTGACGATCAAATAGCATTCGTTTTTTCGATGCTGAATATCAAGGAGGGTTCATTTAGGTGAGGTTGAAGATTAAATAGACTTCATTTATACAAAGTAGACGATCAAGTAGAATTCGTTGTTTCGATGCTGAATATTAAGGAGGGTTCATTTAGGTGAGGTTGAAGATTAAATAGACTTCATTTATACAAAGTTGACGATCAAGTATCATTCGTTTTTTCGATGTTGAATATCAACGAGGCTTCATTTAGGTGAGGTTGAAGATTAAATAGTCTTCATTTATACAAAGTTAACGATCAAGTAGCATTCGTTTTTTCGATGCTGAATATCAAGGAGGCTTCATTTAGGAGAGGTTGAAGATTAAATAGACTTCATTTATACAAAGTTGACGATCAAATAGCATTCGTTTTTTCGATGCTGAATATCAAGAAGGGTTCATTTAAGTGAGGTTGAAGATTAAATAGACTTCATTTCTACAAAGTAGACGATCAAGTAGCATTCGTTTTTTCGATGCTGAATATCAAGAAGGGTTTATTTAGGTGAGGTTCAAGATTAAATAGACTTCATTTATACAAAGTAGACGATCAAGTAGCATTCGTTTTTTCGATACTGAATATCAAGGAGGCTTCATTAAGGAGAGGTTGAAGATTAAATAGACTTCATTTAAACAAAGTGACGATCAAGTAGCAATCGTTTTTTTTTATGCTGAATATCAAAAAGGCTTCATTTAGGAGAGGTTGAAGATTAAATAGACTTCATTTATACAAAGTTGACGATCAAATAGCATTCGTTTTTTCGATGCTGAATATGAAGGAGGCTTCATTTAGGTGAGGTTGAAGATTAAATAGACTTCATTTATACAAAGTTGACGATCAAATAGCATTCGTTTTTTCGATGCTGAATATGAAGGAGGCTTCATTTAGGTGAGGTTGAAGATTAAATAGACTTCATTTATACAAAGTTGACGATCAAATAGCATTCGTTTTTTCGATGCTGAATATGAAGGAGGCTTCATTTAGGTGAGGTAGAAGACTAAATAGACTTCATTTTTACAAAGTTGACGATCAAGTAGCATTCGTTGTTTCGATGCTGAATATTAAGGAGGGTTCATTTAGGTTAGGTTGAAGATTAAATAAAATTCATTTATACAAAGTAGACGATCAAGTAGCATTCGTTTTTTCGATGCTGAATATCAACAAGGCTTCATTTAGGTGAGGTTGAAGATTAAATAGTCTTCATTTATACAAAGTTAACGATCAAGTAGCATTCGTTTTTTCGATGCTGAATATCAAGGAGGCTTCATTTAGGAGAGGTTGAAGATTAAATAGACTTCATTTATACAATGTTGACGATCAAATAGCATTCGTTTTTTCGATGCTGAATATCAAGGAGGGTTCATTTAGGTGAGGTTGAAGATTAAATAGACTTCATTTATACAAAGTAGACGATCAAGTAGAATTCGTTGTTTCGATGCTGAATATTAAGGAGGGTTCATTTAGGTGAGGTTGAAGATTAAATAGACTTCATTTATACAAAGTTGACGATCAAGTATCATTCGTTTTTTCGATGCTGAATATCAACGAGGCTTCATTTAGGTGAGGTTGACGATTAAATAGTCTATATTTATACAAAGTTAACGATCAAGTAGCATTCGTTTTTTCGATGCTGAATATCAAGGAGGCTTCATTTAGGAGAGGTTGAAGATTAAATAGACTTCATTTATACAAAGTTGACGATCAAGTAGAATTCGTTGTTTCGATGCTGAATATTAAGGAGGGTTCATTTAGGTGAGGTTGAAGATTAAATAGACTTCATTTATACAAAGTTGACGATCAAGTATCATTCGTTTTTTTGATGCTGAATATCAACGAGGCTTCATTTAGGTGAGGTTGAAGATTAAATAGTCTATATTAAAACAAAGTTAACGATCAAGTAGCATTCGTTTTTTCGATGCTGAATATCAAGGAGGCTTCATTTAGGAGAGGTTGAAGATTAAATAGACTTCATTTATACAAAGTTGACGATCAAATAGCATTCGTTTTTTCGATGCTGAATATGAAGGAGGCTTCATTTAGGTGAGGTTGAAGACTAAATAGACTTCATTTTTACAAAGTTGACGATCAAGTAGCATTCGTTGTTTCGATGCTGAATATTAAGGAGGGTTCATTTAGGTTAGGTTGAAGATTAAATAAAATTCATTTATACAAAGTAGACGATCAAGTAGCATTCGTTTTTTCGATGCTGAATATCAACAAGGCTTCATTTAGGTGAGGTTGAAGATTAAATAGTCTTCATTTATGCAAAGTTAACGATCAAGTAGCATTCGTTTTTTCGATGCTGAATATCAAGGAGGCTTCATTTAGGAGAGGTTGAAGATTAAATAGTCTTCATTCATACAAAGTTAACGATCAAGTAGCATTCGTTTTTTCGATGCTGAATATCAAGGAGGCTTCATTTAGGAGAGGTTGAAGATTAAATAGACTTCATTTATACAAAGTTGACGATCAAATAGCATTCGTTTTTTCGATATTGAATATCTAGGAGGGTTCATTTAGGTGAGGTTGAAGATTAAATAGCCTTCATTTATACAAAGTAGACGATCAAGTAGCATTCATTTTTTTGATGCTGAATATCAAGGAGGCTTCATTTAGGTGAGGTTGAAGATTAAATAGTCTTCATTTATACAAAGTTGATGATCAAGTAGCATTCGTTTTTTCGATGCTGAATATCAAGGAGGCTTCATTCAGGTGAGGTTAAAGATTAAATAGACTTCATTTATACAAAGTTGACGATCAAGTAGCATTCGTTTTTTCGATGCTGAATATCAAGGAGGGTTCATTTAGGTGAGGTTGAAGATTAAATAGACTTCATTTATACAAGGTAGACGATCAAGTAGCATTCATTTTTTCGATGCTGAATATCAAGGAGGCTTCATTTAGGAGAGGTTGAAGATTAAATAGACTTCATTTATACAAACTTGACGATCAAATAGCATTCGTTTTTTCGATGCTGAATATCAAGGAGGGTTCATTTAGGTGAGGTTGAAGATTAAATAGACTTCATTTATACAAAGTAGACGATCAAGTAGCATTCGTTTTTTTCGATGCTGAATATCAAGGAGGGTTCATTTAGGTGAGGTTGAAGATTAAATAGACTTCATTTATACAAATTAGACGATCAAGTAGCATTCATTTTTTTCGATGCTGAATATCAAGGAGGCTTCATTTAGGAGAGGTTGAAGATTAAATAGACTTCATTTATACAAAGTTGACGATCAAGTAGCATTCGTTTTTTTGATGCTGAATATCAAGGAGGCTTCATTTAGGTGAGGTTGAAGATTACATGGACTTCATTTTTACAAAGTTGACGATCAAGTAGCATTCGTTTTTTCGATGCTGAATATCAAGAAGGGTTCATTTAGGTGAGGTTGAAGATTAAATAGACTTCATTTATACAAAGTAGACGATCAAGTAGCATTCGTTTTTTCGATACTGAATATCAAGGAGGGTTCATTTAGGTGAGGTTGAAGATTAAATAGACTTCATTTATGCAAAGTTGACGATCAAGTAGCATTCGTTTTTTCGATGCTGAATATCAAGGAGGGTTCATTTAGGTGAGGTTGAAGATTAAATAGACTTCATTTATACAAAGTAGACGATCAAGTAGAATTCGTTGTTTCGATGCTGAATATTAAGGAGGGTTCATTTAGGTGAGGTTGAAGATTAAATAGACTTCATTTATACAAAGTTGACGATCAAGTATCATTCGTTTTTTTGATGCTGAATATCAACGAGGCTTCATTTAGGTGAGGTTGAAGATTAAATAGTCTATATTAAAACAAAGTTAACGATCAAGTAGCATTCGTTTTTTCGATGCTGAATATCAAGGAGGCTTCATTTAGGAGAGGTTGAAGATTAAATAGACTTCATTTATACAAAGTTGACGATCAAATAGCATTCGTTTTTTCGATGCTGAATATGAAGGAGGCTTCATTTAGGTGAGGTTGAAGACTAAATAGACTTCATTTTTACAAAGTTGACGATCAAGTAGCATTCGTTGTTTCGATGCTGAATATTAAGGAGGGTTCATTTAGGTTAGGTTGAAGATTAAATAAAATTCATTTATACAAAGTAGACGATCAAGTAGCATTCGTTTTTTCGATGCTGAATATCAACAAGGCTTCATTTAGGTGAGGTTGAAGATTAAATAGTCTTCATTTATGCAAAGTTAACGATCAAGTAGCATTCGTTTTTTCGATGCTGAATATCAAGGAGGCTTCATTTAGGAGAGGTTGAAGATTAAATAGTCTTCATTCATACAAAGTTAACGATCAAGTAGCATTCGTTTTTTCGATGCTGAATATCAAGGAGGCTTCATTTAGGAGAGGTTGAAGATTAAATAGACCTTATTTATACAAAGTTGACGATCAAATAGCATTCGTTTTTTCGATATTGAATATCTAGGAGGGTTCATTTAGGTGAGGTTGAAGATTAAATAGCCTTCATTTATACAAAGTAGACGATCAAGTAGCATTCATTTTTTTGATGCTGAATATCAAGGAGGCTTCATTTAGGAGAGGTTGAAGATTAAATAGACTTCATTTATACAAAGTTGACGATCAAATAGCATTCGTTTTTTCGATGCTGAATATCAAGGAGGGTTCATTTAGGTGAGGTTGAAGATTAAATAGACTTCATTTATACAAAGTAGACGATCAAGTAGCATTCATTTTTTCGATGCTGAATATCAACGAGGCTTCATTTAGGAGAGGTTGAAGATTAAATAGACTTCATTTATACAAAGTGGACGATCAAGTAGCATTCGTTTTTTCGATGCTGAATATCAACAAGGCTTCATTTAGGTGAGGTTGAAGATTAAATAGTCTTCATTTATACAAAGTTAACGATCAAGTAGCATTCGTTTTTTCGATGCTGAATATCAAGGAGGCTTCATTTAGGTGAGGTTGAAGATTAAATAGTCTTCATTTATACAAAGTTGATGATCAAGTAGCATTCGTTTTTTCGATGCTGAATATCAAGGAGGCTTCATTCAGGTGAGGTTAAAGATTAAATAGACTTCATTTATACAAAGTTGACGATCAAGTAGCATTCGTTTTTTCGATGCTGAATATCAAGGAGGGTTCATTTAGGTGAGGTTGAAGATTAAATAGACTTCATTTATACAAAGTAGACGATCAAGTAGCATTCATTTTTTCGATGCTGAATATCAAGGAGGCTTCATTTAGGAGAGGTTGAAGATTAAATAGACTTCATTTATACAAACTTGACGATCAAATAGCATTCGTTTTTTCGATGCTGAATATCAAGGAGGGTTCATTTAGGTGAGGTTGAAGATTAAATAGACTTCATTTATACAAAGTAGACGATCAAGTAGCATTCGTTTTTTCGATGCTGAATATCAAGGAGGGTTCATTTAGATGAGGTTGAAGATTAAATAGACTTCATTTATACAAATTAGACGATCAAGTAGAATTCATTTTTTTCGATGCTGAATATCAAGGAGGCTTCATTTAGGTGAGGTTGAAGATTAAATAGACTTCATTTATACAAAGTTGACGATCAAATAGCATTCGTTTTTTCGATGCTGAATATGAAGGAGGCTTCATTTAGGTGAGGTTGAAGATTAAATAGACTTCATTTATACAAAGTTGACGATCAAGTAGCATTCGTTGTTTCGATGCTGAATATTAAGGAGGGTTCATTTAGGTGAGGTTGAAGATTATATAGACTTCATTTATACAAAGTTGACGATCAAGTAGCATTCGTTTTTTCGATGCTGAATATCAAGGAGGCTTCATTTAGAAGAGGTTGAAGATTAAATAGACTTCATTTATAAAAAGTTGACGATCAAGTAGCATTCGTTTTTTTGATGCTGAATATCAAGGAGGCTTCATTTAGGTGGGGTTGAAGATTACATGGACTTCATTTTTACAAAGTTGACGATCAAGTAGCATTCGTTTTTTCGATGCTAAATATCAAGAAGGGTTCATTTAGGTGAGGTTGAAGATTAAATAGACTTCATTTATACAAAGTAGACGATCAAGTAGCATTCGTTTTTTCGATACTGAATATCAAGGAGGGTTCATTTAGGTGAGGTTGAAGATTAAATAGACTTCATTTATACAAAGTTGACGATCAAGTAGCATTCGTTTTTTCGATGCTGAATATCAAGGAGGCTTCATTTAGGTGAGGTTGAAGATTAAATAGACTTCATTAAAAAAGTTGACGATCAAGTAGCATTCGTTGTTTCGATGATGAATATTTAGGAGGGTTCATTTAGGTGAGGTTGAAGATTATATAGACTTCATTTATACAAAGTTGACGATCAAGTAGCATTCGTTTTTTCGATGCTGAATATCAACGAGGCTTCATTTAGGTGAGATGAAGATTAAATAGTCTTCATTCATACAAAGTTAACGATCAAGTAGCATTCGATTTTTCGATGCTGAATATCAAGGAGGCTTCATTAAAGAGAGGTTGAAGATTAAATAGACTTCATTTATACAAAGTAGACGATCAAGTAGCATTCGTTTTTTCGATGCTGAATATCAAGAAGGGTTCATTTAGGTTAGGTTGAAGATTAAATAGACTTCATTTATACAAAGTAGACGATCAAGTAGCATTCGTTTTTTCGATACTGAATATCAAGGAGGGTTCATTTAGGTGAGGTTGAAGATTAAATAAACTTCATTTATACAAAGTTGTTCGTCAAGTAGCATTCGTTTTTTCGATGCTGAATATCAAGGAGGCTTCATTTAGGTGGGGTTGAAGATTAAATAGACTTCATTTATACAAAGTTGACGATCAAGTAGCATTCGTTGTTTCGATGCTGAATATTGAGGAAAGTTCATTTAGGTGAGGTTGAAGATTATATAGACTTCATTTATACAAAGTTGACGATCAAGTAGCATTCGTTTTTTCGATGCTGAATATCAACGAGGCTTCATTTAGGTGAGATGAAGATTAAATAGTCTTCATTCATACAAAGTTAACGATCAAGTAGCATTCGTTTTTTCGATGCTATATATCAAGGAGGCTTCATTAAGGAGAGGTTGAAGATTAAATAGACTTCATTTATACAAAGTTGACGATTAAGTAGCATTCGTTTTTTCGATGCTGAATATCAACGAGGCTTCATTTAGGTAAGGTTAAAGATTAAATAGACTTCATTTATACAAAGTTGACGATCAAGTAGCATTCATTTTTTCGATGCTGAATATCAAGGAGGCTTCATTTAGGAGAGGTTGAAGATTAAATAGACTTCATTTATACAAAGTTGAAGATCAAGTAGCATTCGTTTTTTCGATGCTGAATATCAAGGAGGCTTCATTTAGGTGAGGTTGAAGATTAAATAGACTTCATTTTTACAAAGTTGACGATCAAGTAGCATTCGTTTTTTCGATGCTGAATATAGAGAAGGGTTCATTTAGGTGAGGTTGAAGATTAAATAGACTTCATTTATACAAAGTAGACGATCAAGTAGCATTCGTTTTTTCGATACTGAATATCAAGGAGGGTTCATTTAGGTGAGGTTAAAGATTAAATAGACTTCATTTATACAAAGTTGTCGATCAAGTAGCATTCGTTTTTTCGATGCTAAATATCAAGGAGGCTTCATTTAAGTGAGGTCGAAGATTAAATAGACTTCATTTCTACAAAGTTGACGATCAAGTAGCATTCGTTTTTTCGATGCTGAATATCAAGGAGGCTTCATTTAGGTGAGGTTGAAGATTAAATAGACTTCATTTATACAAAGTTGACGATCAAGTAGCATTCGTTTTTTCGATGCTGAATATCAAGGAGGCTTCATTCAGGTGAGGTTAATGATTAAATAAACTTCATTTATACAAAGTTGACGATCAAGTAGCATTCGTTTTTTCGATGCTGAATATCAAGGAGGGTTCATTTAGGTGAGGTTGAAGATTAAATAGACTTCATTTTTACAAAGTTGACGATCAAGTAGCATTCGTTTTTTCGATGCTGAATATCAAGGAGGCTTTATTTAGGTGAGGTTGAAGATTAAATAGACTTCATTTATCCAAAGTTGACGATCAAGTAGCATTCGTTTTTTTATGCTGAATATCAAGGAGGCTTTATTTAGGTGAGGTTAAAGATTAAATAGAATTCATTTATACAAAGTTGACGATCAAGTAGCATTCGTTTTTTAATGCTAAATATCAAGGAGGGTTCATTTAGGTGAGGTTGAAGATTAAATAGACTTCATTTATACAAAGTTGACGAGCAAGTAGAATTCGTTTTTTCGATACTGAATATCAAGGAGGCTTCATTTAGGAGAGGTTGAAGATTAAATAGACTTCATTTATACAAAGTTGACGATCAAGTAGCATTCGTTTTTTAGATCCTGAATATCAAGGAGGCTTCATTTAGGTGAGGTTGAAGATTAAATAGACTTCATTTAGACAAAGTTGACGATCAAGTAGCATTCGTTTTTTCGATGCTGAATATCAAGGAGGGTTCATTTAGGTGAGGTTGAAGATTAAATAGACTTCATTTATACAAAGTAGACGATCAAGTAGCATTCATTTTTTCGATGCTGAATATCAAGGAGGCTTCATTTAGGAGAGGTTGAAGATTAAATAGACTTCATTTATACAAAGTTGACGATCAAATAGCATTCGTTTTTTCGATGCTGAATATCAAGGAGGGTTCATTTAGGTGAGGTTGAAGATTAAATAGACTCCATTTATACAAAGTAGACGATCAAGTAGCATTCATTTTTTCGATGCTGAATATCAACGACGCTTCATTTAGGAGAGGTTGAAGATTAAATAGACTTCATTTATACAAAGTTGACGATCAAGTAGCATTCGTTTTTTCGATGCTGAATATCAACGAGGCTTCATTTAGGTGAGGTTGAAGATTAAATAGACTTCATTTTTACAAAGTGGACGATCAAGTAACATTCGTTTTTTCGATGCTGAATATCAAGAAGGGTTCATTTAGGTGAGGTTGAAGATTAAATAGACTTCATTTATACAAAGTAGACGATCAAGTAGCATTTGTTTTTTCGATACTGAATATCAAGGAGGATTCATTTAGGTGAGGTTGAAGATTAAATAGACTTCATTTATACAAAGTTGTCGATCAAGTAGCATTCGTTTTTTCGATGCTAAATATCAAGGAGGCTTCATTTAAGTGAGGTCGAAGATTAATTAGACTTCATTTATACAAAGTTGACGATCAAGTAGCATTCGTTTTTTCGATGCTGAATATCAACGAGGCTTCATTTAGGTGAGGTTGAAGATTAAATAGTCTTCATTTATACAAAGTTAACGATCAAGTAGCATTCGTTTTTTCGATGCTGAATATCAACGAGGCTTCATTTAGGTGAGGTTGAAGATTAAATAGTCTTCATTTATACAAAGTTGATGATCAAGTAGCATTCGTTTTTTCGATGCTGAATATCAAGGAGGCTTCATTCAGGTGAGGTTAAAGATTAAATAGACTTCATTTATACAAAGTTGACGATCAGGTAGCATTCGTTTTTTCGATGCTGAATATCAAGGAGGGTTCATTTAGGTGAGGTTGAAGATTAAATAGACTTCATTTATACAAAGTTGACGATCAAGGAGCATTCATTTTTTCGATACTGAATATCAAGGAGGCTTCATTTAGGAGAGGTTGAAGATTAAATAGACTTCATTTATACAAACCTGACGATCAAATAGCATTCGTTTTTTCGATGCTGAATATCAAGGAGGGTTCATTTAGGTGAGGTTGAAGATTAAATAGACTTCATTTATACAAAGTAGACGATCAAGTAGCATTCGTTTTTTCGATGCTGAATATCAAGGAGGCTTCATTTAGGAGAGGTTGAAGATTAAATAGACTTCATTTATACAAAGTTGACGATCAAGTAGCATTCGTTTTTTTGATGCTGAATATCAAGGAGGCTTCATTTAGGTGAGGTTGAAGATTAAATAGACTTCATTTTCACAAAGTTGACGATCAAGTAGCATTCGTTTTTTCGATGCTGAATATCAAGAAGGGTTCATTTAGGTGAGGTTGAAGATTAAATAGACTTCATTTATACAAAGTAGACGATCAAGTAGCATTCGTTTTTTAGATCCTGAATATCAAGGAGGCTTCATTTAGGTGAGGTTGAAGATTAAATAGACTTCATTTAGACAAAGTTGACGATCAAGTAGCATTCGTTTTTTCGATGCTGAATATCAAGGAGGGTTCATTTAGGTGAGGTTGAAGATTAAATAGACTTCATTTATACAAAGTAGACGATCAAGTAGCATTCATTTTTTCGATGCTGAATATCAAGGAGGCTTCATTTAGGAGAGGTTGAAGATTAAATAGACTTCATTTATACAAAGTTGACGATCAAATAGCATTCGTTTTTTCGATGCTGAATATCAAGGAGGGTTCATTTATGTGAGGTTGAATATTAAATAGACTTCATTTATACAAAGTAGACGATCAAGTAGCATTCATTTTTTCGATGCTGAATATCAACGAGGCTTCATTCAGGAGAGGTTGAAGATTAAATAGACTTCATTTATACAAAGTTGACGATCAAGTAGCATTCGTTTTTTCGATGCTGAATATCAACGAGGCTTCATTTAGGTGAGGTTGAAGATTAAATAGTCTTCATTTATACAAAGTTAACGATCAAGTAGCATTCGTTTTTTCGATGCTGAATATCAACGAGGCTTCATTTAGGTGAGGTTGAAGATTAAATAGTCTTCATTTATACAAAGTTGATGATCAAGTAGCATTCGTTTTTTCGATGCTGAATATCAAGGAGGCTTCATTCAGGTGAGGTTAAAGATTAAATAGACTTCATTTATACAAAGTTGACGATCAAGTAGCATTCGTTTTTTCGATGCTGAATATCAAGGAGGGTTCATTTAGGTGAGGTTGAAGATTAAATAGACTTCATTTATACAAAGTTGACGATCAAGTAGCATTCATTTTTTCGATGCTAAATATCAAGGAGGCTTCATTTAGGAGAGGTTGAAGATTAAATAGACTTCATTTATACAAACTTGACGATCAAATAGCATTCGTTTTTTCGATGCTGAATATCAAGGAGGGTTCATTTAGGTGAGGTTGAAGATTAAATAGACTTCATTTATACAAAGTAGACGATCAAGTAGCATTCGTTTTTTTGATGCTGAATATCAAGGAGGCTTCATTTAGGAGAGGTTGAAGATTAAATAGACTTCATTTATACAAAGTTGACGATCAAGTAGCATTCGTTTTTTTGATGCTGAATATCAAGGAGGCTTCATTTAGGTGAGGTTGAAGATTAAATAGACTTCATTTTTACAAAGTTGACGATCAAGTAGCATTCGTTTTTTCGATGCTGAATATCAAGAAGGGTTCATTTAGGTGAGGTTGAAGATTAAATAGACTTCATTTATACAAAGTAGACGATCAAGTAGCATTTGTTTTTTCGATACTGAATATCAAGGAGGGTTCATTTAGGTGAGGTTGAAGATTAAATAGACTTCATTTATACAAAGTTGACGATCAAGTAGCATTCGTTTTTTCGATGCTGAATATCAAGGAGGCTTCATTTAGGTGAGGTTGAAGATTAAAAAAACTTCATTTAAAAAAGTTGACGATCAAGTAGCATTAGTTGTTTCGATGATGAATATTAAGGAGGGTTCATTTAGGTGAGGTTGAAGATTATATAGACTTCATTTATACAAAGTTGACGATCAAGTAGCATTCGTTTTTTCGATGCTGAATATCAACGAGGCTTCATTTAGGTGAGATGAAGATTAAATAGGCTTCATTCATACAAAGTTAACGATCAAGTAGCATTCGATTTTTCGATGCTGAATATCAAGGAGGCTTCATTAAGGAGAGGTTGAAGATTAAATAGACTTCATTTATACAAAGTTGACGATCAAGTAGCATTCGTTTTTTAGATGCTGAATATCAAGAAGGGTTCATTTAGGTTAGGTTGAAGATTAAATAGACTTCATTTATACAAAGTAGACGATCAAGTAGCATTCTTTTTTTCGATACTGAATATCAAGGAGGGTTCATTTAGGTGAGGTTGAAGATTAAATAGACTTCATTTATACAAAGTAGACGATCAAGTAGCATTCGTTTTTTCGATACTGAATATCAAGGAGGGTTCATTTAGGTGAGGTTGAAGATTAAATAGACTTCATTTATACAAAGTTGTCGATCAAGTAGCATTCGTTTTTTCGATGCTGAATATCAAGGAGGCTTCATTTAGGAGAGGTTGAAGATTAAATAGACTTCATTTATACAAAGTTGACGATCAAGTAGCATTCGTTTTTTCGATTCTGAATATCAAGAAGGGTTCATTTAGGTGAGGTTGAAGATTAAATAGACTTCATTTATACAAAGTAGACGATCAAGTAGCATTCGTTTTTTCGATGCTGAATATCAAAGAGGCTTTATTTAAGAGAGGCTGAAGATTAAATAGACTTCATTTATACAAAGTTGACGATCAAGTAGCATTCGTTTTTTCGATGCTGAATATCAACGAGGCTTCATTTAGGTAAGGTTGAAGATTAAATAGTCTTCATTTATACAAAGTTAACGATCAAGTAGCATTCGTTTTTTCGATGCTGAATATCAACGAGGCTTCATTTAGGTGAGGTTGAAGATTAAATAGTCTTCATTTATACAAAGTTGACGATCAAGTAGCATTCGTTTTTTCAATGCTGAATATCAACGAGGATTCATTTAGGTGAGGTTGAAGATTAAATGGTCTTCATTTATACAAAGTTAACGATCAAGTAGCATTTGTTTTTTCGATGCTGAATATCAAGGAGGCTTCATTTAGGAGAGGTTGAATTTTAAATAGACTTCATTTATACAAAGTTGACGATCAAGTAGCATTCGTTTTTTCGATTCTGGATATCAAGGAGGCTTCATTTAGGTAAGGTTGAAGACTAAATAGACTTCATTTATACAAAGTTGACGATCAAGTAGCATTCGTGTTTTCGATGCTGAATATGAGGAGGGTTCATTTAGGTGAGGTTGAAGATTAAATAGACTTCATTTATACAAAGTTGACGATCAAGTAGCATTCATTTTTTCGATGCTGAATATCAAGGAGGCTTCATTTAGGAGAGGTTGAAGATTAAATAGACTTCATTTATACAAAGTTGAAGATCAAGTAGCATTCGTTTTTTCGATGCTGAATATCAAGGAGGGTTCATTTAGGTGAGGTTGAAGATTAAATAGACTTCATTTATACAAAGTTAACGATCAAGTAGCATTCGTTTTTTTGATGCTGAATATCAAGGAGGCTTCATTTAGGAGAGGTTGAAGATTAAATAGACTTCATTTATACAAAGTTGACGATCAAGTAGCATTCGTTTTTTTGATGCTGAATATCAAGGAGGCTTCATTTAGGTGAGGTTGAAGATTAAATAGACTTCATTTTTACAAAGTTGACGATCAAGTAGCATTCGTTTTTTCGATGCTGAATATCAAGAAGGGTTCATTTAGGTGAGGTTGAAGATTAAATAGACTTCATTTATACAAAGTAGACGATCAAGTAGCATTTGTTTTTTCGATACTGAATATCAAGGAGGGTTCATTTAGGTGAGGTTGAAGATTAAATAGACTTCATTTATACAAAGTTGACGATCAAGTAGCATTCGTTTTTTCGATGCTGAATATCAAGGAGGCTTCATTTAGGTGAGGTTGAAGATTAAAAAAACTTCATTTAAAAAAGTTGACGATCAAGTAGCATTAGTTGTTTCGATGATGAATATTAAGGAGGGTTCATTTAGGTGAGGTTGAAGATTATATAGACTTCATTTATACAAAGTTGACGATCAAGTAGCATTCGTTTTTTCGATGCTGAATATCAACGAGGCTTCATTTAGGTGAGATGAAGATTAAATAGGCTTCATTCATACAAAGTTAACGATCAAGTAGCATTCGATTTTTCGATGCTGAATATCAAGGAGGCTTCATTAAGGAGAGGTTGAAGATTAAATAGACTTCATTTATACAAAGTTGACGATCAAGTATCATTCGTTTTTTAGATGCTGAATATCAAGAAGGGTTCATTTAGGTTAGGTTGAAGATTAAATAGACTTCATTTATACAAAGTAGACGATCAAGTAGCATTCTTTTTTTCGATACTGAATATCAAGGAGGGTTCATTTAGGTGAGGTTGAAGATTAAATAGACTTCATTTATACAAAGTAGACGATCAAGTAGCATTCGTTTTTTCGATACTGAATATCAAGGAGGGTTCATTTAGGTGAGGTTGAGGATTAAATAGACTTCATTTATACAAAGTTGTCGATCAAGTAGCATTCGTTTTTTCGATGCTGAATATCAAGAAGGGTTCATTTAGGTGAGGTTGAAGATTAAATAGACTTCATTTATACAAAGTAGACGATCAAGTAGCATTCGTTTTTTAGATCCTGAATATCAAGGAGGCTTCATTTAGGTGAGGTTGAAGATTAAATAGACTTCATTTAGACAAAGTTGACGATCAAGTAGCATTCGTTTTTTCGATGCTGAATATCAAGGAGGGTTCATTTAGGTGAGGTTGAAGATTAAATAGACTTCATTTATACAAAGTAGACGATCAAGTAGCATTCATTTTTTCGATGCTGAATATCAAGGAGGCTTCATTTAGGAGAGGTTGAAGATTAAATAGACTTCATTTATACAAAGTTGACGATCAAATAGCATTCGTTTTTTCGATGCTGAATATCAAGGAGGGTTCATTTATGTGAGGTTGAATATTAAATAGACTTCATTTATACAAAGTAGACGATCAAGTAGCATTCATTTTTTCGATGCTGAATATCAACGAGGCTTCATTCAGGAGAGGTTGAAGATTAAATAGACTTCATTTATACAAAGTTGACGATCAAGTAGCATTCGTTTTTTCGATGCTGAATATCAACGAGGCTTCATTTAGGTGAGGTTGAAGATTAAATAGTCTTCATTTATACAAAGTTAACGATCAAGTAGCATTCGTTTTTTCGATGCTGAATATCAACGAGGCTTCATTTAGGTGAGGTTGAAGATTAAATAGTCTTCATTTATACAAAGTTGATGATCAAGTAGCATTCGTTTTTTCGATGCTGAATATCAAGGAGGCTTCATTCAGGTGAGGTTAAAGATTAAATAGACTTCATTTATACAAAGTTGACGATCAAGTAGCATTCGTTTTTTCGATGCTGAATATCAAGGAGGGTTCATTTAGGTGAGGTTGAAGATTAAATAGACTTCATTTATACAAAGTTGACGATCAAGTAGCATTCATTTTTTCGATGCTAAATATCAAGGAGGCTTCATTTAGGAGAGGTTGAAGATTAAATAGACTTCATTTATACAAACTTGACGATCAAATAGCATTCGTTTTTTCGATGCTGAATATCAAGGAGGGTTCATTTAGGTGAGGTTGAAGATTAAATAGACTTCATTTATACAAAGTAGACGATCAAGTAGCATTCGTTTTTTTGATGCTGAATATCAAGGAGGCTTCATTTAGGAGAGGTTGAAGATTAAATAGACTTCATTTATACAAAGTTGACGATCAAGTAGCATTCGTTTTTTTGATGCTGAATATCAAGGAGGCTTCATTTAGGTGAGGTTGAAGATTAAATAGACTTCATTTTTACAAAGTTGACGATCAAGTAGCATTCGTTTTTTCGATGCTGAATATCAAGAAGGGTTCATTTAGGTGAGGTTGAAGATTAAATAGACTTCATTTATACAAAGTAGACGATCAAGTAGCATTTGTTTTTTCGATACTGAATATCAAGGAGGGTTCATTTAGGTGAGGTTGAAGATTAAATAGACTTCATTTATACAAAGTTGACGATCAAGTAGCATTCGTTTTTTCGATGCTGAATATCAAGGAGGCTTCATTTAGGTGAGGTTGAAGATTAAAAAAACTTCATTTAAAAAAGTTGACGATCAAGTAGCATTAGTTGTTTCGATGATGAATATTAAGGAGGGTTCATTTAGGTGAGGTTGAAGATTATATAGACTTCATTTATACAAAGTTGACGATCAAGTAGCATTCGTTTTTTCGATGCTGAATATCAACGAGGCTTCATTTAGGTGAGATGAAGATTAAATAGGCTTCATTCATACAAAGTTAACGATCAAGTAGCATTCGATTTTTCGATGCTGAATATCAAGGAGGCTTCATTAAGGAGAGGTTGAAGATTAAATAGACTTCATTTATACAAAGTTGACGATCAAGTAGCATTCGTTTTTTAGATGCTGAATATCAAGAAGGGTTCATTTAGGTTAGGTTGAAGATTAAATAGACTTCATTTATACAAAGTAGACGATCAAGTAGCATTCTTTTTTTCGATACTGAATATCAAGGAGGGTTCATTTAGGTGAGGTTGAAGATTAAATAGACTTCATTTATACAAAGTAGACGATCAAGTAGCATTCGTTTTTTCGATACTGAATATCAAGGAGGGTTCATTTAGGTGAGGTTGAAGATTAAATAGACTTCATTTATACAAAGTTGTCGATCAAGTAGCATTCGTTTTTTCGATGCTGAATATCAAGGAGGCTTCATTTAGGAGAGGTTGAAGATTAAATAGACTTCATTTATACAAAGTTGACGATCAAGTAGCATTCGTTTTTTCGATTCTGAATATCAAGAAGGGTTCATTTAGGTGAGGTTGAAGATTAAATAGACTTCATTTATACAAAGTAGACGATCAAGTAGCATTCGTTTTTTCGATGCTGAATATCAAAGAGGCTTTATTTAAGAGAGGCTGAAGATTAAATAGACTTCATTTATACAAAGTTGACGATCAAGTAGCATTCGTTTTTTCGATGCTGAATATCAACGAGGCTTCATTTAGGTAAGGTTGAAGATTAAATAGTCTTCATTTATACAAAGTTAACGATCAAGTAGCATTCGTTTTTTCGATGCTGAATATCAACGAGGCTTCATTTAGGTGAGGTTGAAGATTAAATAGTCTTCATTTATACAAAGTTGACGATCAAGTAGCATTCGTTTTTTCAATGCTGAATATCAACGAGGATTCATTTAGGTGAGGTTGAAGATTAAATGGTCTTCATTTATACAAAGTTAACGATCAAGTAGCATTTGTTTTTTCGATGCTGAATATCAAGGAGGCTTCATTTAGGAGAGGTTGAATTTTAAATAGACTTCATTTATACAAAGTTGACGATCAAGTAGCATTCGTTTTTTCGATTCTGGATATCAAGGAGGCTTCATTTAGGTAAGGTTGAAGACTAAATAGACTTCATTTATACAAAGTTGACGATCAAGTAGCATTCGTGTTTTCGATGCTGAATATGAGGAGGGTTCATTTAGGTGAGGTTGAAGATTAAATAGACTTCATTTATACAAAGTTGACGATCAAGTAGCATTCATTTTTTCGATGCTGAATATCAAGGAGGCTTCATTTAGGAGAGGTTGAAGATTAAATAGACTTCATTTATACAAAGTTGAAGATCAAGTAGCATTCGTTTTTTCGATGCTGAATATCAAGGAGGGTTCATTTAGGTGAGGTTGAAGATTAAATAGACTTCATTTATACAAAGTTAACGATCAAGTAGCATTCGTTTTTTTGATGCTGAATATCAAGGAGGCTTCATTTAGGAGAGGTTGAAGATTAAATAGACTTCATTTATACAAAGTTGACGATCAAGTAGCATTCGTTTTTTTGATGCTGAATATCAAGGAGGCTTCATTTAGGTGAGGTTGAAGATTAAATAGACTTCATTTTTACAAAGTTGACGATCAAGTAGCATTCGTTTTTTCGATGCTGAATATCAAGAAGGGTTCATTTAGGTGAGGTTGAAGATTAAATAGACTTCATTTATACAAAGTAGACGATCAAGTAGCATTTGTTTTTTCGATACTGAATATCAAGGAGGGTTCATTTAGGTGAGGTTGAAGATTAAATAGACTTCATTTATACAAAGTTGACGATCAAGTAGCATTCGTTTTTTCGATGCTGAATATCAAGGAGGCTTCATTTAGGTGAGGTTGAAGATTAAAAAAACTTCATTTAAAAAAGTTGACGATCAAGTAGCATTAGTTGTTTCGATGATGAATATTAAGGAGGGTTCATTTAGGTGAGGTTGAAGATTATATAGACTTCATTTATACAAAGTTGACGATCAAGTAGCATTCGTTTTTTCGATGCTGAATATCAACGAGGCTTCATTTAGGTGAGATGAAGATTAAATAGGCTTCATTCATACAAAGTTAACGATCAAGTAGCATTCGATTTTTCGATGCTGAATATCAAGGAGGCTTCATTAAGGAGAGGTTGAAGATTAAATAGACTTCATTTATACAAAGTTGACGATCAAGTATCATTCGTTTTTTAGATGCTGAATATCAAGAAGGGTTCATTTAGGTTAGGTTGAAGATTAAATAGACTTCATTTATACAAAGTAGACGATCAAGTAGCATTCTTTTTTTCGATACTGAATATCAAGGAGGGTTCATTTAGGTGAGGTTGAAGATTAAATAGACTTCATTTATACAAAGTAGACGATCAAGTAGCATTCGTTTTTTCGATACTGAATATCAAGGAGGGTTCATTTAGGTGAGGTTGAGGATTAAATAGACTTCATTTATACAAAGTTGTCGATCAAGTAGCATTCGTTTTTTCGATGCTGAATATCAAGGAGGCTTCATTTAGGAGAGGTTGAAGATTAAATAGACTTCATTTATACAAAGTTGACGATCAAGTAGCATTCGTTTTTTCGATTCTGAATATCAAGAAGGGTTCATTTAGGTGAGGTTGAAGATTAAATAGACTTCATTTATACAAAGTTGATGATCAAGTAGCATTCGTTTTTTCGATGCTGAATATCAAGGAGGCTTCATTCAGGTGAGGTTAAAGATTAAATAGACTTCATTTATACAAAGTTGACGATCAAGTAGCATTCGTTTTTTCGATGCTGAATATCAAGGAGGGTTCATTTAGGTGAGGTTGAAGATTAAATAGACTTCATTTATACAAAGTTGACGATCAAGTAGCATTCATTTTTTCGATACTGAATATCAAGGAGGCTTCATTTAGGAGAGGTTGAAGATTAAATAGACTTCATTTATACAAACCTGACGATCAAATAGCATTCGTTTTTTCGATGCTGAATATCAAGGAGGGTTCATTTAGGTGAGGTTGAAGATTAAATAGACTTCATTTATACAAAGTAGACGATCAAGTAGCATTCGTTTTTTCGATGCTGAATATCAAGGAGGTTTCATTTAGGAGAGGTTGAAGATTAAATAGACTTCATTTATACAAAGTTGACGATCAAGTAGCATTCGTTTTTTTGATGCTGAATATCAAGGAGGCTTCATTTAGGTGAGGTTGAAGATTAAATAGACTTCATTTTCACAAAGTTGACGATCAAGTAGCATTCGTTTTTTCGATGCTGAATATCAAGAAGGGTTCATTTAGGTGAGGTTGAAGATTAAATAGACTTCATTTATACAAAGTAGACGATCAAGTAGCATTCGTTTTTTAGATCCTGAATATCAAGGAGGCTTCATTTAGGTGAGGTTGAAGATTAAATAGACTTCATTTAGACAAAGTTGACGATCAAGTAGCATTCGTTTTTTCGATGCTGAATATCAAGGAGGGTTCATTTAGGTGAGGTTGAAGATTAAATAGACTTCATTTATACAAAGTAGACGATCAAGTAGCATTCATTTTTTCGATGCTGAATATCAAGGAGGCTTCATTTAGGAGAGGTTGAAGATTAAATAGACTTCATTTATACAAAGTTGACGATCAAATAGCATTCGTTTTTTCGATGCTGAATATCAAGGAGGGTTCATTTATGTGAGGTTAAATATTAAATAGACTTCATTTATACAAAGTAGACGATCAAGTAGCATTCATTTTTTCGATGCTGAATATCAACGAGGCTTCATTCAGGAGAGGTTGAAGATTAAATAGACTTCATTTATACAAAGTTGACGATCAGGTAGCATTCGTTTTTTCGATGCTGAATATCAACGAGGCTTCATTTAGGTGAGGTTGAAGATTAAATAGTCTTCATTTATACAAAGTTAACGATCAAGTAGCATTCGTTTTTTCGATGCTGAATATCAACGAGGCTTCATTTAGGTGAGGTTGAAGATTAAATAGTCTTCATTTATACAAAGTTGATGATCAAGTAGCATTCGTTTTTTCGATGCTGAATATCAAGGAGGCTTCATTCAGGTGAGGTTAAAGATTAAATAGACTTCATTTATAAAAAGTTGACGATCAAGTAGCATTCGTTTTTTCGATGCTGAATATCAAGGAGGGTTCATTTAGGTGAGGTTGAAGATTAAATAGACTTCATTTATACAAAGTTGACGATCAAGTAGCATTCATTTTTTCGATGCTAAATATCAAGGAGGCTTCATTTAGGAGAGGTTGAAGATTAAATAGACTTCATTTATACAAACTTGACGATCAAATAGCATTCGTTTTTTCGATGCTGAATATCAAGGAGGGTTTATTTAGGTGAGGTTGAAGATTAAATAGACTTCATTTATACAAAGTAGACGATCAAGTAGCATTCGTTTTTTTGATGCTGAATATCAAGGAGGCTTCATTTAGGAGAGGTTGAAGATTAAATAGACTTCATTTATACAAAGTTGACGATCAAGTAGCATTCGTTTTTTTGATGCTGAATATCAAGGAGGCTTCATTTAGGTGAGGTTGAAGATTAAATAGACTTCATTTTTACAAAGTTGACGATCAAGTAGCATTCGTTTTTTCGATGCTGAATATCAAGAAGGGTTCATTTAGGTGAGGTTGAAGATTAAATAGACTTCATTTATACAAAGTAGACGATCAAGTAGCATTTGTTTTTTCGATACTGAATATCAAGGAGGGTTCATTTAGGTGAGGTTGAAGATTAAATAGACTTCATTTATACAAAGTTGACGATCAAGTAGCATTCGTTTTTTCGATGCTGAATATCAAGGAGGCTTCATTTAGGTGAGGTTGAAGATTAAAAAAACTTCATTTAAAAAAGTTGACGATCAAGTAGCATTAGTTGTTTCGATGATGAATATTAAGGAGGGTTCATTTAGGTAAGGTTGAAGATTATATAGACTTCATTTATACAAAGTTGACGATCAAGTAGCATTCGTTTTTTCGATACTGAATATCAAGGAGGGTTCATTTAGGTGAGGTTGAAGATTAAATAGACTTCATTTATACAAAGTTGACGATCAAGTAGCATTCGTTTTTTCGATGCTGAATATCAAGGAGGCTTCATTTAGGTGAGGTTGAAGATTAAAAAAACTTCATTTAAAAAAGTTGACGATCAAGTAGCATTAGTTGTTTCGATGATGAATATTAAGGAGGGTTCATTTAGGTGAGGTTGAAGATTATATAGACTTCATTTATACAAAGTTGACGATCAAGTAGCATTCGTTTTTTCGATGCTGAATATCAACGAGGCTTCATTTAGGTGAGATGAAGATTAAATAGGCTTCATTCATACAAAGTTAACGATCAAGTAGCATTCGATTTTTCGATGCTGAATATCAAGGAGGCTTCATTAAGGAGAGGTTGAAGATTAAATAGACTTCATTTATACAAAGTTGACGATCAAGTATCATTCGTTTTTTAGATGCTGAATATCAAGAAGGGTTCATTTAGGTTAGGTTGAAGATTAAATAGACTTCATTTATACAAAGTAGACGATCAAGTAGCATTCTTTTTTTCGATACTGAATATCAAGGAGGGTTCATTTAGGTGAGGTTGAAGATTAAATAGACTTCATTTATACAAAGTAGACGATCAAGTAGCATTCGTTTTTTCGATACTGAATATCAAGGAGGGTTCATTTAGGTGAGGTTGAGGATTAAATAGACTTCATTTATACAAAGTTGTCGATCAAGTAGCATTCGTTTTTTCGATGCTGAATATCAAGGAGGCTTCATTTAGGAGAGGTTGAAGATTAAATAGACTTCATTTATACAAAGTTGACGATCAAGTAGCATTCGTTTTTTCGATTCTGAATATCAAGAAGGGTTCATTTAGGTGAGGTTGAAGATTAAATAGACTTCATTTATACAAAGTTGATGATCAAGTAGCATTCGTTTTTTCGATGCTGAATATCAAGGAGGCTTCATTCAGGTGAGGTTAAAGATTAAATAGACTTCATTTATACAAAGTTGACGATCAAGTAGCATTCGTTTTTTCGATGCTGAATATCAAGGAGGGTTCATTTAGGTGAGGTTGAAGATTAAATAGACTTCATTTATACAAAGTTGACGATCAAGTAGCATTCATTTTTTCGATACTGAATATCAAGGAGGCTTCATTTAGGAGAGGTTGAAGATTAAATAGACTTCATTTATACAAACCTGACGATCAAATAGCATTCGTTTTTTCGATGCTGAATATCAAGGAGGGTTCATTTAGGTGAGGTTGAAGATTAAATAGACTTCATTTATACAAAGTAGACGATCAAGTAGCATTCGTTTTTTCGATGCTGAATATCAAGGAGGCTTCATTTAGGAGAGGTTGAAGATTAAATAGACTTCATTTATACAAAGTTGACGATCAAGTAGCATTCGTTTTTTTGATGCTGAATATCAAGGAGGCTTCATTTAGGTGAGGTTGAAGATTAAATAGACTTCATTTTCACAAAGTTGACGATCAAGTAGCATTCGTTTTTTCGATGCTGAATATCAAGAAGGGTTCATTTAGGTGAGGTTGAAGATTAAATAGACTTCATTTATACAAAGTAGACGATCAAGTAGCATTCGTTTTTTAGATCCTGAATATCAAGGAGGCTTCATTTAGGTGAGGTTGAAGATTAAATAGACTTCATTTAGACAAAGTTGACGATCAAGTAGCATTCGTTTTTTCGATGCTGAATATCAAGGAGGGTTCATTTAGGTGAGGTTGAAGATTAAATAGACTTCATTTATACAAAGTAGACGATCAAGTAGCATTCATTTTTTCGATGCTGAATATCAAGGAGGCTTCATTTAGGAGAGGTTGAAGTTCAAATAGACTTCATTTATACAAAGTTGACGATCAAATAGCATTCGTTTTTTCGATGCTGAATATCAAGGAGGGTTCATTTATGTGAGGTTAAATATTAAATAGACTTCATTTATACAAAGTAGACGATCAAGTAGCATTCATTTTTTCGATGCTGAATATCAACGAGGCTTCATTCAGGAGAGGTTGAAGATTAAATAGACTTCATTTATACAAAGTTGACGATCAAGTAGCATTCGTTTTTTCGATGCTGAATATCAACGAGGCTTCATTTAGGTGAGGTTGAAGATTAAATAGTCTTCATTTATACAAAGTTAACGATCAAGTAGCATTCGTTTTTTCGATGCTGAATATCAACGAGGCTTCATTTAGGTGAGGTTGAAGATTAAATAGTCTTCATTTATACAAAGTTGATGATCAAGTAGCATTCGTTTTTTCGATGCTGAATATCAAGGAGGCTTCATTCAGGTGAGGTTAAAGATTAAATAGACTTCATTTATACAAAGTTGACGATCAAGTAGCATTCGTTTTTTCGTTGCTGAATATCAAGGAGGGTTCATTTAGGTGAGGTTGAAGATTAAATAGACTTCATTTATACAAAGTTGACGATCAAGTAGCATTCATTTTTTCGATGCTAAATATCAAGGAGGCTTCATTTAGGAGAGGTTGAAGATTAAATAGACTTCATTTATACAAACTTGACGATCAAATAGCATTCGTTTTTTCGATGCTGAATATCAAGGAGGGTTCATTTAGGTGAGGTTGAAGATTAAATAGACTTCATTTATACAAAGTAGACGATCAAGTAGCATTCGTTTTTTTGATGCTGAATATCAAGGAGGCTTCATTTAGGAGAGGTTGAAGATTAAATAGACTTCATTTATACAAAGTTGACGATCAAGTAGCATTCGTTTTTTCGATGCTGAATATCAAGGAGGCTTCATTCAGGTGAGGTTAATGATTAAATAAACTTCATTTATACAAAGTTGACGATCAAGTAGCATTCGTTTTTTCGATGCTGAATATCAAGGAGGGTTCATTTAGGTGAGGTTGAAGATTAAATAGACTTCATTTATACAAAGTTGACGATCAAGTAGCATTCGTTTTTTCGATGCTGAATATCAAGGAGGCTTTATTTAGGTGAGGTTGAAGATTAAATAGACTTCATTTATCCAAAGTTGACGATCAAGTAGCATTCGTTTTTTTATGCTGAATATCAAGGAGGCTTTATTTAGGTGAGGTTAAAGATTAAATAGAATTCATTTATACAAAGTTGACGATCAAGTAGCATTCGTTTTTTAATGCTAAATATCAAGGAGGGTTCATTTAGGTGAGGTTGAAGATTAAATAGACTTCATTTATACAAAGTTGACGAGCAAGTAGAATTCGTTTTTTCGATACTGAATATCAAGGAGGCTTCATTTAGGAGAGGTTGAAGATTAAATAGACTTCATTTATACAAAGTTGACGATCAAGTAGCATTCGTTTTTTAGATCCTGAATATCAAGGAGGCTTCATTTAGGTGAGGTTGAAGATTAAATAGACTTCATTTAGACAAAGTTGACGATCAAGTAGCATTCGTTTTTTCGATGCTGAATATCAAGGAGGGTTCATTTAGGTGAGGTTGAAGATTAAATAGACTTCATTTATACAAAGTAGACGATCAAGTAGCATTCATTTTTTCGATGCTGAATATCAAGGAGGCTTCATTTAGGAGAGGTTGAAGATTAAATAGACTTCATTTATACAAAGTTGACGATCAAATAGCATTCGTTTTTTCGATGCTGAATATCAAGGAGGGTTCATTTAGGTGAGGTTGAAGATTAAATAGACTCCATTTATACAAAGTAGACGATCAAGTAGCATTCATTTTTTCGATGCTGAATATCAACGACGCTTCATTTAGGAGAGGTTGAAGATTAAATAGACTTCATTTATACAAAGTTGACGATCAAGTAGCATTCGTTTTTTCGATGCTGAATATCAACGAGGCTTCATTTAGGTGAGGTTGAAGATTAAATAGACTTCATTTTTACAAAGTGGACGATCAAGTAACATTCGTTTTTTCGATGCTGAATATCAAGAAGGGTTCATTTAGGTGAGGTTGAAGATTAAATAGACTTCATTTATACAAAGTAGACGATCAAGTAGCATTTGTTTTTTCGATACTGAATATCAAGGAGGATTCATTTAGGTGAGGTTGAAGATTAAATAGACTTCATTTATACAAAGTTGTCGATCAAGTAGCATTCGTTTTTTCGATGCTAAATATCAAGGAGGCTTCATTTAAGTGAGGTCGAAGATTAATTAGACTTCATTTATACAAAGTTGACGATCAAGTAGCATTCGTTTTTTCGATGCTGAATATCAACGAGGCTTCATTTAGGTGAGGTTGAAGATTAAATAGTCTTCATTTATACAAAGTTAACGATCAAGTAGCATTCGTTTTTTCGATGCTGAATATCAACGAGGCTTCATTTAGGTGAGGTTGAAGATTAAATAGTCTTCATTTATACAAAGTTGATGATCAAGTAGCATTCGTTTTTTCGATGCTGAATATCAAGGAGGCTTCATTCAGGTGAGGTTAAAGATTAAATAGACTTCATTTATACAAAGTTGACGATCAGGTAGCATTCGTTTTTTCGATGCTGAATATCAAGGAGGGTTCATTTAGGTGAGGTTGAAGATTAAATAGACTTCATTTATACAAAGTTGACGATCAAGGAGCATTCATTTTTTCGATACTGAATATCAAGGAGGCTTCATTTAGGAGAGGTTGAAGATTAAATAGACTTCATTTATACAAACCTGACGATCAAATAGCATTCGTTTTTTCGATGCTGAATATCAAGGAGGGTTCATTTAGGTGAGGTTGAAGATTAAATAGACTTCATTTATACAAAGTAGACGATCAAGTAGCATTCGTTTTTTCGATGCTGAATATCAAGGAGGCTTCATTTAGGAGAGGTTGAAGATTAAATAGACTTCATTTATACAAAGTTGACGATCAAGTAGCATTCGTTTTTTTGATGCTGAATATCAAGGAGGCTTCATTTAGGTGAGGTTGAAGATTAAATAGACTTCATTTTCACAAAGTTGACGATCAAGTAGCATTCGTTTTTTCGATGCTGAATATCAAGAAGGGTTCATTTAGGTGAGGTTGAAGATTAAATAGACTTCATTTATACAAAGTAGACGATCAAGTAGCATTCGTTTTTTAGATCCTGAATATCAAGGAGGCTTCATTTAGGTGAGGTTGAAGATTAAATAGACTTCATTTAGACAAAGTTGACGATCAAGTAGCATTCGTTTTTTCGATGCTGAATATCAAAGAGGGTTCATTTAGGTGAGGTTGAAGATTAAATAGACTTCATTTATACAAAGTAGACGATCAAGTAGCATTCATTTTTTCGATGCTGAATATCAAGGAGGCTTCATTTAGGAGAGGTTGAAGATTAAATAGACTTCATTTATACAAAGTTGACGATCAAATAGCATTCGTTTTTTCGATGCTGAATATCAAGGAGGGTTCATTTATGTGAGGTTGAATATTAAATAGACTTCATTTATACAAAGTAGACGATCAAGTAGCATTCATTTTTTCGATGCTGAATATCAACGAGGCTTCATTCAGGAGAGGTTGAAGATTAAATAGACTTCATTTATACAAAGTTGACGATCAAGTAGCATTCGTTTTTTCGATGCTGAATATCAACGAGGCTTCATTTAGGTGAGGTTGAAGATTAAATAGTCTTCATTTATACAAAGTTAACGATCAAGTAGCATTCGTTTTTTCGATGCTGAATATCAACGAGGCTTCATTTAGGTGAGGTTGAAGATTAAATAGTCTTCATTTATACAAAGTTGATGATCAAGTAGCATTCGTTTTTTCGATGCTGAATATCAAGGAGGCTTCATTCAGGTGAGGTTAAAGATTAAATAGACTTCATTTATACAAAGTTGACGATCAAGTAGCATTCGTTTTTTCGATGCTGAATATCAAGGAGGGTTCATTTAGGTGAGGTTGAAGATTAAATAGACTTCATTTATACAAAGTTGACGATCAAGTAGCATTCATTTTTTCGATGCTAAATATCAAGGAGGCTTCATTTAGGAGAGGTTGAAGATTAAATAGACTTCATTTATACAAACTTGACGATCAAATAGCATTCGTTTTTTCGATGCTGAATATCAAGGAGGGTTCATTTAGGTGAGGTTGAAGATTAAATAGACTTCATTTATACAAAGTAGACGATCAAGTAGCATTCGTTTTTTTGATGCTGAATATCAAGGAGGCTTCATTTAGGAGAGGTTGAAGATTAAATAGACTTCATTTATACAAAGTTGACGATCAAGTAGCATTCGTTTTTTTGATGCTGAATATCAAGGAGGCTTCATTTAGGTGAGGTTGAAGATTAAATAGACTTCATTTTTACAAAGTTGACGATCAAGTAGCATTCGTTTTTTCGATGCTGAATATCAAGAAGGGTTCATTTAGGTGAGGTTGAAGATTAAATAGACTTCATTTATACAAAGTAGACGATCAAGTAGCATTTGTTTTTTCGATACTGAATATCAAGGAGGGTTCATTTAGGTGAGGTTGAAGATTAAATAGACTTCATTTATACAAAGTTGACGATCAAGTAGCATTCGTTTTTTCGATGCTGAATATCAAGGAGGCTTCATTTAGGTGAGGTTGAAGATTAAAAAAACTTCATTTAAAAAAGTTGACGATCAAGTAGCATTAGTTGTTTCGATGATGAATATTAAGGAGGGTTCATTTAGGTGAGGTTGAAGATTATATAGACTTCATTTATACAAAGTTGACGATCAAGTAGCATTCGTTTTTTCGATGCTGAATATCAACGAGGCTTCATTTAGGTGAGATGAAGATTAAATAGGCTTCATTCATACAAAGTTAACGATCAAGTAGCATTCGATTTTTCGATGCTGAATATCAAGGAGGCTTCATTAAGGAGAGGTTGAAGATTAAATAGACTTCATTTATACAAAGTTGACGATCAAGTAGCATTCGTTTTTTAGATGCTGAATATCAAGAAGGGTTCATTTAGGTTAGGTTGAAGATTAAATAGACTTCATTTATACAAAGTAGACGATCAAGTAGCATTCTTTTTTTCGATACTGAATATCAAGGAGGGTTCATTTAGGTGAGGTTGAAGATTAAATAGACTTCATTTATACAAAGTAGACGATCAAGTAGCATTCGTTTTTTCGATACTGAATATCAAGGAGGGTTCATTTAGGTGAGGTTGAAGATTAAATAGACTTCATTTATACAAAGTTGTCGATCAAGTAGCATTCGTTTTTTCGATGCTGAATATCAAGGAGGCTTCATTTAGGAGAGGTTGAAGATTAAATAGACTTCATTTATACAAAGTTGACGATCAAGTAGCATTCGTTTTTTCGATTCTGAATATCAAGAAGGGTTCATTTAGGTGAGGTTGAAGATTAAATAGACTTCATTTATACAAAGTAGACGATCAAGTAGCATTCGTTTTTTCGATGCTGAATATCAAAGAGGCTTTATTTAAGAGAGGCTGAAGATTAAATAGACTTCATTTATACAAAGTTGACGATCAAGTAGCATTCGTTTTTTCGATGCTGAATATCAACGAGGCTTCATTTAGGTAAGGTTGAAGATTAAATAGTCTTCATTTATACAAAGTTAACGATCAAGTAGCATTCGTTTTTTCGATGCTGAATATCAAAGAGGCTTCATTTAGGTGAGGTTGAAGATTAAATAGTCTTCATTTATACAAAGTTGACGATCAAGTAGCATTCGTTTTTTCAATGCTGAATATCAACGAGGATTCATTTAGGTGAGGTTGAAGATTAAATGGTCTTCATTTATACAAAGTTAACGATCAAGTAGCATTTGTTTTTTCGATGCTGAATATCAAGGAGGCTTCATTTAGGAGAGGTTGAATTTTAAATAGACTTCATTTATACAAAGTTGACGATCAAGTAGCATTCGTTTTTTCGATTCTGGATATCAAGGAGGCTTCATTTAGGTAAGGTTGAAGACTAAATAGACTTCATTTATACAAAGTTGACGATCAAGTAGCATTCGTGTTTTCGATGCTGAATATGAGGAGGGTTCATTTAGGTGAGGTTGAAGATTAAATAGACTTCATTTATACAAAGTTGACGATCAAGTAGCATTCATTTTTTCGATGCTGAATATCAAGGAGGCTTCATTTAGGAGAGGTTGAAGATTAAATAGACTTCATTTATACAAAGTTGAAGATCAAGTAGCATTCGTTTTTTCGATGCTGAATATCAAGGAGGGTTCATTTAGGTGAGGTTGAAGATTAAATAGACTTCATTTATACAAAGTTAACGATCAAGTAGCATTCGTTTTTTTGATGCTGAATATCGAGGAGGCTTCATTTAGGAGAGGTTGAAGATTAAATAGACTTCATTTATACAAAGTTGACGATCAAGTAGCATTCGTTTTTTTGATGCTGAATATCAAGGAGGCTTCATTTAGGTGAGGTTGAAGATTAAATAGACTTCATTTTTACAAAGTTGACGATCAAGTAGCATTCGTTTTTTCGATGCTGAATATCAAGAAGGGTTCATTTAGGTGAGGTTGAAGATTAAATAGACTTCATTTATACAAAGTAGACGATCAAGTAGCATTTGTTTTTTCGATACTGAATATCAAGGAGGGTTCATTTAGGTGAGGTTGAAGATTAAATAGACTTCATTTATACAAAGTTGACGATCAAGTAGCATTCGTTTTTTCGATGCTGAATATCAAGGAGGCTTCATTTAGGTGAGGTTGAAGATTAAAAAAACTTCATTTAAAAAAGTTGACGATCAAGTAGCATTAGTTGTTTCGATGATGAATATTAAGGAGGGTTCATTTAGGTGAGGTTGAAGATTATATAGACTTCATTTATACAAAGTTGACGATCAAGTAGCATTCGTTTTTTCGATGCTGAATATCAACGAGGCTTCATTTAGGTGAGATGAAGATTAAATAGGCTTCATTCATACAAAGTTAACGATCAAGTAGCATTCGATTTTTCGATGCTGAATATCAAGGAGGCTTCATTAAGGAGAGGTTGAAGATTAAATAGACTTCATTTATACAAAGTTGACGATCAAGTATCATTCGTTTTTTAGATGCTGAATATCAAGAAGGGTTCATTTAGGTTAGGTTGAAGATTAAATAGACTTCATTTATACAAAGTAGACGATCAAGTAGCATTCTTTTTTTCGATACTGAATATCAAGGAGGGTTCATTTAGGTGAGGTTGAAGATTAAATAGACTTCATTTATACAAAGTAGACGATCAAGTAGCATTCGTTTTTTCGATACTGAATATCAAGGAGGGTTCATTTAGGTGAGGTTGAGGATTAAATAGACTTCATTTATACAAAGTTGTCGATCAAGTAGCATTCGTTTTTTCGATGCTGAATATCAAGGAGGCTTCATTTAGGAGAGGTTGAAGATTAAATAGACTTCATTTATACAAAGTTGACGATCAAGTAGCATTCGTTTTTTCGATTCTGAATATCAAGAAGGGTTCATTTAGGTGAGGTTGAAGATTAAATAGACTTCATTTATACAAAGTTGATGATCAAGTAGCATTCGTTTTTTCGATGCTGAATATCAAGGAGGCTTCATTCAGGTGAGGTTAAAGATTAAATAGACTTCATTTATACAAAGTTGACGATCAAGTAGCATTCGTTTTTTCGATGCTGAATATCAAGGAGGGTTCATTTAGGTGAGGTTGAAGATTAAATAGACTTCATTTATACAAAGTTGACGATCAAGTAGCATTCATTTTTTCGATACTGAATATCAAGGAGGCTTCATTTAGGAGAGGTTGAAGATTAAATAGACTTCATTTATACAAACCTGACGATCAAATAGCATTCGTTTTTTCGATGCTGAATATCAAGGAGGGTTCATTTAGGTGAGGTTGAAGATTAAATAGACTTCATTTATACAAAGTAGACGATCAAGTAGCATTCGTTTTTTCGATGCTGAATATCAAGGAGGCTTCATTTAGGAGAGGTTGAAGATTAAATAGACTTCATTTATACAAAGTTGACGATCAAGTAGCATTCGTTTTTTTGATGCTGAATATCAAGGAGGCTTCATTTAGGTGAGGTTGAAGATTAAATAGACTTCATTTTCACAAAGTTGACGATCAAGTAGCATTCGTTTTTTCGATGCTGAATATCAAGAAGGGTTCATTTAGGTGAGGTTGAAGATTAAATAGACTTCATTTATACAAAGTAGACGATCAAGTAGCATTCGTTTTTTAGATCCTGAATATCAAGGAGGCTTCATTTAGGTGAGGTTGAAGATTAAATAGACTTCATTTAGACAAAGTTGACGATCAAGTAGCATTCGTTTTTTCGATGCTGAATATCAAGGAGGGTTCATTTAGGTGAGGTTGAAGATTAAATAGACTTCATTTATACAAAGTAGACGATCAAGTAGCATTCATTTTTTCGATGCTGAATATCAAGGAGGCTTCATTTAGGAGAGGTTGAAGATTAAATAGACTTCATTTATACAAAGTTGACGATCAAATAGCATTCGTTTTTTCGATGCTGAATATCAAGGAGGGTTCATTTATGTGAGGTTAAATATTAAATAGACTTCATTTATACAAAGTAGACGATCAAGTAGCATTCATTTTTTCGATGCTGAATATCAACGAGGCTTCATTCAGGAGAGGTTGAAGATTAAATAGACTTCATTTATACAAAGTTGACGATCAAGTAGCATTCGTTTTTTCGATGCTGAATATCAACGAGGCTTCATTTAGGTGAGGTTGAAGATTAAATAGTCT
The DNA here is from genome assembly GCA_963969495.1 of Ceratothoa steindachneri. Classification (NCBI taxonomy): domain Eukaryota; kingdom Metazoa; phylum Arthropoda; class Malacostraca; order Isopoda; family Cymothoidae; genus Ceratothoa; species Ceratothoa steindachneri. Next base: position 60,214,511 of record OZ018327.1, read on the forward strand.
TCATTTATACAAAGTTAACGATCAAGTAGCATTCGTTTTTTCGATGCTGAATATCAACGAGGCTTCATTTAGGTGAGGTTGAAGATTAAATAGTCTTCATTTATACAAAGTTGATGATCAAGTAGCATTCGTTTTTTCGATGCTGAATATCAAGGAGGCTTCATTCAGGTGAGGTTAAAGATTAAATAGACTTCATTTATACAAAGTTGACAATCAAGTAGCATTCGTTTTTTCGATGCTGAATATCAAGGAGGGTTCATTTAGGTGAGGTTGAAGATTAAATAGACTTCATTTATACAAAGTTGACGATCAAGTAGCATTCATTTTTTCGATGCTAAATATCAAGGAGGCTTCATTTAGGAGAGGTTGAAGATTAAATAGACTTCATTTATACAAACTTGACGATCAAATAGCATTCGTTTTTTCGATGCTGAATATCAAGGAGGGTTCATTTAGGTGAGGTTGAAGATTAAATAGACTTCATTTATACAAAGTAGACGATCAAGTAGCATTCGTTTTTTTGATGCTGAATATCAAGGAGGCTTCATTTAGGAGAGGTTGAAGATTAAATAGACTTCATTTATACAAAGTTGACGATCAAGTAGCATTCGTTTTTTTGATGCTGAATATCAAGGAGGCTTCATTTAGGTGAGGTTGAAGATTAAATAGACTTCATTTTTACAAAGTTGACGATCAAGTAGCATTCGTTTTTTCGATGCTGAATATCAAGAAGGGTTCATTTAGGTGAGGTTGAAGATTAAATAGACTTCATTTATACAAAGTAGACGATCAAGTAGCATTTGTTTTTTCGATACTGAATATCAAGGAGGGTTCATTTAGGTGAGGTTGAAGATTAAATAGACTTCATTTATACAAAGTTGACGATCAAGTAGCATTCGTTTTTTCGATGCTGAATATCAAGGAGGCTTCATTTAGGTGAGGTTGAAGATTAAAAAAACTTCATTTAAAAAAGTTGACGATCAAGTAGCATTAGTTGTTTCGATGATGAATATTAAGGAGGGTTCATTTAGGTGAGGTTGAAGATTATATAGACTTCATTTATACAAAGTTGACGATCAAGTAGCATTCGTTTTTTCGATACTGAATATCAAGGAGGGTTCATTTAGGTGAGGTTGAAGATTAAATAGACTTCATTTATACAAAGTTGACGATCAAGTAGCATTCGTTTTTTCGATGCTGAATATCAAGGAGGCTTCATTTAGGTGAGGTTGAAGATTAAAAAAACTTCATTTAAAAAAGTTGACGATCAAGTAGCATTAGTTGTTTCGATGATGAATATTAAGGAGGGTTCATTTAGGTGAGGTTGAAGATTATATAGACTTCATTTATACAAAGTTGACGATCAAGTAGCATTCGTTTTTTCGATGCTGAATATCAACGAGGCTTCATTTAGGTGAGATGAAGATTAAATAGGCTTCATTCATACAAAGTTAACGATCAAGTAGCATTCGATTTTTCGATGCTGAATATCAAGGAGGCTTCATTAAGGAGAGGTTGAAGATTAAATAGACTTCATTTATACAAAGTTGACGATCAAGTATCATTCGTTTTTTAGATGCTGAATATCAAGAAGGGTTCATTTAGGTTAGGTTGAAGATTAAATAGACTTCATTTATACAAAGTAGACGATCAAGTAGCATTCTTTTTTTCGATACTGAATATCAAGGAGGGTTCATTTAGGTGAGGTTGAAGATTAAATAGACTTCATTTATACAAAGTAGACGATCAAGTAGCATTCGTTTTTTCGATACTGAATATCAAGGAGGGTTCATTTAGGTGAGGTTGAGGATTAAATAGACTTCATTTATACAAAGTTGTCGATCAAGTAGCATTCGTTTTTTCGATGCTGAATATCAAGGAGGCTTCATTTAGGAGAGGTTGAAGATTAAATAGACTTCATTTATACAAAGTTGACGATCAAGTAGCATTCGTTTTTTCGATTCTGAATATCAAGAAGGGTTCATTTAGGTGAGGTTGAAGATTAAATAGACTTCATTTATACAAAGTTGATGATCAAGTAGCATTCGTTTTTTCGATGCTGAATATCAAGGAGGCTTCATTCAGGTGAGGTTAAAGATTAAATAGACTTCATTTATACAAAGTTGACGATCAAGTAGCATTCGTTTTTTCGATGCTGAATATCAAGGAGGGTTCATTTAGGTGAGGTTGAAGATTAAATAGACTTCATTTATACAAAGTTGACGATCAAGTAGCATTCATTTTTTCGATACTGAATATCAAGGAGGCTTCATTTAGGAGAGGTTGAAGATTAAATAGACTTCATTTATACAAACCTGACGATCAAATAGCATTCGTTTTTTCGATGCTGAATATCAAGGAGGGTTCATTTAGGTGAGGTTGAAGATTAAATAGACTTCATTTATACAAAGTAGACGATCAAGTAGCATTCGTTTTTTCGATGCTGAATATCAAGGAGGCTTCATTTAGGAGAGGTTGAAGATTAAATAGACTTCATTTATACAAAGTTGACGATCAAGTAGCATTCGTTTTTTTGATGCTGAATATCAAGGAGGCTTCATTTAGGTGAGGTTGAAGATTAAATAGACTTCATTTTCACAAAGTTGACGATCAAGTAGCATTCGTTTTTTCGATGCTGAATATCAAGAAGGGTTCATTTAGGTGAGGTTGAAGATTAAATAGACTTCATTTATACAAAGTAGACGATCAAGTAGCATTCGTTTTTTAGATCCTGAATATCAAGGAGGCTTCATTTAGGTGAGGTTGAAGATTAAATAGACTTCATTTAGACAAAGTTGACGATCAAGTAGCATTCGTTTTTTCGATGCTGAATATCAAGGAGGGTTCATTTAGGTGAGGTTGAAGATTAAATAGACTTCATTTATACAAAGTAGACGATCAAGTAGCATTCATTTTTTCGATGCTGAATATCAAGGAGGCTTCATTTAGGAGAGGTTGAAGATTAAATAGACTTCATTTATACAAAGTTGACGATCAAGTAGCATTCGTTTTTTCGATGCTGAATATCAACGAGGCTTCATTTAGGTGAGGTTGAAGATTAAATAGTCTTCATTTATACAAAGTTAACGATCAAGTAGCATTCGTTTTTTCGATGCTGAATATCAACGAGGCTTCATTTAGGTGAGGTTGAAGATTAAATAGTCTTCATTTATACAAAGTTGATGATCAAGTAGCATTCGTTTTTTCGATGCTGAATATCAAGGAGGCTTCATTCAGGTGAGGTTAAAGATTAAATAGACTTCATTTATACAAAGTTGACGATCAAGTAGCATTCGTTTTTTCGTTGCTGAATATCAAGGAGGGTTCATTTAGGTGAGGTTGAAGATTAAATAGACTTCATTTATACAAAGTTGACGATCAAGTAGCATTCATTTTTTCGATGCTAAATATCAAGGAGGCTTCATTTAGGAGAGGTTGAAGATTAAATAGACTTCATTTATACAAACTTGACGATCAAATAGCATTCGTTTTTTCGATGCTGAATATCAAGGAGGGTTCATTTAGGTGAGGTTGAAGATTAAATAGACTTCATTTATACAAAGTAGACGATCAAGTAGCATTCGTTTTTTTGATGCTGAATATCAAGGAGGCTTCATTTAGGAGAGGTTGAAGATTAAATAGACTTCATTTATACAAAGTTGACGATCAAGTAGCATTCGTTTTTTTGATGCTGAATATCAAGGAGGCTTCATTTAGGTGAGGTTGAAGATTAAATAGACTTCATTTTTACAAAGTTGACGATCAAGTAGCATTCGTTTTTTCGATGCTGAATATCAAGAAGGGTTCATTTAGGTGAGGTTGAAGATTAAATAGACTTCATTTATACAAAGTAGACGATCAAGTAGCATTTGTTTTTTCGATACTGAATATCAAGGAGGGTTCATTTAGGTGAGGTTGAAGATTAAATAGACTTCATTTATACAAAGTTGACGATCAAGTAGCATTCGTTTTTTCGATGCTGAATATCAAGGAGGCTTCATTTAGGTGAGGTTGAAGATTAAAAAAACTTCATTTAAAAAAGTTGACGATCAAGTAGCATTAGTTGTTTCGATGATGAATATTAAGGAGGGTTCATTTAGGTGAGGTTGAAGATTATATAGACTTCATTTATACAAAGTTGACGATCAAGTAGCATTCGTTTTTTCGATGCTGAATATCAACGAGGCTTCATTTAGGTGAGGTTGAAGATTAAATAGTCTTCATTTATACAAAGTTAACGATCAAGTAGCATTCGTTTTTTCGATGCTGAATATCAACGAGGCTTCATTTAGGTGAGGTTGAAGATTAAATAGTCTTCATTTATACAAAGTTGATGATCAAGTAGCATTCGTTTTTTCGATGCTGAATATCAAGGAGGCTTCATTCAGGTGAGGTTAAAGATTAAATAGACTTCATTTATACAAAGTTGACGATCAAGTAGCATTCGTTTTTTCGATGCTGAATATCAAGGAGGGTTCATTTAGGTGAGGTTGAAGATTAAATAGACTTCATTTATACAAAGTTGACGATCAAGTAGCATTCATTTTTTCGATGCTAAATATCAAGGAGGCTTCATTTAGGAGAGGTTGAAGATTAAATAGACTTCATTTATACAAACTTGACGATCAAATAGCATTCGTTTTTTCGATGCTGAATATCAAGGAGGGTTCATTTAGGTGAGGTTGAAGATTAAATAGACTTCATTTATACAAAGTAGACGATCAAGTAGCATTCGTTTTTTTGATGCTGAATATCAAGGAGGCTTCATTTAGGAGAGGTTGAAGATTAAATAGACTTCATTTATACAAAGTTGACGTTTAAGTAGCATTCGTTTTTTTGATGCTGAATATCAAGGAGGCTTCATTTAGGTGAGGTTGAAGATTAAATAGACTTCATTTTTACAAAGTTGACGATCAAGTAGCATTCGTTTTTTCGATGCTGAATATCAAGAAGGGTTCATTTAGGTGAGGTTGAAGATTAAATAGACTTCATTTATACAAAGTAGACGATCAAGTAGCATTTGTTTTTTCGATACTGAATATCAAGGAGGGTTCATTTAGGTGAGGTTGAAGATTAAATAGACTTCATTTATACAAAGTTGACGATCAAGTAGCATTCGTTTTTTCGATGCTGAATATCAAGGAGGCTTCATTTATGTGAGGTTGAAGATTAAAAAAACTTCATTTAAAAAAGTTGACGATCAAGTAGCATTAGTTGTTTCGATGATGAATATTAAGGAGGGTTCATTTAGGTGAGGTTGAAGATTATATAGACTTCATTTATACAAAGTTGACGATCAAGTAGCATTCGTTTTTTCGATGCTGAATATCAAGGAGGGTTCATTTAGGTGAGGTTGAAGATTAAATAGACTTCATTTATACAAAGTTGTCGATCAAGTAGCATTCGTTTTTTCGATGCTGAATATCAAGGAGGCTTCATTTAGGAGAGGTTGAAGATTAAATAGACTTCATTTATACAAAGTTGACGATCAAGTAGCATTCGTTTTTTCGATTCTGAATATCAAGAAGGGTTCATTTAGGTGAGGTTGAAGATTAAATAGACTTCATTTATACAAAGTAGACGATCAAGTAGCATTCGTTTTTTCGATGCTGAATATCAAAGAGGCTTTATTTAGGAGAGGCTGAAGATTAAATAGACTTCATTTATACAAAGTTGACGATCAAGTAGCATTCGTTTTTTCGATGCTGAATATCAACGAGGCTTCATTTAGGTAAGGTTGAAGATTAAATAGTCTTCATTTATACAAAGTTAACGATCAAGTAGCATTCGTTTTTTCGATGCTGAATATCAACGAGGCTTCATTTAGGTGAGGTTGAAGATTAAATAGTCTTCATTTATACAAAGTTGACGATCAAGTAGCATTCGTTTTTTCAATGCTGAATATCAACGAGGATTCATTTAGGTGAGGTTGAAGATTAAATGGTCTTCATTTATACAAAGTTAACGATCAAGTAGCATTTGTTTTTTCGATGCTGAATATCAAGGAGGCTTCATTTAGGAGAGGTTGAATTTTAAATAGACTTCATTTATACAAAGTTGACGATCAAGTAGCATTCGTTTTTTCGATTCTGGATATCAAGGAGGCTTCATTTAGGTAAGGTTGAAGACTAAATAGACTTCATTTATACAAAGTTGACGATCAAGTAGCATTCGTGTTTTCGATGCTGAATATGAGGAGGGTTCATTTAGGTGAGGTTGAAGATTAAATAGACTTCATTTATACAAAGTTGACGATCAAGTAGCATTCATTTTTTCGATGCTGAATATCAAGGAGGCTTCATTTAGGAGAGGTTGAAGATTAAATAGACTTCATTTATACAAAGTTGAAGATCAAGTAGCATTCGTTTTTTCGATGCTGAATATCAAGGAGGGTTCATTTAGGTGAGGTTGAAGATTAAATAGACTTCATTTATACAAAGTTAACGATCAAGTAGCATTCGTTTTTTTGATGCTGAATATCAAGGAGGCTTCATTTAGGAGAGGTTGAAGATTAAATAGACTTCATTTATACAAAGTTGACGATCAAGTAGCATTCGTTTTTTTGATGCTGAATATCAAGGAGGCTTCATTTAGGTGAGGTTGAAGATTAAATAGACTTCATTTTTACAAAGTTGACGATCAAGTAGCATTCGTTTTTTCGATGCTGAATATCAAGAAGGGTTCATTTAGGTGAGGTTGAAGATTAAATAGACTTCATTTATACAAAGTAGACGATCAAGTAGCATTTGTTTTTTCGATACTGAATATCAAGGAGGGTTCATTTAGGTGAGGTTGAAGATTAAATAGACTTCATTTATACAAAGTTGACGATCAAGTAGCATTCGTTTTTTCGATGCTGAATATCAAGGAGGCTTCATTTAGGTGAGGTTGAAGATTAAAAAAACTTCATTTAAAAAAGTTGACGATCAAGTAGCATTAGTTGTTTCGATGATGAATATTAAGGAGGGTTCATTTAGGTGAGGTTGAAGATTATATAGACTTCATTTATACAAAGTTGACGATCAAGTAGCATTCGTTTTTTCGATGCTGAATATCAACGAGGCTTCATTTAGGTGAGATGAAGATTAAATAGGCTTCATTCATACAAAGTTAACGATCAAGTAGCATTCGATTTTTCGATGCTGAATATCAAGGAGGCTTCATTAAGGAGAGGTTGAAGATTAAATAGACTTCATTTATACAAAGTTGACGATCAAGTATCATTCGTTTTTTAGATGCTGAATATCAAGAAGGGTTCATTTAGGTTAGGTTGAAGATTAAATAGACTTCATTTATACAAAGTAGACGATCAAGTAGCATTCTTTTTTTCGATACTGAATATCAAGGAGGGTTCATTTAGGTGAGGTTGAAGATTAAATAGACTTCATTTATACAAAGTAGACGATCAAGTAGCATTCGTTTTTTCGATACTGAATATCAAGGAGGGTTCATTTAGGTGAGGTTGAGGATTAAATAGACTTCATTTATACAAAGTTGTCGATCAAGTAGCATTCGTTTTTTCGATGCTGAATATCAAGGAGGCTTCATTTAGGAGAGGTTGAAGATTAAATAGACTTCATTTATACAAAGTTGACGATCAAGTAGCATTCGTTTTTTCGATTCTGAATATCAAGAAGGGTTCATTTAGGTGAGGTTGAAGATTAAATAGACTTCATTTATACAAAGTTGATGATCAAGTAGCATTCGTTTTTTCGATGCTGAATATCAAGGAGGCTTCATTCAGGTGAGGTTAAAGATTAAATAGACTTCATTTATACAAAGTTGACGATCAAGTAGCATTCGTTTTTTCGATGCTGAATATCAAGGAGGGTTCATTTAGGTGAGGTTGAAGATTAAATAGACTTCATTTATACAAAGTTGACGATCAAGTAGCATTCATTTTTTCGATACTGAATATCAAGGAGGCTTCATTTAGGAGAGGTTGAAGATTAAATAGACTTCATTTATACAAACCTGACGATCAAATAGCATTCGTTTTTTCGATGCTGAATATCAAGGAGGGTTCATTTAGGTGAGGTTGAAGATTAAATAGACTTCATTTATACAAAGTTGACGATCAAGTAGCATTCGTTTTTTCGATGCTTAATATCAAGGAGGCTTCATTTAAGTGAGGTTGAAGATTAGAAAGACTTCATTTATACAAAGTTGACGATCAAGTAGCACTCGTTTTTTCAATGCTGAATATCAAGGAGGGTTCATTTAGGTGAGGTTGAAGATTATATAGACTTCATTTATACAAAGTTGACAGGCAAGTAGAATTCGTTTTTTTGATACTGAATATCAAGGAGGCTTCATTTAGCTGAGGTTGAAGATTAAATAGACTAAATTTATACAAAGTTGACGATCAAGTAGCATTCGTTTTTTCGATTCTGGATATCAAGGAGGCTTCATTTAGGTAAGGTTGAAGACTAAATAGACTTCATTTATACAAAGTTGACGATCAAGTAGCATTCGTTTTTTGGATGCTGAATATCAAGGAGGGTTCATTTAGGTGAGGTTGAAGATTAAATAGACTTCATTTATACAAAGTTGACGATCAAGTAGCATTCGTTTTTTCGATGCTGAATATCAAGAAGGCTTCATTTAGGTGAGGTCGAAGATTAAATAGACTTCATTTATACAAAGTTGACGATCAAGTAGCATTCGTTTTTTCGATGCTGAATATCTTGGAGGCTTCATTTAGGTGAGGTTGAAGATTAAATAGACTTCATTTATACAAAGTTGACGATCAAGTAGCATTCGTTTTTTTGATGCTGAAAATCAAGAAGGCTTCATTTAGGTGAGGTTAATGATTAAATAGACTTCATTTATACAAGGTTGACGATCAAATAGCATTCGTTTTTTCGATGCTGAATATCAAGGAGGCTTCATTTAGGTGAGGTTGAAGATTAAATAGTCTTCATTTATACAAAGTTGACGATAGAGTAGCATTCGTTTTTTCGATGCTGAATATCAACGAGGCTTCATTTAGGTGAGGTTGAAGATTAAATAGTCTTCATTTATACAAAGTTAACGATCAAGTAGCATTCGTTTTTTCGATGCTGAATATCAAGGAGGCTTCATTTAGGAGAGGTTGAAGATTAAATAGACTTCATTTATACAAAGTTGACGATCAAATAGCATTCGTTTTTTCGATGCTGAATATCAAGGAGGGTTCATTTAGGTGAGGTTTAAGATTAAATAGACTTCATTTATACAAAGTAGATGATCAAGTAGCATTCATTTTTTTATGCTGAATATCAAAAAGGCTTCATTTAGGTGAGGTTGAAGATTAAATAGACTTCATTTATACAAAGTTGACGATCAAGTAGCATTCGTTTTTTTGATGCTGAATATCAAGGAGGCTTCATTTAGGTGAGGTTGAAGATTAAATAGACTTCATTTTTACAAAGTTGACGATCAAGTAGCATTCGTTTTTTCGATGCTGAATATCAAGAAGGGTTCATTTAGGTGAGGTTGAAGATTAAATAGACTTCATTTATACAAAGTAGACGATCAAGTAGCATTTGTTTTTTCGATACTGAATATCAAGGAGGGTTCATTTAGGTGAGGTTGAAGATTAAATAGACTTCATTTATACAAAGTTGACGATCAAGTAGCATTCGTTTTTTCGATGCTGAATATCAAGGAGGCTTCATTTAGGTGAGGTTGAAGATTAAAAAAACTTCATTTAAAAAAGTTGACGATCAAGTAGCATTAGTTGTTTCGATGATGAATATTAAGGAGGGTTCATTTAGGTGAGGTTGAAGATTATATAGACTTCATTTATACAAAGTTGACGATCAAGTAGCATTCGTTTTTTCGATGCTGAATATCAACGAGGCTTCATTTAGGTGAGGTTGAAGATTAAATAGTCTTCATTTATACAAAGTTAACGATCAAGTAGCATTCGTTTTTTCGATGCTGAATATCAACGAGGCTTCATTTAGGTGAGGTTGAAGATTAAATAGTCTTCATTTATACAAAGTTGATGATCAAGTAGCATTCGTTTTTTCGATGCTGAATATCAAGGAGGCTTCATTCAGGTGAGGTTAAAGATTAAATAGACTTCATTTATACAAAGTTGACGATCAAGTAGCATTCGTTTTTTCGATGCTGAATATCAAGGAGGGTTCATTTAGGTGAGGTTGAAGATTAAATAGACTTCATTTATACAAAGTTGACGATCAAGTAGCATTCATTTTTTCGATGCTAAATATCAAGGAGGCTTCATTTAGGAGAGGTTGAAGATTAAATAGACTTCATTTATACAAACTTGACGATCAAATAGCATTCGTTTTTTCGATGCTGAATATCAAGGAGGGTTCATTTAGGTGAGGTTGAAGATTAAATAGACTTCATTTATACAAAGTAGACGATCAAGTAGCATTCGTTTTTTTGATGCTGAATATCAAGGAGGCTTCATTTAGGAGAGGTTGAAGATTAAATAGACTTCATTTATACAAAGTTGACGTTTAAGTAGCATTCGTTTTTTTGATGCTGAATATCAAGGAGGCTTCATTTAGGTGAGGTTGAAGATTAAATAGACTTCATTTTTACAAAGTTGACGATCAAGTAGCATTCGTTTTTTCGATGCTGAATATCAAGAAGGGTTCATTTAGGTGAGGTTGAAGATTAAATAGACTTCATTTATACAAAGTAGACGATCAAGTAGCATTTGTTTTTTCGATACTGAATATCAAGGAGGGTTCATTTAGGTGAGGTTGAAGATTAAATAGACTTCATTTATACAAAGTTGACGATCAAGTAGCATTCGTTTTTTCGATGCTGAATATCAAGGAGGCTTCATTTATGTGAGGTTGAAGATTAAAAAAACTTCATTTAAAAAAGTTGACGATCAAGTAGCATTAGTTGTTTCGATGATGAATATTAAGGAGGGTTCATTTAGGTGAGGTTGAAGATTATATAGACTTCATTTATACAAAGTTGACGATCAAGTAGCATTCGTTTTTTCGATGCTGAATATCAAGGAGGGTTCATTTAGGTGAGGTTGAAGATTAAATAGACTTCATTTATACAAAGTTGTCGATCAAGTAGCATTCGTTTTTTCGATGCTGAATATCAAGGAGGCTTCATTTAGGAGAGGTTGAAGATTAAATAGACTTCATTTATACAAAGTTGACGATCAAGTAGCATTCGTTTTTTCGATTCTGAATATCAAGAAGGGTTCATTTAGGTGAGGTTGAAGATTAAATAGACTTCATTTATACAAAGTAGACGATCAAGTAGCATTCGTTTTTTCGATGCTGAATATCAAAGAGGCTTTATTTAGGAGAGGCTGAAGATTAAATAGACTTCATTTATACAAAGTTGACGATCAAGTAGCATTCGTTTTTTCGATGCTGAATATCAACGAGGCTTCATTTAGGTAAGGTTGAAGATTAAATAGTCTTCATTTATACAAAGTTAACGATCAAGTAGCATTCGTTTTTTCGATGCTGAATATCAACGAGGCTTCATTTAGGTGAGGTTGAAGATTAAATAGTCTTCATTTATACAAAGTTGACGATCAAGTAGCATTCGTTTTTTCAATGCTGAATATCAACGAGGATTCATTTAGGTGAGGTTGAAGATTAAATGGTCTTCATTTATACAAAGTTAACGATCAAGTAGCATTTGTTTTTTCGATGCTGAATATCAAGGAGGCTTCATTTAGGAGAGGTTGAATTTTAAATAGACTTCATTTATACAAAGTTGACGATCAAGTAGCATTCGTTTTTTCGATTCTGGATATCAAGGAGGCTTCATTTAGGTAAGGTTGAAGACTAAATAGACTTCATTTATACAAAGTTGACGATCAAGTAGCATTCGTGTTTTCGATGCTGAATATGAGGAGGGTTCATTTAGGTGAGGTTGAAGATTAAATAGACTTCATTTATACAAAGTTGACGATCAAGTAGCATTCATTTTTTCGATGCTGAATATCAAGGAGGCTTCATTTAGGAGAGGTTGAAGATTAAATAGACTTCATTTATACAAAGTTGAAGATCAAGTAGCATTCGTTTTTTCGATGCTGAATATCAAGGAGGGTTCATTTAGGTGAGGTTGAAGATTAAATAGACTTCATTTATACAAAGTTAACGATCAAGTAGCATTCGTTTTTTTGATGCTGAATATCAAGGAGGCTTCATTTAGGAGAGGTTGAAGATTAAATAGACTTCATTTATACAAAGTTGACGATCAAGTAGCATTCGTTTTTTTGATGCTGAATATCAAGGAGGCTTCATTTAGGTGAGGTTGAAGATTAAATAGACTTCATTTTTACAAAGTTGACGATCAAGTAGCATTCGTTTTTTCGATGCTGAATATCAAGAAGGGTTCATTTAGGTGAGGTTGAAGATTAAATAGACTTCATTTATACAAAGTAGACGATCAAGTAGCATTTGTTTTTTCGATACTGAATATCAAGGAGGGTTCATTTAGGTGAGGTTGAAGATTAAATAGACTTCATTTATACAAAGTTGACGATCAAGTAGCATTCGTTTTTTCGATGCTGAATATCAAGGAGGCTTCATTTAGGTGAGGTTGAAGATTAAAAAAACTTCATTTAAAAAAGTTGACGATCAAGTAGCATTAGTTGTTTCGATGATGAATATTAAGGAGGGTTCATTTAGGTGAGGTTGAAGATTATATAGACTTCATTTATACAAAGTTGACGATCAAGTAGCATTCGTTTTTTCGATGCTGAATATCAACGAGGCTTCATTTAGGTGAGATGAAGATTAAATAGGCTTCATTCATACAAAGTTAACGATCAAGTAGCATTCGATTTTTCGATGCTGAATATCAAGGAGGCTTCATTAAGGAGAGGTTGAAGATTAAATAGACTTCATTTATACAAAGTTGACGATCAAGTATCATTCGTTTTTTAGATGCTGAATATCAAGAAGGGTTCATTTAGGTTAGGTTGAAGATTAAATAGACTTCATTTATACAAAGTAGACGATCAAGTAGCATTCTTTTTTTCGATACTGAATATCAAGGAGGGTTCATTTAGGTGAGGTTGAAGATTAAATAGACTTCATTTATACAAAGTAGACGATCAAGTAGCATTCGTTTTTTCGATACTGAATATCAAGGAGGGTTCATTTAGGTGAGGTTGAGGATTAAATAGACTTCATTTATACAAAGTTGTCGATCAAGTAGCATTCGTTTTTTCGATGCTGAATATCAAGGAGGCTTCATTTAGGAGAGGTTGAAGATTAAATAGACTTCATTTATACAAAGTTGACGATCAAGTAGCATTCGTTTTTTCGATTCTGAATATCAAGAAGGGTTCATTTAGGTGAGGTTGAAGATTAAATAGACTTCATTTATACAAAGTTGATGATCAAGTAGCATTCGTTTTTTCGATGCTGAATATCAAGGAGGCTTCATTCAGGTGAGGTTAAAGATTAAATAGACTTCATTTATACAAAGTTGACGATCAAGTAGCATTCGTTTTTTCGATGCTGAATATCAAGGAGGGTTCATTTAGGTGAGGTTGAAGATTAAATAGACTTCATTTATACAAAGTTGACGATCAAGTAGCATTCATTTTTTCGATACTGAATATCAAGGAGGCTTCATTTAGGAGAGGTTGAAGATTAAATAGACTTCATTTATACAAACCTGACGATCAAATAGCATTCGTTTTTTCGATGCTGAATATCAAGGAGGGTTCATTTAGGTGAGGTTGAAGATTAAATAGACTTCATTTATACAAAGTTGACGATCAAGTAGCATTCGTTTTTTCGATGCTTAATATCAAGGAGGCTTCATTTAAGTGAGGTTGAAGATTAGAAAGACTTCATTTATACAAAGTTGACGATCAAGTAGCACTCGTTTTTTCAATGCTGAATATCAAGGAGGGTTCATTTAGGTGAGGTTGAAGATTATATAGACTTCATTTATACAAAGTTGACAGGCAAGTAGAATTCGTTTTTTTGATACTGAATATCAAGGAGGCTTCATTTAGCTGAGGTTGAAGATTAAATAGACTAAATTTATACAAAGTTGACGATCAAGTAGCATTCGTTTTTTCGATTCTGGATATCAAGGAGGCTTCATTTAGGTAAGGTTGAAGACTAAATAGACTTCATTTATACAAAGTTGACGATCAAGTAGCATTCGTTTTTTGGATGCTGAATATCAAGGAGGGTTCATTTAGGTGAGGTTGAAGATTAAATAGACTTCATTTATACAAAGTTGACGATCAAGTAGCATTCGTTTTTTCGATGCTGAATATCAAGAAGGCTTCATTTAGGTGAGGTCGAAGATTAAATAGACTTCATTTATACAAAGTTGACGATCAAGTAGCATTCGTTTTTTCGATGCTGAATATCTTGGAGGCTTCATTTAGGTGAGGTTGAAGATTAAATAGACTTCATTTATACAAAGTTGACGATCAAGTAGCATTCGTTTTTTTGATGCTGAAAATCAAGAAGGCTTCATTTAGGTGAGGTTAATGATTAAATAGACTTCATTTATACAAGGTTGACGATCAAATAGCATTCGTTTTTTCGATGCTGAATATCAAGGAGGCTTCATTTAGGTGAGGTTGAAGATTAAATAGTCTTCATTTATACAAAGTTGACGATAGAGTAGCATTCGTTTTTTCGATGCTGAATATCAACGAGGCTTCATTTAGGTGAGGTTGAAGATTAAATAGTCTTCATTTATACAAAGTTAACGATCAAGTAGCATTCGTTTTTTCGATGCTGAATATCAAGGAGGCTTCATTTAGGAGAGGTTGAAGATTAAATAGACTTCATTTATACAAAGTTGACGATCAAATAGCATTCGTTTTTTCGATGCTGAATATCAAGGAGGGTTCATTTAGGTGAGGTTTAAGATTAAATAGACTTCATTTATACAAAGTAGACGATCAAGTAGCATTCATTTTTTTATGCTGAATATCAAAAAGGCTTCATTTAGGTGAGGTTGAAGATTAAATAGACTTCATTTATACAAAGTTGACGATCAAATAGCATTCGTTTTTTCGATGCTGAATATGAAGGAGGCTTCATTTAGGTGAGGTTGAAGATTAAATAGACTTCATTTATACAAAGTTGACGATCAAGGAGCATTCGTTGTTTTGATGCTGAATATTAAGGAGGGTTCATTTAGGTGAGGTTGAAGATTATATAGACTTCATTTATACAAAGTTGACGATCAAGTAGCATTTGTTTTTTCGATGCTGAATATCAAGGAGGCTTCATTTAGGTGAGGTTAAAGATTAAATAGACTTCATTTTTACAAAGTTGACGATCAAGTAGCATTCAATTTTTCGATGCTGAATATCAAGAAGGGTTCATTTAGGTGAGGTTGAAGATTAAATAGACTTCATTTATAAAAAGTAGACGATCAAGTAGCATTCGTTTTTTCGATGCTGAATATTAAGGAGGGTTCATTTAGGTGAGGTTGAAGATTATATAGACTTCATTTATACAAAGTTGACGATCAAGGAGCATTCGTTTTTTCGATGCTGAATATCAACGAGGCTTCATTTAGGTGAGATGAAGATTAAATAGTCTTCATTCATACAAAGTTAACGATCAAGTAGCATTCGTTTTTTCGATGCTGAATATCAAGGAGGCTTCATTAAGGAGAGGTTGAAGATTAAATAGACTTCATTTATACAAAGTTGACGATCAAGTAGCATTCGTTTTTTCGATGCTGAATATCAAGAAGGGTTCATTTAGGTGAGGTTGAAGATTAGAAAGACTTCATTTATACAAAGTAGACGATCAAGGAGCATTCGTTTTTTCGATACTGAATATCAAGGAGGGTTCATTTAGGTGAGGTTGAAGATTAAATAGACTTCATTTATACAAAGTTGTCGTTCAAGTAGCATTCGTTTTTTCGATGCTGAATATCATGGAGGCTTCATTTAGGTGAGGTTGAAGATTAAATAGACTTCATTTATACAAAGTTGACGATCAAGTAGCATTCGTTGTTTCGATGCTGAATATTATGGAGGGTTCATTGAGGGGGGGTTGAAGATTATAGAGACTTCATTTATACAAAGTTGACGTTCAAGTAGCATTCGTTTTTTCGATGCTGAATATCAACGAGGCTTCATTTAGGTGAGATGAAGATTAAATAGTCTTCATTCATACAAAGTTAACGATCAAGTAGCATTCGTTTTTTCTATGCTGAATATCAAGGAGGCTTCATTAAGGAGAGGTTGAAGATTAAATAGACTTTATTTATACAAAGTTGACGATCAAGTAGCATTCGTTTTTTCGATGCTGAATATCAACGAGGCTTCATTTAGGTGAGGTTGAAGATTAAATAGACTTCATTTATACAAAGTTGACGATCAAGTAGCATTCGTTTTTTCGATGCTGAATATCAAGGAGGCTTCATTTAGGAGAGGTTGAAGATTTAATAGACTTCATTTATACAAAGTTGACGATCAAGTAGCATTCGTTTTTTCGATGCTGAATATCAAGGAGGCTTCATTTAGGTGAGGTTCAGAGATTAAATAGACTTCATTTTTACAAAGTTGACGATCAAGTAGCTTTCGTTTTTTCGATGCTGAATATGAAGAAGGGTTCATTTAGGTGAGGTTGAAGATTAAATAGACTTCATTTATACAAAGTAGACGATCAAGTAGCATTCGTTTTTTCGATACTGAATATCAAGGAGGGTTCATTTAGGTGAGGTTGAAGATTAAATAGACTTCATTTATACAAAGTTGTCGATCAAGTAGCATTCGTTTTTTCGATGCTGAATATCAAGAAGGCTTCATTAAGGAGAGGTTGAAGATTAAATAGACTTCATTTATACAAAGTTGACGATCAAGTAGCATTCGTTTTTTCGATGCTGAATATCAAGAAGGGTTCATTTAGGTGAGGTTGAAGATTAAATAGACTTCATTTATACAAAGTTGACGATCAAGTAGCATTCGTTGTTTCGATGCTGAATATTAAGGAGGGTTCATTTAGGTGAGGTTGAAGATTATATAGACTTCATTTATACAAAGTTGACGATCAAGTAGTATTCGTTTTTTCGATGCTGAATATCAAAGAGGCTTCATTAAGGAGAGGTTGAAGATTAAATAGACTTCATTTATACAAAGTTGACGATCAAGTATTATTCGTTTTTTCGATACTGAATATCAAGGAGGCTTCATTTAGGAGAGGTTGAAGATTAAATAGACTTCATTTATACAAGGTTGACGATCAAGTAGCATTCGTTTTTTGGATGCTGAATATCAACGAGGCTTCATTTAGGTGAGGTTGAAGATTATATAGTCTTCATATATACAAAATTAACGATCAAGTAGCATTCGTTTTTTCGATGCTGAATATCAAGGAGGGTTCATTTAGGTGAGGTTGAAGATTAAATAGACTTCATTTATACAAAGTAGACGATCAAGTAGCATTCATTTTTGCGATGCTGAATATCAAGGAGGCTTCATTTAGGAGAGGTTGAAGATTAAATAGACTTCATTTATACAAAGTTGACGATCAAATAGCATTCGTTTTTTCGATGCTGAATATCAAGGAGGGGTTCATTAAGGTGAGGTTGAAGATTAAATAGACTTCATTTATACAAAGTAGACGATCAAGTAGCATTCGTTTTTTCGATGCTGAATATCAAGGAGGGTTCATTTAGGTGAGGTTGAAGATTAAATAGACTTCATTTATACAAAGTTGACGATCAAGTAGCATTCGTTTTTTCGATGCTGAATATGAAGGAGGCTTCATTTAGGTGAGGTTGAAGATTAAATAGACTTCATTTATACAAAGTTGACGATCAAGTAGCATTCGTTGTTTCGATGCTGAATATTAAGGAGGGTTCATTTAGGTGAGGTTAAAGATTATATAGACTTCATTTATACAAAGTTGACGATCAAGTAGCATTCGTTTTTTGGATGCTGAATATCAAGGAGAATTCATTTAGGAGAGGTTGAAGATTAAATAGAATTCATTTATACAAAGTTGACGATCAAGTAGCATTCGTTTTTTCGATGCTGAATATCAAGAAGGCTTCATTTAGGTGAGGTTGAGGATTAAATAGACTTTATTTTTACAAAGTTGACGATCAAGTAGCATTCGTTTTTTCGATGCTGAATATCAAGAAGGGTTCATTTAGGTGAGGTTGAAGATTGAATAGACTTCATTTATACAAAGTAGACGATCAAGTAGCATTCGTTTTTTCGATACTGAATATCAAGGAGGGTTCATTTAGGTGAGGTTGAAGATTAAATAGACTTCATTTATACAAAGTTGACGATCAAGTAGCATTCGTTTTTTCGATGCTGAATATCAAGGAGGCTTCATTTAGGTGAGGTTGAAGATTAAATAGACTTCATTTATACAAAGTTGACGATCAAGTAGCATTCGTTGTTTCGATGCTGAATATTAAGGAGGGTTCATTTAGGTGAGGTTGAAGATTATATAGACTTCATTTATACAAAGTTGACGATCAAGTAGCATTCGTTTTTTCGATGCTGAATATCAACGAGGCTTCATTTAGGTGAGATGAAGATTAAATAGTCTTCATTCATACAAAGTTAACGATCAAGTAGCATTCGTTTTTTCGATGCTGAATACCAAGGAGGCTTCATTAAGGAGAGGTTGAAGATTATATAGACTTCATTTATACAAAGTTGACGATCAAGTAGCATTCGTTTTTTCGATGCTGAATATCAACGAGGCTTCATTTAGGTGAGGTTGAAGATTAAATAGACTTCATTTATACAAAGTTGACGATCAAGTAGCATTCATTTTTTCGATGCTAAATATCAAGGAGGCTTCATTTAGGAGAGGTTGAAGATTAAATAGACTTCATTTATACAAACTTGACGATCAAATAGCATTCGTTTTTTCGATGCTGAATATCAAGGAGGGTTCATTTAGGTGAGGTTGAAGATTAAATAGACTTCATTTATACAAAGTAGACGATCAAGTAGCATTCGTTTTTTTGATGCTGAATATCAAGGAGGCTTCATTTAGGAGAGGTTGAAGATTAAATAGACTTCATTTATACAAAGTTGACGATCAAGTAGCATTCGTTTTTTTGATGCTGAATATCAAGGAGGCTTCATTTAGGTGAGGTTGAAGATTAAATAGACTTCATTTTTACAAAGTTGACGATCAAGTAGCATTCGTTTTTTCGATGCTGAATATCAAGAAGGGTTCATTTAGGTGAGGTTGAAGATTAAATAGACTTCATTTATACAAAGTAGACGATCAAGTAGCATTTGTTTTTTCGATACTGAATATCAAGGAGGGTTCATTTAGGTGAGGTTGAAGATTAAATAGACTTCATTTATACAAAGTTGACGATCAAGTAGCATTCGTTTTTTCGATGCTGAATATCAAGGAGGCTTCATTTAGGTGAGGTTGAAGATTAAAAAAACTTCATTTAAAAAAGTTGACGATCAAGTAGCATTAGTTGTTTCGATGATGAATATTAAGGAGGGTTCATTTAGGTGAGGTTGAAGATTATATAGACTTCATTTATACAAAGTTGACGATCAAGTAGCATTCGTTTTTTCGATGCTGAATATCAACGAGGCTTAATTTAGGTGAGATGAAGATTAAATAGGCTTCATTCATACAAAGTTAACGATCAAGTAGCATTCGATTTTTCGATGCTGAATATCAAGGAGGCTTCATTAAGGAGAGGTTGAAGATTAAATAGACTTCATTTATACAAAGTTGACGATCAAGTAGCATTCGTTTTTTAGATGCTGAATATCAAGAAGGGTTCATTTAGGTTAGGTTGAAGATTAAATAGACTTCATTTATACAAAGTAGACGATCAAGTAGCATTCTTTTTTTCGATACTGAATATCAAGGAGGGTTCATTTAGGTGAGGTTGAAGATTAAATAGACTTCATTTATACAAAGTAGACGATCAAGTAGCATTCGTTTTTTCGATACTGAATATCAAGGAGGGTTCATTTAGGTGAGGTTGAAGATTAAATAGACTTCATTTATACAAAGTTGTCGATCAAGTAGCATTCGTTTTTTCGATGCTGAATATCAAGGAGGCTTCATTTAGGAGAGGTTGAAGATTAAATAGACTTCATTTATACAAAGTTGACGATCAAGTAGCATTCGTTTTTTCGATTCTGAATATCAAGAAGGGTTCATTTAGGTGAGGTTGAAGATTAAATAGACTTCATTTATACAAAGTAGACGATCAAGTAGCATTCGTTTTTTCAATGCTGAATATCAAAGAGGCTTTATTTAGGAGAGGTTGAAGATTAAATAGACTTCATTTATACAAAGTTGACGATCAAGTAGCATTCGTTTTTTCGATGCTGAATATCAACGAGGCTTCATTTAGGTAAGGTTGAAGATTAAATAGTCTTTATTTATACAAAGTTAACGATCAAGTAGCATTCGTTTTTTCGATGCTGAATATCAACGAGGCTTCATTTAGGTGAGGTTGAAGATTAAATAGTCTTCATTTATACAAAGTTGACGATCAAGTAGCATTCGTTTTTTCAATGCTGAATATCAACGAGGATTCATTTAGGTGAGGTTGAAGATTAAATAGTCTTCATTTATACAAAGTTAACGATCAAGTAGCATTTGTTTTTTCGATGCTGAATATCAAGGAGGCTTCATTTAGGAGAGGTTGAATTTTAAATAGACTTCATTTATACAAAGTTGACGATCAAGTAGCATTCGTTTTTTCGATTCTGGATATCAAGGAGGCTTCATTTAGGTAAGGTTGAAGACTAAATAGACTTCATTTATACAAAGTTGACGATCAAGTAGCATTCGTTTTTTCGATGCTGAATATGAGGAGGGTTCATTTAGGTGAGGTTGAAGATTAAATAGACTTCATTTATACAAAGTTGACGATCAAGTAGCATTCATTTTTTCGATGCTGAATATCAAGGAGGCTTCATTTAGGAGAGGTTGAAGATTAAATAGACTTCATTTATACAAAGTTGAAGATCAAGTAGCATTCGTTTTTTCGATGCTGAATATCAAGGAGGCTTCATTTAGGTGAGGTTGAAGATTAAATAGACTTCATTTTTACAAAGTTGACGATCAAGTAACATTCGTTTTTTCGATGCTGAATATCAAGAAGGGTTCATTTAGGTGAGGTTGAAGATTAAATAGACTTCATTTATACAAAGTAGACGATCAAGTAGCATTTGTTTTTTCGATACTGAATATCAAGGAGGGTTCATTTAGGTGAGGTTAAAGATTAAATAGACTTCATTTATACAAAGTTGTCGATCAAGTAGCATTCGTTTTTTCGATGCTAAATATCAAGGAGGCTTCATTTAAGTGAGGTCGAAGATTAAATAGACTTCATTTATACAAAGTTGACGATCAAGTAGCATTCGTTTTTTCGATGCTGAATATCAAGGAGGGTTCATTTAGGTGAGGTTGAAGATTAAATAGACTTCATTTATACAAAGTTGACGATCAAGTAGCATTCGTTTTTTCGATGCTGAATATCAAGGAGGCTTCATTCAGGTGAGGTTAATGATTAAATAGACTTCATTTATACAAAGTTGACGATCAAGTAGCATTCGTTTTTTCGATGCTAAATATGAGGAGGGTTCATTTAGGTGAGGTTGAAGATTAAATAGACTTCATTTATACAAAGTTGACGATCAAGTAGCATTCGTTTTTTCGATGCTGAATATCAAGGAGGCTTTATTTAGGTGAGGTTGAAGATTAAATAGACTTCATTTATCCAAAGTTGACGATCAAGTAGCATTCGTTTTTTTATGCTGAATATCAAGGAGGCTTTATTTAGGTGAGGTTAAAGATTAAATAGAATTCATTTATACAAAGTTGACGATCAAGTAGCATTCGTTTTTTAATGCTAAATATCAAGGAGGGTTCATTTAGGTGAGGTTGAAGATTAAATAGACTTCATTTATACAAAGTTGACGAGCAAGTAGAATTCGTTTTTTCGATACTGAATATTTAAGGAGGCTTCATTTAGGAGAGGTTGAAGATTAAATAGACTTCATTTATACAAAGTTGACGATCAAGTAGCATTCGTTTTTAGATCCTGAATATCAAGGAGGCTTCATTTAGGTGAGGTTGAAGATTAAATAGACTTCATTTAGACAAAGTTGACGATCAAGTAGCATTCGTTTTTTCGATGCTTAATATCAAGGAGGCTTCATTTAGGTGAGGTTGAAGATTAAATAGACTTCATTTATACAAAGTTGACGATCAAGTAGCATTCGTTTTTTCGATGCTGAATATCAAGGAGGCTTTATTTAGGTGGGTTGAAGAAAAAATAGACTTCATTTATACAAAGTTGACGATCAAGTAGCATTCGTTTTTTCGATGCTTAATATCAAGGAGGCTTTATTTAGGTGAGGTTGAAGATTAGAAAGACTTCATTTATACAAAGATGACGATCAAGTAGCATTCGTTTTTTCAATGCTCAATATCAAGGAGGGTTCATTTAGGTGAGGTTGAAGATTATATAGACTTCATTTATACAAAGTTGACAGGCAAGTAGAATTCGTTTTTTTGATACTGAATATCAATGAGGCTTCATTTAGCTGAGGTTGAAGATTAAATAGACTTAATTTATACAAAGTTGACGATCAAGTAGCATTCGTTTTTTCGATTCTGGATATCAAGGAGGCTTCATTTAGGTAAGGTTGAAGACTAAATAGACTTCATTTATACAAAGTTGACGATCAAGTAGCATTCGTTTTTTCGATGCTGAATATGAGGAGGGTTCATTTAGGTGAGGTTGAAGATTAAATAGACTTCATTTATACAAAGTTCACGATCAAGTAGCATTCGTTTTTTCGATGTGAATATCAAGAAGGCTTCATTTAGGTGAGGTCGAAGATTAAATAGACTTCATTTATACAAAGTAGACGATCAAGTAGCATTCATTTTTTCGATGCTGAATATCAAGGAGGCTTCATTTAGGAGAGGTTGAAGATTAAATAGACTTCATTTATACAAAGTTGACGATCAAATAGCATTCGTTTTTTCGATGCTGAATATCAAGGAGGTTCATTTAGGTGAGGTTGAAGATTAAATAGACTTCATTTATACAAAGTTGACGATCAAGTAGCATTCGTTTTTTCGATGCTGAATATCAACGAGGCTTCATTTAGGTGAGGTTGAAGATTAAATAGTCTTCATTTATACAAAGTTAACGATCAAGTAGCATTCGTTTTTTCGATGCTGAATATCAACGAGGCTTCATTTAGGTGAGGTTGAAGATTAAATAGTCTTTATTTATACAAAGTTGACGATCAAGTAGCATTTGTTTTTTCGATGCTGAATATCAACGAGGCTTCATTTAGGTAAGGTTGAAGATTAAATAGACTTCATTTATACAAAGTAGACGATCAAGTAGCATTCTTTTTTTCGATACTGAATATCAAGGAGGGTTCATTTAGGTGAGGTTGAAGATTAAATAGATTTCATTTATACAAAGTAGACGATCAAGTAGCATTCGTTTTTTCGATACTGAATATCAAGGAGGGTTCATTTAGGTGAGGTTGAAGATTAAATAGACTTCATTTATACAAAGTTGTCGATCAAGTAGCATTCGTTTTTTCGATGCTGAATATCAAGGAGGCTTCATTTAGGAGAGGTTGAAGATTAAATAGACTTCATTTATACAAAGTTGACGATCAAGTAGCATTCGTTTTTTCGATTCTGAATATCAAGAAGGGTTCATTTAGGTGAGGTTGAAGATTAAATAGACTTCATTTATACAAAGTAGACGATCAAGTAGCATTCGTTTTTTCGATGCTGAATATCAAAGAGGCTTTATTTAGGAGAGGCTGAAGATTAAATAGACTTCATTTATACAAAGTTGACGATCAAGTAGCATTCGTTTTTTCGATGCTGAATATCAACGAGGCTTCATTTAGGTAAGGTTGAAGATTAAATAGTCTTCATTTATACAAAGTTAACGATCAAGTAGCATTCGTTTTTTCGATGCTGAATATCAACGAGGCTTCATTTAGGTGAGGTTGAAGATTAAATAGTCTTCATTTATACAAAGTTGACGATCAAGTAGCATTCGTTTTTTCAATGCTGAATATCAACGAGGATTCATTTAGGTGAGGTTGAAGATTAAATGGTCTTCATTTATACAAAGTTAACGATCAAGTAGCATTTGTTTTTTCGATGCTGAATATCAAGGAGGCTTCATTTAGGAGAGGTTGAATTTTAAATAGACTTCATTTATACAAAGTTGACGATCAAGTAGCATTCGTTTTTTCGATTCTGGATATCAAGGAGGCTTCATTTAGGTAAGGTTGAAGACTAAATAGACTTCATTTATACAAAGTTGACGATCAAGTAGCATTCGTGTTTTCGATGCTGAATATGAGGAGGGTTCATTTAGGTGAGGTTGAAGATTAAATAGAATTCATTTATACAAAGTTGACGATCAAGTAGCATTCATTTTTTCGATGCTGAATATCAAGGAGGCTTCATTTAGGAGAGGTTGAAGATTAAATAGACTTCATTTATACAAAGTTGAAGATCAAGTAGCATTCGTTTTTTCGATGCTGAATATCAAGGAGGGTTCATTTAGGTGAGGTTGAAGATTAAATAGACTTCATTTATACAAAGTTAACGATCAAGTAGCATTCGTTTTTTTGATGCTGAATATCAAGGAGGCTTCATTTAGGAGAGGTTGAAGATTAAATAGACTTCATTTATACAAAGTTGACGATCAAGTAGCATTCGTTTTTTTGATGCTGAATATCAAGGAGGCTTCATTTAGGTGAGGTTGAAGATTAAATAGACTTCATTTTTACAAAGTTGACGATCAAGTAGCATTCGTTTTTTCGATGCTGAATATCAAGAAGGGTTCATTTAGGTGAGGTTGAAGATTAAATAGACTTCATTTATACAAAGTAGACGATCAAGTAGCATTTGTTTTTTCGATACTGAATATCAAGGAGGGTTCATTTAGGTGAGGTTGAAGATTAAATAGACTTCATTTATACAAAGTTGACGATCAAGTAGCATTCGTTTTTTCGATGCTGAATATCAAGGAGGCTTCATTTAGGTGAGGTTGAAGATTAAAAAAACTTCATTTAAAAAAGTTGACGATCAAGTAGCATTAGTTGTTTCGATGATGAATATTAAGGAGGGTTCATTTAGGTGAGGTTGAAGATTATATAGACTTCATTTATACAAAGTTGACGATCAAGTAGCATTCGTTTTTTCGATGCTGAATATCAACGAGGCTTCATTTAGGTGAGATGAAGATTAAATAGGCTTCATTCATACAAAGTTAACGATCAAGTAGCATTCGATTTTTCGATGCTGAATATCAAGGAGGCTTCATTAAGGAGAGGTTGAAGATTAAATAGACTTCATTTATACAAAGTTGACGATCAAGTATCATTCGTTTTTTAGATGCTGAATATCAAGAAGGGTTCATTTAGGTTAGGTTGAAGATTAAATAGACTTCATTTATACAAAGTAGACGATCAAGTAGCATTCTTTTTTTCGATACTGAATATCAAGGAGGGTTCATTTAGGTGAGGTTGAAGATTAAATAGACTTCATTTATACAAAGTAGACGATCAAGTAGCATTCGTTTTTTCGATACTGAATATCAAGGAGGGTTCATTTAGGTGAGGTTGAGGATTAAATAGACTTCATTTATACAAAGTTGTCGATCAAGTAGCATTCGTTTTTTCGATGCTGAATATCAAGGAGGCTTCATTTAGGAGAGGTTGAAGATTAAATAGACTTCATTTATACAAAGTTGACGATCAAGTAGCATTCGTTTTTTCGATTCTGAATATCAAGAAGGGTTCATTTAGGTGAGGTTGAAGATTAAATAGACTTCATTTATACAAAGTTGATGATCAAGTAGCATTCGTTTTTTCGATGCTGAATATCAAGGAGGCTTCATTCAGGTGAGGTTAAAGATTAAATAGACTTCATTTATACAAAGTTGACGATCAAGTAGCATTCGTTTTTTCGATGCTGAATATCAAGGAGGGTTCATTTAGGTGAGGTTGAAGATTAAATAGACTTCATTTATACAAAGTTGACGATCAAGTAGCATTCATTTTTTCGATACTGAATATCAAGGAGGCTTCATTTAGGAGAGGTTGAAGATTAAATAGACTTCATTTATACAAACCTGACGATCAAATAGCATTCGTTTTTTCGATGCTGAATATCAAGGAGGGTTCATTTAGGTGAGGTTGAAGATTAAATAGACTTCATTTATACAAAGTAGACGATCAAGTAGCATTCGTTTTTTCGATGCTGAATATCAAGGAGGCTTCATTTAGGAGAGGTTGAAGATTAAATAGACTTCATTTATACAAAGTTGACGATCAAGTAGCATTCGTTTTTTTGATGCTGAATATCAAGGAGGCTTCATTTAGGTGAGGTTGAAGATTAAATAGACTTCATTTTCACAAAGTTGACGATCAAGTAGCATTCGTTTTTTCGATGCTGAATATCAAGAAGGGTTCATTTAGGTGAGGTTGAAGATTAAATAGACTTCATTTATACAAAGTAGACGATCAAGTAGCATTCGTTTTTTAGATCCTGAATATCAAGGAGGCTTCATTTAGGTGAGGTTGAAGATTAAATAGACTTCATTTAGACAAAGTTGACGATCAAGTAGCATTCGTTTTTTCGATGCTGAATATCAAGGAGGGTTCATTTAGGTGAGGTTGAAGATTAAATAGACTTCATTTATACAAAGTAGACGATCAAGTAGCATTCATTTTTTCGATGCTGAATATCAAGGAGGCTTCATTTAGGAGAGGTTGAAGATTAAATAGACTTCATTTATACAAAGTTGACGATCAAATAGCATTCGTTTTTTCGATGCTGAATATCAAGGAGGGTTCATTTATGTGAGGTTAAATATTAAATAGACTTCATTTATACAAAGTAGACGATCAAGTAGCATTCATTTTTTCGATGCTGAATATCAACGAGGCTTCATTCAGGAGAGGTTGAAGATTAAATAGACTTCATTTATACAAAGTTGACAATCAAGTAGCATTCGTTTTTTCGATGCTGAATATCAACGAGGCTTCATTTAGGTGAGGTTGAAGATTAAATAGTCTTCATTTATACAAAGTTAACGATCAAGTAGCATTCGTTTTTTCGATGCTGAATATCAACGAGGCTTCATTTAGGTGAGGTTGAAGATTAAATAGTCTTCATTTATACAAAGTTGATGATCAAGTAGCATTCGTTTTTTCGATGCTGAATATCAAGGAGGCTTCATTCAGGTGAGGTTAAAGATTAAATAGACTTCATTTATACAAAGTTGACGATCAAGTAGCATTCGTTTTTTCGATGCTGAATATCAAGGAGGGTTCATTTAGGTGAGGTTGAAGATTAAATAGACTTCATTTATACAAAGTTGACGATCAAGTAGCATTCATTTTTTCGATGCTAAATATCAAGGAGGCTTCATTTAGGAGAGGTTGAAGATTAAATAGACTTCATTTATACAAACTTGACGATCAAATAGCATTCGTTTTTTCGATGCTGAATATCAAGGAGGGTTCATTTAGGTGAGGTTGAAGATTAAATAGACTTCATTTATACAAAGTAGACGATCAAGTAGCATTCGTTTTTTTGATGCTGAATATCAAGGAGGCTTCATTTAGGAGAGGTTGAAGATTAAATAGACTTCATTTATACAAAGTTGACGATCAAGTAGCATTCGTTTTTTTGATGCTGAATATCAAGGAGGCTTCATTTAGGTGAGGTTGAAGATTAAATAGACTTCATTTTTACAAAGTTGACGATCAAGTAGCATTCGTTTTTTCGATGCTGAATATCAAGAAGGGTTCATTTAGGTGAGGTTGAAGATTAAATAGACTTCATTTATACAAAGTAGACGATCAAGTAGCATTTGTTTTTTCGATACTGAATATCAAGGAGGGTTCATTTAGGTGAGGTTGAAGATTAAATAGACTTCATTTATACAAAGTTGACGATCAAGTAGCATTCGTTTTTTCGATGCTGAATATCAAGGAGGCTTCATTTAGGTGAGGTTGAAGATTAAAAAAACTTCATTTAAAAAAGTTGACGATCAAGTAGCATTAGTTGTTTCGATGATGAATATTAAGGAGGGTTCATTTAGGTGAGGTTGAAGATTATATAGACTTCATTTATACAAAGTTGACGATCAAGTAGCATTCGTTTTTTCGATGCTGAATATCAACGAGGCTTCATTTAGGTGAGATGAAGATTAAATAGGCTTCATTCATACAAAGTTAACGATCAAGTAGCATTCGATTTTTCGATGCTGAATATCAAGGAGGCTTCATTAAGGAGAGGTTGAAGATTAAATAGACTTCATTTATACAAAGTTGACGATCAAGTAGCATTCGTTTTTTAGATGCTGAATATCAAGAAGGGTTCATTTAGGTTAGGTTGAAGATTAAATAGACTTCATTTATACAAAGTAGACGATCAAGTAGCATTCTTTTTTTCGATACTGAATATCAAGGAGGGTTCATTTAGGTGAGGTTGAAGATTAAATAGACTTCATTTATACAAAGTAGACGATCAAGTAGCATTCGTTTTTTCGATACTGAATATCAAGGAGGGTTCATTTAGGTGAGGTTGAAGATTAAATAGACTTCATTTATACAAAGTTGTCGATCAAGTAGCATTCGTTTTTTCGATGCTGAATATCAAGGAGGCTTCATTTAGGAGAGGTTGAAGATTAAATAGACTTCATTTATACAAAGTTGACGATCAAGTAGCATTCGTTTTTTCGATTCTGAATATCAAGAAGGGTTCATTTAGGTGAGGTTGAAGATTAAATAGACTTCATTTATACAAAGTAGACGATCAAGTAGCATTCGTTTTTTCAATGCTGAATATCAAAGAGGCTTTATTTAGGAGAGGTTGAAGATTAAATAGACTTCATTTATACAAAGTTGACGATCAAGTAGCATTCGTTTTTTCGATGCTGAATATCAACGAGGCTTCATTTAGGTAAGGTTGAAGATTAAATAGTCTTCATTTATACAAAGTTAACGATCAAGTAGCATTCGTTTTTTCGATGCTGAATATCAACGAGGCTTCATTTAGGTGAGGTTGAAGATTAAATAGTCTTCATTTATACAAAGTTGACGATCAAGTAGCATTCGTTTTTTCAATGCTGAATATCAACGAGGATTCATTTAGGTGAGGTTGAAGATTAAATAGTCTTCATTTATACAAAGTTAACGATCAAGTAGCATTTGTTTTTTCGATGCTGAATATCAAGGAGGCTTCATTTAGGAGAGGTTGAATTTTAAATAGACTTCATTTATACAAAGTTGACGATCAAGTAGCATTCGTTTTTTCGATTCTGGATATCAAGGAGGCTTCATTTAGGTAAGGTTGAAGACTAAATAGACTTCATTTATACAAAGTTGACGATCAAGTAGCATTCGTTTTTTCGATGCTGAATATGAGGAGGGTTCATTTAGGTGAGGTTGAAGATTAAATAGACTTCATTTATACAAAGTTGACGATCAAGTAGCATTCATTTTTTCGATGCTGAATATCAAGGAGGCTTCATTTAGGAGAGGTTGAAGATTAAATAGACTTCATTTATACAAAGTTGAAGATCAAGTAGCATTCGTTTTTTCGATGCTGAATATCAAGGAGGCTTCATTTAGGTGAGGTTGAAGATTAAATAGACTTCATTTTTACAAAGTTGACGATCAAGTAACATTCGTTTTTTCGATGCTGAATATCAAGAAGGGTTCATTTAGGTGAGGTTGAAGATTAAATAGACTTCATTTATACAAAGTAGACGATCAAGTAGCATTTGTTTTTTCGATACTGAATATCAAGGAGGGTTCATTTAGGTGAGGTTAAAGATTAAATAGACTTCATTTATACAAAGTTGTCGATCAAGTAGCATTCGTTTTTTCGATGCTAAATATCAAGGAGGCTTCATTTAAGTGAGGTCGAAGATTAAATAGACTTCATTTATACAAAGTTGACGATCAAGTAGCATTCGTTTTTTCGATGCTGAATATCAAGGAGGGTTCATTTAGGTGAGGTTGAAGATTAAATAGACTTCATTTATACAAAGTTGACGATCAAGTAGCATTCGTTTTTTCGATGCTGAATATCAAGGAGGCTTCATTCAGGTGAGGTTAATGATTAAATAGACTTCATTTATACAAAGTTGACGATCAAGTAGCATTCGTTTTTTCGATGCTAAATATGAGGAGGGTTCATTTAGGTGAGGTTGAAGATTAAATAGACTTCATTTATACAAAGTTGACGATCAAGTAGCATTCGTTTTTTCGATGCTGAATATCAAGGAGGCTTTATTTAGGTGAGGTTGAAGATTAAATAGACTTCATTTATCCAAAGTTGACGATCAAGTAGCATTCGTTTTTTTATGCTGAATATCAAGGAGGCTTTATTTAGGTGAGGTTAAAGATTAAATAGAATTCATTTATACAAAGTTGACGATCAAGTAGCATTCGTTTTTTAATGCTAAATATCAAGGAGGGTTCATTTAGGTGAGGTTGAAGATTAAATAGACTTCATTTATACAAAGTTGACGAGCAAGTAGAATTCGTTTTTTCGATACTGAATATTTAAGGAGGCTTCATTTAGGAGAGGTTGAAGATTAAATAGACTTCATTTATACAAAGTTGACGATCAAGTAGCATTCGTTTTTAGATCCTGAATATCAAGGAGGCTTCATTTAGGTGAGGTTGAAGATTAAATAGACTTCATTTAGACAAAGTTGACGATCAAGTAGCATTCGTTTTTTCGATGCTTAATATCAAGGAGGCTTCATTTAGGTGAGGTTGAAGATTAAATAGACTTCATTTATACAAAGTTGACGATCAAGTAGCATTCGTTTTTTCGATGCTGAATATCAAGGAGGCTTTATTTAGGTGGGTTGAAGAAAAAATAGACTTCATTTATACAAAGTTGACGATCAAGTAGCATTCGTTTTTTCGATGCTTAATATCAAGGAGGCTTTATTTAGGTGAGGTTGAAGATTAGAAAGACTTCATTTATACAAAGATGACGATCAAGTAGCATTCGTTTTTTCAATGCTCAATATCAAGGAGGGTTCATTTAGGTGAGGTTGAAGATTATATAGACTTCATTTATACAAAGTTGACAGGCAAGTAGAATTCGTTTTTTTGATACTGAATATCAATGAGGCTTCATTTAGCTGAGGTTGAAGATTAAATAGACTTAA
The DNA here is from genome assembly GCA_963969495.1 of Ceratothoa steindachneri. NCBI lineage: Eukaryota > Metazoa > Arthropoda > Malacostraca > Isopoda > Cymothoidae > Ceratothoa > Ceratothoa steindachneri. The sequence continues at coordinate 60,245,678 of OZ018327.1, forward strand.
TTTATACAAAGTTGACGATCAAGTAGCATTCGTTTTTTCGATTCTGGATATCAAGGAGGCTTCATTTAGGTAAGGTTGAAGACTAAATAGACTTCATTTATACAAAGTTGACGATCAAGTAGCATTCGTTTTTTCGATGCTGAATATGAGGAGGGTTCATTTAGGTGAGGTTGAAGATTAAATAGACTTCATTTATACAAAGTTCACGATCAAGTAGCATTCGTTTTTTCGATGTGAATATCAAGAAGGCTTCATTTAGGTGAGGTCGAAGATTAAATAGACTTCATTTATACAAAGTAGACGATCAAGTAGCATTCATTTTTTCGATGCTGAATATCAAGGAGGCTTCATTTAGGAGAGGTTGAAGATTAAATAGACTTCATTTATACAAAGTTGACGATCAAATAGCATTCGTTTTTTCGATGCTGAATATCAAGGAGGTTCATTTAGGTGAGGTTGAAGATTAAATAGACTTCATTTATACAAAGTTGACGATCAAGTAGCATTCGTTTTTTCGATGCTGAATATCAACGAGGCTTCATTTAGGTGAGGTTGAAGATTAAATAGTCTTCATTTATACAAAGTTAACGATCAAGTAGCATTCGTTTTTTCGATGCTGAATATCAACGAGGCTTCATTTAAGTGAGGTTGAAGATTAAATAGTCTTTATTTATACAAAGTTGACGATCAAGTAGCATTTGTTTTTTCGATGCTGAATATCAACGAGGCTTCATTTAGGTAAGGTTGAAGATTAAATAGTCTTCATTTATACAAAGTTAACGATCAAGTAGAATTCGTTTTTTCGATGCTGAATATCAACGAGGCTTCATTTAGGTGAGGTTGAAGATTAAATAGTCTTCATCTATACAAAGTTGACGATCAAGTAGCATTCATTTTTTTGATGCTGAATATCAACGAGGATTCATTTAGGTGAGGTTGAAGATTAAATAGTCTTCATTTATACAAAGTTAACGATCAAGTAGCATTTGTTTTTTCGATGCTGAATATCAAGGAGGCTTCATTTAGGAGAGGTTGAAGATTAAATAGACTTCATTTATACAAAGTTGACGATCAAGTAGCATTTGTTTTTTTGATGCTGAAAATCAAGAAGGCTTCATTTAGGTGAGGTTAATGATTAAATAGACTTCATTTATACAAGGTTGACGATCAAGTAGCATTCGTTTTTTCGATGCTGAATATCAAGGAGGCTTTATTTAGGTGAGGTTGAAGATTAAATAGACTTCATTTATCCAAAGTTGACGATCAAGTAGCATTCGTTTTTTAATGCTAAATATCAAGGAGGGTTCATTTAGGTGAGGTTGAAGATTAAATAGACTTCATTTATACAAAGTTGACGAGCAAGTAGAATTCGTTTTTTCGATACTGAATATCAAGGAGGCTTCATTTAGGAGAGGTTGAAGATTAAATAGACTTCATTTATACAAAGTTGACGATCAAGTAGCATTCGTTTTTTAGATCCTGAATATCAAGGAGGCTTCATTTAGGTGAGGTTGAAGATTAAATAGACTTCATTTAGACAAAGTTGACGATCAAGTAGCATTCGTTTTTTCGATGCTGAATATCAAGGAGGGTTCATTTAGGTGAGGTTGAAGATTAAATAGACTTCATTTATACAAAGTAGACGATCAAGTAGCATTCATTTTTTCGATGCTGAATATCAAGGAGGCTTCATTTAGGAGAGGTTGAAGATTAAATAGACTTCATTTATACAAAGTTGACGATCAAATAGCATTCGTTTTTTCGATGCTGAATATCAAGGAGGGTTCATTTAGGTGAGGTTGAAGATTAAATAGACTTCATTTATACAAAGTAGACGATCAAGTAGCATTCATTTTTTCGATGCTGAATATCAACGAGGCTTCATTTAGGAGAGGTTGAAGATTAAATAGACTTCATTTATACAAAGTTGACGATCAAGTAGCATTCGTTTTTTCGATGCTGAATATCAACGAGGCTTCATTTAGGTGAGGTTGAAGATTAAATAGTCTTCATTTATACAAAGTTAACGATCAAGTAGCATTCGTTTTTTCGATGCTGAATATCAACGAGGCTTCATTTAGGTGAGGTTGAAGATTAAATAGTCTTCATTTATACAAAGTTGATGATCAAGTAGCATTCGTTTTTTCGATGCTGAATATCAAGGAGGCTTCATTCAGGTGAGGTTAAAGATTAAATAGACTTCATTTATACAAAGTTGACGATCAAGTAGCATTCGTTTTTTCGATGCTGAATATCAAGGAGGGTTCATTTAGGTGAGGTTGAAGATTAAATAGACTTCATTTATACAAAGTTGACGATCAAGTAGCATTCATTTTTTCGATGCTGAATATCAAGGAGGCTTCATTTAGGAGAGGTTGAAGATTAAATAGACTTCATTTATACAAACTTGACGATCAAATAGCATTCGTTTTTTCGATGCTGAATATCAAGGAGGGTTCATTTAGGTGAGGTTGAAGATTAAATAGACTTCATTTATACAAAGTAGACGATCAAGTAGCATTCGTTTTTTCGATGCTGAATATCAAGGAGGCTTCATTTAGGAGAGGTTGAAGATTAAATAGACTTCATTTATACAAAGTTGACGATCAAGTAGCATTCGTTTTTTTGATGCTGAATATCAAGGAGGCTTCATTTAGGTGAGGTTGAAGATTAAATAGACTTCATTTTTACAAAGTTGACGATCAAGTAGCATTCGTTTTTTCGATACTGAATATCAAGGAGGGTTCATTTAGGTGAGGTTGAAGATTAAAAAAACTTCATTTAAAAAAGTTGACGATCAAGTAGCATTAGTTGTTTCGATGATGAATATTAAGGAGGGTTCATTTAGGTGAGGTTGAAGATTATATAGACTTCATTTATACAAAGTTGACGATCAAGTAGCATTCGTTTTTTCGATGCTGAATATCAACGAGGCTTCATTTAGGTGAGATGAAGATTAAATAGGCTTCATTCATACAAAGTTAACGATCAAGTAGCATTCGATTTTTCGATGCTGAATATCAAGGAGGCTTCATTAAGGAGAGGTTGAAGATTAAATAGACTTCATTTATACAAAGTTGACGATCAAGTAGCATTCGTTTTGTAGATGCTGAATATCAAGAAGGGTTCATTTAGGTTAGGTTGAAGATTAAATAGACTTCATTTAACAAAGTAGACGATCAAGTAGCATTCTTTTTTTCGATACTGAATATCAAGGAGGGTTCATTTAGGTGAGGTTGAAGATTAAATAGACTTCATTTATACAAAGTTGTCGTTCAAGTAGCATTCGTTTTTTCGATGCTGAATATCAAGGAGGCTTCATTTAGGTGAGGCTGAAGATTAAATAGACTTCATTTATACAAAGTTGACGATCAAGTAGAATTCGTTGTTTCGATGCTGAATATTAAGGAGGGTTCATTTAGGTGAGGTTGAAGATTATATAGACTTCATTTATACAAAGTTGACGATCAAGTAGCATTCGTTTTTTCGATGCTGAATATCAACAAGGCTTCATTTAGGTGAGATGAAGATTAAATAGTCTTCATTCATACAAAGTTAACGATCAAGTAGCATTCGTTTTTTCGATGCTGAATATCAAGAAGGGTTCATTAAGGAGAGGTTGAAGATTAAATAGACTTCATTTATACAAAGTTGACGATCAAGTAGCATTCGTTTTTTCGATGCTGAATATCAACGAGGCTTCATTTAGGTGAGGTTAAAGATTAAATAGACTTCATTTATACAAAGTTGACGATCAAGTAGCATTCATTTTTTCGATGCTGAATATCAAGGAGGCTTCATTTAGGAGAGGTTGAAGAATAAATAGACTTCATTTATACAAAGTTGAAGATCAAGTAGCATTCGTTTTTTCGATGCTGAATATCAAGGAGGCTTCATTTAGGTGAGGTTGAAGATTAAATAGACTTCATTTTTACAAAGTGGACGATCAAGTAACATTCGTTTTTTCGATGCTGAATATCAAGAAGGGTTCATTTAGGTGAGGTTGAAGATTAAATAGACTTCATTTATACAAAGTAGACGATCAAGTAGCATTTGTTTTTTCGATACTGAATATCAAGGAGGGTTCATTTAGGTGAGGTTGAAGATTAAATAGACTTCATTTATACAAAGTTGTCGATCAAGTAGCATTCGTTTTTTCGATGCTAAATATCAAGGAGGCTTCATTTAAGTGAGGTCGAAGATTAAATAGACTTCATTTATACAAAGTTGACGATCAAGTAGCATTCGTTTTTTCGATGCTGAATATCAAGGAGGCTTCATTTAGGTGAGGTTGAAGATTAAATAGACTTCATTTATACAAAGTTGACGATCAAGTAGCATTCGTTTTTTCGATGCTGAATATCAAGGAGGCTTCATTCAGGTGAGGTTAATAATTAAATAGACTTCATTTATACAAAGTTGACGATCAAGTAGCATTCGTTTTTTCGATGCTGAATATGAGGAGGGTTCATTTAGGTGAGGTTGAAGATTAAATAGACTTCATTTTATACAAAGTTGACGATCAAGTAGCATTCGTTTTTTCGATGCTGAATATCAAGGAGGCTTTATTTAGGTGAGGTTGAAGATTAAATAGACTTCATTTATCCAAAGTTGACGATCAAGTAGCATTCGTTTTTTTATGCTGAATATCAAGGAGGCTTTATTTAGGTGAGGTTAAAGATTAAATAGAATTCATTTATACAAAGTTGACGATCAAGTAGCATTCGTTTTTTAATGCTAAATATCAAGGAGGGTTCATTTAGGTGAGGTTGAAGATTAAATAGACTTCATTTATACAAAGTTGACGAGCAAGTAGAATTCGTTTTTTCGATACTGAATATCAAGGAGGCTTCATTTAGGAGAGGTTGAAGATTAAATAGACTTCATTTATACAAAGTTGACGATCAAGTAGCATTCGTTTGTTAGATCCTGAATATCAAGGAGGCTTCATTTAGGTGAGGTTGAAGATTAAATAGACTTCATTTAGACAAAGTTGACGATCAAGTAGCATTCGTTTTTTCGATGCTTAATATCAAGGAGGCTTCATTTAGGTGAGGTTGAAGATTAAATAGACTTCATTTATACAAAGTTGACGATCAAGTAGCATTCGTTTTTTCGATGCTGAATATCAAGGAGGCTTCATTTAGGTGGGGTTGAAGGAAAAATAGACTTCATTTATATAAAGTTGACGATCAAGTAGCATTCGTTTTTTCGATGCTTAATATCAAGGAGGCTTTATTTAGGTGAGGTTGAAGATTAGAAAGACTTCATTTATACAAAGTTGACGATCAAGTAGCATTCGTTTTTTCAATGCTCAATATCAAGGAGGGTTCATTTAGGTGAGGTTGAAGATTATATAGACTTCATTTATACAAAGTTGACAGGCAAGTAGAATTCGTTTTTTTGATACTGAATATCAAGGAGGCTTCATTTAGCTGAGGTTGAAGATTAAATAGACTTAATTTATACAAAGTTGACGATCAAGTAGCATTCGTTTTTTCGATTCTGGATATCAAGGAGGCTTCATTTAGGTAAGGTTGAAGACTAAATAGACTTCATTTATACAAAGTTGACGATCAAGTAGCATTCGTTTTTTCGATGCTGAATATGAGGAGGGTTCATTTAGGTGAGGTTGAAGATTAAATAGACTTCATTTATACAAAGTTGACGATCAAGTAGCATTCATTTTTTCGATGCTGAATATCAAGGAGGCTTCATTTAGGAGAGGTTGAAGATTAAATAGACTTCATTTATACAAAGTTGAAGATCAAGTAGCATTCGTTTTTTCGATGCTGAATATCAAGGAGGCTTCATTTAGGTGAGGTTGAAGATTAAATAGACTTCATTTTTACAAAGTTGACGATCAAGTAACATTCGTTTTTTCGATGCTGAATATCAAGAAGGGTTCATTTAGGTGAGGTTGAAGATTAAATAGACTTCATTTATACAAAGTTGACGATCAAGTAGCATTTGTTTTTTCGATACTGAATATCAAGGAGGGTTCATTTAGGTGAGGTTAAAGATTAAATAGACTTCATTTATACAAAGTTGTCGATCAAGTAGCATTCGTTTTTTCGATGCTAAATATCAAGGAGGCTTCATTTAAGTGAGGTCGAAGATTAAATAGACTTCATTTATACAAAGTTGACGATCAAGTAGCATTCGTTTTTTCGATGCTGAATATCAAGGAGGCTTCATTTAGTTGAGGTTGAAGATTAAATAGACTTCATTTATACAAAGTTGACGATCAAGTAGCATTCGTTTTTTCGATGCTGAATATCAAGGAGGCTTCATTCAGGTGAGGTTAATGATTAAATAGACTTCATTTATACAAAGTTGACGATCAAGTAGCATTCGTTTTTTCGATGCTGAATATGAGGAGGGTTCATTTAGGTGAGGTTGAAGATTAAATAGACTTCATTTATACAAAGTTGACGATCAAGTAGCATTCGTTTTTTCGATGCTGAATATCAAGGAGGCTTTATTTAGGTGAGGTTGAAGATTAAATAGACTTCATTTATCCAAAGTTGACGATCAAGTAGCATTCGTTTTTTTATGCTGAATATCAAGGAGGCTTTATTTAGGTGAGGTTAAAGATTAAATAGAATTCATTTATACAAAGTTGACGATCAAGTAGCATTCGTTTTTTAATGCTAAATATCAAGGAGGGTTCATTTAGGTGAGGTTGAAGATTAAATAGACTTCATTTATACAAAGTTGACGAGCAAGTAGAATTCGTTTTTTCGATACTGAATATCAAGGAGGCTTCATTTAGGAGAGGTTGAAGATTAAATAGACTTCATTTATACAAAGTTGACGATCAAGTAGCATTCGTTTTTTAGATCCTGAATATCAAGGAGGCTTCATTTAGGTGAGGTTGAAGATTAAATAGACTTCATTTAGACAAAGTTGACGATCAAGTAGCATTCGTTTTTTCGATGCTTAATATCAAGGAGGCTTCATTTAGGTGAGGTTGAAGATTAAATAGACTTCATTTATACAAAGTTGACGATCAAGTAGCATTCGTTTTTTCGATTCTGAATATCAAGGAGGCTTCATTTAGGTGGGGTTGAAGAAAAAATAGACTTCATTTATACAAAGTTGACAATCAAGTAGCATTCGTTTTTTCGATGCTTAATATCAAGGAGGCTTTATTTAGGTGAGGTTGAAGATTAGAAAGACTTCATTTATACAAAGATGACGATTAAGTAGCATTCGTTTTTTCAATGCTCAATATCAAGGAGGGTTCATTTAGGTGAGGTTGAAGATTATATAGACTTCATTTATACAAAGTTGACAGGCAAGTAGAATTCGTTTTTTTGATACTGAATATCAATGAGGCTTCATTTAGCTGAGGTTTAAGATTAAATAGACTTAATTTATACAAAGTTGACGATCAAGTAGCATTCGTTTTTTCGATTCTGGATATCAAGGAGGCTTCATTTAGGTAAGGTTGAAGACTAAATAGACTTCATTTATACAAAGTTGACGATCAAGTAGCATTCGTTTTTTCGATGCTGAATATGAGGAGGGTTCATTTAGGTGAGGTTGAAGATTAAATAGACTTCATTTATACAAAGTTCACGATCAAGTTTCATTTGTTTTTTCGATGTGAATATCAAGAAGGCTTCATTTAGGTGAGGTCGAAGATTAAATAGACTTCATTTATACAAAGTAGACGATCAAGTAGCATTCATTTTTTCGATGCTGAATATCAAGGAGGCTTCATTTAGGAGAGGTTGAAGTTTAAATAGACTTCATTTATACAAAGTTGACGATCAAATAGCATTCGTTTTTTCGATGCTGAATATCAAGGAGGGTTCATTTAGGTGAGGTTGAAGATTAAATAGACTTCATTTATAGAAAGTTGACGATCAAGTAGCATTCGTTTTTTCGATGCTGAATATCAACGAGGCTTCATTTAGATGAGGTTGAAGATTAAATAGTCTTCATTTATACAAAGTTAACGATCAAGTAGCATTCGTTTTTTCGATGCTGAATATCAACGAGGCTTCATTTAGGTGAGGTTGAAGATTAAATAGTCTTTATTTATACAAAGTTGACGATCAAGTAGCATTCGTTTTTTCGATGCTGAATATCAACGAGGCTTCATTTAGGTAAGGTTGAAGATTAAATAGTCTTCATTTATACAAAGTTAACGATCAAGTAGCATTCGTTTTTTCGATGCTGAATATCAACGAGGCTTCATTTAGGTGAGGTTGAAGATTAAATAGTCTTCATTTATACAAAGTTGACGATCAAGTAGCATTCGTTTTTTCGATGCTGAATATCAACGAGGATTCATTTAGGTGAGGTTGAAGATTAAATAGTCTTCATTTATACAAAGTTAACGATCAAGTAGCATTTGTTTTTTCGATGCTGAATATCAAGAAGGCTTCATTTAGGAGAGGTTGAAGATTAAATAGACTTCATTTATACAAAGTTGACGATCAAGTAGCATTTGTTTTTTTGATGCTGAAAATCAAGAAGGCTTCATTTAGGTGAGGTTAATGATTAAATAGACTTCATTTATACAAGGTTGACGATCAAGTAGCATTCGTTTTTTCGATGCTGAATATCAAGGAGGCTTCATTTAGGAGAGTTGAAGATTAAATAGACTTCATTTATACAAAGTTGACGATCAAATAGCATTCGTTTATTCGATGCTGAATATCAAGGAGGGTTCATTTAGGTGAGGTTGAAGATTAAATAGACTTCATTTATACAAAGTTGACGATCAAATAGCATTCGTTTTTTCGATGCTGAATATCAAGGAGGGTTCATTTAGGTGAGGTTGAAGATTAAATAGACTTCATTTATACAAAGTTGACGATCAAGTAGCATTCGTTTTTTCGATGCTGAATATCAACGAGGCTTCATTTAGGTGAGGTTGAAGATTAAATAGTCTTCATTTATACAAAGTTAACGATCAAGTAGCATTCGTTTTTTCGATGCTGAATATCAACGAGGCTTCATTTAGGTGAGGTTGAAGATTAAAAAGTCTTTATTTATACAAAGTTGACGATCAAGTAGCATTCGTTTTTTCGATGCTGATTATCAACGAGGCTTCATTTAGGTAAGGTTGAAGATTAAATAGTCTTCATTTATACAAAGTTAACGATCAAGTAGCATTCGTTTTTTCGATGCTGAATATCAACGAGGCTTCATTTAGGTGAGGTTGAAGATTAAATAGTCTTCATTTATACAAAGTTGACGATCAAGTAGCATTCGTTTTTTCGATGCTGAATATCAACGAGGCTTCATTTAGGTGAGGTTGAAGATTAAATAGTCTTCATTTATACAAAGTTAACGATCAAGTAGCATTTGTTTTTTCGATGCTGAATATCAAGGAGGGTTCATTTAGGTGAGGTTGAAGATTAAATAGACTTCATTTATACAAAGTTGACGATCAAGTAGCATTTGTTTTTTTGATGCTGAAAATCAAGAAGGCTTCATTTAGGTGAGGTTAATGATTAAATAGACTTCATTTATACAAGGTTGACGATCAAGTAGCATTCGTTTTTTCGATGCTGAATATCAAGGAGGCTTCATTTAGGAGAGTTGAAGATTAAATAGACTTCATTTATACAAAGTTGACGATCAAATAGCATTCGTTTATTCGATGCTGAATATCAAGGAGGGTTCATTTAGGTGAGGTTGAAGATTAAATAGACTTCATTTATACAAAGTAGACGATCAAGTAGCATTCATTTTTTCGATGCTGAATATCAAGGAGGCTTCATTTAGGAGAGGTTGAAGATTAAATAGACTTCATTTATACAAAGTTGACGATCAAATAGCATTCGTTTTTTCGATGCTGAATATCAAGGAGGGTTCATTTAGGTGAGGTTGAAGATTAAATAGACTTCATTTATACAAAGTTGACGATCAAGTAGCATTCGTTTTTTCGATGCTGAATATCAACGAGGCTTCATTTAGGTGAGGTTGAAGATTAAATAGTCTTCATTTATACAAAGTTAACGATCAAGTAGCATTCGTTTTTTCGATGCTGAATATCAACGAGGCTTCATTTAGGTGAGGTTGAAGATTAAAAAGTCTTTATTTATACAAAGTTGACGATCAAGTAGCATTCGTTTTTTCGATGCTGATTATCAACGAGGCTTCATTTAGGTAAGGTTGAAGATTAAATAGTCTTCATTTATACAAAGTTAACGATCAAGTAGCATTCGTTTTTTCGATGCTGAATATCAACGAGGCTTCATTTAGGTGAGGTTGAAGATTAAATAGTCTTCATTTATACAAAGTTGACGATCAAGTAGCATTCGTTTTTTCGATGCTGAATATCAACGAGGCTTCATTTAGGTGAGGTTGAAGATTAAATAGTCTTCATTTATACAAAGTTAACGATCAAGTAGCATTTGTTTTTTCGATGCTGAATATTAAGGAGGCTTCATTTAGGAGAGGTTGAAGATTAAATAGACTTCATTTATACAAAGTTAACGATCAAATAGCATTCGTTTTTTCGATGCTGAATATCAAGGAGGGTTCATTTAGGTGAGGTTGAAGATTAAATAGACTTCTTTTTTACAAAGTAGACGATCAAGTAGCATTCATTTTTTTTTGCTGAATATCAAAAAGGCTTCATTTAGGTGAGGTTGAAGATTAAATAGACTTCATTTATACAAAGTTGACGATAAAATAGCATTCGTTTTTTCGATGCTGAATATGAAGGAGGCTTCATTTAGGTGAGGTTGAAGATTAAATAGACTTCATTTATACAAAGTTGACGATCAAGTAGCATTCGTTGTTTCGATGCTGAATATTAAGGAGGGTTCATTTAGGTGAGGTTGAAGATCATATAGACTTCATTTATACAAATTTAACGATCAAGTAGCATTCGTTTTTTCGATGCTGAATATCAAGGAGGCTTCATTTAGGAGAGGTTGAAGATTAAATAGACTTCATTTATACAAAGTTGACGATCAAGTAGCATTCGTTTTTTCGATGCTGAATATCAAGGAGGCTTCATTTAGGTGAGGTTGAAGATTAAATAGACTTAATTTTTTCAAAGTTGACGATCAAGTAGCATTCGTTTTTTCGATGCTGAATATCAAGAAGGGTTCATTTAGGTGAGGTTGAAGATTAAATAGACTTCATTTATACAAAGTAGACGATCAAGAAGCATTCGTTTTTTCGATACTGAATATCAAGGAGGGTTCATTTAGGTGAGGTTGAAGATTTAATAGACTTAATTATACAAAGTTGACGATTAAGTAGCATTCGTTTTTTCGATGCTAAATATCAAGTAGGCTTCATTTAGGTGAGGTGAAGATTAAATAGACTTCATTTATACAAAGTTGACGATCAAGTAGCATTCGTTGTTTCGATGCTGAATATTAAGGAGGGTTCATTTAGGTGAGGTTGAAGATTATATAGACTTCATTTATACAAAGTTGACGATCAAGTAGCATTCGTTGTTTCGATGCTGAATATCAAGGAGGCTTCATTTAGGTGAGGTTGAAGATTAAATAGACTTCATTTTTACAAAGTTGACGATCAAGTAGCATTCGTTTTTTCGATGCTGAATATCAAGAAGGGTTCATTTAGGTGAGGTTGAAGATTAAATAGACTTCATTTATATAAAGTAGACGATCAAGTAGCTTTCGTTTTTTCGATACTGAATATCAAGGAGGGTTCATTTAGGTGAGGTTGAAGATTAAATAGACTTCATTTATACAAAGTTGTCGATCAAGTAGCATTCGTTTTTTCGATGCTGAATATCAAGGAGGCTTCATTAAGGAGAGGTTGAAGATTAAATAGACTTCATTTATACAAAGTTGACGATCAAGTAGCATTCGTTTTTTCGATGCTGAATATAAAGAAGGGTTCATTTAGGTGAGGTTGAAGATTAAATAGACTTCATTTATACAAGGTAGACGATCAAGTAGCATTCGTTTTTTCGATACTGAATATCAAGGAGGGTTCATTTAGGTGAGGTTGAAGATTAAATAGACTTCATTTATACAAAGTTGTCGATCAAGTAGCATTCGTTTTTTCGATGCTGAATATCAAGGAGGCTTCATTTAGGAGAGGTTGAAGATTAAATAGACTTCATTTATACAAAGTTGACGATCAAGTAGCATTCGTTTTTTCGATGCTGAATATCAAGGAGGCTTCATTTAGGTGAGGTTGAAGATTAAATAGACTTCATTTATACAAAGTTGACGATCAAGTAGCATTCGTTTTTTCGATGCTGAATATCAAGGAGGCTTCATTTAGGTGGGGTTGAAGAAAAAATAGACTTCATTTATACAAAGTTGACGATCAAGTAGCATTCGTTTTTTCTTTGCTAAATATCAAGGAGGCTTTATTTAGGTGAGGTTGAAGATTAGAAAGACTTCTTTTTTACAAAGATGACGATCAAGTAGCATTCGTTTTTTCAATGCTCAATATCAAGGAGGGTTCATTTAGGTGAGGTTGAAGATTATATAGACTTCATTTATACAAAGTTGACAGGCAAGTAGAATTCGTTTTTTTGATACTGAATATCAAGGAGGCTTCATTTAGCTGAGGTTGAAGATTAAATAGACTTAATTTATACAAAGTTGACGATCAAGTAGCATTCGTTTTTTCGATTCTGGATATCAAGGAGGCTTCATTTAGGTAAGGTTAAAGACTAAATAGACTTCATTTATACAAAGTTGACGATCAAGTAGCATTCGTTTTTTCGATGCTGAATATGAGGAGGGTTCATTTAGGTGAGGTTGAAGATTAAATAGACTTCATTTATACAAAGTTCACGATCAACTAGCATTCGTTTTTTCGATGCTGAATATCAAGGAGGCTTCATTAAGGAGAGGTTGAAGATTAAATAGACTTCATTTATACAAAGTTGACGATCAAGTAGCATTCGTTTTTTCGATGCTAAATATCAACGAGGCTTCATTTAGGAGAGGTTGAAGATTAAATAAACTTCATTTATACAAAGTTGACTATCAAGTAGCATTCGTTTTTTCGATGCTGAATATCAAGGAGGCTTCATTTAGGAGAGGTTGAAGATTAAATAGACTTCATTTATACAAAGTTGACGATCAAGTAGCATTCGTTGTTTCGATGCTGAACATCAAGGAGGCTTCATTTAGGTGAGGTTGAAGATTAAATAGACTTCATTTTTACAAAGTTGACGATCAAGTAGCATTCGTTTTTTCGATGCTGAATATCAAGAAGGGTTCATTTAGGTGAGGTTGAAGATTAAATAGACTTCATTTATATAAAGTAGACGATCAAGTAGCTTTCGTTTTTTCGATACTGAATATCAAAGAGGGTTCATTTAGGTGAGGTTGAAGATTAAATAGACTTCATTTATACAAAGTTGTCGATCAAGTAGCATTCGTTTTTTCGATGCTGAATATCAAGGAGGCTTCATTAAGGAGAGGTTGAAGATTAAATAGACTTCATTTATACAAAGTTGACGATCAAGTAGCATTCGTTTTTTCGATGCTGAATATAAAGAAGGGTTCATTTAGGTGAGGTTAAAGATTAAAAAGACTTCATTTATACAAAGTAGACGATCAAGTAGCATTCGTTTTTTCGATACTGAATATCAAGGAGGGTTCATTTAGGTGAGGTTGAAGATTAAATAGACTTCATTTATACAAAGTTGTCGATCAAGTAGCATTCGTTTTTTCGATGCTGAATATCAAGGAGGCTTCATTTAGGAGAGGTTGAAGATTAAATAGACTTCATTTATACAAAGTTGACGATCAAGTAGCATTCGTTTTTTCGATGCTGAATATCAAGGAGGCTTCATTTAGGTGAGGTTGAAGATTAAATAGACTTCATTTATACAAAGTTGACGATCAAGTAGCATTCGTTTTTTCGATGCTGAATATCAAGGAGGCTTCATTTAGGTGGGGTTGAAGAAAAAATAGACTTCATTTATACAAAGTTGACGATCAAGTAGCATTCGTTTTTTCGATGCTTAATATCAAGGAGGCTTTATTTAGGTGAGGTTGAAGATTAGAAAGACTTCATTTATACAAAGATGACGATCAAGTAGCATTCGTTTTTTCAATGCTCAATATCAAGGAGGGTTCATTTAGGTGAGGTTGAAGATTATATAGACTTCATTTATACAAAGTTGACAGGCAAGTAGAATTCGTTTTTTTGATACTGAATATCAAGGAGGCTTCATTTAGCTGAGGTTGAAGATTAAATAGACTTAATTTATACAAAGTTGACGATCAAGTAGCATTCGTTTTTTCGATTCTGGATATCAAGGAGGCTTCATTTAGGTAAGGTTGAAGACTAAATAGACTTCATTTATACAAAGTTGACGATCAAGTAGCATTCGTTTTTTCGATGCTGAATATGAGGAGGGTTCATTTAGGTGAGGTTGAAGATTAAATAGACTTCATTTATACAAAGTTCACGATCAAGTAGCATTCGTTTTTTCGATGTGAATATCAAGAAGGCTTCATTTAGGTGAGGTCGAAGATTAAATAGACTTCATTTATACAAAGTAGACGATCAAGTAGCATTCATTTTTTCGATGCTGAATATCAAGGAGGCTTCATTTAGGAGAGGTTGAAGATTAAATAGACTTCATTTATACAAAGTTGACGATCAAATAGCATTCGTTTTTTCGATGCTGAATATCAAGGAGGGTTCATTTAGGTGAGGTTGAAGATTAAATAGACTTCATTTATACAAAGTTGACGATCAAGTATCATTCGTTTTTTCGATGCTGAATATCAACGAGGCTTCATTTAGGTGAGGTTGAAGATTAAATAGTCTTCATTTATACAAAGTTAACGATCAAGTAGCATTCGTTTTTTCGATGCTGAATATCAACGAGGCTTCATTTAGGTGAGGTTGAAGATTAAATAGTCTTTATTTATACAAAGTTGACGATCAAGTAGCATTCGTTTTTTCGATGCTGAATATCAACGAGGCTTCATTTAGGTAAGGTTGAAGATTAAATAGTCTTCATTTATACAAAGTTAACGATCAAGTAGCATTCGTTTTTTCGATGCTGAATATCAACGAGGCTTCATTTAGGTGAGGTTGAAGATTAAATAGTCTTCATTTATACAAAGTTGACGATCAAGTAGCATTCGTTTTTTCGATGCTGAATATCAACGAGGATTCATTTAGGTGAGGTTGAAGATTAAATAGTCTTCATTTATACAAAGTTAACGATCAAGTAGCATTTGTTTTTTCGATGCTGAATATCAAGGAGGCTTCATTTAGGAGAGGTTGAAGATTAAATAGACTTCATTTATACAAAGTTGACGATCAAGTAGCATTTGTTTTTTTGATGCTGAAAATCAAGAAGGCTTCATTTAGGTGAGGTTAATGATTAAATAGACTTCATTTATACAAGGTTGACGATCAAGTAGCATTCGTTTTTTCGATGCTGAATATCAAGGAGGCTTCATTTAGGAGAGTTGAAGATTAAATAGACTTCATTTATACAAAGTTGACGATCAAATAGCATTCGTTTTTTCGATGCTGAATATCAAGGAGGGTTCATTTAGGTGAGGTTGAAGATTAAATAGACTTCATTTATACAAAGTAGACGATCAAGTAGCATTCATTTTTTCGATGCTGAATATCAAGGAGGCTTCATTTAGGAGAGGTTGAAGATTAAATAGACTTCATTTATACAAAGTTGACGATCAAATAGCATTCGTTTTTTCGATGCTGAATATCAAGGAGGGTTCATTTAGGTGAGGTTGAAGATTAAATAGACTTCATTTATACAAAGTTGACGATCAAGTAGCATTCGTTTTTTCGATGCTGAATATCAACGAGGCTTCATTTAGGTGAGGTTGAAGATTAAATAGTCTTCATTTATACAAAGTTAACGATCAAGTAGCATTCGTTTTTTCGATGCTGAATATCAACGAGGCTTCATTTAGGTGAGGTTGAAGATTAAAAAGTCTTTATTTATACAAAGTTGACGATCAAGTAGCATTCGTTTTTTCGATGCTGATTATCAACGAGGCTTCATTTAGGTAAGGTTGAAGAAAAAATTGTCTTCATTTATACAAAGTTAACGATCAAGTAGCATTCGTTTTTTCGATGAAGAATATCAACGAGGCTTCATTTAGGAGAGGTTGAAGATTAAATAGACTTCATTTATACAAAGTTAACGATCAAATAGCATTCGTTTTTTCGATGCTGAATATCAAGGAGGGTTCATTTAGGTGATGTTGAAGATTAAATAGACTTCTTTTCAACAAAGTAGACGATCAAGTAGCATTCATTTTTTTTTGCTGAATATCAAAAAGGCTTCATTTAGGTGAGGTTGAAGATTAAATAGACTTCATTTATACAAAGTTGACGATAAAATAGCATTCGTTTTTTCGATGCTGAATATGAAGGAGGCTTCATTTGGGTGAGGTTGAAGATTAAATAGACTTCATTTATACAAAGTTGACGATCAAGTAGCATTCGTTGTTTCGATGCTGAATATTAAGGAGGGTTCATTTAGGTGAGGTTGAAGATTATATAGACTTCATTTATACAAATTTAACGATCAAGTAGCATTCGTTTTTTCGATGCTGAATATCAAGGAGGCTTCATTTAGGAGAGGTTGAAGATTAAATAGACTTCATTTATACAAAGTTGACTATCAAGTAGCATTCGTTTTTTCGATGCTGAATATCAAGGAGGCTTCATTTAGGTGAGGTTGAAGATTAAATAGACTTAATTTTTACAAAGTTGACGATCAAGTAGCATTCGTTTTTTCGATGCTGAATATCAAGAAGGGTTCATTTAGGTGAGGTTGAAGATTAAATAGACTTCATTTATACAAAGTAGACGATTAAGAAGCATTCGTTTTTTCGATACTGAATATCAAGGAGGGTTCATTTAGGTGAGGTTGAAGATTAAATAGACTTCATTTATAAAAAGTTGACGATCAATTAGCATTCGTTTTTTCGATGCTAAATATCAAGTAGGCTTCATTTAGGTGAGGTTGAAGATTAAATAGACTTCATTTATACAAAGTTGACGATCAAGTAGCATTCGTTGTTTAGATGCTGAATATTAAGGAGGGTTCATTTAGGTGAGGTTGAAGATTATATAGACTTCATTTATACAAAGTTGACGATCAAGTAGGATTCGTTTTTTCGATGCTGAATATCAACGAGGCTTCATTTAGGTGAGATGAAGATTAAATAGTCTTCATTCATACAAAGTTAACGATCAAGTAGCATTCGTTTTTTCAATGCTGAATATCAAGGAGGCTTCATTAAGGAGAGGTTGAAGATTAAATAGACTTCATTTATACAAAGTTGACGATCAAGTAGCATTCGTTTTTTCGATGCTGAATATCAAGAAGGGTTCATTTAGGTGAGGTTGAAGATTAAATAGACTTCATTTATACAAAGTAGACGATCAAGTAGCATTCGTTTTTTTGATACTGAATATTAAGGAGGGTTCATTTAGGTGAGGTTGAAGATTAAATAGACTTCATTTATACAAAGTTGTCGTTCAAGTAGCATTCGTTTTTTCGATGCTGAATATCAAGGAGGCTTCATTTAGGTGCGGTTGAAGATTAAATAGACTTCATTTATACAAAGTTGACGATCAAGTAGCATTCGTTGTTTCGATCCTAAATATTAAGGAGGGTTCATTTAGGTGAGGTTGAAGATTATAGAGACTTTATTTATACAAAGTTGACGATCAAGTAGCATTCGTTTTTTCGATGCTGAATATCAACGAGGCTTCATTTAGGTGAGATGAAGATTAAATAGTCTTCATTCATACAAACTTAACGATCAAGTAGCATTCGTTTTTTCGATGCTGAATATCAAGGAGGCTTCATTAAGGAGAGGTTGAAGATTAAATAGACTTCATTTATACAAAGTTGACGATCAAGTAGCATTCGTTTTTTCGATGCTAAATATCAACGAGGCTTCATTTAGGTGAGGTCGAAGATTAAATAGACTTCATTTATACAAAGTTGACGATCAAGTAGCATTCGTTTTTTCGATGCTGAGTATCAAGGAGGCTTCATTTAGGTGAGGTTGAAGATTAAATAGACTTCATTTATACAAAGTTGACGATCAAGTAGCATTCGTTTTTTCGATGCTGAATATCAAGGAGGCACCATTTAGGTGGGGTTGAAGAAAAAATAGACTTCATTTATACAAAGTTGACGATCAAGTAGCATTCGTTTTTTCGATGCTTAATATCAAGGAGGCTTTATTTAGGTGAGGTTGAAGATTAGAAAGACTTCATTTATACAAAGATGACGATCAAGTAGCATTCGTTTTTTCAATGCTCAATATCAAGGAGGGTTCATTTAGGTGAGGTTGAAGATTATATAGACTTCATTTATACAAAGTTGACAGGCAAGTAGAATTCGTTTTTTTGATACTGAATATCAAGGAGGCTTCATTTAGCTGAGGTTGAAGATTAAATAGACTTAATTTATACAAAGTTGACGATCAAGTAGCATTCGTTTTTTCGATTCTGGATATCAAGGAGGCTTCATTTAGGTAAGGTTGAAGACTAAATAGACTTCATTTATACAAAGTTGACGATCAAGTAGCATTCGTTTTTTCGATGCTGAATATGAGGAGGGGTCATTTAGGTGAGGTTGAAGATTAAATAGACTTCATTTATACAAAGTTCACGATCAAGTAGCATTCGTTTTTTCGATGCTGAATATCAAGGAGGCTTCATTAATGAGAGGTTGAAGATTAAATAGACTTCATTTATACAAAGTTGACGATCAAGTAGCATTCGTTTTTTCGATGCTAAATATCAACGAGGCTTCATTTAGGTGAGGTTGAAGATTAAATAAACTTCATTTATACAAAGTTGACTATCAAGTAGCATTCGTTTTTTCGATGCTGAATATCAAGGAGGCTTCATTTAGGAGAGGTTGAAGATTAAATAGACTTCATTTATACAAAGTTGACGATCAAGTAGCATTCGTTGTTTCGATGCTGAATATCAAGGAGGCTTCATTTAGGTGAGGTTGAAGATTAAATAGACTTCATTTTTACAAAGTTGACGATCAAGTAGCATTCGTTTTTTCGATGCTGAATATCAAGAAGGGTTCATTTAGGTGAGGTTGAAGATTAAATAGACTTCATTTATATAAAGTAGACGATCAAGTAGCTTTCGTTTTTTCGATACTGAATATCAAGGAGGGTTCATTTAGGTGAGGTTGAAGATTAAATAGACTTCATTTATACAAAGTTGTCGATCAAGTAACATTCGTTTTTTCGATGCTGAATATCAAGGAGGCTTCATTAAGGAGAGGTTGAAGATTAAATAGACTTCATTTATACAAAGTTGACGATCAAGTAGCATTCGTTTTTTCGATGCTGAATATAAAGAAGGGTTCATTTAGGTGAGGTTGAAGATTAAATAGACTTCATTTATACAAAGTTGACGATCAAGTAGCATTCGTTTTTTCGATACTGAATATCAAGGAGGGTTCATTTAGGTGAGGTTGAAGATTAAATAGACTTCATTTATAAAAAGTTGTCGATCAAGTAGCATTCGTTTTTTCGATGCTGAATATCAAGGAGGCTTTATTTAGGAGAGGTTGAAGATTAAATAGACTTCATTTATACAAAGTTGACGATCAAGTAGCATTCGTTTTTTCGATGCTGAATATCAAGGAGGCTTCATTTAGGTGAGGTTGAAGATTAAATAGACTTCATTTATACAAAGTTGACGATCAAGTAGCATTCGTTTTTTCGATGCTGAATATCAAGGAGGCTTCATTTAGGTGGGGTTGAAGAAAAAATAGACTTCATTTATACAAAGTTGACGATCAAGTAGCATTCGTTTTTTCGATGCTTAATATCAAGGAGGCTTTATTTAGGTGAGGTTGAAGATTAGAAAGACTTCATTTATACAAAGATGACGATCAAGTAGCATTCGTTTTTTCAATGCTCAATATCAAGGAGGGTTCATTTAGGTGAGGTTGAAGATTATATAGACTTCATTTATACAAAGTTGACAGGCAAGTAGAATTCGTTTTTTTGATACTGAATATCAAGGAGGCTTCATTTAGCTGAGGTTGAAGATTAAATAGACTTAATTTATACAAAGTTGACGATCAAGTAGCATTCGTTTTTTCGATTCTGGATATCAAGGAGGCTTCATTTAGGTAAGGTTGAAGACTAAATAGACTTCATTTATACAAAGTTGACGATCAAATAGCATTCGTTTTTTCGATGCTGAATATCAAGGAGGGTTCATTTAGGTGAGGTTGAAGATTAAATAGACTTCATTTATACAAAGTTGACGATCAAGTAGCATTCGTTTTTTCGATGCTGAATATCAACGAGGCTTCATTTAGGTGAGGTTGAAGATTAAATAGTCTTCATTTATACAAAGTTAACGATCAAGTAGCATTCGTTTTTTCGATGCTGAATATCAACGAGGCTTCATTTAGGTGAGGTTGAAGATTAAATAGTCTTTATTTATACAAAGTTGACGATCAAGTAGCATTCGTTTTTTCGATGCTGAATATCAACGAGGCTTTATTTAGGTAAGGTTGAAGATTAAATAGTCTTCATTTATACAAAGTTAACGATCAAGTAGCATTCGTTTTTTCGATGCTGAATATCAACGAGGCTTCATTTAGGTGAGGTTGAAGATTAAATAGTCTTCATTTATACAAAGTTGACGATCAAGTAGCATTCGTTTTTTCGATGCTGAATATCAACGAGGATTCATTTAGGTGAGGTTGAAGATTAAATAGTCTTCATTTATACAAAGTTAACGATCAAGTAGCATTTGTTTTTTCGATGCTGAATATCAAGGAGGCTTCATTTAGGAGAGGTTGAAGATTAAATAGACTTCATTTATACAAAGTTGACGATCAAGTAGCATTTGTTTTTTTGATGCTGAAAATCAAGAAGGCTTCATTTAGGTGAGGTTAATGATTAAATAGACTTCATTTATACAAGGTTGACGATCAAGTAGCATTCGTTTTTTCGATGCTGAATATCAAGGAGGCTTCATTTAGGAGAGTTGAAGATTAAATAGACTTCATTTATACAAAGTTGACGATCAAATAGCATTCGTTTTTTCGATGCTGAATATCAAGGAGGGTTCATTTAGGTGAGGTTGAAGATTAAATAGACTTCATTTATACAAAGTAGACGATCAAGTAGCATTCATTTTTTCGATGCTGAATATCAAGGAGGCTTCATTTAGGAGAGGTTGAAGATTAAATAGACTTCATTTATACAAAGTTGACGATCAAATAGCATTCGTTGTTTCGATGCTGAATATCAAGGAGGGTTCATTTAGGTGAGGTTGAAGATTAAATAGACTTCATTTATACAAAGTTGACGATCAAGTAGCATTCGTTTTTTCGATGCTGAATATCAACGAGGCTTCATTTAGGTGAGGTTGAAGATTAAATATTCTTCATTTATACAAAGTTAACGATCAAGTAGCATTCGTTTTTTCGATGCTGAATATTAAGGAGGCTTCATTTAGGAGAGGTTGAAGATTAAATAGACTTCATTTATACAAAGTTGACGATCAAATAGCATTCGTTTTTTCGATGCTGAATATCAAGGAGGGTTTATTTAGGTGAGGTTGAAGATTAAATAGACTTCATTTATACAAAGTAGACGATCAAGTAGCATTCATTTTTTCGATGCTGAATATCAAGGAGGCTTCATTTAGGAGAGGTTGAAGATTAAATAGACTTCATTTATACAAAGTTGACGATCAAATAGCATTCGTTTTTTCGATGCTGAATATCAAGGAGGGTTCATTTAGGTGAGGTTGAAGATTAAATAGACTAAATTTATACAAAGTAGACGATCAAGTAGCATTCATTTTTTCGATGCTGAATATCAACGAGGCTTCATTTAGGAGAGGTTGAAGATTAAATAGACTTCATTTATACAAAGTTGACGATCAAATAGCATTCGTTTTTTCGATGCTGAATATCAAGGAGGGTTCATTTAGGTGAGGTTGAAGATTAAATAGACTTCATTTATACAAAGTAGACGATCAAGTAGCATTCATTTTTTCGATGCTGAATATCAAGGAGGCTTCATTTAGGAGAGGTTGAAGATTAAATAGACTTCATTTATACAAAGTTGACGATCAAATAGCATTCGTTTTTTCGATGCTGAATATCAAGGAGGGTTCATTTAGGTGAGGTTGAAGATTAAATAGACTTCATTTATACAAAGTTGACGATCAAGTAGCATTCGTTTTTTCGATGCTGAATATCAACGAGGCTTCATTTAGGTGAGGTTGAAGATTAAATAGTCTTCATTTATACAAAGTTAACGATCAAGTAGCATTCGTTTTTTCGATGCTGAATATCAACGAGGCTTCGTTTAGGTGAGGTTGAAGATTAAAAAGTCTTTATTTATACAAAGTTGACGATCAAGTAGCATTCGTTTTTTCGATGCTGATTATCAACGAGGCTTCATTTAGGTAAGGTTGAAGATTAAATAGTCTTCATTTATACAAAGTTAACGATCAAGTAGCATTCGTTTTTTCGATGCTGAATATCAACGAGGCTTCATTTAGGTGAGGTTGAAGATTAAATAGTCTTCATTTATACAAAGTTGACGATCAAGTAGCATTCGTTTTTTCGATGCTGAATATCAAGAAGGCTTCATTTAGGTGAGGTTGAAGATTAAATAGTCTTCATTTATACAAAGTTAACGATCAAGTAGCATTTGTTTTTTCGATGCTGAATATTAAGGAGGCTTCATTTAGGAGAGGTTGAAGATTAAATAGACTTCATATATACAAAGTTAACGATCAAATAGCATTCGTTTTTTCGATGCTGAATATCAAGGAGGGTTCATTTAGGTGATGTTGAAGATTAAATAGACTTCTTTTTAACAAAGTAGACGATCAAGTAGCATTCATTTTTTTTTGCTGAATATCAAAAAGGCTTCATTTAGGTGAGGTTGAAGATTAAATAGACTTCATTTATACAAAGTTGACGATAAAATAGCATTCGTTTTTTCGATGCTGAATATGAAGGAGGCTTCATTTAGGTGAGGTTGAAGATTAAATAGACTTCATTTATACAAAGTTGACGATCAAGTAGCATTCGTTGTTTCGATGCTGAATATTAAGGAGGGTTCATTTAGGTGAGGTTGAAGATTATATAGACTTCATTTATACAAATTTAACGATCAAGTAGCATTCGTTTTTTCGATGCTGAATATCAAGGAGGCTTCATTTAGGAGAGGTTGAAGATTAAATAGACTTCATTTATACAAAGTTGACGATCAAGTAGCATTCGTTTTTTCGATGCTGAATATCAAGGAGGCTTCATTTAGGTGAGGTTGAAGATTAAATAGACTTAATTTTTACAAAGTTGACGATCAAGTAGCATTCGTTTTTTCGATGCTGAATATCAAGAAGGGTTCATTTAGGTGAGGTTGAAGATTAAATAGACTTCATTTAAACAAAGTAGACGATCAAGAAGCATTCGTTTTTTCGATACTGAATATCAAGGAGGGTTCATTTAGGTGAGGTTGAAGATTAAATAGACTTCATTTATACAAAGTTGACGATCAATTAGCATTCGTTTTTTCGATTCTAAATATCAAGTAGGCTTCATTTAGGTGAGGTTGAAGATTAAATAGACTTCATTTATACAAAGTTGACGATCAAGTAGCATTCGTTGTTTCGATGCTGAATATTAAGGAGGGTTCATTTAGGTGAGGTTGAAGATTATATAGACTTCATTTATACAAAGTTGACGATCAAGTAGCATTCGTTTTTTCGATGCTGAATATCAACGAGGCTTCATTTAGGTGAGATTAAGATTAAATAGTCTTCATTCATACAAAGTTAACGATCAAGTAGCATTCGTTTTTTCGATGCTGAATATAAAAGAGGCTTCATTAAGGAGAGGTTGAAGATTAAATAGACTTCATTTATACAAAGTTGACGATCAAGTAGCATTCGTTTTTTCGATGCTGAATATCAAGAAGGGTTCATTTAGGTGAGGTTGAAGATTAAATAGACTTCATTTATACAAAGTAGACGATCAAGTAGCATTCGTTTTTTTGATACTGAATATCAAGGAGGGTTCATTTAGGTGAGGTTGAAGATTAAATAGACTTCATTTATACAAAGTTGTCGTTCAAGTAGCATTCGTTTTTTCGATGCTGAATATCAAGGAGGCTTCATTTCGGTGCGGTTGAAGATTAAATAGACTTCATTTATACAAAGTTGACGATCAAGTAGCATTCGTTGTTTCGATGCTAAATATTAAGGAGGGTTCATTTAGGTGAGGTTGAAGATTATAGAGACTTTATTTATACAAAGTTGACGATCAAGTAGCATTCGTTTTTTCGATGCTGAATATCAACGAGGCTTCATTTAGGTGAGATGAAGATTAAATAGTCTTCATTCATACAAACTTAACGATCAAGTAGCATTCGTTTTTTCGATGCTGAATATCAAGGAGGCTTCATTAAGGAGAGGTTGAAGATTAAATAGACTTCATTTATACAAAGTTGACGATCAAGTAGCATTCGTTTTTTCGATGCTAAATATCAACGAGGCTTCATTTAGGTGAGGTTGAAGATTAAATAAACTTCATTTATACAAAGTTGACGATCAAGTAGCATTCGTATTTTCGATGCTGAATATCAAGGAGGCTTCATTTAGGAGAGGTTGAAGATTAAATAGACTTCATTTATACAAAGTTGACGATCAAGTAGCATTCGTTGTTTCGATGCTGAATATCAAGGAGGCTTCATTTAGGTGAGGTTGAAGATTAAATAGACTTCATTTTTACAAAGTTGACGATCAAGTAGCATTCGTTTTTTCGATGCTGAATATCAAGAAGGGTTCATTTAGGTGAGGTTGAAGATTAAATAGACTTCATTTATACAAAGTAGACGATCAAGTAGCTTTCGTTTTTTCGATACTGAATATCAAGGAGGGTTCATTTAGGTGAG
Organism: Ceratothoa steindachneri; assembly: GCA_963969495.1. NCBI lineage: Eukaryota > Metazoa > Arthropoda > Malacostraca > Isopoda > Cymothoidae > Ceratothoa > Ceratothoa steindachneri. The sequence goes on from OZ018327.1 coordinate 60,270,583, forward strand.
GTTGAAGATTAAATAGATTTCATTTATACAAAGTTGTCGATCAAGTAGCATTCGTTTTTTCGATGCTGAATATCAAGGAGGCTTCATTAAGGAGAGGTTGAAGATTAAATAGACTTAATTTATACAAAGTTGACGATCAAGTAGCATTCGTTTTTTCGATGCTGAATATAAAGAAGGGTTCATTTAGGTGAGGTTGAAGATTAAATAGACTTCATTTATACAAAGTAGACGATCAAGTAGCATTCGTTTTTTCGATACTGAATATCAAGGAGGGTTCATTTAGGTGAGGTTGAAGATTAAATAGACTTCATTTATACAAAGTTGTCGATCAAGTAGCATTCGTTTTTTCGATGCTGAATATCAAGGAGGCTTCATTTAGGAGAGGTTGAAGATTAAATAGACTTCATTTATACAAAGTTGACGATCAAGTAGCATTCGTTTTTTCGATTCTGAATATCAAGAAGGGTTCATTTAGGTGAGGTTGAAGATTAAATAGACTTCATTTATACAAAGTAGACGATCAAGTAGCATTCGTTTTTTCGATACTGAATATCAAGGAGGGTTCATTTAGGTGAGGTTGAAGATTAAATAGACTTCATTTATACAAAGTTGTCGTTCAAGTAGCATTCGTTTTTTCGATGCTGAATATCAAGGAGGCTTCATTTAGGTGAGGTTGAAGATTAAATAGACTTCATTTATACAAAGTTGACGATCAAGTAGCATTCGTTGTTTCGATGCTGAATATTAAAGAGGGTTCATTTAGGTGAGGTTGAAGATTATATAGACTTCATTTATACAAAGTTGACGATCAAGTAGCATTCGTTTTTTCGATGCTGAATATCAACGAAGCTTCATTTAGGTGAGATAAAGATTAAATAGTCTTCATTTATACAAAGTTAACGATCAAGTAGCATTCGTTTTTTCGATGCTGAATATCAAGGAGGCTTCATTAAGGAGAGGTTGAAGATTAAATAGACTTCATTTATACAAAGTTTACGATCAAGTAGCATTCGTTTTTTCGATGCTGAATATCAACGAGGCTTCATTTAGGTGAGGTTAAGGATTAAATAGACTTCATTTATACAAAGTTGACGATCAAGTAGCATTCGTTTTTTCAATGCTGAATATCAAGGAGGCTTTATTTATGTGAGGTTGAAGATTAAATAGACTTCATTTAGACAAAGTTGACGATCAAGTAGCATTCGTTTTTTCGATGCTTAATATCAAGGAGGCTTCATTTAGGTGAGGTTGAAGATTAAATAGACTTCATTTATACAAAGTTGACGATCAAGTAGCATTCGTTTTTTCGATGCTGAATATAAAGGAGGCTTCATTTAGGTGAGGTTGAAGATTAAATAGACTTCATTTATACAAAGTTGACGATCAAGTAGCATTCGTTTTTTCGATGCTTAATATCAAGGAGGCTCCATTTAGGTGAGGTTGAAGATTAGAAAGACTTCATTTATACAAAGTTGACGATCAAGTAGCATTCGTTTTTTCAATGCTGAATATCAAGGAGGGTTCATTTAGGTGAGGTTGAAGATTATATAGACTTCATTTATACAAAGTTGACAGGCAAGTAGAATTCGTTTTTTTGATACTGAATATCAAGGAGGCTTCATTTAGCTGAGGTTGAAGATTAAATAGACTTAATTTATACAAAGTTGACGATCAAGTAGCATTCGTTTTTTCGATTCTGGATATCAAGGAGGATTTATTTAGGTAAGGTTGAAGACTAAATAGACTTCATTTATACAAAGTTGACGATCAAGTAGCATTCGTTTTTTCGATGCTGAATATCAGGGAGGGTTCATTTAGGTGAGGTTGAAGATTAAATAGACTTCATTTATACAAAGTTGACGATCAAGTAGCATTCGTTTTTTCGATGCTGAATATCAAGAAGGTTTCATTTAGGTGAGGTCGAAGATTAAATAGACTTCATTTATACAAAGTTGACGATCAAGTAGCATTCGTTTTTTCGATGCTGAATATGAGGAGGGTTCATTTAGGTGAGGTTGAAGATTAAATAGACTTCATTTATACAAAGTTCACGATCAAGTAGCATTCGTTTTTTCGATGTGAATATCAAGAAGGCTTCATTTAGGTGAGGTCGAAGATTAAATAGACTTCATTTATACAAAGTAGACGATCAAGTAGCATTCATTTTTTCGATGCTGAATATCAAGGAGGGTTCATTTAGGTGAGGTTGAAGATTAAATAGACTTCATTTATACAAAGTTGACGATCAAGTAGCATTCGTTTTTTCGATGCTGAATATCAACGAGGCTTCATTTAGGTGAGGTTGAAGATTAAATAGTCTTCATTTATACAAAGTTAACGATCAAGTAGCATTCGTTTTTTCGATGCTGAATATCAAGGAGGCTTCATTTAAGAGAGGTTGAAGATTAAATAGACTTCATTTATACAATATTGACGATCAAATAGCATTTGTTTTTTCGATGCTGAATATCAAGGAGGGTTCATTTAGGTGAGGTTGAAGATTAAATAGACTTCATTTATACAAAGTAGACGATCAAGTAGAATTCGTTGTTTCGATGCTGAATATTAAGGAGGGTTCATTTAGGTGAGGTTGAAGATTAAATAGACTTCATTTATACAAAGTTGACGATCAAGTAGCATTCGTTTTTTCGATGCTGAATATCAACGAGGCTTCATTTAGGTGAGGTTGAAGATTAAATATTCTTCATTTATACAAAGTTAACGATCAAGTAGCATTCGTTTTTTCGATGCTGAATATCAAGGAGGCTTCATTTAGGAGAGGTTGAAGATTAAATAGACTTCATTTATACAAAGTTGACGATCAAATAGCATTCGTTTTTTCGATGCTGAATATCAAGGAGGGTTCATTTAGGTGAGGTTGAAGATTAAATAGACTTCATTTATACAAAGTAGACGATCAAGTAGCATTGATTTTTTCGATGCTGAATATCAAGGAGGCTTCATTTAGGAGAGGTTGAAGATTAAATAGACTTCATTTATACAAAGTTGACGATCAAATAGCATTCGTTTTTTCGATGCTGAATATCAAGGAGGGTTCATTTAGGTGAGGTTGAAGATTAAATAGACTTCATTTATACAAAGTAGACGATCAAGTAGCATTCATTTTTTCTATGCTGAATATCAACGAGGCTTCATTTAGGAGAGGTTGAAGATTAAATAGACTTCATTTATACAAAGTTGACGATCAAATAGCATTCGTTTTTTCGATGCTGAATATCAAGGAGGGTTCATTTAGGAGAGGTTGAAGATTAAATAGACTTCATTTATACAAAGTAGACGATCAAGTAGCATTCATTTTTTCGATGCTGAATATCAAGGAGGCTTCATTTAGGAGACGTTGAAGATTAAATAGACTTCATTTATACAAAGTTGACGATCAAAAGCATTCGTTTTTTCGATGCTGAATATCAAGGAGTGTTCATTTAGGTGAGGTTGAAGATTAAATAGACTTCATTTATACAAAGTTGACGATCAAGTAGCATTCGTTTTTTCGATGCTGAATATCAACGAGGCTTCATTTAGGTGAGGTTGAAGATTAAATAGTCTTCATTTATACAAAGTTAACGATCAAGTAGCATTCGTTTTTTCGATGCTGAATATCAACGAGGCTTCATTTAGGTGAGGTTGAAGATTAAAAAGTCTTTATTTATACAAAGTTGACGATCAAGTAGCATTCGTTTTTCTGATGCTGATTATCAACGAGGCTTCATTTAGGTAAGGTTAAAGATTAAATAGTCTTCATTTATACAAAGTTAACGATCAAGTAGCATTCGTTTTTTCGATGCTGAATATCAATGAGGCTTAATTTAGGTGAGGTTGAAGATTAAATAGTCTTCATTTATACAAAGTTGACGATCAAGTAGCATTCGTTTTTTCGATGCTGAATATCAACGAGGCTTCATTTAGGTGAGGTTGAAGATTAAATAGTCTTCATTTATACAAAGTTAACGATCAAGTAGCATTTGTTTTTTCGATGCTGAATATTAAGGAGGCTTCATTTAGGAGAGGTTGAAGATTAAATAGACTTCATTTATACAAAGTTAACGATCAAATAGCATTCGTTTTTTCGATGCTGAATATCAAGGAGGATTCATTTAGGTGATGTTGAAGATTAAATAGACTTCTTTTTAACAAAGTAGACGATCAAGTAGCATTCATTTTTTTTTGCTGAATATCAAAAAGGCTTCATTTAGGTGAGGTTGAAGATTAAATAGACTTCATTTATACAAAGTTAACGATAAAATAGCATTCGTTTTTTCGATGCTGAATATGAAGGAGGCTTCATTTAGGTGAGGTTGAAGATTAAATAGACTTCATTTATACAAAGTTGACGATCAAGTAGCATTCGTTGTTTCGATGCTGAATATTAAGGAGGGTTCATTTAGGTGAGGTTGAAGATTATATAGACTTCATTTATACAAATTTAACGATCAAGTAGCATTCGTTTTTTCGATGCTGAATATCAAGGAGGCTTCATTTAGGAGAGGTTGAAGATTAAATAGACTTCATTTATACAAAGTTGACGATCAAGTAGCATTCGTTTTTTCGATGCTGAATATCAAGGAGGCTTCATTTAGGTGAGGTTGAAGATTAAATAGACTTAATTTTTACAAAGTTGACGATCAAGTAGCATTCGTTTTTTCGATGCTGAATATCAAGAAGGGTTCATTTAGGTGAGGTTGAAGATTAAATAGACTTCATTTATACAAAGTAGACGATCAAGAAGCATTCGTTATTTCGATACTGAATATCAAGGAGGGTTCATTTAGGTGAGGTTGAAGATTAAATAGACTTCATTTATACAAAGTTGACGATCAATTAGCATTCGTTTTTTCGATGCTAAATATCAAGTAGGCTTCATTTAGGTGAGGTTGAAGATTAAATAGACTTCATTTATACAAAGTTGACGATCAAGTAGCATTCGTTGTTTCGATGCTGAATATTAAGGAGGGTTCATTTAGGTGAGGTTGAAGATTATATAGACTTCATTTATACAAAGTTGACGATCAAGTAGCATTCGTTTTTTCGATGCTGAATATCAACGAGGCTTCATTTAGGTGAAATGAAGATTAAATAGTCTTCATTCATACAAAGTTAACGATCAAGTAGCATTCGTTTTTTCGATGCTGAATATCAAGGAGGCTTCATTAAGGAGAGGTTGAAGATTAAATAGACTTCATTTATACAAAGTAGACGATCAAGTAGCATTCGTTTTTTCGATGCTGAATATCAAGAAGGGTTCATTTAGGTGAGGTTGAAGATTAAATAGACTTCATTTATACAAAGTAGACGATCAAGTAGCATTCGTTTTTTTGATACTGAATATCAAGGAGGGTTCATTTAGGTGAGGTTGAAGATTAAATAGACTTCATTTATACAAAGTTGTCGTTCAAGTAGCATTCGTTTTTTCGATGCTGAATATCAAGGAGGCTTCATTTAGGTGCGGTTGAAGATTAAATAGACTTCATTTATACAAAGTTGACGATCAAGTAGCATTCGTTGTTTCGATGCTAAATATTAAGGAGGGTTCATTTAGGTGAGGTTGAAGATTATAGAGACTTTATTTATACAAAGTTGACGATCAAGTAGCATTCGTTTTTTCGATGCTGAATATCAACGAGGCTTCATTTAGGTGAGATGAAGATTAAATAGTCTTCATTCATACAAACTTAACGATCAAGTAGCATTCGTTTTTTCGATGCTGAATATCAAGGAGGCTTCATTAAGGAGAGGTTGAAGATTAAATAGACTTCATTTATACAAAGTTGACGATCAAGTAGCATTCGTTTTTTCAATGCTAAATATCAACGAGGCTTCATTTAGGTGAGGTTGAAGATTAAATAAACTTCATTTATACAAAGTTGACGATCAAGTAGCATTCGTATTTTCGATGCTGAATATCAAGGAGGCTTCATTTAGGAGAGGTTGAAGATTAAATAGACTTCATTTATACAAAGTTGACGATCAAGTAGCATTCGTTGTTTCGATGCTGAATATCAAGGAGGCTTCATTTAGGTGAGGTTGAAGATTAAATAGACTTCATTTTTACAAAGTTGACGATCAAGTAGCATTCGTTTTTTCGATGCTGAATATCAAGAAGGGTTCATTTAGGTGAGGTTGAAGATTAAATAGACTTCATTTATACAAAGTAGACGATCAAGTAGCTTTCGTTTTTTCGATACTGAATATCAAGGAGGGTTCATTTAGGTGAGGTTGAAGATTAAATAGACTTCATTTATACAAAGTTGTCGATCAAGTAGCATTCGTTTTTTCGATGCTGAATATCAAGGAGGCTTCATTAAGGAGAGGTTGAAGATTAAATAGACTTCATTTATACAAAGTTGACGATCAAGTAGCATACGTTTTTTCGATGCTGAATATAAAGAAGGGTTCATTTAGGTGAGGTTGAAGATTAAATAGACTTCATTTATACAAAGTAGACGATCAAGTAGCATTCGTTTTTTCGATACTGAATATCAAGGAGGGTTCATTTAGGTGAGGTTGAAGATTAAATAGACTTCATTTATACAAAGTTGTCGATCAAGTAGCATTCGTTTTTTCGATGCTGAATATCAAGGAGGCTTCATTTAGGAGAGGTTGAAGATTAATTAGACTTCATTTATACAAAGTTGACGATCAAGTAGCATTCGTTTTTTCGATTCTGAATATCAAGAAGGGTTCATTTAGGTGAGGTTGAAGATTAAATAGACTTCATTTATACAAAGTAGACGATCAAGTAGCATTCGTTTTTTCGATACTGAATATCAAGGAGGGTTCATTTAGGTGAGGTTGAAGATTAAATAGACTTCATTTATACAAAGTTGTCGTTCAAGTAGCATTCGTTTTTTCGATGCTGAATATCAAGGAGGCTTCATTTAGGTGAGGTTGAAGATTAAATAGACTTCATTTATACAAAGTTGACGATCAAGTAGCATTCGTTGTTTAGATGCTGAATATTAAGGAGGGTTCATTTAGGTGAGGTTGAAGATTATATAGACTTCATTTATACAAAGTTGACGATCAAGTAGCATTCGTTTTTTCGATGCTGAATATCAACGAAGCTTCATTTAGGTGAGATAAAGATTAAATAGTCTTCATTCATACAAAGGTAACGATCAAGTAGCATTCGTTTTTTCGATGCTGAATATCAAGGAGGCTTCATTAAGGAGAGGTTGAAGATTAAATAGACTTCATTTATACAAAGTTTACGATCAAGTAGCATTCGTTTTTTCGATGCTCAAAAATATCAACGAGGCTTCATTTAGGTGACGTTAAGGATTAAATAGACTTCATTTATACAAAGTTGACGATCAAGTAGCATTCGTTTTTTCAATGCTGAATATCAAGGAGGCTTTATTTAGGTGAGGTTGAAGAAAAAATAGACTTCATTTAGACAAAGTTGACGATCAAGTAGCATTCGTTTTTTCGATGCTTAATATCAAGGAGGCTTCATTTAGGTGAGGTTGAAGATTAAATAGACCTTATTTATACAAAGTTGACGATCAAGTAGCATTCGTTTTTCTGATGCTGAATATAAAGGAGGCTTCATTTAGGTGAGGTTGAAGATTAAATAGACTTCATTTATACAAAGTTGACGATCAAGTAGCATTCGTTTTTTCGATGCCTAATATCAAGGAGGCTTCATTTAGGTGAGGTTGAAGATTAGAAAGACTTCATTTATACAAAGTTGACGATCAAGTAGCATTCGTTTTTTCAATGCTGAATATCAAGGAGGGTTCATTTAGGTGAGGTTGAAGATTATATAGACTTCATTTTTACAAAGTTGACAGGCAAGTAGAATTCGTTTTTTTGATACTGAATATCAAGGAGGCTTCATTTAGCTGAGGTTGAAGATTAAATAGACTTAATTTATACAAAGTTGACGATCAAGTAGCATTCGTTTTTTCGATTCTGGATATCAAGTAGGCTTCATTTAGGTAAGGTTGAAGACTAAATAGACTTCATTTATACAAAGTTGACGATCAAGTAGCATTCGTTTTTTCGATGCTGAATATCAGGGAGGGTTCATTTAGGTGAGGTTGAAGATTAAATAGACTTCATTTATACAAAGTTGACGATCAAGTAGCATTCGTTTTTTCGATGCTGAATATCAAGAAGGTTTCATTTAGGTGAGGTCGAAGATTAAATAGACTTCATTTATACAAAGTTGACGATCAAGTAGCATTCGTTTTTTCGATGCTGAATATCAAGGAGGCTTCATTTAGGTGAGGTTGAAGATTAAATAGACTTCATTTATACAAAGTTGACGATCAAGTAGCATTCGTTTTTTTTATTCTGAAAATCAAGAAGGCTTCATTAAGGTGAGGTCAAAGATTAAATAGACTTCATTTATACAAGGTTGACGATCAAGTAGCATTCGTTTTTTCGATGCTGAATATTAAGAAGGCTTCATTTAGGTGAGGTTGTTTGATTAAATAGACTTCATTTATACCAAGTTGACAATCAAGTAGCATTCGTTTTTTCCATGCTGAATATCAACGAGGCTTCATTTAGGTGAGGTTGAAGATTAAATAGTCTTCATTTATACAAAGTTGACGATCAAGTAGCATTCGTTTTTTCGATGCTGAATATCAACGAGGCTTCATTTAGGTGAGGTTGAAGATTAAATAGTCTTCATTTATACAAAGTTAACGATCAAGTAGAATTCGTTTTTTCGATGCTGAATATCAAGGAGGCTTCATTTAGGAGAGGTTGAAGATTAAATAGACTTCATTTATACAAAGTTCACGATCAAATAGCATTCGTTTTTTCGATGCTGAATATCAAGGAGGGTTCATTTAGGTGAGGTTGAAGATTAAATAGACTTCATTTATACAAAGTAGACGATCAAGTAGCATTCATTTTTTTATGCTGAATATCAAAAAGGCTTCATTTAGGTGAGGTTGAAGATTAAATAGACTTCATTTATACAAAGTTGACGATCAAATAGCATTCGTTTTTTCGATGCTGAATATGAAGGAGGCTTCATTTAGGTGAGGTTGAAGATTAAATAGACTTCATTTATACAAAGTTGACCATCAAGTTGCATTCGTTGTTTCGATGCTGAATATTAAGGAGGGTTCATTTAGGTGAGGTTGAACATTATATAGACTTCATTTATACAAAGTTGACGATTAAGTAGCATTCGTTTTTTCGATGCTGAATATCAAGGAGGCTTCATTTAGGAGAGGTTGAAGATTAAATAGACTTCATTTATAAAAAGTTGACGATCAAGTAGCATTCGTTTTTTCGATGCTGAATATCAAGGAGGCTTCATTTAGGTGAGGTTGAAGATTAAATAGACTTCATTTATACAAAGTTGACGATCAAGTAGCATTCATTTTTTCGATGCTGAATATCAAGGAGGCTTCATTTAGGTGAGGTTGATGATTAAATAGACTTCATTTTTACAAAGTTGACGATCAAGTAGCATTCGTTTTTTCGATGCTGAATATCAAGAAGGGTTCATTTAGGTGAGGTTCAAGATTAAATAGACTTCATTTATACAAAGTAGACGATCAAGTAGCATTCGTTTTTTCGATACTGAGTATCAAGGAAGGTTCATTTAGGTGAGGTTGAAGATTAAATAGACTTCATTTATACAAAGTTGACGATCAAGTAGCATTCGTTTTTTCGATGCTGAATATCAAGGAGGCTTCATTTAGGTGAGGTTGAAGATTAAATAGACTTCATTTATACAAAGTTGACGGTCAAGTAGCATTCGTTGTTTCAATGCTGAATATTAAGGAGGGTTCATTTAGGTGAGGTTTAAGATTATATAGACTTCATTTATACAAAGTTGACGATCAAGTAGCATTCGTTTTTTCGATGCTGAATATCAACGAGGCTTCATTTAGGTGAGATGAAGATTAAATAGTCTTCATTTATACAAAGTTAACGATCAAGTAGCATTCGTTTTTTCGATGCTGAATATCAAGGAGGCTTCATTAAGGAGAGGTTGAAGATTAAATAGACTTCATTTATACAAAGTTGACGATCAAGTAGCATTCGTTTTTTCGATGCTGAATATCAAGAAGGGTTCATTTAGGTGAGGTTGAAGATTAAATAGACTTCATTTATACAAAGTAGACGATCAAGTAGCCTTCGTTTTTTCGATACTGAATATCAAGGAGGGTTCATTTAGGTGAGGTTGAAGATTAAATAGACTTCATTTATACAAAGTTGTCGTTCAAGTAGCATTCGTTTTTTCGATGCTGAATATCAAGGAGGCTTCATTTAGGTGAGGTTGAAGATTAAATAGACTTTATTTATACAAAGTTGACGATCAAGTAGCATTCGTTGTTTCGATGCTGAATATTAAGGAGGGTTCATTTAGGTGAGGTTGAAGATTATATAGACTTCATTTATACAAAGTTGACGATCAAGTAGCATTCGTTTTTTCGATGCTGAATATCAACGAGGCTTCATTTAGGTGAGGTTGAAGATTAAATAGACTTCATTTATACAAAGTTGACGATCATGTAGCATTCGTTTTTTCGATGCTGAATATCAAGGAGGCTTCATTTAGGAGAGGTTGAAGATTAAATAGACTTCATTTATACAAAGTTGACGATCAAGTAGCATTCGTTTTTTCGATGCTGAATATCAAGGAGGCTTCATTTAGGTGAGGTTGAAGATTAAATAGACTTCATTTTTACAAAGTTGACGATCAAGTAGCATTCGTTTTTTCGATGCTGAATATCAAGAAGGGTTCATTTAGGTGAGGTTAAAGATTAAATAGACTTCATTTATACAAAGTAGACAATCAAGTAGCATTCGTTTTTTCGATACTGAATATCAAGGAGGGTTCATTTAGGTGAGGTTGAAGATTAAATAGACTTCATTTATACAAAGTTGTCGATCAAGTAGCATTCGTTTTTTCGATGCTGAATATCAAGGAGGCTTCATTTAAGTGAGGTCGAAGATTAAATAGACTTCATTTATACAAAGTTGACGATCAAGTAGCATTCGTTTTTTCGATGCTGAATATCAAGGAGGCTTCATATAGGTGAGGTTGAAGATTAAATAGACTTCATTTATACAAAGTTGACGATCAAGTAGCATTCGTTTTTTCGATGCTGAATATCAAAGAGGCTTCATTCAGGTGAGGTTGAAGATTAAATAGACTTCATTTATACAAAGTTGACGATCAAGTAGCATTCGTTTTTTCGATGCTGAATATCAAGGAGGGTTCATTTAGGTGAGGTTGAAGATTAAATAGACTTCATTTATACAAAGTTGACGATCAAGTAGCATTCGTTTTTTCGATGCTGAATATCAAGGAGGCTTTATTTAGGTGAGGTTGAAGATTAAATAGACTTCATTTATCCAAAGTTGACGATCAAGTAGCATTCGTTTTTTTATGCTGAATATCAAGGAGGCTTTATTTAGGTGAGGTTAAAGATTAAATAGACTTCATTTATACAAAGTTGACGATCAAGTAGCATTCGTTTTTTAATGCTAAATATCAAGGAGGGTTCATTTAGGTGAGGTTGAAGATTAAATAGACTTCATTTACACAAAGTTGACGATCAAGTAGCATTCGTTGTTTCGATGCTTAATATCAAGGAGGCTTCATTTAGGTGAGGTTGAAGATTAAATAGACTTCATTTATACAAAGTTGACGATCAAGTAGCATTCATTTTTTCGATGCTGAATATCAAGGAGGCTTCATTTAGGTGAGGTTGAAGATTAAATAGACTTTATTTATACAAAGTTGACGATCAAATAGCATTCGTTTTTTCGATGCTGAATATCAAGGAGGGTTCATTTAGGTGAGGTTGAAGATTAAATAGACTTCATTTATACAAAGTAGACGATCAAGTAGCATTCGTTTTTTTTATGCTGAATTTTAAAAAGGCTTCATTTAGGTGAGGTTGAAGATTAAATAGACTTCATTTATACAAAGTTGACGATCAAATAGCATTCGTTTTTTCGATGCTGAATATGAAGGAGGCTTCATTTAGGTGAGGTTGAAGATTAAATAGACTTCATTTATACAAAGTTGACGATCAAGTAGCATTCGTTTTTTCGATGCTGAATATCAACGAGGCTTCATTTAGGTGAGATGAAGATTAAATAGTCTTCATTTATACAAAGTTAACGATCAAGTAGCATTCGTTTTTTCGATGCTGAATATCAAGGAGGCTTCATTAAGGAGAGTTTGAAGATTAAATAGACTTCATTTATACAAAGTTGACGATCAAGTAGCATTCGTTTTTTCAATGCTGAATATCAAGGAGGCTTCATTTAGGTGAGGTTGAAGATTAAATGGACTTCATTTATACAAAGTTGACGATCAAGTAGCATTCGTTTTTTCGATGCTGAATATCAAGGAGGCTTCATTTAGGAGAGGTTGAAGATTAAATAGACTTCATTTATACAAAGTTGACGATCAAGTAGCATTCGGTTTTCGATGCTGAATATCAAGGAGGCTTCATTTAGGTGAGGTTGAAGATTAAATAGACTTCATTTTTACAAAGTTCACGATCAAGTAGCATTCGTTTTTTCGATGCTGAATATCAAGGAGGGTTCATTTAGGTGAGGTTGAAGATTAAATAGACTTCATTTATACAAAGTTAACGATCAAGTAGCATTCGTTTTTTCTTTGCTAAATATCAAGGAGGCTTCATTTAGGAGAGGTTGAAGATTAAATAGACTTCATTTATACAAAGTTGACGATCAAGTAGCATTCGTTTTTTCGATGCTGAATATCAACGAGGCTTCATTTAGGTGAGATGAAGATTAAATAGTCTTCATTTATACAAAGTTAACGATCAAGTAGCATTCGTTTTTTCGATGCTGAATATCGAGGAGGCTTCATTAAGGAGAGGTTGAAGATTAAATAGACTTCATTTATACAAAGTTGACGATCAAGTAGCATTCGTTTTTTCGATGCTGAATATCAAAGAGGCTTCATTTAGGTGAGGTTGAAGATTATATAGACTTCATTTATACAAAGTTGACGATCAAGTAGCATTCGTTTTTTCGATGCTGAATATCAAGGAGGCTTCATTTAGGTGAGGTTGAAGATTAAATAGACTTCATTTATACAAAGTTGACGATCAAGTAGCGTTCGTTTTTTCGATGCTTGATATCAAGGAGGCCTTATTTAGGTGAGGTTGATGATTGAATAGACTTCATTTATATGAGGTTAAAGATCAAGTTACCTTAATTTAACTGTGCATCCGATCTTGTTTTCTTGTCTACTTCCTTTACCCTGGTACTTCCATCTTCCTCGCTTGTCTTTCGCGTGTATTGTTTACAGGTAGAACTTAGATCTCTTGGAGATTGAACTTTGTTCCTGGCTGTGTAGTATTGATCGTGAACTTAGAACAAAAGTTTATTTGTTCTTAGCAAAGTTAATTACTTTTCTATTATCTCCAGCATGTAATTTGAAGGTCCCTTCATTTAGTTCTTGTATACTTTTATATTCGGTAGTCACAACTTTTATGGTTTTGATTTTGCAAATGATAGTTTAAAAAAAAAATTGTAGGATGTAAAAAATCTGACCTTTTCCTTAAATTTGGTTTGGTTTACCTCCATCCCCCTTAAAAAACCCTCATATTACAAAATAGAACCGGCCAGACTGGCACAAACGAGACAGGTGTAGAATGAAAAATACTCAAAAAAGAAAATCACGAAGTTGACCAAAATAAATTGTTATGTCAGGACCTATCGTCGCATCATTAACTTCACGTTATTTTAGAGAACTTTGATGTTTCTCTTAATATTTTGTCTATTTGACGCCACCTAAAACCAACATTGATAAATGTGATCATGACTCGATTATTTCTTCCGTCACGAAGTATTTTGAGGACTAAGTTACGTCTTGGGTAAGTGAGTCTCGGAGTGACATTTTGGTTACAGCTCCCGATGTCACCCTTCAACCATGTCAACCTTCAACGATGTCACCCTCCAACCATGTCACCCTCAAATGATGTCACCCTTCAACGATGCCACCCTTCAACGATTTAAATGGGGTATGTAATGTATATTAGGATTTGGATGTGGCTGAGTTCACTAATGATCAAATCATGCCGAGTAACTTCAGTAAATGTAAACAGACGCACGCACACACTTACATGTGTACGATATCTATATTTATAACCTAAATATTCAGTATTATTGAAAAACAACATAATTATTGCATTTTACGGGTATTATATTATTTACACAAGGTCAACAGACTTAAGTCACGTGCTCTCAATTATTTTGACCTATGACCTTATAAACCTATGACCTTACGACCATCAAAACTTTCTACAAGTGGGGCAATCCGACCCATAGTTTGTTTTCTTTTAATAATTCCGGGACTAACCTTAGGGTGGCCTTAGCAATTCTATAATTCGAAAGAGAAGGTAAAACATCATAAGGGTTTCAAATTTGGATATAATCGGCTAAATTGTTACGATGTTATTGCCAAGACTAGACTCTAAAAATTATTTTTTTAAGTGTGCCATTGAGTGCCAAAGATGGTTTGAGCTCTTTTTCTTTCCTATTTATCAAATTTCCCTTACATATTTAGATTGCAATTTATCGTTCACATCATTATCTGAGTATTAATATATATATATATATATATATATATATATATATATATGGAACGAGATTTAATCGTAAAATACACCTGCAGAGATATTTTGTTATTATTATCAGTTAAAATGCTATTAAAAACATTTTGTCCCCGTATTTTTATTCATACCAGAACTTTTTTCCCTCCAAGATAAATAGAAAGTTCTGTTTTGGGGGATTTAATTTATTAGTTCGGTTAGAAAATGATATGGGAAATTTAACAACAAATGAACGTTAATCTACACTTACATGCCCTAAAAATCTTGATTTAATGCGGGTGTGCACTCAACAAATACACACGGGAGAATTTCGTTCATAATTCAAAGGGGAACGGGAAAAATATTTACATGGCAATGTAAAGCGTTTTTACGTTCTAGCGGAGTGAGTTTTATTTCCTAATTGTTAATTATTCACAATTATAAAAAGGAGTTATTATTCGCCTCAAACATTGAGCTAATGACTGACATTGGTATTTATACATTTATGCCATTGGATATTCGTACATACATAAGTATTCATACATACATAGGTATTCAAACATACATAGTTATTCATACATACATAGCTATTCATACATACATACATAGGTATTCATACATACATAGGTATTCATACATACATAAGTATTAATACATTTATCTATTGAAGCATTTTCGATTGGATAATCACATAATCAAGCAAATAAAGTATTCAGATTTTGGGCCCATTCTAACAAAATTTGAAACCCTTATGTTGTATTACATTCTTTTTCGAATGATATAATTGCCAAGGTCTTCCCAAGGTTAGTCTCGGAATTATTTGGCAATATCAGGGTAAATATTCAGCCGATTCTAACGAAATTTGAAAATCTTACGTTGTTTTACATCCTCTTTCTAATGATATAACTGCCAAGGTCCTCCCAAGGTTAGTCCTGGAATTATTTGCAATAACATCATAACTATTCGGCCGATTCTAACGAAATTTTGAAACCTAATGTTGTTTTACATCCTCTTTCTAATGATATAATTGTCAAGGTGTACCCAAGGATAGTCCGAAAATTATTGAAGGTTTTGAAGGTCGTAAGGTCATAAGTCAAAATAATCGAGAGCACGCGACTTAGGTCTTTTGACTTTGGTTCTAAATGAATGTGGATAAATTCCAAATATTAGAGCCCACTTTGTAGAAGCAGAGATTATAACAAAAATTAGACATTCCAAGAATCGTGTGAGAACGCTGGGAATTGTATTCCATTATCTAAAGTAATAAAATGAGTGTCTAATGGTGCCTAAATCATCGCTAGTAATAAAATAAGTGTCAAATGGTGTCTAAATCATCCCTAGTAATAAAATGAGTGTTTAATGGTTTTTAAATCATACCTAGTAATAAAATGAGTGTCTAATGGTGTCTAAATCATCGCTAGTAATAAAATGAGTGTCTACTGGTGCCTAAATCATCGATAGTAATAAAATAAGTGTCTAATGGTGTCTAAATCATCGCTAGTAATAAAATGAGTGTCTAATGGTGCACAAATCATCGCTAGTAATAAAATAAGTGTCTAATGTTGCTTTAATCATCGCTAGTAATAAAATGAGTGTCTAAATCATCGCTAGTAATAAAATGAGTGTCTAATGGTGCCTAAATCATCACTAGTAATAAAATGAGTGTCTGACGGTGCCTAAATCATCGCTTGTAAAAAAATGAGTGTCTAATGGTGCCTAAATCATCACTAGGAATAAAATGATTGTCTAATGGTGCCTAAATCATCGCTAGTAATAAAATAAGTGTCTAATGGTGTCTAAATCATCGCTAGTAATAAAATGAGTGTCTAATAGTGTCTAAATTATTGCTAGTAATAAAATGAGTTTCTAATGGTGTCTAAATCATCGCTAGTAATAAAATGAGTGTCTAATGGTGCCTAAATCATCACTAGTAATAAAATGAGTGTCTGACGGTGCCTAAATCATCGCTTGTAAAAAAATGAGTGTCTAATGGTGCCTAAATCATCACTAGGAATAAAATGATTGTCTAATGGTGCCTAAATCATCGCTAGTAATAAAATAAGTGTCTAATGGTGTCTAAATCATCGCTAGTAATAAAATGAGTGTCTAATAGTGTCTAAATTATTGCTAGTAATAAAATGAGTTTCTAATGGTGTCTAAATCATCGCTAGTAATAAAATGAGTGTCTAATGGTGCCTAAATCATCACTAGTAATAAAATGAGTGTCTAATGGTGCCTAAATCATCTTTAGTAATAAAATGAGTTTCTAATGGTGTTCAAATCATCCCTAGTAATAAAATGAGTGTCTAATGGTGCCTAAATCATCGCTAGTAATAAAATGAGTGTTTAAATCACCGTTAGTAATAAAATGAGTGTCTAATGGTGCCTAAATCATCGCTAGTAATAAAATGAGTGTCTAAATCATCGCTAGTCTTTTGTTTGAGGGTCAAAATATATAATTTTAAGGATATTCCCTAAGGTGCAGCTAATAAAATGTTAACAAAAATAACTCTTAAGTACTACTTAAATGTACATGGTTGTTGTGATTAGTTGTTCGTCAAGAGCAGATGACCTGCTCCTTCCCTGTACGACCTTAATCCTACAGAATGTAGTGTAGGCCCGGGTCAACATACCCACAATCAAGTGGGGGCTTTCTTTGAGGCTGTGCTGAGGGAGCAGGTTAGAGTGGATTGATGGTGTTGCATGCTGTAGGAATTTTATAGCACATCCCAAGTCTTAGCATTCAGTGCAACAGAAAGGAAGGGGAAGTTGATTTGCAACTTAACCTCCATCATCATTACATCCAAGTGGGGGGAGTCCCACACTAGGGTTGTATCCAGGGGGGAGGGGGATCGTATCAACTTGGAAATGACTCACCACTCTACGACTCTAATCTGTTCTTGCATTCCAGGGTGGAGAGAGTTTTAAAAACACACACCTGCTGGCGGAGGCCTTCAGAAATTACTAAACGCTACCAGAATGGTTTGAGGCTCCTTCAGAAATTACCAAACACTACCAGAATGGTTTGGGACTCATTCAGAAATTACCAAACACTACCAGAATGGTTTGGGACTCGTTCACCAAACACTACCAAAATTGTTTGGGGCTCCTTCAGAAATTATCAAACACTACCAGATTGGTTTGGGACTCAATCTGCCTGGTAGCAAGACTAACTTGGTAGTCGCATTATGCAATTTAGGTATATAAGGTTGAGCCAGCATGCCAATGAGATTTTGAGGGGACATACAAAGGCTAGATATACACATGTAAAGTTCGTGACTTGTGTAGGGGAGGGACAGCGATACTGATCCAGCTCATCCCGGTAGTGTCCCGGTAGCGGGGCAGAAATGAGTAACGAATAATTAGCACCGAAACATCAACTCTAATTCTTAACTGAACCATGGGTAAAATAGTTAGCGTAATGGATGATAATATGCCACGGGACATTAAAACTATAAAACTACTTCAACACCTGTTTGTACAGATGATGCATTATGGCGATGTAACTTCGTCTGGGACAGATATTGAAGACTTTGAAGCTTTTGCTCCTACAGGCGGAGAGAGGTGAAAGATTATGGGGGAGATTTTAATTGTTTATCTCAATCAAAGTGCAGAAGGGGAGAGGGGGTAATTGGAGCTGTAATTATATTTAAAGTTCTTTTTCACAAGTTCTAAGGTGTGTATGATCTTAGCTGATAGAAGCTTAGCCTCTCTTCCTTTCTTCAGATAGCCTGTATTTCTCCCATACTTCGTCGCTTTTCATACAACCTCTCCCACAACTTTCTCTGGTCAGCCTCTAATTTCACAGGGTAGATGCTGACCTTTTTCTCAGCCAACCATCCCGGATCGAAGCTGACGGGGGACAGGAAAATGTTCCCTAACCTCTGAGCTCCGGTTCGGGATGTTTTTTTTTTAACAACCTACTTTATTCCCACCCATAACTTCCTCACATCCTTTTTCCTTTCCTCTTCACACTCTATCAATTTTACGTTGTGTCCAAGGTGGAGCCGCCATGCCGATGGAGTGCCAGGCCACCAGGCGGGAGGGGTGGTCCTGAATGGTGGCAGCTGGCTCTGCCAGGCCTGTACGCACCCCTTGCAGGGCGGGCTACTGCGAGGGGTGATGAACTATTGCATCCCGTGGAACAAATAGGGTCACCATGCCCAATGATGAGAAAATTAAAAATCTCACCTTAATTCCCCCTGTGTCATCGACGGAGCCACCCTCGGGCAGTTCCACAGTAAAAATGGAGCTCCCCCCCTCGTGTGCTTGCGAAGGGGACCCTCCATATTTCTCTAACCGAAGAGGAGGCTTACTTCTCTCCTTCACCTACGGGTGTAGGTGACTCCCTCTCACCCCCTTCTCTGGAGGTGCTTTCGGGCACCTCCTTTTACCAGCAGCAGTCCCCCCTTTTCTTTTCAAGGGGAGTGCCAAGAAAGCCTGCAGGCAGCTCATAGCTGAGGCCGGTCCATCTGGCCTAGGGGCTTCTGTCAGCGGAGGTCAGAAGTGGGTTCCTTCCTCGCCCTCCTCTCCAAAAAAGACGGATGGGTCTGCTGCCACTTTGGCAAGCGACCAAGCCAAGATCGGCACATCTGTTCCTTCTACTCCCCTGGGTGCGGAGTCCCTGACTATGATTAAGACCAAAAGTGCACAGGGTGGAGCCTCGATAACATCGGGGCCCCTCATTCAGAGTAGTTTATGAGAGGGAACTTGTTGACTACTCCATAGAGGACATCACCTTAAAGTTGGCCGACCATGGGGCGGTCAAGGTCGAACGTGTAATGAGAAAACAGGGAGGGGCCTCGAGACCCACCCTTACACTCTTCGTCACGTTCGACTGTGACAAGCTCCCTGATTCGGTGCGTGCCGGTTGGTACCGCTACCGCGTAAAGGCATTCGTGCCACTGCCGCGGCGGTGCTATTACTGTCACCGCTTCGGCCATACGAATGGTTCTTGTAGACGTGCAAAGTCGGGGTCACCCGAAGTATGTGTAAATTGCTCCAAGGCCGCACACGATAAGTCTAAATCGTGTATGGCCAAGTGTGTCAATTGCGGAGAGCCACACCCCGCTTCGAAGAAGCGTGGTGTGGCCGTTCAGGCTCAGGATCGACTCTCATTCAGCGAGGCTATGGACTTGGTCCTGGCGCGCTCGGCTCTGCCTGGGACGTCTTATGCATCAATAGTTAGAAAGGCACACTCTGTTCCTGGCCCATCCAGGCCAACGAGCACGGTTGTTTCCGCGCATATTTGGAGACCTTCTGCGGGTTCTATTGAACCCGGGCGCTCCCGTGGTAAAGCTGGCGGCAAAAAGGGCCCACACCCAGCCCCGGGTAAAACCAGGGCTCCTCCCCTTTCCCCAGCGTGACCGTTTCCCGTAAGGCGAAACGGCCACGCGCCTCCACCGAGTCGTGAGACTCACAGGAGGCAACACCCCTGAAGTTGATCACCAGGCCATCTTCCGGGGTTCCTAAAGCTGTCCCCCGAAAGGAGGACAGCAATAAAGAAGCTTCGGCTCCTTCGCCCACGCCTAGTGGTGGGCTGAGTGGTTCGGAGACGGTTGTTCCTCGAAAAGAGAGCCCCCCCTCCTACCGCCTCAAAAGCCGCAACGCCCGCCTATGGTTTTGAGGCGGAAGGAATAAAAGACTCGCGTGTGCAAGTTGATGGAAAAATTGGTAAATGTTAGATTAGCCTTTTTCCTGGACAGCGGAGGCCATCTGTCTTCTGCACAGTGCGGCTTCCGTAAGTTCCACTCCACGTCGGATGCTCTGCTCCGACTGGAAAATGCCGTCTGCGAGGCCTTCCTTCGTAGACAGCACTACGCCACGGTGTTTTTCGATCTGGAGAAGGCCTATGATACCGCATGGCGATACGGTATCATGGAGACTCTTCCAATGTTTATATCTGAATTTCTGCGAGATCATCGATTCCGCGTACGGGTGGGGGGAGCCCTCTCCGGCCCAAAGGAGCAGGAAGAGGGTGTCCCGCAGGAAAGTGTTCTCAGTGTCACACTCTTTGCCCTGAGCATCAACGGCATCACCTCGGTGCTGCCGGAAGATGTTCTCGCTACGCTCTACGTGGACGACCTTTCAATCTCTTTTAGCGCGGCCCAGATGTCAACTCTGGAGCGTCGACTCCAACAGGCATTGAACCGCGTCTCTCGCTATGCCGAAGCGCACAGGTTTCGGTTTTCTCTGGCTAAGACTAAGGTAGTGCACTTTTGCCGCCATCCACGGCTCCCTTCCGACCTAGATTTGTTTCTTAATGGGGTGCGCCTGGATGTGGTTGAGTCGCACCGTTTCCTTGGTCTTGTATTCGACCGACGCCTCACCTGGAAGGCTCATATTTGCAGCCTTAGGGTCTCTTGTACCCGTGCCATGGATATTCTCCGTTCCGTGACGTTCAGCTCTTGAGGCGTTAATAGAACTACTGCTCTACTTTTTTATTGATCCTTTGTTCGTTCGAAACTCGACTACGGATGCGAGTTTTATGCATCCGCAGCCGAGCGTTTATTGCGGAAGGTGGACTCGATCCACCCCACTGGTCTTCGCCCTGCGACCGATGCCTTCCTCACTTCCCCCATTGAGAGCCTGTTAGGTCGATGCTGGGGAGATGCCACTCGCTCTGCGCCGCGTGCAGTGCATCACTCTCCTGCACGCGCGAGCCCGGCGCCTACCTCAGTCGCCAACAGCTCTCACTGCCTCCACAGCTGATCTCGACGGTGCCTATGCCACCGAGAGACGCCAGTCATACCCTAAGCCTTCTGGGTTTATGGTCAGGAAACTCCTTCGAAAGCTAGGTATAGCTCTCGGGTCGGTGGCGCTCCTGGTTCTGCCCAGGACGCCCCCCTGTAGGGTACCACATTTGGCTATTTGTCGCCACGCCTCTGCTCTCAAAGCTTGTACAGCGCCGGGAGTATTGCGTTCGACCTTTTTGGAGCACACCTCGTGTCACGCTCGAACCGTGCCAGTGTATACGGATGGCTCCAAGTCCCAAGAGGGGGTCGGCTTCTACGCCGTATCCCCTCAGTTTGAAGTCAGTGGGGCTCTGCCAGGCGCTGCGTCTATCTTCACGGCCGAGCTGGTGGCAATACCCCACTCGGTACGGGAGATCACGCGACGTGCTCGGTTCGGAGACCGGATTGTGATCTATAGCGACTCACAAAGCGCCCTGAGTGCTCTCGAGGCATTGAAATCTCCGCATCCCCTGGTTCGCGATATCCTTTACGCCACGGTTTTGGCGAGCCGAGCGGATGTTTAGATTATCTTCTGCTGGGTTCCTGGACATGTAGGAATTGCGGGGAATGAGCGCGCCGGTGAGGGCGCCAAAGAGTCCACGAGGACTCTGCGACCGGACCAGCGTTTCGCTCTTCCTCACACCGAATAAATGGCAGGAATACGGGCAGCTCTTCGAACTGCCTGGCAAAGAAGATGGGAGACGGTTGAATGGAACTGAAAGTTGCGTGCCATTGAGCCGCGACTGTTCCCATGGACCTATCCCTCAATGCCGCGACGGCTTCAGGTTGCTTGCTGTATTCTCCGAATCGGACCCACTCGTTTGACGCATCGCTATTTGATGGAGCGCTCGCCTGCGCCTTATTGTGATGACTGCATCGTCCCCCAGACTGTTCGGCACATTCTTGTCGAATGTCCCAGTCTGGGTGATCTTCGCGCACGTTACCTGTCCCGGTACCGGGATGGGCGGGGTCGCTACCGCCTTTCCCTTGTACTCGGGACGAGTGCCTACACATTGACTGGTGGACTTGTTGATGTTTTTGGGGGGGGGGGCAGGCCGGTCTTCACCCTATTATTTAAGCAGTTTTTTGTTTTGTTGTTTTTTTGCTTTTGTTTTTTTTTGCCCTTATAGGTCGCACGCTCCTGCGCCAGGGGGCCCTTACCCCGACGCAGGAGCTTGCTTACTGCTCGCTTCCTTTTCCCTTTTTTTTTGGAGGGGGGGGGGGGGTTATCCTTTTGAATTTTATTTTAAAGTAGCCTAGTACTAAGCCGGTTTTTAATACGGCGACTAATGCCCAAGTAGGCAGTGGCCAGATGAGCTCTTAAAAAATAATAATAAAATAATCTTAGCTGATAGAATCAGATCTTAATTTGTAGTATCTCAATTCTCTTCGCTCAACCCAGCAACATTCGGGAAAGAGATTACAAGGTGTAATCATTGCCTGTATGGCCTGCATTACTTTGGTATGGCCAATATGCCCTGTGTTATGGTGTTAAAGCTTGTATTGCTTGCGTTACTTTGTTATGGAAAGTATGCCCTGTGTTACGGTGTTAAAGCTTGTATTGCTTGCGTTACTTTGTTATGGAAAGTATGCCCTGTGTTACGGTGTTAAAGCTTGTATTCCTTGCGTTACTTTGTTATGGAAAGTATGCCTTGTGTTACGGTGTTAAAGCTTGTATTGCTTGCGTTACTTTGTTATGGAAAGTATGCTCTGTGTTACGGTGTTAAAGCTTGTATTGCTTGCGTTACTTTGTTATGGAAAGTATGCCCTGTGTTACGGTGTTAAAGCTAGTATTCCTTGCGTTACTTTGTTATGGAAAGTATGCCCTGTGTTACGGTGTTAAAGCTTGTATTGCTTGCGTTACTTTGTTATGGAAAGTATGCCCTGTGTTACGGTGTTAAAGCTTGTATTGCTTGCGTTACTTTGTTATGGAAAGTATGCCCTGTGTTACGGTGTTAAAGCCAGTATTCCTTGCGTTACTTTGTTATGGGAAGTATGCCCTGTGTTACGGTGTTAAAGCTACTATTGTTTGCGTTACTTTGTTATGGAAAGTATGCCCTGTGTTACAGTGTTAAAGCTAGTATTGCTTGCGTTACTTTGCTATAGCCAGTATGATATGCGTTACTGTGTTAAAGCTAGTATTGCTTGCGTTATTTTGTTATGGCGAATATGCCGCGCGTTACTGTGTTAAAACTACTATTGCCTGCGTTACTTTGTCATGGCCAGTATGCCGTGCGTTACTGTGTTAAATCTAGTATTGTTTGCGTTACTTTGTCATGGTCATAATGCCGTGCATTACTATGTTAAAACTGCATAGTGTTGCTTGCGTGACTTTGTCATGGTCACCATGCCGTGCGTTACAGTGTTAAAGTATGTATTGCTTGCGTTACTTTGTTATGGCCAGTATGCTGTGCGTTACGGTGTTAAAGCTAGTATTGCTTGCGTTACTTTGGCATGGCCAGTATTCCCTGTGTTACTTTGTTAAAGCTAGTATTGCTTGCGTTACTTTGGTATGGCCAGTATGCCGTGCGTTACTGTGTTAAAGTTAGTATTGCTTGCGTTACTTTGTTATGTCCAGTATGCCCTGCGTTACTGTGTTAAAGCTAGTATTGTTTGCGTTACTTTGTCATGGCTGGTAAGTCGTGCGTTACTGTGTTAAAGCTAGTATTGCTTACGTTACTTTGGTATGGCCAGTATGCCCTGTGTTACTGTGTTAAAGCTAGAATTGTGTGCGTTACTTTGTCATGGCCAGTATGCCGTGCGTTACTGTGTAAAAGCTATTATTGCTTACGTTACTTTGGTATGGCCAGTATGTGTTACTGTGTTAAAGTTAGTATTGCTTGCGTTCCTTTGTTATGTCCAGTATGCCCTGCGTTACTGTGTTAAATCTAGTATTGCTTGCGTTACTTTGTTATGGTCAGTATGGTTTACGTTACTTTGTTATAGCTCATGAGATTTGGAGAAGCCATACAAAGACTGGATATACACATGGAAAGTTTGTTAGTTGTGTGGGGGAAACTGATGCAGTTGAAGAGAGGTTCTTTAATAAAAGACAAACTAGTGCAATTGAAGAGAGGTTCTTTAATAAAAGACAAACTAGTGCAATTGAAGAGAGGTTCTTTAATAAAAGACAAACTAGTGCAATTGAAGAGAGGTTCTTTAATAAAATACAAACTAGTGCAATTGAAGAGAGGTTCTTTAATAAAAGGCAAGCTAATTGAAGGGAGCTTCTTTAATGAAAGGCAAGCTAATTGAAGGGAGCTTCTTTAATAAAAGACAAACTAGTGCAATTGAAGAGAGGTTCTTTAATAAAAGACAAACTAGTGCAATTGAAGAGAGGTTCTTTAATAAAAGACAAACTAGTGCAATTGAAGAGAGGTTCTTTAATAAAAGACAAACTAGTGCAATTGAAGAGAGGTTCTTTAATAAAAGGCAAGCTAATTGAAGGGAGCTTCTTTAATGAAAGGCAAGCTAATTGAAGGGAGCTTCTTTAATAAAAGACAAACTAGTGCAATTGAAGAGAGGTTCTTTAATAAAAGGCAAGCTAATTGAAGGGAGCTTCTTTAATGAAAGGCAAGCTAATTGAAGGGAGCTTCTTTAATAAAAGACAAACTAGTGCAATTGAAGAGAGGTTCTTTAATAAAAGACAAACTAGTGCAATTGAAGAGAGGTTCTTTAATAAAAGACAAACTAGTGCAATTGAAGAGAGGTTCTTTAATAAAAGACAAACTAGTGCAATTGAAGAGAGGTTCTTTAATAAAAGGCAAGCTAATTGAAGGGAGCTTCTTTAATGAAAGGCAAGCTAATTGAAGGGAGCTTCTTTAATGAAAGGCAAACTAATTGAAGGGAGCTTCTTTAATGAAAGGCAAGCTTATTGAAGGGAGCTTCTTTAATGAAAGGCAAACTAATTGAAGGGAGCTTCTTTAATGAAAAGCTGACTAATTGAAGCGAGGTGCTCTGATGATGAACAAACTAACTGAAGAATGGTTTTTAAACTAAGGCAACCTAATTCACTAAGGGCTTTTTAATAAAAGGAAAACCAATTAAAGAGAGGTTCTTTAATAAAAGGGAAACCAATGAAATAGAAATACTTTATGGAACAATAAAGCAATGAATGGCGGTTATTTAATATAAGTCAACCTAATTGAATCTAGTTTCTTTGATATAAGGCAAAGTAATTAAGGAGAGATTTTTTTAATAGATGGCAAATAATTTATGAGGCTATTGAATAAAGGGCAAACTAATTGTAGAGAGGTGCTTAATTGAAAGGCAAAATACTTGAAGTTATGCCTTTAATATAGGAAGAGTAATTGAAGGGGGGAATAATATTCGTTGTAAGACGTTTAAGAGTTTTCAATTTTCAAAGACATAACTCTTCTTAATTCTTAAAATGATGGTCACTGATGTTATTTTCACATTCCGGAACTTAATAATAACGTAGTTATTCATTTTGCGAAAATATGTTATTGTTTTGGTAAATTTGAATTTTGTGCACCATTTGAAATTTTTCCTCCAACTTTTGGCCTCCCTTTTGCCTGACTGATTAGCCAATAGCATGTTATGTTATATCTGGAGACGATCTGTGGATGCGTCTTCTGGCTGCTTAGCCAATACCATGGTTCGTTATTTTTCGTATATTTCAGGTGATTCGGGGATGTCCGTGTTTTCAGTTCATATGGGAAATGGCGTGTGGTGGTTGTTATTGGTCGCAATGCCAATTAATACGATAAATTTTTGAGGGAAATGTTCAGGCCTTAGAAATATAAACTGTGCATCACGCTTTATTGCAGGTCAAATTTTGAGCTGAAATTTTGAATATTAAACATTGTACAAACGTGAAACTTGGTCCACTGAAATATCCTAGGTAGGTATGTACGCAGTTAAAATTTTAATCGTATTGATAAGATGCATACAAAGTTATGTTGAGTTATGTATTTTTATGTGCTTTTAACTGTGTCACGCTTTATTGCAGGTGTAAGAAAATGCCAATTTAAGGTAATAAAAAAAGTATTATTGTTATATTATCATTTTTTTGTAATAATGAAACACGCTACCGAAGAATTGTGAGGGTCGAACCAAGTAAACATTCGTATGAAAAATTTAAACGGTTCACACAAAATCTTCGGGGAACGTTGTTTATCATTTTGTCGCTTGACTTTACCTCCTTTTGCAAATACAATGTACGAGAGAAATAATCAGAACACGAAAATTTTAGCAGTCATTCGGAAGAAGATGGTATACTCAATTTAGTAAATGGTGGGATAGTAGTAGATAAAAGTGGGTTAAATTTAAAGCGGGGAGGGGTATTTTGCCCTAGTAGGAGGGCATCACTTTATACTTTTCTTTAGATTTTTCCTTTTTGTCTTGTTTTTTGATAAGTTGTGTTTTTATATGTTGTTTCTTTATGTGTTGTTAACGTGTTCTTCTTATTGTTAGTGTTTCAATTTTGTGTACTTATTTTGGGGGTGATTTCTTTTGAGCATTCAAGCCTTTTATAGCTTTTAACTCAGCAATTTACCATATGTTGTTTCAGTGTGTTGTTATTTGTTTACTTTGTTTTGGTTTTGGTTGTAGTGCGTTAGTTTTTAGTGTTCCTATTATGTGCACAGTGATGTTATGTTTACCTGAGAGCATATCTTAGTACTTGGAAACTGGCTACGACGGGAGACTTTCTCCCGTAGTTGTGCAGGTATATTAAGTCTGCACCTGTTACCCGTAGTTTTGGAATGAGAATATTTGTAAGGGTTGACCAAACCTTTCTACTGATTTTTTGAGTGATGATATTGAAAGGGTCCAGTTTTTGCCTCCTATGAAGATCCCTTTGCCGTTATTGGCCATGCCTTGTAACTTTGTTAATTATTATGGATGCGGAGTTTTGCTGGCCGCTTGAGTCGCTACTGCGGGGTAGATGATCTTAGCCCGGACGTACATCAAGTATATTTTCCTAATGTTAGCCGAGCCAAGATCTCTAAACCAGTATAGCTTGGAGATTTCTCTCTTTGCTAGGTTCCGCCTCTCCGTGTAGTGTCTCGAGTATCCGTGCTCGGAGATCGTTAAGCCCAGGACAGTGCCTTCGGCGGAGTAGCCGTATCTCCTCCCATCGATGATAATGGGCCACGTCAACCTGCGGCTCAGTGGGACGATTTTGAACTTGACCCCATTTGTTCTAATCTTCCATTTTCTCTCGTACCGGTTGATGTTATTGATTTCCGCTATTGTGCGCATTGCCTGATGCCTTGCTTTCTTCACGGGCACGGAACGATCTGGGTTACGTTATCTGCGAATTGCAGATACATCGTGTCCCTATGCACCGGAGTTGGAAGGTCGATGGTAAAGATCAAGTAAAGCAGTGGGCTCAGGCAACTTTCCTGGGGAACGCCCACCTTGAGTTCTAATTCAGATCCTCTGTATCCTATCCTTCGATCATGAGACATGCCCTTCTGCCCATACTAGAGTCACAAAGGATCCTTTCCAGGATTTGGTCTAGCTGGAGGTTCAGGATCTTGTATTGAAGGCCTTCCAGCCAGACTCTATCGAACGACTTCTGCACGGGCCTCAACACGATATCTACATAGTACCCATTCGCACGGCAATAGGCTACTTTTTCTGTTAAGAGGGCCAAGGCTGTTTCTGTGCCCCTTTTTCTGCAGAACCCGTGTTGTTGGGGGTTATGCTCTCCTAACTCGCTCAGTTGAGCTTGTAGCCTATTAGCTATAATCTTTTCAAAGATTTTGCCGTGCATCTCCAGAAGAGAGATCGGACGATAGTTCGCCACCTGGTCTGGGGGCTTATTTTCTCTCGGGATGAAGATGATTTTAGCCATCTTGTACCCGTCAGGAAAGTAGCCTGTATTCAGGGTGGCATTTATGGTGTTAACCAGTCCCTGTATGATTTTCCTCGGGGCATTCACGAAGTTTTCTCTCGTGATCCCAGACCAGCCGGGTGCCCTTTGCTTGAATGACCTTATGGTGTTCATGGCCTCTTCGAAGGTGATTGGGCCCTCGTGGCGAACCATCTCTCTTTCCTGAGTGTGAGGGAATCCCCACATGGAAGATCTTTAGCTAAAGGAACTCCCATGTGCAGAAGAAGGCCCGGCTAGGCCTAAAGTGGTAAGCCTACCCCCTTTCTTCCACAAGCGGTAACCTCGAATCGAGTCCCCCACGATTCACCTTTATGTGGGCTAAAATAGCTCTGCAAGAACATTCGAGGCCCTTCGAGAGTAGAGCTGTTTCCCGCTAACCCATAACTCCAGGGAGAGCCTCGGACATAAATAACGCTCAACTCCCCGTAAGAGACACAGAGTTGAGAAGTCTCGCCAGAACCCAGAAGATTTCCCCATAGTTCCAAGTCAAGTGCTAGCAACAAAGCAAAGTGACAGCTGGACTATTTTGTGTAGTTGGAATTAGCCCCAGCCAGGAGGTAGTTCCACTGAACGATCACCCCGAGTGATTTTCCCGACTTCTTTCATCAACTCCTGTCGAAGCCCTCCTTATTTCGAGGAGCCGAAATACTCTCCCCTGGACCAGAAGTTACCCCCCCCCCTCCCCCTTGCTTTTGAAGAACCGTCATCACTCCAACCTCCCGCTCTGAAGTCCGAGCGGTCTCACCTCACGTACAGAAGACATCCATAAGCCAACCCCCCTCCCCCCTTCAGTAACCCAATTGAGTTAATCTTCCTCCATTCAGTAACCCAATTGAGTTAATCTTCCCCTCTTCGTTTATTGATGTGATTTTTGCCCGTTAATTCTCTGAGGTAATTTTACCCTTCAATTCTCTTATTATTTTTTTTTGTGTCAATAAAATTCTATTTTTGAATATGTCTCTTTAAATAACCTTGAACTTTGCCATTGTCCATAATTTACCTGACCTCGTTGCACTCTCTCGTTACTCAGCCCGTCTTAACGCGTGGTTTTCCGTCCCTTTTGTCGGTTCGCTTTCAAGTTATTGGTCCTCTCCCATAGATATAATATGGTATTGATATAATGTAATGCCATACCACGACACTGAGATACTTGCGAGTGTGGGTGGGTTCTATGTATCACTGTGCTGAGCTCATCGAGCAGTTGGTCTTCGAAGTCGTCGTTCTCCTCAAGGGATATGGCGAAAATCTTTTTTAGTGCGTCCTGAATCTTATTTCGAGAGACTCTGGATCCTCAATGATCTCATCTCCGTCTTTTAACTGTGTTCTGGTTGTGGTGGGAAGTCTCCTAAGTCTTCGAATGCTGTTCCAAAAACTTACTGGACTGTCCTACCTGTCCATCCTACCAATGATGTCACTCCAGATTTTCTTCTGTTTCTCTGTGATTATGTGTTTTAGTTCCTCGCTTAGTTGTCTCATTCTGGCTGTCCTTTCCCGATTTGAGCCTCTCCTGCCTATTTCCTCGTATATTCCTCTATGTTTCTGAGCCATTTTCCTCATCTCGTTCGTCCACCTAGGTTGTGGGAGCATTTTATCGGAGATCCTTGGGACGCATCTCTCATCAGCTTGAATGCGGAGATTAGTGATGGAGTTTATTTCTTCATCTATCTCTTCGAGATTTGCGTCTCCCAGTTCAGATGGTTGATATTATCTGAGTATCTCTCTATATACCTCCCAGTTAGCTTTCGCATAACTTTTCCTAAGTGGCACTGGCTTGAAAATAGGAGCAACGAGATTGTTGTGAGTATCGGGATGTGGTCGCTCGGTACCACAGGTCCGGGCTCATTGCTGATGTTAAAGGGAAGTTAACGTTCGCTAACACTATGTCCGGTTTGGTTGCCGAACGATGTGTTAGGTAGGTCGGGAAATCCGGTTCTACTCTCTGGAGTCTGTCTCTTTCGAAAAGTAGTTCCAAATTCCTCATTTGAAGAATGGATTTCAGCTCTGCAAACGGTTTGAGCGTTATTAACTTTTTAAATCTATCGTGGCGCTGATTGGACAATTATTGCAGTGCTTATGTCTAAAAGCTGATTGGTCAATTTGTTAACGCTAAGGTCTGTTATTCCAAAAATGAACATAAGTATGACGATTAAATGTATCTCAATCCTGATTGGTTGAATTTTGTAGTATTATTAGTAGATGAAATGACTATTTATATAGGGGTACTTTTGTCGAAAAAGTGAGTACAGAAAGATTTATCATTATTATTCAAAAATAAAAGTTGCCATTACTGTTCGCCATTTTGAAGCTTATTCCAGCTATTTACCAAGGAATAAAAAATCCAGCTACATAGAAATTTTATTTTATCCTAAGGAAGCTCGCTGATCACATAACCCAGCCTACGAAACTACAAGAGATAATTCTTTACAGAGACTCTATAACTCGTAGGCTGGGTTATGTGATAATAACCGAAAAAAATGCCACAGAAACAGCGCGAGGCAACAGAGTAGACATAGTACTCTGTAACGTTGATAAAGCCTTCGACAAGGTGTGGTTGCCCAGCTTAAAAGCCAAGATATACAGCCTTAACCTGCAAATATGTGTTTGCAACTACCTGGATGAACGAAAAGCCGTACTTCAAATAAACGGCCAAACATGCGACCATATCGACCTAAAAACGGGAGTCCCCCAAGAACTGTTTACACCAGAGACCTTCCACAACCAACTCACGAATGTGCGATGTACATCCAACTGGCGGATGACATCACACAAATAATCACCAGCGTCATGAAGAACCCCCAAGACGTAGCTCAAATAACAGCGAGGGAGATAAAAAACATCAATGACTACTAAAGAAGAAACAAAATAAAATGAAACAAAGACAAATTCGAAGTAATACCCGTAAACAGATGGAAAACAGTTGCAGTAAGAGTCGATGGAGAAGCATATCCATACTCCACGGAAGGACGCGTCCTCGGTCTAAAATTAACAAAAACAGGGTACAGCGGCCACATAACACAGAAAATTAACGAAACGAAACTTACCATGCCGGCGCTGTACAGATGCAAAACCTAAGCAATAAAAACAAAAGAAAATTATACATGGCCCTAGTTCATCCCAAGCTCCTATAGTACCGATGAATACAGTAAATAATATACAATTAAAAAAGGTCCAACGCATTCAAAATCAAGCCACAAAGTTCATCACTAACACAAAAAGACAGGACAGTATAACATCTGAGGAACTCCATCGAAGATCTGCACTAGAACCCTTAAATTTAACCCTACAAAAACGTTCAATGAAACTGTGGGATAATATAAAAAACATAATTTCCCAAAACGAAATCAACCAAATAGTAGGACCGGAAAACGAAATCCGGCAAGTACACTACAAAAATCGTTTTTACGGCAGCCTGAAAAAAAACCCCACTAAACAACGTCAACCCGATATAGAGGTAAAAAAACAAGATTACCGAAGAAAACAACTGACCATGCAAACAATATGTGAAACTGAATAAGACAACCGATTATGAGAAACCCGATGAGTCTAAATATTACCGAGATTAACAAAGAAGATTACCACTTAAAATTTAATAAACAAATAAATAAATAAATATATATATATATATATATATATATTTAAAAAAAAAAGAAAAAAGATGCGAAAATAACACAAAAACAACAAAAACTAATAAATATAAAAATAAAGATGCTCGATTGAGCAAAAAGAAAACAAAGGCTCGAATGCTAAATTTTTATATCTAATGAAGTTAAAATCACATCAAAAAGCAAAACAAAACAAAAAGGAAAGCGTTAGCCAGGCAACCTGGCACAAATCATTATCATCCTCATCTCATCGTTAATCCTACAGTCATTATCATTCCATCAGGAAATACTCTTTACACAATATTTTCTATCTATCCACGTTAAATTATTGTTCCCCAATAGTTATGGTACGGAAACCTGATAACTCTTACCGCATGTTTGTAGATTTTCGCAAGTTAAATTCCGTGACCGTTTTCGATACGGAACCGATTCCTTTAATTCACCAAAACCTTCACTTGTTCGAAAAGGCAAAATTTATTAGCGAGCTTGACCTATGTAAAGCGTATTAGCAGGTTCCCCTGAAAAAGATCGTAAGGAAATACACCGTCTTTTCAACCGACAAAGGATTTATGCAGTTCCGCCGACTTCCTTTCGGGTTAATAACGGCCTGCAGCAATTGTAATCGGATAATGTGCAGAGTTTTGGACGGATTGGATAATGTCACCTTTTATTTTGACAACATTTACGTTGCCACTTATGACTGGGACCAACACTTGGCCTCCCTTCAGGCGCTCTTAAGCCCTTTCCGAGAGCACGACCTTACGATAAGCCCCGGTAAGTGCACCTCGCCTATGATTCGATCCAATATCTGGGCTTCTACATTGGAAACGACCAACTTAAGCCCCAATAAGAAAAGATCCGGGTGATAGTTGAGATTCCCCCTTTCGGGTACGAAGAAACAGCTCCGTTCTTTCATGGGGTCTGCCTCATTTTATAGGAAGTTCTTCCCCAATTTCACGTTTTTGGCCGCCCCGCTGTGTGAACTACTTAAAAAGAAGTCCCCAGACCGCGTCATATGGAATTCGACGGCTACTGCTCATTTCCATCAACTAAAGGGTAAAATGAGCATCTGCCTTAGTCCTCAGGTTGCCGACTCCAGTAGGCCCTTAGGGATCAGAACGGATGCGAGTAAACGAGGGCATCGGTTGTGTACTTCTTCAGTAAGGAGACGACGGTGAGAGTCACCCTGTGGCCTACGTGAGTCGCAATTTTCTCCCACGCAAGAGGAATTATGCAGTGATAGAAAATGAATATCCATTTCATTCTTTTTTTTTGCTTTGTATAGCTTAGTGTATAAATATTATTTTCATTTTTTTTAACTATGTTCCCCTTAATTCTCTTATGGTCAGCAATAATTAATTTCCTTTTCCGTTCGTATGTACACGCAGTCGGTTAGACTGATCTTATACACCTGCTCGATGTAAAATCAGGAATTCTCTTTTTTCTGCTTACCCCGTTGACCACTCGCGTGAAAGACTCTGCTTTCCCAAGTCATTCGATTTAGGGGATGTCACTTTTCTACCCCAACTCCGAAAGTGCCATCATTTTGGATGGGAGGGATGTAGCAGAATAAGGTCGAAGGGTGACCACGTGCCCTTCTGCACCCATGTGGTCCTAAGATCACCACATGGAGCTTTAAAAGCACGGCTGAACCAAGTTAAGGGTGCCTCCTACGCCGTTATCACACCCCAGCTGTATTTGCTTAGGGAGCGATTTCATCGTCTCCCATGGCCGACTTTCAGCCAACATCCCTGCCTTCCATCATAAGATCGAAGTTCGTCGAACATTCCACGCTAACGTTATCACAACACCCCTCCCCCCCGCCCTGAAGGAGTCACTGACTTTTCCCCCAAATCACACGTGTGTGTGGAGGCGGCCGCCAAAGCCACTAAAAGCCATCTCACCAGGGGTCTATATAATCCTTCGACTCAGTTTAGTAAGGAGCACTAAAAGACTTCCCACCTACTACCGCGAACGAGCTGAAGAACGCTCGCCTCGCCCCACGATCGGAGACATCGGCGATTTCGATTCGAGAACGAAGGCTAAATTGACATCCGTGAACTCTGCCATAGTCAGTCGGCGAGTATCTGATGAGGACTCCCATCTCCGAAGCCATCTGCGAGTGCTCCTCATCTGAAGCGAGAGGTAACCCGACTTTCCCCTTCGCAGTCATCGTATGCCAACTGGCCCCTTTTTGCAACGAGCACGTAAGCGAAGTTAACCGTTGCCGCCTGCAGATTGATCTAGAATCTGGCTTACCCAATCGATCCATTCTTTGTGTGTGCGCCCTGGTTTAAAACTCCCTTTAAATCACCGACCTGAATCCGACCTCCTTAATCGCCTAATTAACCCACCTGTAACTCGCGTAGACATTTAACTCAGTCTATACGACCATTCCCTTTAAACCCAATATTTGTGTATATTTAAATATCCTTTTGTTGTTAATCAAGATATCTTTTCGTCATTGTCATTCTTTTGCAACCCCAACGCGTACCAGCTACCTGCTAATCTTTGGCCAACTTGGACTCTGAAATATTTCTTTTATAAAGGACCCCGCAAAGTTAATAATGAACCATTCCCACGGGACTCATAACAATTTCCCCATTCACTAACCGTCTTCAATCAACATATGTATATATATAGAGAGAGAGAGAGTCTGGTCATTCCACGACAAAGACCTTTGTTAAAATCCCAAGCAAGAAACATCATTTGTAAAAATAATCCTAAGAGATCGTTGGTAAAATCCCTACCAAGAAGCATCATTTGTATAAAAAACCCAAAGAAACCGGGTGGTAAAACCCCTACCAGAAAACATCATAATAAAAAAACTCAATAGACCGGGGGTAAAACCCCTACCAAGAAACATCATTGGTAAAAAAAAACAGGGGGTTGTTGGTAAAATCCCTAGCAAGAACCATCATTTGTAAAAAAAAACACCTCTTAAGAAATTGTTGGTAAAATCCCTAACAAGAAACATAATTTGTATAAAAAACTCCAAAGAGACCGGGTGGTAAAACCCCTATCAAGAAACATCATTGGTAAAAAAAACTCCCAAGAGACCGTTGGTACAATCTCTAACATGAAACATAATTTGTATTAAAAACTCTTAAGAGACCGGGGGATAAAACCCCTACCAAGAAAAATCATTGGTAAAAAAACATCCCAAGAGACCAGAAGATAAAACCCATACCAAGAAACATCTCTGGTATAAAAACTCTCAAGAGACCGGGGGTAAAACCCCTACCAAGAAACATCAATTGTAAAAAACCCTCCCAAGAGACAGGGTATATAACCCCTACCAGGAAACAGTATTGGTAAAAAAAACTCCCAAGAGACCGGAGGATAAAACCCCTACCAAGAAACATCTCTAATATAAAAACTCCCAAGAGACCGGGGGTAAAACCCCTACCAAGAACATCAATTGTAAAAAAAACCTCCCAAGAGACCGTTGGCAAAATCCCTACCAAGAAACATCAATTGTAAAAAAAAACTCCCAATAGACAGGGTATATAACCCCTACCAAGAAACATTATTGGTAAAAAAAACACTCCCAAGAGACCGGGGGGTAAAACCCCTACCAAGAAACATTATTGGTGAAAAAACTCCAAAGGAACCGTTGATAAAATCCATACCAAGAAACATCATTTGTAAAAAAAAACTCCCAAGAGACCGGGAATAAAACCCTTATCAAGAAAACTCATTTGTAAAAAAAAAACTCCTAAGAGACCGTTGACAAAATCCCTACCAAGAAACCATTTGTAAAAAAAACTCCCAAGAGACCGGGGGATAAAACCACTACCAAAAAACATCATTGGTAAAAAAAACTCCTAAGAGACCGTTGGTAAAATCCCTACAAAGAAACATCATTTGATAAAAATACTCTCAAGAAACCGGGGGATGAAACCAATACCCAAAAAATTTCTGGTAAAATAAAACTCCCAAGAGACCGGGTGTAAAACCCCTACCAAGAAACATCATTGGTAAAAAAAAAACTCTCAAGAGACCGTTGATAAAAATCTTACCAATAAACATCATTTGTAAAAAAAAAACACCTCTCCAGAGACCGTAGATAAAACCCTTACCAAGAAACATCATTTGTAAAAAAAACACCTCTCCAGAGACCGTAGATAAAATCCTTACCAAGAAACATCATTTGTAAAAAAAAACTCTCAAGAGACCGCGGGTAAAAACCCTACAAGAGATATTGATTAAATACTACCAAGAGACAGTTAGTAAAACCTCCACAAATAAAAAAAACTGTTGATGATTGGAGTGAGTTTTGTTTTTGTTTTTTACTAAGTTCTTACGAGATGGTCAATTCTGCGTACGTGTATGGGTAAGGGGGGGTCCCTCCCAGAGCATGTAGAGCCAAAGAAGACGTTTCCCTCCAATAAGTGTCCCCAGCGCCCCTTAGTTTCCTTTGAGCATAAATGACTCCCTTCAGTGCTACAATTATCTGTTCCAACTGCCGTTTTTATAGACGAGTTATCGATCTTTGGGAGGAGAGGGCTAAGACACTTACCCTGAAGCGCCATCTCTAGCGTCAGACGAAGAGTGCAGCATAGATGTTGCTCCATCTTTAATTCTGCGTGCAATGGACTAATAAACGTGATATCAATTAACGTGGTATTAATGAACATGGTATCAATTAACGTGATAGTAATGAACGTGGTACCTATTAACGTGGTACTAATTTGCATGGTGCCAATTAACGCAGTACTAATTAATGTAGCACTAATTAACGTAGTAACAATTAACGTGGTAATAATTAACGTGACCCTAATTAATCTGGTACCAATTAACGTGGTACTAATAAACGTGGTACTAATGAACGTGGTACCAATTAACTAGAATAATTACCATGGTACCAATTAACGCGGGACCAATCAACGTGGTACTAATTAATGTGGAACTAATTAACGTGGTGACAATTGACGTGCTACTAATTAACGTGACACTAATTGAGGTGGTACCAATTAACGTGGTACTAATTAAAGTGGTTTAGTGGCATTCACTTAATTAACAGAAAATGGAGCTTTTGATAGAATTGCTCCGGCGTTCAACCGAGCCACAGTTCCGCGCTGCCGCCGTCTGTTGCCATTTCTAACCGCCTCGAGTGGAAAGGTGGAGAGTTGCGCACCCCTACCTAACTTCCATACATTTTCATTGGGCTGACCCCAAAAGGGTGGGGTGGTGCAAATTGTTCCACTCGGTAGGTGAAGGAGTGGCCCGGGCGGCAGTCTCAAACTCAATTGAGATTAACTGGGCTTTATTCCTTTTAGAACCCAAACCCCCCCGCCATCCATTTCCTTTTATTCGCCACTTTATCCATTGCCCTTCATTCACCACTTTATCCAGTGCCCTTTATTCGCCACTTTATCATTCGCACTTTATTCGCCACATTATCCTTTGCTCTTTATTCGCCACTTTACCCATTGCTCTTTATTCGCCACTTTACTCTTTACCCTTTATTCGACAGTTTACCTTTATTCGACGCTTTGCTCGTTCGCCCTTTCTTCGCCACTTTCTTCCTCAAGCCTCTTTCCCCCGATCTTTTAACCCCGGTGACAAATTTTGTAGGCTAGTCGCCTTCATCCGTGTGCGGTTCATGAGGCGGTGGGGGTCACCCTATTTCCTTTTTGCTCCGGGGTGTTTGTGTGTGTGGTGGGTGCAACACCCATGCACTCCCCCCTCCCTTAACTTATTCTATTTCCCCTTTCTTCTTCTGTCGATCCTTTCCCGCCGAAGTCTCCCGGTGGCGTTCCTGTCAGTAGGGATTCAACAGGTAAGGGGTCACGGCCCCCCTCAATTTTTTGCCCATGGATTGCTCTCTTAGCTCCACAGGGGATGGGAGAGGGGGGGGGGCGTGGAGACTGGTCCTGGTCCAAGTGTTTCAGTCTTATATTGACACCAGCCTGACTCTAATCCTTCTACGGGGGCGTCCAAAACTAGAGAACAAGATACCAAAACCTAAATCTTATTTAAAATCCTTTGTTAAATTTCCATGAAAATTGCATATTTATTATTATTATTCATATTATTATTAATATTATTTATCTCTAATAATGTCTAAGTTTCATTTTATAGAGCAGCGAATAAATAAAGTTATGACGAAAGTTGTGTGTAGTCGATGAAAGAATGCGTCCAAAACTAGAGAACGAAGACATAACCTTTTGTTTACATGTATACTGAGTCGTGTGGACGCGACTCTCTAAGTTACTATGTCGGTTCGTAGGTCGTCGGTTGGATTGTAATCATTTTACTTTACAATGAGTTTTTTTGGCAATAACATCGTAACTATTCGGTCGATTATAATGAAATTTGAAAGCCCTATGTTGTTTTACATTCTCTTTCGAATTATAAAATTGTCAAAGTCCTCCCAAGGTTAGTCCAGGAATTATTTCGCAATATCATCGTAGCTATTCGGCTGATTCTAATGAAATTTGAAACCCTTATGTTATTTTACATTTTCTTTCGAATGATATAATTGCCAATGTTCTCCCGAGGTTAGTCCGGGAATTATTAAAATAAGACTAATTATGGGTCGGATTGCCCCCACTTGTTGAATGTTTTGAAGGTCGTAAGGTCATATGGTCATAAGGTCATGAGTCAGAATAATTGAGAGCACGCGACCTGGGTCTCTTGACGTTGTTAACTGCTATCGATGGTGCCAATTATTTATCAGGATGTCAAAGTGAGTTAAAATGGCCAAATCCTTAAGAAAGCTCTGGTGATCGAGTGGAGGAGTGAAGGAATCACACTTTCTGTCATTTCGACGCATCGAAATCGGTCCAAAAGTGTGATTTCACGCAAGATAAAAAGCTCCGTAAGGAAACCCGGTCCTACGAGTCGACGGAGACAAGGGCTCGTCCTCAAAAAACGACTCCTAAGAAGGATACCACGAAGGACCAAATTGAGACAGGATTCAATAATTC
Organism: Ceratothoa steindachneri; assembly: GCA_963969495.1. NCBI lineage: Eukaryota > Metazoa > Arthropoda > Malacostraca > Isopoda > Cymothoidae > Ceratothoa > Ceratothoa steindachneri. Next base: position 60,309,289 of record OZ018327.1, read on the forward strand.
CATGTCAAATTCCCTTCGAACCTGAACACGAATATGTCTTATATAAAAAATAGGCTAGGTTAGCCATCGCTACTGAGCATTTCTGGATGAGTGCTGTAAATATTCATGTGATACGCTCTCACTGCTCTTTTCCTTGAAATTCGAGGATGAAAATCTTTAACCTGATGAATCTTTAAAAATCTTTTCAAAGACATTAGGGTGGATGTAGCTATGTTGGCATTTGTCCCCACAAAGAGGTGCACCATATAGACTGTCTAGTAGTTTGTTGGGAGCTTCTTAAATAATGGGGAGTTTTTTTCTTGAAAATGCGCCTGCGAAAAGTTATGTTTGTTTAAAGAGATGAAACAAAGTCAACAGAACTAAGTCGCCTGTTCTCATTTATTATAATTTATGACCTTACGACCTTCAAAACTTCCCGTAATTCCCGGACTAACCTTGGAAAGACCTTGGAAATTATATCATTCGAAAAAGAATGTAAAACAACATAAGGTTTTCAACTTTCCTTAGAATCGGTCGAATAGTTACAATGTTATTGCCAAAAAACTCATGAAAAGTAAAATGGTTTCCGACCGACCTACGAACCGATTTAGTAACTTATAGAGTCTCGTCTACGCCACTAAAAATAGTATTTTAGGTACTAACACAATAAATAAAAATACTTCTTGTACCTTCCTATGGTGCGTATCTTAAAAAAAAACGGCTATACCCGAGTAGCGGTCACTGGACTGGTAACCTGCGCACCCAAAAATTTTCTTCCTACTAGCACAACCACCCAATGGCATTAATGGGCGGGGGAAGGGCGCGGCTCTCGGAAAGTAAAGACGGATAACTCTGGTCGAGATGACACACCACATAAAACAACATCGCTATGTCGGATTGTTGGGTGGTCGAATGTTCGATAAGGCTTACAGGTAAGTCGTAAGTGAAGGGTAGTTTTCGAAGCGTTGATGCGTACCCACCTCACTTCGCTTAGTGTTGAAACCCAAATAAAAATCCTTTCGACATAAGGTGAATCACAACCCCGTGAAAGTGAATAAGAATGAAGGTATGATTTAACTGTTAAATGACACAAGTGTGTGATACAGACCATCAATGTTGAATAGGGTTGAACCCGCGCCATTAGCCCCCATCCCTTATCCCCCACGCGCCTCTATTTGCTCTTTATTATCACGGAAGGCGAGCGAAGGTATAAATATTGACCGTGTGGCAATAGCCGGTTCCTCCCTCTGAATAGTTTGCGTTAAGTGGCAAGCAGTGAAGTGAGCAAGTCATTGGGCAAATATTGGTTTAATTATTTGCATCATGATGCTATTGGAAATAACATCCGATGTTGTCCTAACATTTAATAGTTGACTTCTAATCGGCTGGAATTGGATTTTTTTTTTAAGAGGTCGAAATAGGACCATCTCATTAACACCTCGGCTCAAGTGAGAGACGAGGCCTTGACTTAAACCTTTGATGCCCAAATTGCCTATATATGAAAAATATAATAACCCTTAAATCAATATATATTAAGAGTCAAAGTGGCTTGAAATTGTGGTTGAGGAGGCCTAATTTTCTCTCTCTCGTGTTAACTACAGCCGGCGTAGAGGAGGGAGGTGGTATTTGAGTTGTTTTATACTCCTGATAGGGAGATTGGAGGTTTGTTGTGACAGTATGTTGGTTATTTCAGTTGACCTTAATTTGGGGGGTATTCTATTGAAACACGGTGGATATATAGTTTTATTGTAAGTTGTTAGCTCTAATACCCGAAAAAGTTTGTTGAAACACTGATATCGGGTACACATTGGGAACGCTTAAAAATAACTGTATCAATTGAGTATTTTTAACCTTCAGTTTTGCCTTTTGCAGTACACCAAATTGATACACTTCTTAGGGCTGTTAGATTTATCTATTGGATAGAGTTAGAAGGTGTCTTCTCATTGCTATACTAACCGCATACTGCATACATTAAAGTTTTCCTTACTGCAGTTTTTATCTTGTTTACAGAAGTATTTCATATTAGTTGAATTGGGCGCTTGAATGTTATGAGGGCGATAAGATATATGACAGGGTGAGAGGTCTGATGGAAGCGGAATTCGGAGTAATTAGGCATAACTTAATAAAGGACAGAAGCTGTGGAAATCTAGTATAACAAATATAATTCAAGCATCGAAGACAAAAAATTAACATAACGTCTTAGGTGTTGTATAACGTTTTTAAGTCTTCTTCGGAACGGGCCCAAAGGTGAATTAGACGTTCGAGGCTATCAGGGGATCTAGGGGGCTGAAGCCCTGCTCCCAATTTCGGACCCGTCTATGTTTATATTCCTTACTTAAGCCAGACCTGTATTCTCCTATTCAGAAAGTTATGTAATAATATAGAATATTTATGTTTTTAAACAATTACGTTTGAATGTATCTTATATGATACATGTCTAAAATAGAAGTAAATGTCCAAAATACTTATTAAATTCAATATTATACCTTAGCTGAAGTAAAAAATCTACAATAAAACACAATTCATAATTTACTGATGTGTGTAAAAACGATTGGATAGGAGAGAGTTCGTGCTCACCCCTGTATGAGGTGCTGTTATTTATTATCAATACTGTCTATTATAACCCTTATTAATCATAAATGGCCTTTTCTCAGACTACTCAGAGGGAGGAATTCAGGTTATCCCTTCCCCCCCCCATTTTTTAACCTGGATCCATGACTGAGGTTAAGTTTAGGCTATGGCATTCGAGGCTATGGCATTCGAAGCTCGTAGTGCGAGTACAGCCTGCATGTTAGGTTAGGTTAGGTTATGTAGTTCTCTACCTTTTGAACCCTGTGTGAATGAAATAAACGATTGTCTCAAAGGATAATTTCAATTCATCTAACAAAGTGTCTTTTCGCAATCCAATATTGAAATTACATTCTCGCTTATTACAGCGCAAAGGTCAACGGAAAGATGCTAATCAAAGTTTCATAATATATCAAGTTTTTCAAAATCGCTGAACTAACCTAACTTAACTTCACCTAACCTAATCTATATAAAGCCTAACCTAACCTATCTAAAATAAGCTAACCTCAACCTTACTTAACCTAACCTAAATCAACCTTTCTTAACTTAACCTAACCTAATCTAACTAACCTAACTAAACTTAACCTAACATTATCTAACCTAACTTAACCTAACCTGACGTCATCTAACCTAATCTAACTAAACTTAACCTATCATTATCTAACCTAACTTAACCTAACCTGACGTTATCTAACCTAACAACTTAACCTACCCTGACGTTATCTAACCTAACTAAACTTAACCTAACATTATCTAACCTAACTTAACCTAACCTGACGTTATCTAACCTAACAACCTAACCTACCCTGACGTTATCTAACGTAACATAACTTAACCTAACTTAACCTAACCTAACCTAACCTAACAGCCTCTAATCATTTCTTAAATTTACTTGTCTGATTATTTTTACCTAAAACTTTTAAATCAAAATTTGGTTAAGTGCAACAGGAGTGCTGCGCAAAAGTTTTCAACCTCATCTCAGTGAGATTCTGCAGGGGCGAATGTTGTGATTCTTTGTATAAAACGCCTATTTGATATTTTGACTACTAGTTTGATTAATCAATTTGATATTCCTATAATTTCCCTTGTTAATGGGGCTATGTTTCTGGGTACAAGGAACCATACGTCAGTATTTGAACTGCATCTTCTTGTCCCCAAGATCTTTAGTACAACCACTCCGTTTCTTCAACCTGTCAAAGAAAGTACTTGGAATCCGCTTTTCATTTTCCTGTGTGATTTTTTGCATTTATTGCTCTACTCACGCGCTACTTTGTGAGTCTCTCATATCCCTTAATTGCTAACGTATATTCTATCAATGATTTTTAGTCAGAGATAAATTAAATATCGCAAAAGGTCCTCCCCCCCTTCAAAGCTTCAAGCTTTCCGGCCCACTGAAATATTTCAGTCTCTCTTTCCCATCCAAATTCAGTAGAATGAATTTATGACATTTGTTGTGCATTTTATAGCTTTGAATTGACACCTAAACAATTTAGATGGATCCCATAAAACGTTTTAAGTCGCATAAGTTAATTACGACGCGATAATATGCAAGACAATTAGCGTTGAATTGTCAGAAATGATGCATCATTTAATTGCAAATGAGAAAACAGGCTCACTAGTGCGTTTTTAGTCACGTGGATGTGACTTTTATAAGTTTCTAGGTAGGCCGGTCGGGTGGTAGACACTTTTACTTTTCAATGAGTTTTTGAAAGTTTTGAAGGTCATATGGTCATAAATCAAAATAATTGAGAGCACGAGACCTAGGTCTGGTGACCTTGTTTCATCATCACTAACTCTATAATTTAAGGAGATTTTTTTTTAGTATTTGAATAATAATTTCATCTTAGTTTGGTGATGACTTATATTTTTTATCAAAATTATTTCTAATAATTCTTTTATAATATCAAAAAAACAAAATGGTGAGGTTCAGAAATAAATATAAGTATCGAAATTTTGTGAATTTTTTAAAACCCAAAGAATTACAAATGGTGAAGTTCAGAAAATTTAACCGTGGCTGCTTTTTTTTAGATTTTAAATTTTAATCTTAGTAGCGAAGCGCAAGCTCCCCCCTCCCGTAGGGGGGGGTGGCGAAGCCATTACCTGGGGATAGGTATATAAATTAATACTCGAAACGGTCCACGAAGCCATTGCGAGCATGCAATGCCCAAGATTTCTTTGATTTGCCCTTTAAATACCCAATAGAACTCCCTCTGCTACGATAATAATTACTAATACTAATAGCCTCGTCGTCTAAATGTTTTGTTAGCGGTAAATAAAAGAGCCTCATAACTACGATAATAATGGCTAATAACCTCATCTACCTATAATTTTGTCAGAGGCAAATTGTGTAGTTCGTAAACTTGACTGGTTTTAAATTATATTTAACTACATCATTCAAGTGTTCATGGGGTATCTTCCTAGACAATCAAAGTAATATCTAGAAGTTTCGTGAACCACTCCCTAAAAAAATATAAAAATAAATGATAAGTTCTACAATTCGTTTGGTTGGAGATCATATTCAGAAAGATGGTCCGCTGTTCTTGGTTTAAAACCGTATTGGATTGTCTTAACTTGCGGGTTTCCCGCTTCTTACCAAGTCTTTTTGAGGGTCACCCAAATGTACTCGATCTGGCTAATAAGATATAGATAGCTTCCAGGACATGGATCCACATATGTGGTGGTCATCATCATATGTTGTCACGCTACCAATGGGTCCACCAAGGAGGTTTGTTACCAATAAGTCATAGTCAAAACTTGACCCTAAAGAACATCTTCGGATAATGTGTTATTGGGTTGAGGAATAAGTTCTTGCGGTTTTATAAAATTTATTCATTACCATTAAGAATTTTAGAAAAACTTCATTTTTAATTGATAACAATATGCAATTTAATCAATAATGTATTCTCCGTTGTTATTTACGACTTCTTCCCAACGTTCAACTTGTTTTTCGATGCCTCTGCAATAAAAATCTCTTGATTTTAAATCGAAGAATTCGTCTAACCAGGTTCTTAATTCCACATCAGTATTGAACGAAACGCCGCGCAAATTGTTGGAGAGCGATCGGAACAGATGGAAATCCGATGGAGCCAAGTATGGCGAATATGGATGAAGTGGCAGGATTTCCCAATTAAGCATTTAGATGCGTCTTTTGTCTTATTTGCAATGTGAGGAAAAGCATTTTCGTGTTGCAAAAGGACTCTATAACGTTGATGAGATCGCTTTTCACGAATAGCTTCGGTGAGTCGATACATTTGTTGAACGTAGAGTTCTGCATTGACATTCCCGTTGTCCGCAGGGAATTCATAAAGAATGATGCCTTCACAATCCCACCACACACACAGCATCGTCTTTCGTGGATGAAGTCCTTGCTTTAATCGCGGAAGTGGTTTTTTAGTGGGGCTAAGCCATTGTTTTCGATGGTTCATGTTGACATAACCACACCACTTTTCGTCGCCAGTGATGATGCGGTGAAGAAATCTGTCCTTATATCCACGAGTAGCCTTGTGACGAGCAAGCAAACCTGCGGCAATCGTGGAGCGTTGAAGTTTGTTGATTTCGCTCAAAGCCTGCGGAACCCATGCACCGAGTTTTTTAACTTTCCCCATTGAATGAAGGTGATTCACTACAGTTTTCTGATCACACACCAATTCTCTAGTCAATTGAGGAGGATTTTCATGAAGAAGGTCGTTCAATCGATCTTTATCCAACTTAATGGAGCGACCAGAACGTTCTTCGTCATTAAGATTGAAATGACCGTTTTTAAAACATGAAACCACCATTGAGCTGTCCTTTCTGATAAAGCATTTTCTCTGTACACAGCACAAATATCGCGACGAGCTTTGGCTGCGTTTGCATTGTTCCCGTCTCGATTGAAAATGAATAACAACAAGTGTCGAAAATGCGCCTTTCTTTCAACTTGACATTCCATTTTGAGGGTAACGAACAAAAATTGAATTAACACAATTTTTAAATAAACCGCAATGACTTATTACTCAACTTCAAGACGTAGCCTAAGCAAAAGCCTAATAATCTACGCTGTTAAGAGACGTAGCCTAACCTTTGCAAATTTTGCTCTCATTGTTTATTATTGTTTCTTAATGTGAGTGAACCCCACGTGGAATCTCTTGAGCAGGCTTAAAGTGGTAAGCCTAACCCCCCCCCCCCTTCCTTCCACAAGCGGTAGCCTCGAACCGCGTCCCCCACGATTCATCTTTACGCGGACTAGAATAGCCTCTACAAGAATATTCGAGGCCATTCGAGAATAGAGCTGTTTCCCGCTACCCCCCTCGGGGAGAGCCTCGAACATAAATAGAGTTCGACTCCCATGAGGAGACACAGAGTTGAGAAGTCTCGCCCACACCCAGAAGATTCCCCATGGTTCCAAGTCAAGTGCTAGCAACAAAGCAAAGTGACAGCTGGACTATTTTGTGTATTTGGAATTAGCCCCAGCCAGAAGGTAATTCCACTGAACGATCGCCCCCCGAGTGATTTTACTGACTTCTCCCATCAGATCCTGTCGAAGCCCTCCTCATTTCGGGTAGCTGAAATGCTCTGCCCTGGACCGGAAGTTACCCCCCCCTCTTGTTTTTGGAGAACCGTCATCACTCCAACCTCCCGCTCAGAAGTTTCGAACGGCCACACCTCACGTGCAGAAGACATCCGTAAGCCAACCCTTCTCCCCCATTCAGTAACTCAATTAGTTAATTCCCTCCCCCCATTTGAAATTTGAATAGTCTCCTCCTGTAATACCTTAAGTTCTAACTTCATAGTCTCATTTATAACTACAATTCCCCCTTTCATTTATTGATGTGATTTTGCCCGCTAATTCTGTGAGGTAATTTTACCTATCAATTCTCTCATTATTTTGGTGTAAATAAAATTATATTTTTGTACATCCATCTTTAAATAACCTTGAGCTTTGCCATTGTCCATAACTTACCTGACCTCGTTGCACTCTTTCGCTACTCAGCCCGTCTGAACTCGTGGTTTTCCGTCCCTTTTGTCGGTTCGCTTTCAAGTTATTGGTCCCTCCCTCATAGATATAATATGGTATTGATATAATGTAATGTCATACTACGACACTTAATATGTGCAAAAATCACGTCAACAAAACCTAAATCAACACAACATAAAAAAAACTGCAAGAACTTATTCCTCAACCTAATACATAGTTTGGATAGGTTGAGTACAAGGACATGGAGCAGTTGTAAGGAGTACTCATTTAATATTTAACACATGGGCATTAACACCTTTAGCGATTCCCCATTTAACACGGGTATGCCTTGTTTTACCCATTTTGGCTCTTGCTAGAATTAAGGGTAGCCAATCTTTCGTATTGGAGGATGCTCCTTTTGGAATGCTCTCGCTTAGTTCTGGCAGTAACTTATTGGGTGGAAGCCGTTCAGTCTCTGTCCTTCATACTGGAGGATGTTCCTTTTGGAAATCTCACCCGTGGTTCTGTGAGTTACTCATTGGGAGGAGGCTTTTTTACCAAACTCAATTCACTCGTCCCTTCCATTAAATTTACCCATGAAGTTGAAAATAATAGAAACCTTCCTTTCTCGATTTTCTTATTCATAGAACACCGACTGGTTTTAAATAATCCATCTATCGCAAACATACTAATTCAAACTCTTATATTCATTTGTACTCTTTGCATAGCCCCAAAGTAAAACGCTCCGTTTTTCCTCTGTTTTTACGGGCATTACGAGTTGTTAGTCCTGAATATATGGATTCTGAATTCTCCAATACCTTTGAAATTGGCCATGAACTATGTTACCCTTATCCATTTCTTCTAAACTGTCTTTTCTCTGCAAAAAAAAACGTTCTATAATACAGCTCCTGCTATCCCTTTTAATGTTAAAAACATTTCTGTTTTACCCTTCTCTGTTTTTTTCATTGACCTTTCCCGGCTTTTAAAAAAACTTTAACATTTCAGTTGCTTTCAAATACGAGTCAACTATAAAAAACATTCTAGTTCACAATAATTGTACTAATATTGGGGGAGTCTATTCGGTCGAATGTTCTGTTTGTCCAAGTAAATATTTTGGACAGACAGGAAACCAATTATCTGACAGTATTAATCAGTATAAATACAATGCTAGGAGAGCTGTAAATAATAGTGCGTTTTTTGTGCATATGTCCGAAAATAACCACTTAATTTATTGGAATTCAGCAAAATTTATTTTTCGTTCAAATGACTCAATTAAAAGAAACTTTGTTGAATGTTCATGTATAAGCCAATTTAATAACTTTAACATTTCCCCTTTTGCCTTTTTAAAATTGATGTTGCTATGAGAAAACTCATTATTAATTTTTTTTTTAGGCAATTTTCATTTTTAGGCGAACCAGATGTGTCAATTTAAATATTGCATTGATTTTGTATTTACATTATTTTATTTCTCTCCTTCTCTCCTTGTCCCTCTCCCCTTCGTTTCAATTTACTTCTCGTGTCTTTCCTAATCTCCCTCTTTAGACTATCGCTTTATCTGTTAATCGTTTTAACCCTTTTGGTTCTGTTCTTGACTCTTTCTTCCCTCTCGTTTTGACCTTGCTACCTTTGTTATAGTTAAATCTTAATGTGAATTTACCCATCCCTTTTCTCCTTCCTCATTGGTGATTTCTTGTCCTAGAGGCGGTCCTTTATCTTTTACTAGCTCATATATACCCTTATTATATTATGTTCTCTTGTAGTTATCCTCCTTGAGAATGAACTGAATAAAGTTCGAAAGTACTTGGAAGCACCTTTTCATTTTTCCTGCGCGACATTGTATTCATATATGTGATTTTCACATTATATATATATATATATATATATATATATATATATATATGACATAGATGTATCTAAGCACCTCTCTCTTTCTCTCTCTCATAAAGAAAGTAGAGAGAGGTGACGCCCCCTTGTCGCGGGAAGAGAGCTTGTGCGTACCCTTGACTTTTCGAGCTATGTCGGCGGGGGTACCTATCTTCTGGCACCCCTGGCAGGGTTTCCCTTGTCGATTTGGTCGGAAATTAGGTTCCAGACTAAGTGCGTCTTTTCTTTTTTTATCCTACTCTATCCTTCATCTTTCTTTAAAAATTAATCCTATTTCTTCTACTTATACAAAAAGAAAAAAAACAACAAAAAAAACAACCCCTATACCTATCATGTCACTCTTACCCTTTTTTCATCTATCTACATATAAGGACCTGGCAGCTACCTCACGCGTCAGAAGAGAGGCTTTGGAACCTCTATAAACAACGCCAATCGACGCTCACTGGTTGCGAGAGACTAGGACTTGAGGGGTCTTAGGCGTTGGGGCACGATGAATGGGATGAGGGTAGTGCCCCGGTAACCCCTTTCCTGGCGCATAATTATTGACCATTCCCAGTGACCGTTGACGGGTGCCTCTGGTAGCATTGGTCCGTGGTGACGGCCCTTTGTTCCCATGTTGGTTGCCAGGCCAATAAAAAGCCTTGGGTCGAGTCTCTTGGTGTGGCGGGATATCCACTGAACGCTGCTCCGAGATCTTGGCCGTCGTGAAGGGAACTAGTAGGAGTTTAGTACGGGGTGTGCTCCGTTGTTCACCTGGTGAGAAATCGATGGCCCCTTCGGGGATCGTCAGTGCTGCTTGGTTGGGAGCCACGGCACGCCGAGGTTTGACGACTCGGTCGGACGAACAGCAGCACAAGGAGCGTGCCTTCTGAAAGATCCGAAACCTCTCTGATCGATAGGCGGGAGCGACTCACGCGGGGCGAACTCACCACCCCCTTTCTTTTTTATTGAGTGGTCACAAAGTATTCAGAGTTATAAAGTGTTCAGCATGACTGGAAAGAAAGGACCTGGTGCGTTAAAGTATACCTGCTCCACATGCCAAAAGGACAAGTGGTGCGTAGATTTTCCAGAGGGGTGTTTCTCAAAATGCCACCCTGGAAGTATCTGCACGGACTGCGTCCTTAGTAAAGAACTTCAGGAGCTTAAGGAACTTTTTAAATCTTCTGAGGAAAAAACACGACGGCTGGAAGAAAAGGTGAAAATCCTCGAGTCTGAGCATGTGACTCAAATCCGTCATCTCGAAGCCATCATTTCAGAGATTAAAGCCACCAATGGACAGCAACAGCAACAAGAAACTCCCAACGACGCGGATGGCTCCTCTGTTGGGCCCTCATGCACCGCGTCGATAGAGATAGGCCAACCATCCGACGTCCCAGAGCCAGCAGCTGCTGGGGTTACTCAGGGCGTCAAAAAGAAGAAAAGGAAGAGTAAGAAAGGAAAAACAGAAGAGAAAGTAGAAACGGAAGATAAAACGAAGAAGAAAAAGAAGAAAAAACCCAAAAAAGTGGGGAAGAAAGAGGAATCGAAAGAGCCCATACTGAAAGGGAAGCCTCTGTCCTCTGAACCCAAATGCGCGAGGGTCATCGTGATCGGTGACTCCCAAGCGCGGGATCTACAACCCTTGCTAGCGGCCCGCCTTCGCACCAGTGTGAAGGTAAGCTGCCTTCCAGGAAAGGGGAACGGAGAAATAAGGGTGGAGGCTGAGAAATCTCACATCTCTGAGAACTCAGTAGTTGCCCTCATGGCAAGTGGCAACGATCTCTACCTACGAGGAGGAAATGTAGGCGCCAGCGGGAAGATCCTGACCACGGTTATGGGAGGAGTTGACGACTGTGGGCTAAAAACCCGCAGACGTGTCGTGGTCGGGATACTCCCAAGACGAGGTCCATCCCGCAATGCTCACGCGAGGAACGTCTCCATAAACCAACGCCTGGGAGATCTATGTACGGCGGAAGGAGTCTTTTTTGTAGACCCCTACCGCACCTTTTACGGGAGAAATGACCTGTACAAAAGGGACGGAGTGCATCTTTCCTTTAAAGGGAAAGCTGCACTCGCAAACATGATCCAGGATGTTGTGGAGCGGACCCAAAGAAGTGTCAGACCCCGAGTAAAGGAGGACGTACGCCAGTACACCCGTGTTACTCCAGGAACGACCTTTTCTGAAGTCACAAAGAGTGGAGTGATCCCGCCACAGAGAAAGAAAGCGGGAAACGGAAGAGCGTAGGGAGTCCTACAATCGGGGACTCCCTAAAAGTTCTTCTGTTTAATGCGAGGTCTATCAGAAACAAGTTTCTAGAACTTCGTGGCCTCGTAGCAACAGAAGAACCGGAGATGGTGGCCATAACGGAGTCGTGGATAAAAACCTCAAGCCGAGATTTTGAAGGTGAATTCACGATTCCCGGTTACCAGCTCTTCCAAAAAGATAGGCCAGACAGAGAGGGTGGCTGTGTGATGTTGTATGTCAAGGATACTCTCAACTCGACGGATTGCAACATCGTATCCGACCATGAACTACTAGGTGTTGACCTAGAGATAGGTCCTGCCAAATACAGCACCCTGGTGCTTTATAGACCTCCTGCCCAACTCGTTGAAAAGGACAGAGATCTGTACCAGCTACTAGGAGAACTTGTGAAAGACAGAGTGTGTATCGTCATGGGTGATTTCAACACACAAGTTGACTGGGAAACCAGAGAACCCTCTTGCGAGAACGCACTACTCCTGGAGTTCACGAACAACGAGTTCCTCACTCAATGGGTGAGAGAGCCAACGAGAGGAGACAATATCCTCGACTTGGTTTTCACCTCTGAGGATGACATCGTTGAGGACCTCTCTGTTGGCGAAGAGCTCGGTGGCAGTGACCACCGACTAATTAGATTTGTAGTCAAAGTCCCCAAGGCAGAGCCTGCAACTAGTAAATCAAGGAAACTGGATTTGAGAAGAGCAGACTTTGCAGGTCTACGCGCGGGACTGACTGACGCGAGGCTAGAGGAGTGCGATGCTGTTGAAGACTCTTGGAACAGTTTCAAAACCACATTCATGAGTCTTCAATCGCGTTTTATCCCTCTGAAATGCCCCCGTCGGTCTTCTGTTCAACCAAAGGGGTTTAATCGAGAAATCGGGCAAATGCTTAGGGAGAAGAGAAATGTGTACCGGCAATCGAAGATCTCGGGTGACTTTGACGAATACCGGAGGCTAGCCAGGAGAGTGAAGTCCAGCATAAGGGCGGCTAAGCGGTCTGAGGAACTCCGAGTGGCGAGACTCTGTAAAGAGAATCCCAAGGAGTTTTTTGGATATGTGAACAGCCGTAAACCAATCCATCGAACGATTGGCCCTTTGAGGAATGAGGAGGGGACATTAAAGCATTCAGATGCAGAAAATGCCAACCTCCTCAACGACTACTTCTCTTCAGTGTTTACTGAAGAGTGTGGTCCCATTCCCCAGCCGACGGATTCCTACTCGGGGGAAAAGCTGGAGGCAATGGACTTCACCGAAGGAGAAATAAAGAAAAAGATCGCTGACCTAAAGACGAATAAGTCGCCTGGACCGGACGGGTTTCTACCTAAAGTGTTGAAGGAAGTGTGCGATGAAGTATCACGACATCTGTGTGCTATCTTTAACATGTCAATCCGGACCGGATGTGTTCCTAGAGATTGGCGTGAGGCGGAGGTGACTCCTATCTTCAAGAAAGGAGACCGTAACCAACCGTCGAACTACCGACCTATCAGTCTGACTTCGATAGTCGGTAAACTCATGGAAAGCATCATGGTGGACAAAGTGACGTCGTATTTAGAGTCAAACCTGCTACTGAGGAGTTCCCAGCACGGCTTCCGAAGGCAACGGTCATGCCTGACGAACCTTGTAGAATTCTTCCACTTCGTTTTCAGTGAGCACGATCGGGACAAGGCGGTGGATGTGGTCTACCTAGACTTTCAGAAAGCCTTTGATAAGGTACCACACCGCCGCCTTCTCCGGAAAGTGCGAGCGCTTGGCATAGACGGAAAGGTAGCCGGCTGGATCGAGAACTGGCTAAGTGGCAGACGGCAACGGGTGGTGGTAAATGGACAGTCTTCTGAGTGGGTGCCCGTTACTAGCGGGGTGCCTCAAGGTTCTGTCCTGGGACCACTACTATTCATCATCTACGTCAACGACATGGACGGTGACATGGTTGCCAAGATTTCCAAATTTGCCGACGATACCAAGCTTGGTATGAACGTTGCAAAGGATGGAAATACTGCCCGCCTGCAGGAAGATCTTGGAAAGATTGGGGAGTGGTCGGACACGTGGCAAATGCCTTTTAACGTGGGGAAATGCAAAGTAATGCATATCGGCCACAGAAACCCCCAATCTCAGTATATCCTTAAGGGCACTGCTATGGAATCCACCGACACTGAGAAGGACTTGGGTGTAACAATTACTAGTGACCTCAAGTTCTCGAAACAGTGCATTGAGGCGGAGAAAAAGGCCCAAAGGATGCTAGGCTATATTAAGCGCCAGTTTGGTTATCGGAACCAGGAGATTGTACTGTGCCTGTACAACTCACTTGTCCGACCGCACCTGGAGTATGCCGTACAATTTTGGAGTCCTTCATTGCGAAAGGACATCGCGAGATTGGAACGCGTACAAGCCAGGGCAACTAAGCTGATTCCCTCTATCCGACATAAAAGTTATGAGGATAGACTAAGGGAATTAGATCTGTTCTCGCTGGAAACCCGTAGACTGCGTGGTCAGCTCATCGAAGTTTTCAAAATACTTCGAGGGTTCGACAATGTTGACTACCGGGATATTTTCACACTGAGTGAGAACAGAACGCGCAATCACGGCTTCAAACCTGAACTGAAGCGTTACAACCGCAATCTGTGTGGAAATTTTTTCACCTACAGTATCTGCGGTAAGTGGAACGCACTTCCAGTGGAAGTTGTCAACAGTGAATCTGTTGACCAGTTCAAGTCAAGACTAGACAAGGTCTTGAAAAGTGGCCGTTTAGGGACGCAACACAATTGAGCAGCCTTGTGCCCGCTCGATTGCAAGTCCAATGGTACCCTCTTTGAATGGACCGTAAGGTCTCCTAGGGTACCTTTTTTCCTTGTTGTTACTCCTTGTTGTTACTCTAAGTTCTCAAACGATACTAAACTAGGATCCAACGTGGCGAGTTCCGAAAATATCGCTAAACTCCGAGGGGATCCAAAACCTCGCAATTACCGTTTAATGAAGATGAGTGCGAGGTGATGATGAATATAGGGAGAAAGAACTATACATTGCTAGGCTGTAAGTTTGTCACGTCAGGGAAAGAGGAAAATCTAGGATTACTTGTCTCGAGCGATTTGAAATCTTCGAAACGATGCATAGAAAAGAAAGCAATGAAAATATTAAGTTAGCTCATTTGGCAGTTTCAATTCCGAAAACGAGAGATCATCTTTTCTCTATATAACTCACTATTACGGTCACACCTGGAATATTGTGCACAAGTATGGTCATCCTCCTTCACAAAAGACGTGTGGAAGGTGGAGAAGGTGCAGGCTAGAGCAACTAAACTAATACCATCTATCAGACACAAAAGCCCCAAAACAAGGTTGAGGGACCTTAATATGTTCTTCCTGGAGACAAGAAGACTACGAGGGCAACTAAACCACGTCTACAAAATTTTAAACGGCATCGACGATCTGGATTGAAAGACGATACTCACAATTAACGAAAATCCAACACGTGGAAATGGATGGAAATTAGATACTAAAATATTCTCCAGAAACACTACTGGAAATTACTTTTCGTGTCGGATAGTCAATGCATGGAATCGACTATCCGAACATGTGAAAAGTACAAGCGTCGATATGTTTGAAAATAAGTTAGACAAAATTATACGCTTTAGAACATCGTGGTAAAGTTAGTGGGACAACTCATATGTATGGAAATGGGTATACAAACATTTAAATCTCCTCAAGTGGGCCGTAAGTCCTTTAAGCTTTCCCTACATCCCTGTAACCTAGGTAGCACAAGATTCCAAAGCTGGCTGCACCTCGACCTAATGACTGTCTCACCTTCAAAATCCTTTGTTAACCTCTTCACAACCAACAAACACCAGCGCAATAAACACCCCCGCATCGCTTTATCAAACGCTCAACTCCCTTTTACTAAAACACCTACATTGTTCAGCATCACCCTTGATACAGGAGTAACTTTCCGACAGCACACACACAGTGCTCTAATAAATCAACAAAACAAAAGGTATCCCCATAAATCACTACCTAGACCCCTTTATCTCCATAATCATCGAAAACTAAGTCACCCATGCAAGACCCTCAACATAGAGTCTTCAATGTATCCTCCATACCCATAACAAGGCCACCTCTACCCGAAAAACAATCCAAACTCGTATAACACAGTATGACATCTATTCTCTGGATCCAAATCCCCTCGCTTAACGCCATTCTACGAAATAATGACGCGGAAGAAACAGCCTTCTTTCGTCACACAACGGTTGCCTTACCAAGGCCCTGTGGCAGTCACCTCCCGCCTTAAATACACCACTGGCTTGACCGATACTGATATATGCTCCTGTTGCGAAAGGAAAGGAACACAGTTCAATGCTTATTCAAAACTTGACCGACACAAACACAACACAACTGAGGTAAAACCTCCAGACACAGGGGTTGCTAGATCTCTTGGTGAAGCATGTTGATTCGGAGGTGTTCATCGAGGCTGCAAACTTAAAATACCTTAGCCGGGAGCAACATAAGTAACACGCTACGATTAAAGCTTTTATCAATATAGATTTCCAAGAAGAATTTTCCCTTTAGTTAACTTTAGAACATGTTTTGGATTTTAACGTTCTTTCTTTCTTTCTTCCATCCAACTTGGAGAGTGGGAGATAGTGGATGAGTAGGAAGATTACAAGCAGTTGAAATACTTTACTTCGTCTTTCTAAAGGCGTTCGATATTGTACACCACAGGAAGCTCATAGCAATGGCGCATTGTTTGGAATTTAAAGCGAAATGGATAAAGAATTGACTGTCAGACAGAGAGTCATGGTGGGTGGTCAGGTACCTCGGAATGGCTATCGATCACTAGCGACTTTCTGCAGGGCTCATTGCTTGACCCTCTCCTATTCACTATCTTCATAATCGACCTTGATGACGAGTTGATAAGTTGGACGCCAAGTTTGTGGATGACTAGGTGGTTGCGTGGTTGCGCAGCGTCCGCTGAAGACGTGGAAAGGATTTGAGCTGATCTCAGTCGGGTAGTCGAATGGTCGAGTGATCGAGCATGTAAAGATCAATACCCCTGGACTCATTTTGAAGTTCAGTGGACCTCAATATAGCCAGGTAAAGATAAATTACCCCAAGAGATCTCTATTTGTAGGATAGAAAGAAAATTAAATTTAGGAAATAAACAAACAATATAATAGTATCATGGCGATAAGATAGCACTAGTAAAATACAAATTAATTGATAAAAAATATAATTGAATTCATAGTGAGCAGCAATTGTACCGCAGGAAGCATAAAAGTGTAATGTTTGTTTCTTTCCAATAAAGGACAAGATCCAGTGGACCTGCGCTGAAAATCAATCAGATTTGGACTCAGAAACTCAATTACCTCTTCTGACATTGGTTTGACCTTCATATTTCTAAAAACGGCCGACTAAGCACTTTTAGCCACTAGGTGGAGCCACCTGGTGGTCAACTTATATCATATTTGAACTCAGTGATCTCAATTCCCTTTGGTAGCATTGGTTTTGGCTGGTTACATTGAGCCAGCGCCCCCTGGTGGTCAACTTATATAATATTTAAACTCAGTGACCTCAATTCCCTTTGGCAGCATTGGTTTTAGCTGGCTACATTGACCAGCGCCACCTGGTGGTCAACTTATATCATGTTTGAACCCAGTGACCTCAATTACCTTTGGTAGCATTGGTTTTAGCTGGCTACATTGAGCCAGCGCCACTTCGTGGTCAACTTATATTATATTTAGACTCAGTGACCTCAATTCCCTCTGGTAACATTGGTTTTAGCTGGCTACATTGAGCAGGCGACTCGTTGCGGACAGAAGATGACACAACACGAGATTTGCAAGACTTATTTTGCCGCAGTTCTAAAGTAAACCCCCTTAAAAATAAGTCTTTGAGGATAAGCTGCGATCAGTTACTTAGGAGGTGTTGACCCAAAATGTCCATAATTGGCAAGATTATGCTCAGTCAAATCGTGTTAAAGAACCATAGTCCAGGTGACCTATTTATGGTAGAATGAACAGAGAATGCAGGTAAGTCTCTCACTGGTACCCATGTCGCAATGAAGGTAGAGAAGTGTTTTTGCAAGAATGACCTAGAGAGAGCAGCTTTCAATATGGCTGGTGAAAGGTTTAAGCGAATCTCTCGAACTCCTCTGGTGAAACCTTGACACCCAAAAACATATTCCCTCATTTCATTTCACTGGGATAAATATCTTCACTAGTTACACCAGTTAAATTTGTTTTTAGTGGAAAAAAACCTTTTGATTTTTAATTATACAATAATAAATTCTTAGCCATACAAATATTGACTTGATAAGCATCGGGAGATTGTGGAAAACTCGCATGCATAAGATTGAATTGGAATGAGTGAATCTCATGGCGATATGATAAATTATAGCAATTAATTCTAATTAAAGAATTAATTATTTGAGGATAAGTTATTCACATATTTTGGTTCCATTTTTTCATGCAAACCGTTTTAATAAATTTAGGGTGGAGTCCCCCCCCTCCCTGCCTCTCCCCATCAAAACACTCATTATAATGCATCTTCGAGGCAACCAACCAATATAGAAAAAAAATTGTTAACATGTTAACATAGGCTCTTCCAAAATTCACGTGCTCGAAATACTAACCAAAAGTCACGAAGGATTATATGCAAACGGTTTTTAGACGGTTCGTAGGTTCGTCGATCCGATGGTAACTATTTTACTTTTCAATGGCAATATCATCTTAACTATTCAGCCGATTCGAACCAAAGTTAAGGCCCTTATGTAATTTTGCATTCTCCTTCGAATGATATAATTTCCAAGGTCCATCCAAGGTTAGTACGGGAATTATTAAAATAAAACTAATTCTGGGTCGGATTGCCCCACTTGTGGAAAGTTTTGAAGGTCGTAAGGTCATGGGGTCATAAGGTCAATAATTCAGAATAATTGAGAGTACGCGAATTAGGTCTGTTGGCCTTGTTGTAATTTCAGAGTGGAGTTTACCCCTCTCCCTCCCCCCTCAAAACACTTCTTTTAATCTAGAAAGGATCGTTAACATGTTAACATAGACTCGCCCATATTTCACGGGGTTGCGATCCTAACCAAGAGCAAAGGAACGAAAGAGCTCCGGCAATTTCATATCTTACTCAAACTCTGCTGTGGTCAGTTAGAACTTTAAGGCAAATAAGGGAATTTGTGAACGTGGCTAATGATTCGTGTACACACACTTGCGGACTACGTGACCTTTTGGAGGAGTCTGGCCTCCTCCACTTGATTTGACTATTTGTTGTAAGTCGCATGTTTCTGCGCCGGGGGGGGGGGGAGGCAGGCCTATCCCCAATGCCGGAGCTCGCTTCCTTCTTGTTACCTTTTTGCCTTTTGTTTTTAGCTTATGATCTTTTTATCCTTGTTACGTGTTATTTACTTTGTTTTTGTTTTTTTTAATCTAACCTAATATTAGGCTTTGGGTGAATTACGGCGACTAGTATCCTAGTAGCCAGTCGCCAGAAGGACCCTTAAAAAAAAAAAATCAACATGGTTAAACAATAATTGTACAAAATGAGAATTGTACAAAACTTTTTCTCAATTTCTAATTTTGATTTTGTAAGGGAAATGTTTCTAAATATAATGATTAAAGGATGTTGAAGTGCAACTAACTCAAAACTATTTATCTTTCCACTAGTGACGATATAAGAAAATTGCATTTAGAATAATTGCAGAAAACTATGAGATCATGTCAAGAATAGCGAACAAAATTTTGCCATGTAAAGTATAACGAACACCAAATTGCTCATGTCATGCATAGCGAACAAAATTTTTACCATGTAAAGTATAACGAGCCTCAAATTAATTATGTCATAAATAGCGAACCCTTTTTACCATGTCAATAATGGCGAACACAAAATTCATCATGTCATAATAGCGAACGCAAATTTACCATGTCAAGAATAACGAACCCTAAATTAATCATGTTATAAATAGCGAACAAATTTTAGCATGTCCAGAATAACAACCACTAATTACTCATGTCATGAAATCTAAGACAATTTTATCATGTTAAGAATAGCGAGCCTCAAATTAATCGTGTCATGAATAGCGAACCCCAAATTAATCATGTCATTAATAGTGAACAAACTTTTGCCATGTCAAAAATAACGAACCTCAAATTAATCATGTCATAAATAGCGCGCCCATTTTTACTCTGTCAATAATAGCGAACCTCAAATAATAATGTCACAAATAGCGAACTCAATTTTACTATGATAAAAATAATGAATCTCAAATTATTCATTTGATAATTAGCGAACATATTTTCACCATGTAAAGAATTCAACCCCAAATTACTCATGTCATGAATAGCGAAGACAATTCTGCCATGTCCTGAATAGCGAACCCAATTTTACCATGTCTGGAATGTGGTCGTTCTCAATTAGAAGACAAACGACAATTTGGAACGTGTTTTGCCACCAACTTTACCCTTTTAAGAATAGCAAACCCAAAAGTATTAGATTCCATATTCTTGAGATCAACCGAAAACAGGAGTTAATCTTTGTTGAAAGACATGAACAATCCCAACGCAGTTTGTCAGCAAATAAACACAACATGAAGTTTGTTTTTTTTTCTCTGTTGCCCTTTTTAACACACCATGCTGCTGCCTTCGTGAAGTTTGCCTTGCTGGACTCCAACTCTATGTACCTCGCAAGTGATTTTCGAATTCGTGTTTCTAATAAAACTTGTGCACTTAAAATCCACATCATTTAGGGGGAGTGTTTTTTGTTTTAATATTCATTTTGTGTACATCAAAATATCACTACTTCAATTTATATTTATATTTTGTGACGAGTATCATTAGCATCATCTTTTCTAGCTGTTTTACCGTATCTATTCAAACGCCAGATATAAAATCAACCTAGGTTGAAAGTAGGAGTTGACAGATCTCAAACTAACGCCCTTCTTAAATGCATACATTCGCTTAACTTTTATTAGTAATTAGCGTATGTTAGTAATTAGCGTAGGTAACCGGCGTTGCCCGGGATAAAAAATCCTGCCGCAAATAAATACAGATGTATATTGTTTGAAATTCTTATATTGTGACACAAAAATATCTTTACTTTCTGATTATTATTATTATTATGTGTGGGGTGAAGGCAAATTCAGGAGAGTAGTGCACGGTCCCTATCATATAATATATTATAACATCATATACTATATTTACAATGAGTAAACTTTTCACCGCCGCGCCGGGCAGTTTACGCCCTCGCGTGAATGACCGTTAGTTATGAGCGAACAACTTTGTGGTCGCAGGAACAGATCCAGAGTCTTATAGATACATATAGACATGAAATAGACATGGAAGGGTGACATGTGTTTAAAATATTTCGAAAATGAGCATGTAAAGTTACATATTTGTGATATTGTAGTATAACAATAAAGATAGTCATATATTATTCCAATATGCATACAAACTAATAATATTTAGTACATGTATTCTATATTCTATATTTTTACCCCCCATACGCCATCTTTATTCAATAATGGCTTCTCCCACATCTTTTTGCTTCATTCATTCTCTTCATATTGTTTTAATCGGTTTTCCATCTTTCCCAGCTAGAGAATTTGCCTCTAGTGTTGATCGCCATACATTATCTTACAGCCAAACATACAAGCAAAGAAAATCCAATATTGGCCGATTAACATTGGAATCCCTCGTAAAAGTAAGCTACTAACTCATTTAGCGATTGCCGGACCTTTGACAAACACCATTAAGTAACAAGGGAAGACAGAAACAGATCAACAGGAATTGATCTTACCGACCAAAAGTCACGTTCAAAAGTTCGCATAATGACCTTTTATTCAATGTCGTATCCAAAGGAGAAGATAGCATTTGTCAAAAGACCAGTAAAGGTGGTATGAAAACATGGAATTAGGAACAAAGCGAAGCACCGGAAGATTTGCGGATCGGGGAATATGGCGGGGATAAGCCTTGGAGACGAATGAGATCGCTGGGCAGACCAGATCCTAAATGAGACAGGCGCGTGATGAGGATATAATATACATTATTAGTGTTTATTCTGAGTCCCATAACAGATTAAGCGGAATCCTACAGACAGTAGATAGTAGATATAAGCGCGATTTTGCCTTCATTCCCAGCCATCCCAATATGTTTCATTTCCCATTTCTTATAAACCCGGATCTACAGGGTGGTCCGAAAGTTTTGTCACCCCCTGAAAATATTGATTTAATTTTGTATTTAAAATATTGTTTTAATTTTATATTTCAGATGACCGAAAGTCATGTCATCTGAAATAGAAAATTAAAAAGATATTTACAGGGGGTGACAAGAATTTCGCTCACCCTGTAGAGATAGATAGAAGAGGGAGGGAGTTGGGGGATGAAGGAGTGTTTCCAAGAGTTAGTAGGAAAGGCAAATTAAGTAAAAAAAAGTATCTGCATCAAATTTGTAAACAATGTGTTAACAGGAATTAATTAGAAGAATTACGAAGGCAGACACAGCATTTAAAAAACAGCAGCTAATTGAAAAACATGATTTTTGTTACAATTTAAGAAAAACAAACTCGATTCTTGGTAGACTTTGGGTATAAGAAAAATTAAACTATCGATGCTTTAGAAAAAGGTTAAAAGAACTTCCCATAGGTATAAGGAAGATGAAACTATCGATGCTTTAGAACATGTTTAAAAGAACTTCCCATGGGTATAAGGAAGATGAAACTATGATGCTTTAGAAAGAGTTTAAAAGAACTTCTTATGGGTATAAGGAAGATGAAAGTGTCGATGATTTAGAAATAGTTTAAAAGAACTTTCCATAGGTATAAGGAAGATGAAACTATCAATGATTTAGAAAAAGTTTAAAAGAACTTCCCATGGGTATAAGGAAAATGAAACTATCGATGCTTTAGAAAGAGTTCAAAAGAACTTCCCATGGGTATAAGGAAGGTGAAACTATCGATGCTTTAGAAAGAGTTCAAAAGAACTTCCCATGGGTATAAGGAAGATGAAACTGTCGATGCTTTAAAAAAAGTTTAAAAGAACTTCCCATGGGTATAAGGAAGATGAAACTATGATGCTTTAGAAAGAGTTTAAAAGAACTTCTTATGGGTATAAGGAAGATGAAAGTGTCGATGATTTAGAAATAGTTTAAAAGAACTTTCCATGGGTATAAGGAAGATGAAACTATCAATGATTTAGAAAGAGTTTAAAAGAACTTCCCATGGGTATAAGGAAAATGAAACTATCGATGCTTTAGAAAGAGTTCAAAAGAACTTCCCATGGGTATAAGGAAGATGAAACTGTCGATGCTTTAAAAAAAGTTTAAAAGAACTTCCCATGGGTATAAGGAAGATGAAACTATCGATGCTTTAGAAAGAGTGTAAAAAAACTTCCCATGGGTATAAGGAAGATGAAACTATGATGCTTTAGAAAAAGTTTAAAAGAACTTACCATGGGTATAAGGAAGATGGAATTATCGACGCTTTAGAAAGAGTTTAAAAGAACTTTCCATAGGTATAAGGAAGATGAAACAATCATGCTTTAGAAAGAGTTTACAATAACTTCCCATGGGTATAAGGAAGATGAAACTATCGATGCTTTAGAAAGAGGTTAAAAGAACTTCCCATGGGTATAAGAAAGATGAAACTATGGATGCTATAGAAAGACTTTAAAAGAACTTCCCATGGGTATAAGGAATATAAAACTATCGATGCTTTAGAAAAAGTTTAAAAGAACTTCCCATGGGTATAAGGAAGATGAAACTATCAATGCTTTAGAAAGAGTATAAAAGAACTTCCCATGGGTATAAGGAAAATGAAACTATCGATGATTTAGAAAAAGTTTAAAAGAACTTCCCATGGGTATAAGGAAGATGAAACTGTCGATGCTTTAGAAAAAGTTTAAAAGAACTTCCCATGGGTATAAGTAAGATGAAACTATCGATGCTTCAGAAAGAGTTAAAAAAACTTCCCATGGGTATAAGGAAGATGAAACTATCGATGCTTTAGAAAGAGTATAAAAGAACTTCCCATGGGTATAAGAAAGATGAAACTGTCGATGCTTTAGAAAAAGTTTAAAAGAACTTCCCATGGGAATAAGAAAGATAAAACTATCAATGATTTAGAACATGTTTGAAAGAACTTCCCATGGGTATAAGAAGGATGAAAGTGTCGATGTTTTAGAAGAAGTTTAAAAGCACTACCGATAGGTATAAGGAAGATGAAACTATCGATGCTTTAGAACATGTTTAAAAGAACTTCCAATGGGTATAAGGAAGATGAAACTATCGATGCCTCAGAACATGTTTAAAAGAACTTCCCATGGGTATAAGGAAGATAAAACGCGATGCTTTAGAAAAAGTTTAAAAGAACTTCCTATGGGTATAGAGAAGATGAAACTATCGATGCTTTAGAAAAAGTTTAAAAGAACTTCCCATGGGTATAAGGAAGATGAAACTATCGATGCTTTAGAAAGAGTTTAAAAGAACTTTCCATGGGTAAAAGGAAGATAAAACTATCATGCTTTAGAAAAAGTTTAAAAGAACTTCCCATGAGGATAAGGAAGATGAAACTATCGACGCTTTAGAAAGAGTTTAAAAGAACTTCCCATGGGTATAAGGAAGATAAAACTATGGATGCTTTAGAAAGAGTTTACAATAACTTCCCATGGGTATAAGGAAGATAAAACTATGGATGCTTTAGAAAGAGTTTACAATAACTTCCCATGGGTATAAGGAAGATGAAACTATCGATGCTTTAGAAAGAGGTTAAAAGAAATTCCCATGGTTATAAGGAAGATTAAACTATGGATGCTATAGAAAAAAAGATAAAAGAACTTCCCATGGGTATAAGGAATATGAAACTATCGATGCTTTAGAACATGTTTAAAAGAACTTCCCATGGGTATAAGAAAGATGAAACTATCGATGCTTCAGAAAGACTTTATAAGAACTTCCCATGAGTATAAGGAAGATAAAACTATCGATGCTTTAGAACATGTTTAAAAGAACTTCCCATGGGTATAAGGGAGATGAAACTATCGATCCTTTAGAAATAGTTTACAATAACTTCCCATGGGTATAAGGAAAATGAAACTATCGATGCTTTAAAAAGAGTTTAAAAGAACTTCCCATGGGTATAAGAAACATGAAACTATGATGCTTTAGAAAAAGTTTAAAAGAACTTATCGATGCTTTAGAAAGAGTTTAAAATAACTTCCCATGGGTATAAGGAAAATGAAACTATCGATGCTTTAGAAAGAGTTTACAATAACTTCCCATGGGTATAAGGAAGATGAAACTATCGATGCTTTAGAAAAAGTTTAAAAGAACTTTCCATGGGTATAAGGAAGATTAAACTATGATGCTCTAGAAAGAGTTTGAAAGAACTTCCCATGAGTATGAGGAAGATGAAACTATCGATGCTTTGAAAAGAGTTTAAAAGAAATTCCAATGGGTATAAGGAAGATGAAACTATCGATGCTTTAGAAAAAGTTTAAAAGAACTTTCCATGGGTATAAGGAAGATAAAACTATCGATGCTTTAGAACATGTTTAAAAGAACTTCCAATGGGTATAAGGAAAATGAAACAGTCGATGCCTCAGAAAAAGTTTAAAAAAACTTTCTATGGGTATAAGGAAGATGAAACTGTCGATGCTTTAGAAATGTTTAAAAGAACTTGCCATGGGTATAAGGAAGATGAAACTGTCGATGCTTTAGGAAAAGTTTAAAGAAACTTCCTATGGGTATAAGGAAGATGAAGCTATCAATGCTTTAGAAAAAGTTTGAAAGAACTTTCCATGGGTATAAGGAAGATGAAACTATGATGCTTTAGAAAGAGTTAAAAGAACGTCCCTATATAAGGAAGATGAAACTATCGATGCTTTAGAAAGAGTTTAAAAGAACTTCCCATGGGTATAAGAAAGATGAAACTATCGATGCTTTAGAAAGAGTTTAAAAGAACTTTCCATGGGTATAAGGAAGATGAAACTATGATGCTTTAGAAAGAGTTAAAAGAACTTCCCTATATAAGGAAGATGAAACTATCGATGCTTTAGAAAGAGTTTACAATAACTTTCAATTGGTATAAGGAAGATGAAACTATCGATGCATTAGAAAGAGTTTAAAAGAACTTTCTCATGGGTATAAGGAAGATGAAACTATGATGCTTTAGAAAGAGTTAAAAGAACTTCCCTATATAAGGAAGATCAAACTATCGATGCTTTAGAAAGAGTTTACAATAACTTCCAATTGGTATAAGGAAGATGAAACTATCGATGCTTTAGAACATGTTTAAACGAACTTCCCATGGGTATAAGGAAGATGAAACTATCGATGCTTTAGAAAATGTTTAAAAGAACTTTTCATGGGTATAAGGAAGATGAAACTATCAATGCTCTAGAAAGAGTTTAAAAGAATTTCCCATGGGTATGAGAAAGATGAAACTATCGATGCTTTAGAAAGAGTTTAAAAGAACTTCCCATGGGTATAAGGAAGATGAAAGTGTCGATGCTTTAGAAAAAGTTTAAAAGAACTTCTCATGAGTATAAGTAAGATGAAACTATCGATGCTTTAGAAAGAGTTTAAAAGAACTTCCCATGGGTATAAGGAAGATGAAACTATCGATGCTTTAGAAAGAGTTTAAAAGAACTTCCCATGGGTATAAGAAAGATGAAACTATGATGCTTTAGAAAGAGTTTAAAAGAACTTCCCATGGGTATATGGAACATGAAACTATCGATGCTTTAGAAAGAGTTTAAAAGAACTTCCCATGGGTATAAGGAAGGTGAAACTATCGATGCTTTAGGAAGAGGTTAAAAGAACTTCCCATGGGTATAAGGAAGATGAAACTATCGATGCTTTAGAAAGAGGTTAAAAGAACTTCCCATGGGTATAAGGAAGATGAAACTATCGATGCTTTAGAAAGAGTTTAAAAGAACTTCCCATGGGTATAAGGAAGATGAAAGTGTCGATGCTTTAGAAAGAGTTTAAAAGAACTTCCCATGGGTATAAGGAAGGTGAAACTATCGATGCTTTAGAAAGAGGTTAAAAGAACTTCCCATGGGTATAAGGAAGATGAAACTATCGATGCTTTAGAAAGAGGTTAAAAGAACTTCCCATGGGTATAAGGAAGATGAAACTATCGATGCTTTAGAAAGAGGTTAAAAGAACTTCCCATGGGTATAAGGAAGATGAAACTATCGATGCTTTAGAAAGAGGTTAAAAGAACTTCCCATGGGTATAAGGAAGATGAAACTATCGATGCTTTAGAAAGAGTTTAAAAGAACTTCCCATGGGTATAAGGAAGATGAAAGTGTCGATGCTTTAGAAAGAGTTTAAAAGAACTTCCCATGGGTATAAGGAAGGTGAAACTATCGATGCTTTAGAAAGAGTTTAAAAGAACTTCCCATGGGTATAAGGAAGATGAAAGTGTCGATGCTTTAGAAAGAGTTTAAAAGAACTTCCCATGGGTATAAGGAAGGTGAAACTATCGATGCTTTAGAAAGAGGTTAAAAGAACTTCCCATGGGTATAAGGAAGATGAAACTATCGATGCTTTAGAAAGAGGTTAAAAGAACTTCCCATGGGTATAAGGAAGATGAAACTATCGATGCTTTAGAAAGAGTTCAAAAGAACTTCCCATGGGTATAAGGAAGATGAAACTGTCGATGCTTTAGAACATGTTTAAACGAACTTCCCATGGCAAAAGAAAACAAAAATACGATTAGCAAACGGCCAAATAAAGATACCAAATAATGGCTACAAAAACATAGGAATTGATTAGCCATTTTTTAAGTCTATCAATGTAAATTGAGGGAAAGAAATGTATATAAAAATAAGCCTAGAAAGAATTTAGTACTGTATTTTTGCCAGTCCTGAAACTGCTTGAAAGAGAGAAGGAAAAAAAAAACTAAAGATTGTTTATTGCACTTTAAACACTTAATATAGCTACAAAGGTACCAAATCCATTGGGAAATGGTATTAGAGTGTTGATGTAGAGAGATTCAGGAATTCTTGATAAAAAATAAATGAGCAGGAGGAAAGACTCCAGAAATCCTGCAATGAAGAAGTGTAGTTAAAACCCGTAGAGTGATTTCGAAGAGAAGGATGCCCAAGTTATTACTGGAAGTAAAGTTGAGTGTGAGTGTGCTTGCAATTCTTAGGGTAAATATGTAGGCCATTCTACCTTACCATCGAGTTCGGAAACTCAAATTTACTCTTAAATGAAGTTGAAGAAGTAGGTGGTAGTTGCCAACCTGCCTTTATCCAGGCGGATATCAACCGGA
The DNA here is from genome assembly GCA_963969495.1 of Ceratothoa steindachneri. Taxonomy (NCBI): domain Eukaryota; kingdom Metazoa; phylum Arthropoda; class Malacostraca; order Isopoda; family Cymothoidae; genus Ceratothoa; species Ceratothoa steindachneri. The sequence goes on from OZ018327.1 coordinate 60,337,153, forward strand.
TGATGAAATAGACATAAAGATAAGTATGACGATCGCTGGTGAGCCTGAGGGAACCAGGGACCGGTCCTCTTTGGGGGGAGGTACTGGGGAGTATTTGTTGATACCAAACAGCGTTTAAAACGGCGTTCAGGTGGAACCTTCGTCGAACCCGGGACTAGCCCCGCTTCAGAGGTATGTGTATATAGATACCCATTGAGAGGATTCCTTTGAACAGAAGAGTGTGTGTGTGTTCTGCTGTAAAGATGGGAGAGGAAAGAAAGCGGTGTTGTAATTGGCTATGAGAAGTGTACCACCAGTTGGTAGCCATCTACGTGAGCTGGCGTTTGTGTCCGCTCTTACCGGGATCGAACCCGGTACCGCGACGTTGGCAGACCAACGCCGTATCCAGTCGGCTACCAAGAGCTATTGTTTACTGAAGTACTAGATAATACTGTTGCTGGGAAGCTATTCCAAGATTATCATTATCATCATCATCATCATCATCATCATCATCATCATTAACTCTATAATTTAAGAAGTGGATTTTTTGAGTATTTGAAAATAATTTCATCCCAGTTTTTTTTATCCAAGTTATTTCTAATAATTCTTTTATAATATCAAAAAACAAAATGGTGAAGTTCAGAAATAAATATAAGTATCGAAATTTTGTGAATTTTTTTAAACAAAAAGAATTACAAATGGTGAAGTTGAGAAAATTTATTTTTATATATCTTCTTCTATAACTATATTTAGCAACGTGATATTTTGAAAGGGCGGAAATTTAGTTTAGAGTTCCTTTTAAAATTATTATAATTTTCGAAGTTCAGAAAATTTATGCAAATTTAACCATGGCTGCTTTTATTAGATTTCAAATTTTAATCCTGGTAGCGAAGCGCAAGCTCCTCACTATGGGGTGAGTGGCGAAGACATTGCCTGGTCCTAAATAAAAAATATCTTCCTTGCTATTTTTTTGTATTCACTCAAGGATGAAACAAAGCCATTATTTTTAGGTAACACCTTCGTCATTCGAGGTAATAAAGTGGTCTGGGGTAACATTATCAAAACCTTTTACAATCTTAACCTGTATCAGTTTAACCCCCCCGCCCCCTCGCAATCTACGTGTTTTTAGAGGTAGCAAACCTGTCATTTAATCTATCTTCGTATGATTTATGGGAGAATAATGGCCCCTATCCTCGTATGTTAAGATGAATGGGAGTTTTAGTCATTTAGAAATACGTCAATTTTTGAGATATTATTTATTCATCTTCGTTATAAAATATCTAAACTGATTCGATGTCAGTCAAACTAATTATCCCATTTTGAAGAAAGGAATCAAATGAATTAAAAGGTAATTTATTCCTAGATTTCATATTTCTAGCTTTGGCGATTTGTTATTTTCTCGTCTCACATCAAAATAAATCGTTATTTTTATCAGGAGTTCCAATATTTAGGGAAGGGGGGCGTTTTAGTGATGTTTGTACAGCCAATTTCGACATTTAAATAGCTTTTTAACTCTATTCAATACATAATAGTTTTATACCTAAAATATTTTAAGAGACTTGAAATAGATCGACACTTACGGAAGAAAAATATAAAACAGGACAAATATATATGGAAAATATATATTAAGATTGTAAAGTATAACGAAGATAAATAAAAAATAAAGTAATAAATATAATAATATAATAATGCTTCTCTTATGCTCAATAGAACATGAAAGACAAAAGAAGCTCAAATGAAGATATTGCCAGACGTACGGGCACGCAAACCCTTCTACTAAAATACCACTTTTTCTAACTATTTCCTCTTTTACTATCCCACACACTTTTCCCTATATTTTATTATAAATGAAATGAAATAATAATGATATAAAATTGTGAAGAAAAGCAAAAGGATATAAAATCGAATGGAGATAGAAAAATAATAGACAAAAATTATAATACACTATCCAATCACCTGGAAACTTTAAATATTTTTTTTTTTTCCATTTCTGGATATACTTTTTTCCATAATCATTTTTAACACCATTTAATTGAAAAAATAAAGAAATTTCTCATTTTATTAATTACCATTTTAAGCGAAATGTCAATTAATAGACCAGACTAGCAGATGTTTTCTATCTCAGATCCTTGGTAATAAAGACGAAAACACTCGGAATGATTTTTTTCATTTTCCTTAGTGTTTTTGTGTGTCATATATATATATATATATATATATATATATATATATATATATATATATATATATATATATATATATATATATATATATATATATATATATATATATATGTGTGTGTGTGTGTGTGTGTGTTAAATACCACAGAGGACGCGGTCCTAAATATCCTATTCGGGTTTGTGGACCTGTGGAAACTAGTTTTAATCCAGCTATTGGGTACATGGAAGTAGTAGAAAGCAGAGATTCTGCCACACTACTTAGAATAATAAACTCTGTTGTACGACCTTGTTCAATTGTACACACAGATGAATGGAAATCATAGTGCAATGTTCAACGTGATTTAGGTCTTCAGCATAGAACAGTTAACCATAGCTTTAATTTCGTAGATCGCCACAGAATTCATATTCAAGTTATTGAATCATATTGGAATAAATGTAAGCAGAGATTAAAACGGAACTTCATTTGAGACCTATTTAAGTGAATTAGGTGGTGAGATCGATTTGGAAGTAATGCTTTTGATTATTTGTGTGCTCATATAAGTGAACAATATTCATAAACTTATTAATAATATTTGTTTTATTTGTTTTTATGCTCATTTATAAGTATAATAAATCCTTAAACTTATTGTTCTTCTATTCCTATAGACATAAGCTTCGAATGTATGTAAATTAACTGTTTTTCACTTGGGGTGATGAATTGTTAAGTTGATCCGAGGTTTTTGATAATAAAGATGAAAGCGCTTGGAATCACTTTTTATTTTTCTTAGTGTTTATTCGTGTCACATTGGCGTGATGTATATCAGTGAAAGATAATGACAAACCACAATATTTAAATCAATATTTTATTTATAACTATCGGACTAGTTTCGGCAAGATGCCATTTTCAACTAATAAAGAAGAAACTAGGCAAGGAATACAGTATATATAAGGTAAGACACATCCTTAACAAAGTGAAACAGCAGGAAACAATCTGGGAAAAACTCGAGTGAATCTGGCGCGAATGACAAGCTAAACAAAATGAAATGGAACCGGAAACAATCTGGAGAGTTGCGAATCTCTGAGACCCATTGCATCCAGGGGTTTATAAATACGATTAGCGACTTTATTAAATATATATTTGTTAAATTTGTATTGCCCTTCAGATAAATTGAAATTATCAACTTTGTTGATGATGATGGATTCCGCAATTCTCCTCTCAATATAATTGTTTGATTTATAAATGATTTTTGCATGGTTAAAATCAATTCTATGGTCGTGCTTTTGCATGTGCGTAAAGAGAGACTTGAAGAGTTCGTACACCTTCTGATATCAGCTAAATGTCCTTTCATCCTCTTATTAAAGTGGCCTGACTCTCCGATGTATGTAATTTGCAATTATAGCATGGTGTATTGTATACTCTAGCATCGAGATTGATTGGACGCAGTCTAGTCAAGGATTTGAGAATGGTATTAGAATATTTGAATGTAATATTTATGTTATTTCCGTTCGCATATGATTTTAGGGGAGCCAATGCTGGAGCATATGGGAAACTAATACATTTTTTAATATCATCCCTTCGTGGTGTGAAGATAGCATAGAAGTTTTCTTTCGTGCTTTTGAATGACATCTATTTATGCGGTGAATTGGGTATTTTAGTTCAATGGAATTGCAGATAAGATGATTAATTTCATCCTGAAGGAAGATTGGGTCGCACGTTCTATACGCTCGGAGAAAGAGGCAAGAAATAACAGATATCTTAACGGATTTGTCATGTAATGAGAAAAAATATATGTAAGCATTTGAATTTGTAGACTCTCGATAGACTGAGCACTGGATATGATTAATTAAATGCTGGATATTTACGTCTAGAAACGGTAGAGAATTATTCTGTTCCCATCCTACTTTGAATTTTATCGATGGGTGTAACGAATTCAGTTTGTGGAAAAATTCATTGAAATTGTTGTTATCTATGAGCCATGCCGACAGGATGTCGCGTATATATCGAAACCAGATAAGAGGTTGGGAATGGATCCTAGGGAGGAGGGTCGTTTCATAGTATTCCATATTTTTGGCGAAAAAACTTATCTTCAGTTGAAAATACACATTCATTACTCATAAGCGCACTAATTTAATAATTTTAGGGATCGGTAGAAATGGGGTAATATCTAAATTGGGAAGAAATCTTGATAACACGTCAAGCGCTTCATCGACAGGGACTTTTGTAAACAAACTATTTACATCAAAGCTTAACAGTTTTTTTTTACCGCTGAGGTCAAGATTTTTAATTTTGCAAACGAGGTCCGATGAGTGGATAATATGTGAGTGAGAGATTTTTCCCACCGCATTTGATAAGATTCCAGCCAGCCATTTGGATAGCTTATAACTATGGGAGCCAATGAAAGAGATGATTGGGCGTAATGGGAAACCTTCTTTATGGGGTTTCGGTAACCCGTACATGTAGGGAAGAGAGGGGTTGATTGTTCTAAATTTGGGGGTTAATTCAGATTTGCAACCCAAGATTTCTCGGATGGCGTCATTAAAGGATTTCGTCTTGTTGTTCAGAGGATTAGAATTTGAAGTTTCATAGGTAGTGTTGTCACTTAAGAGATCATTTAATTTGTGTTATAATTGCAAATTAACATACATCGGAGAGTCGGGCCACTTTAAGTGTACGAACTCTTCAAGTCTCTTTTAACGCACATGCAAAAACACGACCATAGAATTGATTTTAACCATGCAAAAATCATTTATAAATCAAACAATTATATTGAGAGGAGAATTGCGGAATCCATCATCATCAACAAAGTTGATAATTTCAATTTATCTGAAGGGCAATACAAATTTAACAAATATATATTTAATAAAGTCGCTAATCGTATTTATAAACCCCTGGATGCAATGGGTCTCAGAGATTCGCAACTCTCCAGATTGTTTCCGGTTCCATTTCATTTTGTTTAGCTTGTCATTCGCGCCAGATTCACTCGAGTTTTTCCCAGATTGTTTCCTGCTGTTTCACTTTGTTAAGGATGTGTCTTACCTTATATATACTGTATTCCTTGCCTAGTTTCTTCTTTATTAGTTGAAAATGGCATCTTGCCGAAGCTAGTCCGATAGTTATAAATAAAATCTTGATTTAAATATTGTGGTTTGCCATTATCTTTCACTGATATACATCACGCCAATGTGACACGAATAAACACTAAGAAAAATGAAAAGTGATTCCAAGCGCTTTCATCTTTATTATCAAAAACCTCGGATCAACTTAACAATTCATCACCCCAAGTGAAAAACAGTTAATTTACATACATTCGAAGCTTATGTCTATAGGAATAGAAGAACAATAAGTTTAAGGATTTATTATACTTATAAATGAGCATAAAAACAAATAAAACAAATATTATTAATAAGTTTATGAATATTGTTCACTTATATGAGCACACAAATAATCAAAAGCATTACTTCCAAATCGATCTCACCACCTAATTCACTTAAATAGGTCTCAAATAAAGTTCCGTTTTAATCTCTGCTTACATTTATTCCAATATGATTCAATAACTTGAATATGAATTCTGTGGCGATCTACGAAATTAAAGCTATGGTTAACTGTTCTATGCTGAAGACCTAAATCACGTTGAACATTGCACTATGATTTCCATTCATCTGTGTGTACAATTGAACAAGGTCGTACAACAGAGTTTATTATTCTAAGTAGTGTGGCAGAATCTCTGCTTTCTACTACTTCCATGTACCCAATAGCTGGATTAAAACTAGTTTCCACAGGTCCACAAACCCGAATAGGATATTTAGGACCGCGTCCTCTGTGGTATTTAACTTTATGGGGAAAACACGATTCATCAGTTTGTAAAATAATTTGAAATCGTTAGAGTTGAATTGGATGTCTCAGAAAGTATTTTTGGCACAATTCGCGAAGAAAATTGAAAGCGTCAATAACAATTTTGTCTAAAATTCTCACCATAGATAGATGATGTGCAACCACACTTTTAATTTCAAATTTGAGTGCTCAAAAAAGGGTCCTTTTCGGATAAAAATGGTGCCTTAATATTTTTCACATTGTCTATTATAGCAACGCCGCTGATATCCGTCCTTTGAAAATGGTCGCTTTGACAAACGCATCATCTGCTCGTTGCAAAAAGTACAATTCAGTTGACCTTTTATTTTTACTTTGAAAGTATGTTATTATCTCCATAGCGTCCTCTTATACAATTAATGGCGTGAGTGTGTCTCTGTATAAATTAATAGCAGTCATACGGGTTACAAATAAATGTACTAAATTGTTAGTAAGTTTTAGGAGGAAAAGTGATGATACTCCAGTTCCAGTTAGTCAAATGTATGAAGTTTTCGTTGCTCTTCCATTTATAGTAAGGATTTATCTCATGGACAGATTAGAATGTGTAGTTTTACTTTTTAGATTAAAATATATCATCATTAAACCTTATCGATATTGATATGACTATCTATTAACAATAAACATATGTATACCGACCTTAAGACTCACATATTCAGTTCGTGTTTTCGATGTCACCCCAAATTCTTCATGCTTCCTACAACTTAACAATTCGTCACCCAGAATCCTTCAACTTAACAATTCGTCACCCAGAATACTTCAACTTAACAATTCGTCACCCAGAATCCTTCAACTTAACAATTCGTCACTCAGAATACTTCAACTTAACAATTCGTCACCCAGAATCCTTCACTTAACAATTCGTCACCCAGAATACTTCAACTTAACAACTCGTCACCAAAAACCATTCAACATAACAATTCGTCACCCAGAATCCTTCAACTTAACAATTCGTCACCCAAAATCCTTCAACTTAACAATTGATCACTGGTTAAGGGACTGTCCCGTTGAATATAAACCGTTAGTGTTTAAAAGATTTATCGATGACTGCTTCTTTATTTTTAAACACAAAGACCATGCCCCATTATTTTTAAATTATTTAAATCAACAACACCCTCATATTAAATTTCCCATGGAGACAGAATTATACAATAAAATCTCTTTTCTGGATGTCACTGTTTCAAAAGTTGGTTCTAAATTTAACACATCAGTTTACAGAAAACCCACTACCACCAAACTTGGCACCCACTTCTTTAGTTGTACTCCTACTAATTTCAAACATTCTGCCATCATAAACAGTATACACAAAGCTTACAAAATCAGTTCAAATTGGTTTCACTTTCATTCCGAAATAGAATATCATAGGAGCTTTTTTCATTTTATTTTTTTCCCAGACCACCTTTTTGACAGACTTACTTCCAATTTCTTATTTAAAATGTTCCCTCGCAAAACCCCTCTAATAACTGTCCCCAAACAAAAACTATTCTTAAAACTGCCTTATCTTCCACTTGACACAAAATTCAACAAAGCTTTACTCTCGACTCTTAATAAATACTTTCCCCAATGCAAGTTTCTCCTAATTAATTCTAATCCTCTTGCTGCCTATACTTTCCTTCGGCACAAAGAATCACTCCCATTATGCCTGCGTTCCTCCATCATTTATCAATTCACTTGTGCGACCTGCCGAAGTCGCTATGTAGGCCAAACAAGTCTACAATTAAGATGTAGGATCGCTAAGCATATCGGAGTATCATACAGAACCAACATTCCCATCTCCAAACCCGAACACTCCTAATTAATTCTAATCCTCTTGCTGCCTATACTTTCCTTCGGCACAAAGAATCACTCCCATTATGCCTGCGTTCCTCCATCATTTATCAATTCACTTGTGCGACCTGCCGAAGTCGCTATGTAGGCCAAACAAGTCTTCAATTAAGATGTAGGATCGCTAAGCATATCGGAGTATCATACAGAACCAACATTCCCATCTCTAAACCCGAACACTCCTCTATACGAGAACATTCACTAAAACTTAACCACCCGCTTGACCCTGATTCCTTTAGTATACTCTCTTCTGCCTCCTCTTCTCTAAGTTTAAAAATTCTTGAATCTCTTTACATCAAACAAATAAACCCGGAACTCAATGATTATTCATCATCCCTTAAATTATTCACTATATAGACAAATGTACAACCAACCACATCCCCCTTAATAGTTTTCTCCCAGCTTCGCCGTTATAAGGTTAGTACTCGTGCAGATAAATTTTTATTTCTATTTGAGTTTGTCCCATTAATATCTAAACGATCTAGTTTATGATTGACCTTTCCTTAATTTATTGTTTTAGTCGTCCTTTTGACCCCTCCATTATTGATTATTTACTATTTAAACTTTCATGCCTTAGTCTACTCGTATCATTTAATGTTCAATCACTTAAAATTTAACTTTATTAATTACTTGCTTCGCTCCATCAATTAATATCCGCTTCGATTACATACCCCCTGATCTAACTTAGTTTGGATTGTTCGCCCTCCCCTTATAATTCTTCCTTGCTGTGGTTTATCGTGAATTTTTTCTATTCCGCTTGATGCTTGATTCATGTTTATTATTAATATTTGCTGCTCATGGGATTATTTAATCTTTTTTTTCTTTTCCCTTGCTTTCGAATCTATTACTATAGTTTACAATTTTTGTATTTCAATAGGAATTTAATTCATGTTTATTAGGCATATTTTAAACTCATGGGATTATTATTTAATTTAGTTATTTTTTACGATATTAATCAATTTCTTATTAATAGATTTTCACCAATTTGCTTTCAACGGTTTAGGATTATATATTTCATTTTAACTTCTTGCTTTCGGTTATCATTTTTGACTCGTGTCATGTTTTTTATTGCTGTGTTTAGTTATTCTTATAAAAATAATTCTTTGTTTTTAGAATTCGGTGATGATGGTTATCGTTAATGACCGAAACGTCCGGAAAATTAAATGTTCGTAACCATCGCATATGTCTTCATATTCCTGCTACTATATATATATATATAGTTTAAATAGCTATTATTATTAAGATTTGTCTTTTTATTGGTGTCCCCGGTTGTCCACCCTCTCTCCATTAATGGTTTCGTAAATATGGGTGCCGACGGCATTTAATTGACGCGGCTCATCGTCGTCCATCTTTCTTCCACCTGTCGAGCCGCTTGGCTCCCCGAACTCACTTCACCTCCCTCGGGCTTCGACCAAATCGCCCCTCAAAACAATTAGGGGCAAATGAATAAAAGACGAATGGGGAAAAAATAGGTGAATGAATGGGTATAACCAATTTATCGTCGATAATCAACAGCGATAAAAAGTGATTCAATTCTCATGGGTGTCCGTCGCTTTTGGAGGGGGAGGGGGGGTATGGGATTAATTCCTGTCTCTATTTGTTCATGATTAATCGAAGGTTTAGAGAAAAGGGACGCTTTCAATCGTCACCAATTGAGGGCGAGAGGGTCGGCGTCATCTGGGGTCCCATCAATTATGCTCCGCCGGGAAGAGGCGGAGACGAGGATGAAAAGGACTCGAGAGAGAGAGAGAGAGACGATTGTCCCCTGATAAATTTAGCCTCTTTATACATACGTACATACACGCATATGTACACCGATACGCACAAGTAGGTACATATGCATATATATATATATATATATATATATATATATATATATATATATATATATATATATATATATATATATATATATATATACATGCACATATATACGTACATATACGCGTATTTGTTTACATAACCCTACATGGGCGCACATATACCCATATGTAAGCAATATACGGATATGTAGCTACAAATACACATATTTAAGCACATGTACGTGTCACACGCATATGTACGCACATACATGTCCCACATGCACATATACTAAAAATACGTACATGCACGCGTATGGTCTCACATACACCTACATGTACGCACATACACACATGTGCATACATACATGGACATGCAAGTACCTGCACCTAGATATATGCACGCACGTATATGCACAAGTACGTACATACACGTACATGTACTCACATATATTTATATGTACGTGTATGTGCGCACATACCTGCACATATACGCATAAACACGCACATACGTACCCACCTGCACATATACTCACAAGTACATACGTACACGCGTAGGTTCTAACATATATTTACATGTACGCATATACACATATGGAATTTACACATTCACATACAAATACGCCTCAATACGTACATAAAGTACATATACGCAATACACGTATATGTACGCGAATACATGTACCCATATCCATAGACCTACAATTATATATATATATATATATATATATATATATATATATATATATATATATATATATATATATATATATATATATATATATATATATATATATATATATATATATATAAAAATATATATATATATATATATATATATATATATATATATATATATATATATATATATATATATATATATATATATATATATATATATATATATATATATATATATATATATATATATATATATATATATATATATATATATATATATATATATATATATATATATATATATATATATATATATATATATATATATATATATATTCACTCTTAAGAATGAATCAAAGGACCAGAAAGAAAGTAGTTTCCATTAACTTTTTCTTAAATGACAACGTTGTAGGCTCCAAGCCTATTTTCAGGTCTGACAAAGAGAAATGAAGAAATATTTAAATTCTAACATTAATTATTGGTCTAAGGTGAAAATCAAAATCAGATAGAAAAAACATGTAACTTATCGGGTTGAGCCGTGAGGAAAACGCCACTGAATAGGGTAAGGACCGGGGACAGGAAGGTACAATAGCCTTCACTCCCCTTCTAAATTAACGGAACCATTAACCAAACTGATTCTTGGTTTGGAAGACAAAACTAATCGCCCTTTGGCAAAATTCAGTCATCAATGGTCATTACCCTTGACCTATACAATACCCTTTAAGCCACCGGTTCAAGTTTAGGATTCCTTTATGGCCTACCAAAGATCCCCAACCCTAATGTACCCCTCCCTTCGCCCTATCTTGGCTGCCTACTCACTTCCCACATACAAATTAGCTAAACATTTAGCCCAACTCCTTAAAGGTTTCACCACCAACCGATAGAGCCTACTTAATAGTTTTACATTCGCCAAAGAACTTATGGACCTAAACATTTGTTCTCCCCAAAAGATACTTGTTCGTTTCAATATCCAGTCGCTTTTTACTAACACCCATCAATGAAATAATAGATATTACTCTTCGAAAAGCGTTTAAACACTTAAACACTCACTGCAACTCGTAACTTGCCTTCACCCGATTTTGTAGCCATTATATAATGGCTCTTTCTAACTGTTTAACTGTTAGTGCTCAAATTTCTTCTCATTAGTCGATACAGTCGCTCAAGATGGTCCTAGTATCAAAGTTCCGAAACGTTCGGCCAATAAATGATTATATATATATACATATATATATATATATATATATATATATATATATATATATATATATATATATATATATATATATATATATATATATATATATATACTTTTCTTTGTTTTTTAATAAAAATTGATATTTCTACTTTTGCCGGTGTTTAGGATATCATTTCTCTTTTATTCATTTTGTTTGCGTTGTGGGCACTTCACCTCTTTTTCTTATTTATTTTAATTAGTTGGTTTTAGTAGGCATGATTAAGTAAAGAGTCCAATTAGGTTTTCTCGAGAGAAGTTTCTCCCACTCGGGAATAGGGCTTGCCTGGTGGCGCGGCCCCTAACTGCTCTCGGAATATCTAAGTCGAAGTTAATGTTCGGGAGTCTTTCATTTTCGATTTTGTCTCAGGTCTTACTCTCTAGCCTTTGGAGTTCAAAGAAAACGATTTTTAAGGGGTAGTTATTCCGCCTAGGTTGAGCATAACCCTAGGTTGAGCATAACGTTAGAGGAAACGGGTCAGTCCGGTGAGTTGAATTTTAAAATAATTTTAATGTGCGATTTCAGCTTGTCGCTTGACTGTTGATGACCGGCTTATCTTCGTTTATTAATATGGCTTCTAAGATGTTCAACCTAGCTTTATTAAGCTCTTTTCTTTTAATAACGGTGTTGTCAACTAGCATATCTCTCGTTAGGTTAATGTTATGAGCACTCTCCATATGATTTTTAGGCCCTCTGCTTTGCAGATGCATGGTTAAACGCCTCGAAAGTGTAGTGGTTGTCATGCCAATATATTTTGAGTTGTTATAAAGCTCACAGTCTTTATCTGGGCAGATGAACTCGTAAACTATGTTGGTTGACTTGAGATTCGAGGAGTTCAGGCAGCTGTTGTTTTTCATCAGGAGATTGCTGGCTTTTGTTGTTTTATAATAAATGATGAGTTGGATTTTATCCGTTTGATTTTTAACTGTGATGTTACGGTTAATTATCTCCTTGATGTTCTTTTCATCTATTTTATAGGCCGTGGACATTTGATTTCTGTAATACATTTTGATGTTGTTGACTTCGTCCTGATCACTTTCAGTTTTATCACCATGTTTGTTATGGTTATTTAAAAATGATTGGAGTTGTTTGTCAATCGTGTGTTTGAGAAATCACCGTTGTTCACGAGTGTTTGTTTTACTCGTGCAATCTCTTGGTTGATAAGTTCCCACGTAGAGCAAGCAGCATTTATGTGCTCGGCGGATGTATGAGTAGATTACGATTATTTTATACCTTTATATATATATATATATATATATATATATATATATATATATATATATATATATATATATATATACGCACACGTGTTAAAATACGCCTACATGCATATACATACAATCACATATACGTACAAGTCGCACATACACACATTTACATACATACACGTATATGCGCGTATATACTCCAACACACATACACACACGTATGCGCAGAAGTACGTGCATACACGCACATTCGCTCACATCCAATTGCATGTACGCGCACGCGCGCACATACATGTACATGTATGCGCACATGTACGCATATATACGTACATGTTCAGGTACTCACATACACTCCTACGGTAGCAGATTGGTAATGTGGCGACACTTCGTCCTTGGACGATTAAGCTGGTTAATTGAGGGCAAATAGGAGGATATCACGAGGCCAACCACTGAAGGTGGAGGAGTCGAAATGTGAGGGGGCAGATCGAGAGGTGGGAGTTGGGGGGTTCCACGTGGTTACCATAGGATTAAGAGGGTGGGGGTAACAGGCAGGGGGGGGTGATTATGCTACTTTCATCGTTGGAGGGGATTCATAGCGGCGTTAATCAAGGTAAACACGAAGGGTTATGCGTGGTTGTTCTTCTTCACTTTCTTAATCCCCCCCTCCCCTCCCGCCTCCTCCCCCACCCTTTTATGTCATAGTAAGCGCAAAGCCCCCCATCACCCCGCGCCCCCCAAATTGGCCCTTCTTAGGTATGGGATGTAATGTGTGATTATATACAGGTGAAAAAGTGAAAAAGAACGTGTGCAGATGGGGCATTATGTAGTGTAACATCGCGCCCATTCAGAGCTCATCACTGGGCAGGAGAGCCCTATCCTTTTTATTGGCACTCCCTACCCTTCCAAATATACCATACACAATAGCATCCTCTTGGACAACATTCAAACCTTTCTCTCACACATTCATATAAACAACCCATTTTTTACGCGGTATGCCTTTCTCACACCCTGACACATTCAGCTATTCTCTTCTATATTTCTCAGACACACACACCTACACACCACCTAAGAACACTTTCAGAACCTCTGTCACACTCTTCTTCACACCATACAGCCTTTCGAATTGCCAATTTACAATGAAAGCTCTCGTTCTTCTTCCATACATCTTACTCCCATACACCAATGTTAGCGCCACCATACACTCATGGCACATTTCACACTCAAACTCTTACATCAATTCATCTCACTTTGGTATTACCTTAAAGGTAATACCACCGACTCTACTATCATACCCCACCAAGTCACTACCACCAAACACTCTTTCCTCCATTTATTCTCACCCATACACTACCAAACGCTTCAATCAACATTTCAAAATCTCTTTCACTCTCACCCTACAGAGAACACACCTTATCAGACTCACGCCCATTTTCATCATTCCAATTCACACTTCTCTCAGTACTCCATTCATATTTAACAACCATGCTGACATCAATCCCTCTTGCTTAACTTTCTCATACTTATATAAAAACACTCATTCTTCTTATATTTTACCTCAACGCTTCTTTCATCCAGCATATACATTTTACATCATCTACAAGTCTACCACACTCTCCATACATTCTTAGAACGTACGATAACACTTTAGACACTCATTAGTGTTGTTCAGGTAGATCAAACTCGCTTAAACTCTATATACTTCACCAGTGGCGTCGGTGACTTTTCAAGTTGTGGAAGCAATTCAAGTTTTACAAAAATAAATCTGTTAGTTGAAGTAAATATGTTGTTCATTAAAAATAACTATAAAATTGTAAGCTACTCACTTTATTTAAATGTTATTTTCTTTTAACTTTATTTAAATGTTAAAATAGCTTCTGTAAGTATGCACAACCAGCTAGTCAAGATGTTCTATCATATTGGCCTACATTGTATTTGCGAGTGCAACACAGTTTTGGATGAGAGATCTAGTGTTGGCGTAGGCCTACCTGTTTTAATAATAGTTTCTCTTTCATTTTAAGTCATCGCATGAACTTTCTTTTTAATCAGTTTTCAATAATGCAATCGCAATTTCTCCCATCTTCATTTGCATCCATTTTTGTTTAAAAGGGGATAATCACTTAAAAAAAATAATAAACAGTACGCCACACTTATTTAAGCACTGCTTCAGGGCTACTGATCTCAAAGATACGAAGGGTGAGTTTGGTAGGCCCGGCAGAATCTCGGAAATATTAACAAAATGCTTAAGATATAAGAGCTTAACCATACTAGAGTTTTTGCTATTTAGCTGTTTTCTTTCCTAGAACCAGTATTTAAATATAAACTAAATATTTGTTTCAAATTCAGAGCATAATAATAACTACGTCAATGTTTCTCTGACATTTTGTTGCTTTTTCCTAGATTCTAGCAATCCTCCAGGGTTGCCAGATGCAAGCTGATGACTGCAGATCCAAATTTGCTTCCTTTCCCGTATGTAAATAGATTATTTTTCTTAATTCTAACACAGCGTTGGAATAGCTATATAAAAATCATAAAACTCTAATGATTGTATATTATTGATAAGAAAAGCAAAACATCTTTTAAACTATTCATTCCAAAGCACAAAAAAGCAGAACTATTATTGAAATTGATAGGCAGTCGGGCCTATCAGGGTCTAACGCCAATTCGATTGAAAGTGAACGATACCGTAAGGGTCCCCGACCCACTGTCGGGCCGGGGACGGGGTCGCAATCACCACCCGTATAACGTATACAAGTATAGGCAAGAACAAATGTGAGAATAAAATTGATTCTGCTGTCATATTAATTGTTGGGGTGTAATTTCTTTTTATGTTCTTCTGTTCTTCATTAACTGCACGCCACTGCACTTCACCCCTCAACTCTCAGCGCTAACACTTCATCCACTCATCTATCCGGCTCTGCATACCCGCCTAGCTATTGTCAACAATCCCTACGTCATACAATAGATCTTTCAGCGCAAACACTTTATCCACACACACCATCGTGTGGATTGCTATATCTTGCAGCCTGAGAAGCGACACGCCCTTCCGGCCCCATTGCTCACGTGTGTTGCAAACTAGCTTGAAACTACCGGAGCTTTATTCCTTCTAGACATCTTTCCTTTGCTTCGACGCTTCATTTACAAGCCTTTCCTCACCTCTCTGGGACGAGGGGTAAATTTGTAGGCTAGTCGCGACTCGCTTCCAGCCACTCTTCCTTGATCCACGATGGGAGAATTGAGAGTGTGGGGGTACTACTACCCTTTTGTCTCCGGTTTAGGGGGGAGGTTAACCCCCCTACTGTTTGTACCCACCTCCCCCACACCCGAATTTCCACCCTTACACTCACCCTCGTATGGCTATGAATTAATTCGTATAGTATAGATTTGGACGTTAGAAGAAGTAGAATGGAGGTTGAGGCGCTATCTTAACTAGGTTGAACATTTATGGCCATAAATACGAACAAAACATCTTGGCTCCACTTAAACATGCTTATCAATGACATTTATGGTTATATTTATGAAAAAAAACATCTTGGCTTCCTTTATACATGTTTATCAACGACATTTATGGCCATAAATATGAAAACAACCATCTTGGCTCCCTTGTAACTTGTTTATCAATAACATTTATGGCCATAAATATGAAAGCAACCATCATGGTTCCCTTAAACATGTTTGTCAATGACAAATATGGTAATAAATATAAAAAAAAACATCTTGGCTACCTCTAAACATGTTTATCAATGACATTTATGGTCATATTTATGAAAAAAAACATCTTGGCTTCCTTTATACATGTTTAGCAATGACAGTTATGGCCATAAATATGAAAACAACCATCTTGGCTCCCTTTAAACATGTTTATCAATGACATTTATGGCCATAAATATGAAAAACAACATCTTGGTTCCCTTTAAACATGTTTGTCAATGACATTTATGGCCATAAATAAGAATAAAAACATCTTGGTTCCATTTGAACATGTTTATCAGTAACATTTATAGTCATAAATATAAAAAACCATCTTGTCTCCTTTTAAACATGTTAGCTAATTACATTTATGGCCATAAATATGATAAAACTCATCTTGGCTCCCATTAAACATGTTTTTCAATGGCATTTATGGCCATAAAAATGAAAAACCCCATCTTGGCTCCCTTTAAACATATTTGTCAATGATACGAGTATTTATGGCCATAAATACGAAAAAGACATCTTGAATCTGTTTAAACATGTTTGTCATTGACATTTATAGCCATAAATATGACAAAACCCATCTTGGCTCCAATTAAATAGGTTTATCAATTACATTTATGGTCATAAATATGAATAAAACAATATTGGCTCCCTTTAAACATGTTTGTGAATGACATTCACTAATCTTTCGACGCTCTTGATCGGATTGTTACAGAATGCCGCTCTAAATAAAGTTAACTCGAAGATGGAGAAAAGGTAGTATGTATCTACTATTCCCTTCTTTTATATACCAGCTAATATTCCACCTTGATCTTGATTTTCACCCTGCTACCACACGTCACGCCACCTCAAGGGCTCAATTGAGCAGTCGAATTCGCAGCGCATATCTCTCCTCTTTTGCCAGGTGACACTCCTTCACAGTCATTTTATCCATTTCTTGATTGAAAACCCCTCCATCTGCTACTATACAAACCATCACACATTTTTTTACAATTCTGCACTAAAATGATCACACAGAGCAAGACTCCAATTCAATTTCACCTTAACAACTCGTACCAAGCCACAAAGTGATTGCTTTATCAGAAGCACACTCTCGTTTGCCTTCTCATTAGCACCCAGTCCTACATATATAAAACCTGTAGCGAGTCTATAAATACAAGCAAGTGGTTTAAAAGCTTCGCTTAAATGAGTCTATTTTTAGACTCAGGATGGCGCAGTTGATCTGCCGCTAAACAACGGTGATCCGGCGACGCAGGAAGCTGTTCGCAACTAGCTTACGTTACTTTCGTTCTTTACTTTTTATTTTCTCCTTTTTCTACACTTCTCTAAACCCCCAAGTTTGTTTTATAAATGTATTATTGTGCACAAGGAGGTTTAAGTTCAAGGATGAATGCGTCAGCAACTTCATAAGACCTTTTCCGGTCATATACGCACCGTATACATTTCAATCATGGAGCATTTGCAAACATCAAAACACCCTTAATATATCAAACAAACGTCCCCCAAAAGCTTGATCGACTACTCTCCTTTACTCAATTGCCAGCATAAACTAAATGTTACCATACATGAGGTTATTATCGCAATGAATAGCCACCTTCACATTTCATCGAGCATTCTTGGGGGTCTCTGTTCACCCGCGTCAAGTGAACGTATCCAATAAACGAATCTAATAGCCATAAAAAAAATGTATCAATCGGTTATTTTAACCTTCATTTTTACTGTCGCAGTATGCAGGATCGTTTACACCACCCATGGGGGCACGCTACCACTTACAATAGTAAGAAAAACGAAACTGTACGCAGTGTGAAGGTAGCTACTCATTGATATACTAAATGTATACCATCACTGCGTGCAGAGAAGTTTACCTAATTTCTTTCCTACGTTAAATCAACTACCCAAGACTTGCTAATCTTTCTTTTGGGAAGGTGCATCAAGGAAATTATAAGAAGCTAAAATGAGTTTTATTTTGTCTAATAAAGTCGGAAAAGCATTGAATTATCAGAGCCACGAGGGGATTCGACTTTACCTTAGTTCAGTTATTTGTAATTTCCCTATTAAAGAGGAATCGCCGATATGTTGTATACTATTATTCTAGTAATAGTTGTGAGCGTAGGCGGAAAATTGTTCCAAAATATCGTCGAAAATAAATAATTATTACAAAATGTGTGGGTTTTTTTTTAATTAACCTATGTATGAAGCTATGAAATGTAGTTTAAATAACAGTGGATTGCCTCTTCACTAATGCAACCATCGCAACGCCTGGTATAGGACGATCTTTTTTCACATCAAGCAAGAGGAAGTATCAAATACGGCTTTTAGATTGATTTATTCGATACAGCAGTGACGAAGAGGCGATCCAAGCAATGTCCTATATCAAATGGTGCTGTTAGATTGGTCTATTTAATACTGCTACTTGCTTGGTCGGATAGGGAGTGTTCCCTAAGCGTACCCGATTCACTCTCGAGCAGGAACTACAAGCATAGGGCTGGTAGATTGGTCTATTTTATACAGCTACTTGCTTGTTTGAATGAGCAGGGTAACGGAATTGTGTCAAATGTTGTGTCGAGAAGGCAATCCAAGCAAGGGATTGTATCAAATAAGGTTGTTAAATTATTCTATTTGATACATCTACTTGCTTCGTTGGATGAAGAGCGTCATCCGAGTGTGTCCGATGCAGTGTAGAGGACGCAATCGAAGAAGCGGAGGGGGGGTATCAAATGTGTCTTCGTCCAAGTCACGTCGTCGCCATCATCACATCACTGCAAAACAATCTGAATCAATTTGTCGCCATCGTCAAGCCTTAGCCCTAATCACGCCTTCGTCATTGTTGTCTTCTCTATCGTCACGTCTTCGCCATCAACACATCTTTACCATCGACACATCTTCACCATCGACACACCTTCACCATCGAAACATCTTCACCATCGTCATTATGCAATCCTTGATTTTTCGATTGTTTTATGTTTTTGTGGTCTTTTTGTTGTAGTTTGTTTGTTACATACTCGCAACTTTGATGCATTTATAGTTGTTATTTTACATTTAATATATGTTATGTTATGTCACCTGATCTAAACAACGGGGATTGACGAATTCCCTTTCAGTTTTTCAAGTGGTAAAATTAAAACTTGGCATTATCATAACTTATCAGCAAAGAAAAACTATTAAATGACCTACATATACCTTCAGTTCTATTTTTTTCAGCTCTTATTTCACCAGATCTATAACCCATATCAATGAATGGTCAGTATATATAAGTAAACATTTTTTACATAGAATTTAATCTTACAGTTTTACTGCAGTATGCAATTACCCACAATATTAGGGTAAAACCGAAAGTTAAGAGTGTTAATTTAATGTTCAACCGCTGTCAACATTTGTTTTCAGCAAAACCATTTGTCAAAAGTTAACATCCGAGAGATGACTTCGTTTGGATGAAAACAACCGTTCTAAAGCGTCGAATGCCTTATTACAAATAAGTGAGGACTTCCAAGTTTTCCTTGTTGTTAGGATTCAGAGAATGAGCCGTTCATAGTTTGGAAGAAATTGTCTTCGGATGATGAATCTGAATTCCCCACTACTGTCAGAATTGCAATTTCTTAGAGTCATTTTCAGCTTGCTTCATGATCGCCGAAATTAGGCCGTTTCAACATTGATATCCATCTAAGTTTGAAATATGGATGAGATACTGAGGCTAAAACGGCTGCATTTACTTCGCAGCTCAACCACAAAAATGACTGAATCTGGCATTGAACTCAGACACGACTGCTGCCAGTAATGGCATGAAGCGTCTCGAGTGTAGGACGTTTGGTTGGAAAGGCTCCATTCGGGCCAGGGCATCTTGAGTCACTACGAATGGTGGAATAAAACAACCTTTTTGTTAAATTTTGAGAGCGACTGACTACTAGGGTAAAAGTCGTCGTACTCACAAAAGAAAACAACCGTAGTAGCATTCTGTATCTGCCTGTAATTTGTTGAGGGCTGCTACAATTGGTTTTAGAACAGGCAAATATTCTAAAATAAACTCCAATTCCTTGTCTTTGAGGAGGGGGGGGGGGGCTGATTCAGTTCTTCTAGAGCTACCTACATTGAATTTTGCTTAATAAGTCGTACATTGAGTTCCACCGGAGGACGCATTGGTGCCTAAATTCGACGCCAGTTATACCTTCGATTTTTTTTCCGCTGACTCTTCTTTACCAGCAACATTCTACAGTGCCGAATATTTTCCTATTGCAAAATGGTTTATCTTCTTTAGTCCAGGAGAATTAAGTCCTTTTATATGCATGTTATTGCTACCAACTTCAATGTGTGGGTGGCACATTGAATAATGGAGGATAGTTTTGCTGACTCCTATCCATGCTCTAATGAATGTTCAGGAAAGTTGGTGATGATAACCTATTCGCCTAAATCTTTTTTATCATCATCTTTATCAATGTTGTCAGTACGATTCTGAACACGAACACTAAACTCTTTAGAACATTTCACTATGTTCGATGCATTGTCGGTGACTGTAGATACAACTTTTCTCCATGATAAACCTGTAGATATTCCAGCAATTTTATGAAAGCTGTGTCCCCGAAATTTTCGGCATGCCAGTGCATCTAATTCTTGCGACAAGTCATCGTTTATCTGTAATGTAAGAATATAAAATCAACGTTTGTGTTTTTTTAAGCTAAATTTAATAATATTGGTTACACTAGCAACGTATGCGTGGGCGGCAAAGGAGCTTTCAGTAATCTTTCCTCTTAAACTGTCTTGTGTAGGTTGGAGGATTTTTCCCCTAATTTTATTTTAAAATTTAGTTTATCCATTCCGTTACTTAATAACATTTTTAGTTTAAAAAATATAGCTCTTAACATCAACTTTTTGCCTTCGGCTTATGATTTTCCCTAATTATTGAAAATTGGTCTCATAAGACAAAGGAAATTTAAGGCGAGTTCAATTTTTCCACTTAACTTACCCTATTACTCCTCTCTGGTTAATTCATTTTCCAAGAATTAAGAGTATACTAATATAAACACTGGTACTTAATTTTTTGTTTCTCCTTTGTCCTTTGAATTGTTAATTAATTTCTCTCTCTTTCATAGTCTATCCAATCAACCTAGCAAAGCAAGTTTTAAAAGCCTCTCTATTCGTGAGAATTTTTTTGTTCTCATGCTATAACCGAGTGGTCTAGGGCTTTTCTTAAACTAAGATCAAATCGGTGCCCACTTCCTCAGTGTCCCTGGCTTGATCCTCGCCCCTGGATGGATTTTTCGCAATTAGCAAAAAAATTTAGGAAAAAAATGATGTTTCTTTGCGGAGGACTAATTTCATTCCATTTGATATATACACACTCTTTATGGCGGATATACGTGTCTTCACTTAATAGGAGGGTTTCTTTTGCAGAGATGTGAAAGTGTGTAAGTTCATTCAGGAGAACTCTACAGTCCTCCAAGAAGACAGGACCACAATCTCGGCCCCCGCATCCGTGGCAAAATCTTTATCGATCGCTTTCTCCACATTCACTAGTCGGATTATTGCTCTGCCAACAGTCCAAGAACGTTATCGGCCCTTGAAGGTCGACGACTAGACTTCACCGCCAGAAGTGGTGAACCGTTTAGCTCTTGCTTCGTAAGTAGATGCTAATCATGTCCTGAAAATAAGCCACAAGGCATTCTTTGGAACCTATTTGAGCAAGGCATGACTTTTTTGCTAGATTCATTCAACATGATCTGGGTCGGAGGAAATCTTTCCAGATGTCTGGCACATAACTAACATACTTACTTTTCCCAAGCTATTCAGGGAACATAACACGGCTGGCTTCTGCCCAATTTTTCGAAACTCCTGTATGTCGAAATTGCTAGAAAAATGGGTAAATATTAGTTTAGTCTATTTCATGACTAGCACAGCTCACTTTTCTCCTGCATAATGCAGCCTCAGTAAGTTCCACTCCTCAAAGGATGTTCTGTCCGGGTTAAGTGTTGTCTGTAAGGCGTTCCTTCAAAAGAAGTATTTCACCATCATAGTCTTCGATTTGGTATAGTTTGATATGGTATCAAAGAGATCCTCCATACTGTGTGGGCGAGAGGACACATCCCCATATCCCCATAGTTTCTTCGAGATTATCGCTTCTGCGTACTTTGAGGGGCGGGGGTAACCATCCACCCTCGACCACTAGGACAAGAGGAAGTCATCCAACAGTGAAATGTACTGTCTTACTCTATTTGCCCTGATCATCAATTATATCACCTGAGTTCTGCCAAATGATGTTCTCGCTACGCTCTACGCACATAAATTTTCAATCTCTTTTGGCGCAGTTCGGAGGCTAACAGGCTCTGAACTGCGCCTCTCATGCCGAAACGCATAGGGTTTCTGTACCACCCCGCATCCTAACTGTTTCTAAACGAGACTACCATGGAGTTGGTGGACTCGCAGTGATTCCTTAACCATGTATTTAATCAATGGTTCACATGAAAGGTGCGTATTTTGAGCCTTAGGGTCTCTACTTTATGTAGCCTTCAGCATCTGAGGTGTTGATTGGCCTTTCCTATATTTAGTTTAAGGGTTCCTTAGTTACCCTTTAATTTCGATAACGGAAGTAAGTTCTCTTCCTGGGGTTTCCGATTCACTATTGAGGAAGTTGGATTCGATCTACCAAACTGGTCTCCAGTTGGCGACTGGTACCTACCGCATGTCCGCTAGAGAGAGTTTCCTTGTCGCCACCGGGAAGATGCCGCTACTATTAGGTCGTGTACAGTTGACAAGAAGGAATTAACAAGATTACCCCCAAAACAGAAAATATGTAAACATTTAAGTATAAAGAACAAAATATACACACAAGAATCAAACAAAGTAAATTACAATAACATATCACCAACTTTAGAGTTATACAATCACAAGAATTAGACAAAAAACATACACAAAAGAAACAAATCAAACAAACTAAAATATTTGAAGTAATACAAGAATTTATATATATATATATATATATATATATATATATATAAAATAAACACAAAATAACAAACCAAACAACATGAAAGAGATTAGCTTGATCTCCAGGAAATTTGGCAAACCTTGCACCTCTAATACTTCTTTCTCATTTCGCGACTATTCCTCCTCCACACTCATATACACCACCCTATCTCTTACACGCACCTAGTTTACCACTTTCCCACAGATTTAGATTCAGATAGTTCAGACCTCTATATCTCAATCACCAACGACATCCGTGGTTGGAAGAGACTAGCTATGTCGACGATATCTTCCAAAGTCAAACGAGCGCTAAAGCTTTCGGGTTCATGGCTCTGAAACTCATTCGAGAGCTTGGTGAGAATCGCTTGGATGAGTCGCCCATGGTTGTGTCTGGAATCAACCAAGAATGATCTCCAGGAAATTTGGCAAACCTTGCACCTCTAATACTTCTTTCTCATTTCGCGACTATTCCTCCTCCACACTCATATACACCACCCTATCTCTTACACGCACCTAGTTTACCACTTTCCCACAGATTTAGATTCAGATAGTTCAGACCTCTATATCTCAATCACCAACGACATCCGTGGTTGGAAGAGACTAGCTATGTCGACGATATCTTCCAAAGTCAAACGAGCGCTAAAGCTTTCGGGTTCATGGCTCTGAAACTCATTCGAGAGCTTGGTGAGAATCGCTTGGATGAGTCGCCCATGGTTGTGTCTGGAATCAACCAAGAATGAGATTACCTTGTCCCTTAGCCACTGTTCCCTAAGCCTCTACAGCCCCGAGACTAATACCTTTGTATTTCTTGGAACATACAATCGAGATTACTACCTTTGTATTCCTTGGAACATACCACCGAGACTACTATCTTTGTATTTCTTTGAACATACAACCGAGACTAGTACTAACTTTGTATTTCTTGGAACATACAACCAAGAGTACTACTACCGTTGGATTTCTTGAAACATACCACCAAGACCCTATCTCTTACACGCACCTAGTTTACCACTTTCCCACAGATTTAGATTCAGATAGTTCAGACCTCTATATCTTAATCACCAACGACATCCGTGGTTGGAAGAGACTAGCTATGTCGACGATATCTTCCAAAGTCAAACGAGCGCTAAAGCTTTCGGGTTCATGGCTCTAAAACTCATTCGAGAGCTTGGTGAGAATCGCTTGGATGAGTCGCCCATGGTTGTGTCTGGAATCAACCGAGAATGAGATTACCTTGTCCCTTAGCCACTGTTCCCCAAGCCTCTACAGCCCCGAGACTAATACCTTTGTATTTCTTGGAACATACAATCGAGATTACTACCTTTGTATTCCTTGGAACATACCACCGAGACTACTATCTTTGTATTTCTTTGAACATACAACCGAGACTAGTACTAACTTTGTATTTCTTGGAACATACAACCAAGAGTACTACTATCGTTGGATTTCTTGAAACTCTTCCTTAGTATTTAAACTGTTGGCTTCACGTGCAGTCCCCCGTTAGAGACGGGTCTCCATCAGGCCGCAGAGTGTACCCAAGTAATAAATATTTATGTGCTTTATATTTTTTTGGTCATTTTTTCTTGATTTTTTTTATTAAACGTTCCTAAAAATAGGCTTTCAAGTAAAGTGAGCGGCTACACCTCCCCTGGCGGCAGACGGAAGAGCTACTAAAATTAGAAAATAAAACTCCTCCTTTTATGAGCTTTACTTAAGGCGCCATGAAGAGCAGTCCTTATCTACCATTCTACCAATCAGGGGAAACTCCACCCGTATAACATTTTGAAGGAATAAACAGCTGACAGAAACTGTGTAGATAGACAAATTGCTTGGGTCCTGAAATTAAAGCAGAAAAAATTGAAATAACACATCTACACTTTACTAAGGTGTATTTTATGGTAACTTAAATGTTTACACAAATTGCTGGTTTCACTTTACCGTGTAATTTTGGGTGCCATCATTTATGCATTTTTGACGATCGTGATTTTTGGAAAAAAAACAAAACAGAGAAACGACGAAAGTGTATATAATAAAGTTGAAATAATTTAGTCCCAGAATATTGTTAATTATCAATACTAATTCTAGGAATATAAAATAAATAAACAAGACTTCTGTAAGTTAAGTAGAAAAATTGAGATCGCAGCAAGTTTCTTTAAAGACCATCTCCTCTAGTGAGACCATTTATTTACATTATGAGATTCAATACGTATAATTTAAGAAATCCATCAGGCTATCATCATCCCTACTATATAATAACTCGCTGTTTGTACCTTTTACTATAACTATAAAACACTAAGCTTAAATCTAATATTAAAAAAAAATTGATAACTCAGTTACCTAAAAATAGATTTTTCGCCGAAAATGAAAATCGAACCGCTAATCAGAAGAAGGAAACTTGCGTACAATAAGTAGAAATCAGACCAAAGATTGTCCTTGACCGAGTACTGAGACCCCCGGCGTGCTGTTAAAAGACTAATTGGCAAGAAGAAAAAGTTAATGAAATTATATTCATAAACAGCAAAAAAAAAAAAAAAAGTTATTTTACCAGTACGTTAAAATTCGAAATCCAGCAAAAGAATCAATTGGTTCCTTGATAGATGACAAGGGGGAAATTGTTTTCTGATACCAAAGATTTAGTCGAGATCCTGAATAACTATTTTGTATCACTATTTACTTATGAAAATTCTAAATCTCTTCTAGATTTTACCTCTATTGGCCGGCAAGGAGGAAGGCACAATTCTAAACACGATATTTTTGAAGAAGGAGGATGTAAGTGACTCCATTGATAAGCTAAGAGTAAGTAAATCTCCAGGTCTGAAGATGATTTATCCTCGTCACTTAAAAGATCTAAAGAAAATGATGGCAGAGCCACTTGCACCTATATTGAATAAGGTTTTCGAGGAAGGCTTCATTCTTGTGGATCTTAAACTTGCAAATATTACAACCATCTTTATAAAAGGCGATCGGCAATCTCCTACAAACTACAAACCAATAAACTTAACATCCATAGTTGGCAAACTGCTTGAGACTATCGTGAAGGAAAAAGTAGTCGAACATCTCAATAGCCACAACCTTATCTAGGAAATGCAACATGGTTTTAGGAAAAAAACAAGTCATGTCTCACCAATTTATTAGAGTTCTATCATTAAATTATCAATGAGTACGATTCGAATAGAAAGGTCGATGTGATCTATTTTGATTTTCAAAAAGAATTCGATACAGCCGGCTTACTATGCTTATTTTGGTATGAAAATTGGTGATCAGGATAAAGCTTGGGTGCCAGAAATGGTATGCAAAGGTAAGAAAAGTTGTCTGAAGTTCTGAATGACCATGGTTTAGAAGGAGCTGGCAAACCATATCGATGATTGTTATTTCTACGCTATTGATTTGACTGTGATAAACAGAAAGAACTGAAGCAGCCTCAAGTAACTTGATCTTCAATCAGCACGTTATCATATAACTCATTGTGATTAAATCATACTACCTGTCTTTGGAGAAATTCCTGAATCTAGGGACGAAGATTCTTAAAGTGTTGAAGAAAATGAAGAAGTTTTTGACGATGATGGTCTACATCCTTTTTCCCAAAGGAAGGTCAGTGATCTAAGCTTTTCAAAATCCTCTGCCAAACTATCCAGATTGAAGGGAAAACCTCCTCTCTGACAGTGATCGCATCACCTTCTACCGCAACAGATATCAAGAGTACATCCGATTTTTCCTCGAAAGGGAAATGCATGGTGTACTGTACCAATATTGCGAAGCTTCTACACAAACTTGGAGTGCCAGAGTACCAACCCGAAGATTGAAGACTGTTCATTACAGCAGTAAGCGATCGTTGAAGTGTGTTCTGCTGCACAACGAGAACCTGTTTAACAGTGTACCCTTTGCTCACTTAACTACACTGAAGGAGAAGTATGAAGTGGTGAAGTAGAAGCTGGAGAAAATTCTTTATAATAAGCATGAGCGATTGATTTGTGTTGACCTGAAGATGATGAACCTTGTTGAGAGATAACAGTGCAACTTCACTATGTACCGTTGCTTTCTGTGCGTATGTGGTAGTAGGGACCGAGCTCAGCATTACACGAAGAAGGACTGACCTGTGCAGGAGGAATTGGTGCCTTGCAGAGCACGTGACCTCATAAACAACCCTCTGGTGGACAAAGACAGGATACGCATCCCACCACTGCACATCAAGCTCGACTTAATCAAAACGCTTCACTAAAGCCCTGGACAAGGATGGTGGCTTCTTCACTTACTTGTACATGCTTTTCTAGGATTGAACATAGAAAAGATGAAAGCTGGCATCTTTTACAGTCCTCAGCACCGTCACTTCATCATATTCAGAGTTTAAAAACTCAATTAACGAAGTGGAACTGGAAGCGTGGAAGGCTTTTGTTCTGGTAGTGAAGAACTTTTTGGCAACAAGAAGACCAGGAACTAAATATAACTTGTCACCAATGTACTGAGTGCCTTCAGAAGCTTCGGGTGCATTATGAACATCAAAATGCATTACTTATTCTCAGATATGGATTGGTTTCCTGAGAATGTGGGATCAATGAGCGACGAGCAGGAGAAAAGATTCCATCAGGACATAAAAGAGATGGATACCAGGTATTGGGACGCTGGGATTCAGTCATGATAGCTAATGAATGTTGGACTCCATAGCTAAACACCCCTACTGCCGAACATTCTAGGAGTTCAAAAAAACGGAAGTTGATGCCTTAAATTATGAACAACTAGCAAAGATACCCGGCGTTTTCTGGGCATAAAAAACTATCTTAAACCAATTAAATTCTCTGCGTCAGTTAAATTACGCAATTAAAATTTGGTAGGTATAAAATATAAGGTTTATTTTTATTATGAGTAATGGAGTAAAGTATCATGAAAGACTAACATTAAACGATTTTCACATTAGAGTAGTGCGGCAGGGCGAGCAAGCGGGTGGGCGGGCATGCAAACGTAAGTACGCGGGGGGCAGCCACAGACTTTAAAGCGCGCCTCAAGCAGATGGACGCGAGTTTTAACTAACTAAATATATATATATATATATATATATATATATATATATATATATATATATATATATATACTTTCGGAAATAAATATGACAATAACCAATTTACATGTACTTACCCTTATCAATGTCTACTATTCAATGTACAGTAATAAATTTTTGTAAAATTTAATTAATAAATCGTGTTAGAAAACGATGTTTTTTATCCTTAAAACCTACTTCGGATAAGAAATATTAACAAAAATCAACTGAAAATGTCACAAAAATGTAAACGATTTAGTTATAAGGTCGGATTTTTTAAAAATCAACTTAGCACAAAGATCTGAAGTGATCGGAGGAAACGGATCTCATCTCAGATTCAGCGCTGCAAACCTGCCCTAAATCAGTTCCAAACGTGACGAATTAGAAAGATATTTTTGTACAATCTAATCCTTTACGTCGGTGAATCACATTATATACGAGTATACTCACTTTTATACAGCTCAAATAGAAATATGCAGGAGTATAACAACTTTTATACAACTCGAATAAATGTATACAGGAGTATACTCACTTTTAGAGAGCTCTACTAAATGGATACATGAGTATACTAGCTTATATACAGCTCCAATAAATGGATACAAGAGTATACTCACTTTTAAAAAGCTCTAATAAATGGATACAGGAGTATACTATCTTTAATCCAGCTCGAATAAATAGATACATGAGTATACTCACTTTTATACAGCTCGAATAAAGGCATATAAGAGTATACTCACTTTTATACAGCTCTAATAAATGGATACAGGAGTAGACTCACTTTTATAAAGCTCTAATAAATGAATACAGGAGTATATTAGCTTTTATATGGCTCTAAAATTGGATACAGGAGTATACTCACTTTTATAAAGCTCTAATAACTGGATACAGGAGTATACTAGCTTTTATACAGCTCGAATAAATTGATACAGGACTATACTCAGCTTTTACAAATCGAATAAATATATACCGAATATTGCTGACTTTTATACAGCAAGAATAAAAGTATACATGAATATACTGACTGTTATAAGGCTCGAATAAATCTATACAGGTGTATACTTTCTTTCGTACAGCTCAGCCAAATATTTAGCGAGGCAACATAACAAGTAATCGTTCAGAGCGAGCGAAGGGCGAGGTGCTATTTAGTGTTATGGTTTGTTTGATGAGTAACCAGAACTTAGGTGGGGTCGAGCCCCCCCCTTCCTTATCCCTTGAATTACGCTTAATTACAAAATATGAAACATTTTAAGAAGTCGATTTCCGAACACCAAATTGGCATCGGAGAAAGAAGCTGCAGCAAACATCTGCAGGCTTGCGTTCTCTTACACATTTGTTTTTCCTCTATTTCACCCTTTTCTCTACAGGTATCTCGTTATAAACCTCCTGGTGGTTTCATCTATTTCCGTATCAACCTCTTTAATGCATCTTTTAGGCAATGGCCTCGTTTGTATTTATTTTTATATACATAATTAGGAAGGAACACCACGAATGAGAGCGAAAGAACGACCGTTAAATTTCATTGAATTTCATTGATAGATGTCAAATTCCCCAGGGCCTACCAAATGACATCTAGGCCAATCCACCCCAACATCCGTCCATAAACTGCAGCTAAAGAACGGTTCAATAATGTATCATAAAAGTTATAACCACTCAAAGCTCGTTAACTACCACGTAACTACAATGCACAATAATATCAATATTATGTACAATTCATACCTCTGAAAGAAAACTCTAAAACTACAACTTTGTCCTTAAGTTATCACCATTTAAAGCTTGTAAAAAGTTCTACCATCCAACTACAATATACAATAAAATCAAAATTAAAATTTTTACAATTCATACCCCCAAAATAAAACTACAACAACCCTGTCCTTAAGTGATCATAATTCGAAGCTTGTAAAAAGTTCTACCATCCAACTACAATATACAATATTATCAATATCAATATTAAAATATTCCTACCCTAAACAAAACTCAAATCTACAACAATTTCACCTTGAGGTGAATCTCATTCAAAGCTTGTTACAAGTTCTACCATTCAACTAAAATATTCAATAACCTCAATATTAAAATACATACCATTCATACCTCGAGGCAAGACTCAAAAAACACAATAACCTTCCCTTCCCATATACTCAGCCAACGTGCCTTTAGATACCTACTCTCTTTTCCCTCCCTTAGTAAATCATTCCAGAAATCTACCACTGGAAAATTATCAGTCGCCTCTATAAGTTCCTCATTCGATTCGTAGGTCGTCGGTCGGTCGGTAACCATTTTACTTTACAATGCGTTTCTGGCAATAACATCGTAACTATTAGACCGATTCTAACGAAATTTGAAACTCTTATGTTGTTGATTCTCTTTCGAACGATATAATTGCCAAGGTCCTCCTAAGGTTAGCCCGGGAATTATTATATAATTGCCAAGGTCCTCCTAAGGTTAGCCCGGGAATTATTTTGTTTTGACAATAACATCATAACTATTTAGCCGATTCTGAAGAAATTTGAAACCCTTATGTTGTTTTACATTCTCTTTCGAATGATATAATCGCCAAGGTCCTCTCAAGGTTAGTACAGGAATTATTGAAAGTTTTGAAGGTCGTAAGGTCATATGGTTATAAGGTGTGATAGAACGGGTTGAGGCCGCGTTAATTTCAACCCCTATCACATATTATTTAAAACTACGATGCTCCCACGTGCATCTTTGCTTTGAAGTTTGGCGCTTTATCGCAGTCACCTGAGTCAATGTTTAAACAAGGAGGTTTATCTTCCCCCCGTTCGCCCCATACACCGAAATCGCCAGATTGAGTTAGGCTTATGGGCAGATAAGGCATTGTTCCCAGGCTCGGCTGTGCATTCCCTCGAAGCTCCCACTCCATTGTCCCCCACGCCAAGGGAGTGTCTCGACTATTTAGATGGAAACTTTACCACTAAGAGCAGATTGGCGATCCAGATTTTCGTCGCGAAACATCACCACGACCCTCTCTCACTTTGTGCGCCAAGGGACCTCGACCTCGAGATTCACCATCACTTGTCCAGAAGGAGGACAATATCCCTTGAGTGCCAAAGGTTCGAGCCTTTCGTGACGCCAAGTCCACAAGGCTTCCCCCTCGTTGTTCAGAAAGAGAATAACGTTAGAACATCCATTTTTCGTTCGAGCCCGTTGACCAGAAACGGTTCTCACCCCTACCCCCTTGTTGTTCAGAAGAGAACAACGTAGAACAGCCATTGTTCGTTTGAGCCCGTTCGCCAAGAAACGGTTCTCACCCTTCCCCTGTTGTTCAGAAGAGAACAACGTAGAACAGCCATTGTTCATTTGAGCCCGTTCGCCAAGAAACGGTTCTCACCCCTCCCCCTTGTTGTTTAGAAGAGAACAACATTAGAACAGCCATTGTTCTTGAGCCCGTAGACAAGAGACGGTTCTCACCCCCCCCCCTGTTGTTCAGAAGAGAACAACGTAGAACAGCCTTCGTTCTTCAAGCCGTTCGTCGAGAAACGGTTCTCATTCCCAAGACGCTACGTCAGGATCATTTCCCCCCCCCCCCTTCAGCTGGAACTCGCCAGCGGACCGAAAATTCCTTCACCTCGACTTCCTCTGCACCACTAGTATAAAATTACGTAAGCCGAACGTTACCTTTGAGTATTTAACCCTTTTGTCAATTCTATCATGTGCTTTAAATGGTTTAGCGAACCATCCCATCTCTTTAACTTTATATTTGTTTTACCTTTTTAAATCGTTTAATCCTCGGATTAGCCCGAGCCCCTACGACCCTTTCCATTCTCTGTTTATGTCAATATTTTCCGTTTTGTGTATTGTTGATAGTTATTATTAATAAAACTCTATTTTATTAATGATAGCAATATTATTATCCTTGAGCTCAGTTCCACTTCTTAAGCATATCGAAGATACATAATATCGGCCAGCCTAGACATCCACGCACTCTAAATATAATTAAAGAAGTTCCCTCAACGAATAGTTATATATGGTATATCGTCGAGAGTCCATTCTACGACATAAGGTCTTAAGGCAGAATAATTGAGAGCACGCGACTTAGGTCTGTTGATCTTTTTTTTATACTCTCCTCCTCTGTTTCCATATCCAGTTGTTAACAAATAATGGAGAATAAAACTCGACTTTGCTCGAGAAGAAAAGGAAACGCTTTGAATACGTCTTCAAGCTGATCGGGAAAAAGACACAAAACGAAAATTAGCCACTGATCGGAAACCGTCATACAAATGACTCGGATCATGGAGGCAGAGTAACGCGTCCGAATCCCTGCCCAAGCGACTCCAAACATAAAAGTGGGACGTTTTAGGGAGAGGGGGGAGGGATTAGGACGTCCATGTGCATGCCTCTCCGAGTGCTCATGCATAGGTAATGAGCCCGCTTATTTGATATCGTCATTATCACAGCTCACTTTTCATTGCTGAAGCTATAAGAAATGTATATATATAGCTATAAAACATCTAATTTCGCAAACCATTTTAAAGCATTGAATTAATTTTTGTTACGGGGAAGTGTTTAATTTTAGCACTTTACTCTGAACAGGCGACGCAATTAGCACCCCTCTGACCGATTTCGCGTGTATGTGTCATACATTTACATCCATAAATCACTAAAATACGCTAATCACTCAATTTTTAAAAGCTATTATCATCTTAAAGACATTTGGAATTCTTCTTCCATATATATATATATATATATATATATATATATATATATATATATATATATATATATATATATATATATATATCTTTGGCTCAGCCAGTTTGAGCGGTATCATGCAAAGCACCCAGGGTTGAGGTGACGTCAGAGGTTCGATGCGAACTTTGGTTTTAACGTCATAATTAAGAGCACGGTCTTCGAAGAAGTGGATTTACAAATCGTCTTTAGCGTTAAGATTATGAGCAGAATGTAAGTGAATTAGAAGAAAATATATATAACAATTTGCTGATAAGTGTGATTCAAGTGGTCGTAAATAATTAATATCAATCAACTAAACTTCCTGATGATATCTTGTCGGTGTAGCTTGTCACTCAATATTGAATATTGATAAAATCATTTGTTTTAGCAGACACATTAGCTATCCAAAGGTGGTCATAATTGTCCCAATCTCCAATTATTTCTTGAGTATTTTCTTTGTCTTCCTCTTTTGCCAGTTTCTGCTTTCGTATCCTGTTTATGTTGATTCTTTTTGTTGCCCAAACTATACCACATAAAAGACTTCCACGAGTAAGTCAGTTCACGATGATATATTTTCATTACTAGCTTTGAGCCCTAACTTAATCTCCCATCTGATGTAACACTGATCAAATGGCGAATTAAATTTAATCCCAGTTTAATTTCGGGTATTAACAAAAGGAAGTATCAAAAATATAAAAAAAGATCGATCATGGGAGATTAATGGATAATTAAGGACTTCTCTCAGTCTCTGTTTATAGTCCACTCAGTACTCAAGCTCTGTAACTATAGTATGAATGGCGCCCTGTAGTTTAGCACTGCTCTTCTTGAACAGAAAGTCAAGTGTAAGTACTAATATTAAATACAGGGAAACTAACGTGAACTAAGCTCCATCCCCAAATAAGATTTTCTCTATTTCTTATGTTAATACTTGCTTTATGCTTATGCAAGGGCAAAAAGTAGCAAATTAATAAATAATAATTTCCGAGAAACACATTAATAATTCATTACTATTGTTGCTTTAGGTTTTGCTAAATTGAGACTTCTACGAATTGTTATCATTTATATAGACGCCCGTTTTCCTAGAAAAAGTGTTTTACTTAAATTTGTGGAATTCGTATCTCAGTGTTATGCATTGGTATCTATGACGAAGTTGAGAATTCATCTGATTGGATGAATGAGCCTCTTTCTTTAAGATTAGGCCCAAGACGTAAACACAGGCCTCCAAAGGAGAAGTATTTAATATTCAAGAAGCTGAATAACTTGGCAAAAAAAAAAAACCACTACGGGGAGTAATCAAATGATTAAGGGAAATATATATAAGAATTTCTACTTACAATTTTCTTAATTCGTTTCTCCATGGGGTTCATTGTTATCTTTGAGGAGGTTGATAAGTCTTCTGAGCCTTCGCATATTCAATATCGACTGAATGGAAACCTCTTTCTTTAAGATTAGGCCGAATGCGAAAACGCAGGCTTCCAACAGAGTAAGTATTTGTTAAGCAATAGGCTCAATATAGTGAGAAAATATAAAAATAACTTACAACCAGAGAGTAGTCAAATGATTAAGGAAAATATATATAAAAGAATTTCTACTTACGAAATCTGCAGTAGTATATTAGCGATAAGCATTCGCACTTTTTTATATTTTTATTAGTGCAAAGTGAAAACCAACGAAGAAATTACTGTCAAAACCTTTTTTACAGGTTTTTAAAACATATGGTAAAGTTAGGAGCAATAAAAAATATTGTCCATGAGAGAAATTAATTGGATTATAAGACACAAGAGAAGGGTGAAGTTCTTTTTAACCTTTCCCATTCTTGAATGGTCTCCTCACATACAGGCTACTCTTTCTAAAATCCCTACCCCCTTTTATTACGAAATGGGGTCCAGTTTAGGAGAGTAGCGTGCTCTCTCTGATCTAGGGACCATAGATATTCCTAAGTTATGAATCTTCCACGCATTTCTACCTCCATCTTCACCATCATCATGAACCTCTTCTTCTAAACAATTTTGCCTAAATTTCCTTTTTGATTTTCAACTTTTTGCAATAACTAAAAAATAATGGTGGCTCTGAATGAGTCGGATTCACTTTCAGATTTATAAATTTATTAAAATTAATTGAAACAGCTGGTGACGACGTGAACGACGTGTCAGGCGTCATGCCGCTCTGTTCAAGTTCGGTTCCTTCCAGCACCTGGCGTTACTTGGCTCCTTCACGACGATCCTCCCATACAGAAAGAGAGGTGGATATGAGGGAGCTATTTGGAGGAGGCACCAGAAGTATAACCTAGTCTTAGGACACCTAAATCAACCGATCTCAACCCCAGGGAAAACCAGCGGGTAGAATTGACCCCTTGTAGGGGATGGAGAGGTGGTGTGTATGGCAGCTATCCTTCACCATCACTTCGCTGAGCTATGGGAGAACATGTATGAGTGTCAGGCAGATATTATCAGGCTTTCTCTCACTCGATCCCAAGCTGCCTGAAATTATTATTATTTTATTATTATTTATTATCATTATTTTTATTATCCTTATTATAAAATTATTTTTATACCTTGAGGTAAAAAATGGCTTAATCCTATTACCATTTCTTTTATTTAATGCAATTTCCATTTGTAATTTGCTTCGTGTTTTGGGAGAACCCCTCCGCTACTGCCACAAACAAACCTCTAATAAAATCTTAACCTCACTTTCCACTTAACATCCTATGATTAATTGAATCTTCCAGAACAAATGAACCTCTATAACCGAGTCTTGCTAAAGGAAATAATCATTTTTGTCTAAGGAATTACTACAGCACTTTTAGAAGTGAATTACCTCGCCCAATATATTTTAGATACCACACTGTAGTAGAAAGTCACTTAAGCCCTTTTCACACATCTAATCTTTCCATCTGACATTGGATTACTCAAAACAGTCAATAGTAGGCTTTCTATGTGACATTGGGTTACTCAAAACAGTCAATAGTAGGCTTTCCATGTGACATAGGGTTAATCAAAACAGTCAATAGTAGGCTTTTCATGTGACATTGGGTTAATCAAAATAGTCAATAGTAGGCTTTCCATGTGACATTGGGCTACTCAAAATAGTCAATAGTAGGCTCGCTATTACAGTTAATCGTAGACCCAGGCAATTTAGTAAACCTTTTTACCGGGCAGGCCACCGTCCGCTCGTCTTGACAAATAAAATAAATACAAAAAGATTTGATCAATTATCGACAATCTTTTGTTAGTCGCCTGCGATTTTATACCTTACTGTGTCGGTCCGTAAGTCGTCGGTCGGATGGTAACCATTTTACTTTTCAATGAGTCTTTTAACAATAACATCGTAACTATTTGGTTGATTCTAACGAAATTTGAAACCTTTATGTTGTTTTATATTTTCTTTCGAATGGTATAATTGTTAATGTCCCCTCAAGGTTAGTCCGTGAATTATTTGACAATAACACCGTAACTATTAGGTCGATTCTAACGAAATTTGAAACCCTTATGTTGTTTTGCATTTTCTTTCGAATTATCTAATTGCCAATGTCCTCCGAAGGCTAGTCTGGTAATTATTAAAAAGAACTTAACTATGGATCGAATTGCCCTACTTGAAAGTTTTGAAGGTCGTAAGGTCAAAAGGTCATAGGTCAAAATAATTGAGAGCACACGACTTAAGTATGTTGACTTTGTATATTTTCACACATCATCCATCAAATAATAAACTGTATAACTAAACTCTAACAGTTATTTCAAGCATCTCTAGGCTCTATTACAAGGCATGCATTCATTGTAGTAGGATAAATCGAACCAAATCTATCCAGTCATAGAATCTAGGTTCGAATTCGAACCAATGTTTGTACCTTTGAGTCGTTAATTTGTTTATACGAACTCGATCCGAAGAACTATTCTTTCTCCGCCACTTTATAGGCTTTAAAGATACCTACTATTGCAGGGGGAAATAAACCTACAGGGCTAAATACAGAGCCGTAACACCCCCCCCACACACACACACCCCACCCAGGGGGAGGGCTGTGGCCAAAATTTTGATTTTATTAATGAAAATATAAAAATTTCGAATACACATTTTCTGTTATTATTCCGCAGTTTGGCACTGCTGAGAATAGTATTTGCGGTGCCTGGCACTACTTGTAAATGTATGATATATTGTTATGGGGGCCCTACAATCTTAATTGGGGTGGGGGGGACACTATACGTTGCTACGACTCAGGCTAAATATACACGCGTGCACAACCAAACGTATGGTCAGCAGAACTAAGTAGTTCATAATGGAATAAGCCAATTACTAAAGGGCGAATTGGTGTTAGAACAAACCTCTAGGTATTAAAGGCTTGCCTTTGCTCTCCTTAATTAGCGGTTTATGAGGCCAAATTCAATTAAGCATCCACTAATTGAGTTATAAGGTAATACCTATCAGGGGCATTAATCACATTGACCCACATTCGGGGGGTACAGGTGACAAATAAGATAAGAATGTAAACTAAAGAAACAATAATTCATTTCTATGGAAAGATGGAAAAAGGTAAACCATGAAAAAGGAGAAGAGGGATTCTACAGAACTTCAGGGTGAATCTCAAATCAGATTTCCTCAACCCATTAATTATTCCAGCATGGTCCCCCCCCCCCACTATCCCCGTTCTCTTTGTTAGTCATGAGTATCTTAGAACATGGTGCATTTTCTTCATTTTCTCTCATTTCTATCCTATAAATTTTCTTGATTCTCTCTTCTTTCTCTATTTCCATTTTCTTCATTCTTCTTTTCTTTCTCTACTTCCAATTTGTTCATGCCTCTCTTCCTTCTCACTTTCCATTTTCCTCATTCTTCTCTCCTTTTTCTCTTTCAATTTTCTTCATTCTTCTCTGCTTTATATCTTTACATTTTCTTCATTCCTCTCTTATTTCTATCCTTGGATTTTCTTCATTCTTCTATTCTTTCTCTTTTTGCATTTTCTTCATAAATCTCCTCTTTTTATCCCTTCCTTTTTTTCATTCTTATCTTCATTCTATCTTTGCATTTTTTTCATTCTTCTCTACTTTCTCTCCTTCCATTTTCTTATTCTTCTCTTCTTTCTATCCTTGTATTTTCTTCATCTCTCTCTTGTTTATTTCTTTCTATTTTCTTCATTCTTCTCTTCTTTATCTCTCTCTATTTTTTCATTCTTCTCTTCTTTCTATTCTTGCATTTTCTTCATTTTTCTCTTCTTTCTATCATTGCATTTTCTTCATTCTTCTCTTTTTATCTCTTTTCATTTTTCATTCTTCTCTTCTTTCTCTCTTTCCAATTATTTCATTATTCTCTTCGTTCTCTCTGTCTATTATCTTCATTATTCTCTTCTTTCTCTCTTTCCACTTTCTTGATTCTTCTCATCTTTCTATCCCTGTATTTTATTCATTCTTCTCTTCTTTCTTTCTTTCCATTTTATTCATTCTTCTCTTTTTCTATCCTTGCCTTTTCTTCATTTTTCTCTTCTTTCTCTCTTTCCATTTTCTTCATTCTTCCTTTCTTTCTCTCTTTCTATTTTCTTCTTTCTTCTATATTTTCTCTTTTTGCAGTTTGTTTTTTCTTGTCTTCTTTCTTTCCTTTCCTTTAATTGTCTCATTCTATTTATTTTCTTCCTTCTTCTATTTTTTTCTCTTGCTGTGGTTTATTCTTTCTTATCTTCTTTCTTCCATTCCATTTTATTCTCTTATTTCATAAATTTTCTTTTTTTTCTCTCTTCTTCTCTTCTTACATTTTCTTCTTTCTTGTCTTCCTTCCCACGTTCGAATTTTTTCTTTCATTCTTTGCATTTTTTTTTAATCTTTTTTCTATCCTTGCATTTGCTTCTTTCTTCTCTGCTTTATCTCCTCGCAAATTGTTCTTCCTTTTCATGCATTTTCTTGTATTTTCTATTGTTTTTTAATTAGATTTTACTTTTTCATATCATGCATTTTTCTTCTCTTCTTTTTCTCATTCTATTTTCTTTTCTCTCTCCATCCATTTCTCTTTTCTTCAGCACCTTCTATGTCAACATTTTCTTGTTTCTTCTCTTCATTCTCTACTTCCATTTTTTTCTTTCTTCTCTTCGTTCTATCCCTGCATTTTCTTCTTTCTTCTCTTATTTCTCTTTTTGCATTTTTCATTTTCATTCAATGCTTTTTCTTCCTTCTGCATTTCTTTGTTTAATTGTTTTTCCTTCTTTCACTCTTATTTTCTTAGCTCTTCTCTTTTTTCTATCATTCTATTTTCTTCTTTCTTATATTTTTTATCTGCTTACACTTTCTTGTTTATTCTCTTCTTTGTATAATTTCATTTTCTTCTTTCTTCTCTTTCACTCTTTGTATTTTCTAATTTCTCCTCTTTTTTTGTTTAATTGCATTTTCTTATTTCATTCGATGATTTTATTTTATTCTTTTTTCTCTCCCTTTCTTTTCTTCTTTCCTATCCTCTTTCTCTCTTCCAATTTCTTCTTTCTTTTCTTATTTCTGTCCTTGCATTTTATTCTTTCTTATCTTCTTTCTATCTCACATTTTCTTTTTTCATCTCTTCTTTCTAGCCTTCCGTTTTCTTCTTTCTGAACTTTCTCTCTCTCCTTGTATTCTTTTCTTTATTCTCTTCTTTGTCGCCTTCCATTTTCTTTCTTCTCTACTCTTTATCCTTCCTTTTCTTATTTGTTTTCTTCTTTCTCTCCTCCACTTTTTCTTTCTTCTCTTGTTTATATCCTTCCATTTTCTTCCTTTTTTTCTAATTTATCTCCTCTCATTTTATTCTTTATTCTTCAATTTCTCTCCTTGCCTTTTCTTTTTCTTCTCTTCGTTCTCTGCTTCCATTTTCTTCTTTCATTCCATTTACTTCTTTTTTCTCTTCTTCTTGTCCTTGCATATTATTCTTTCTTCCCTCATTCTATCATTGTATTTTATTATTTTTTCTCTTTTAGTTTAATTGCATTTCTTCTCTTTCATTTAATGCATTTTCTTTTTATTCTAGATTTTTCTACTTCCATCTTCTTCTTTCTTCTCTTCTTTCTTCTCGTCATTCTATCATTCAATTTTCTTCTTTCTTATATCCTTTTGATCTTTGTATTTTCTTATTTCTTCTCCTCTTTTAACTTTCCATTTTCTTCTTTCCGCTCTTCTCTCTCTCCTCTCATTTTCTTTCTTCCTCTCTTCTTTGTCTCCTTCCATTTTCCTCTTTCTTCTCTACAACCTGTCCTTGTATTTTTTTATTTCTTCTCTTTTTCCTTGCCTTACGATTTTATTCTTTCTTCTCATCTTTCTCTCCATACATTCATTTTGTTTAATTGCATTTTGATCTTCCTTCCGCCGCTATTGAGATTATAAAAATAAATGAAAATTGCCCATTTACTAATTTACGACGACTAATTTAAAAATAACCTAATTATAAATTAATAAACCCTAATACCATTTAATTGGTACCTTTAATTAAGAACCACGGGGTGGAGAGCAGCCTCGCTTCCTTCAAGGCATCAAAAGGTGTAAACAAAACTCTGAAGCTACAATTTCGGGCGCAGGCGCTGTCGCGTAGCAGCTGGAGCCCACGGTCGCGCCTCCCTTCGTCAGTGTACCTGGTCAGGTACCCCGCACAAAAGTTCCCCTCAAATGTGACGTAGAATTTTGGGTACCAAGTGATCTTCCCAGTCGTCTCTAACAAATAAAGAACGAGTAAAGACGTTAAGATCTATTCGAGACTAATTAAAAAAAAGAGCGGGAATAGGGGGCCAGCTAAGAATGGAAGACAGATAAAAAGAAGAGAGATATAAAGAATTAGATTCGCGACTCTTAATTATATATGGGAATATATATCAGTAATGTGATTATAAACATAAACATATTTACTGTCGCACTTTCAACCACGTCTCTATGCATGCCATTTCATGGTTGTATTATTTTATAAGAAAATAAATTTTGTCTACTCGCAGTAGTGAATCTTTTGGTTATTACCTCGAACCCATTATTTCTACGGGCAGTTCGGTTATCTAGCTCAAATCGGATGATAGTTTATCGAGCTTAAATATCGGATCATAATTCATTTAGTTTAAATGTCGGATGATACTTTATCTAGCTTAAATATCGGATCATAATTTATTCAGCTTAAATATCGGATCATAATTCATCTTGCTTGAATATCGGATCATAATTTATCTAGCTCAAATATTGGAGCATAATTTATCTAGCTCAAATATTCAATCAATATTTATCTAGATCGAATATTTGATCATAAATTATCTAGTTCGAATATCGGATCGTAATTTATCTAGCTCAAATATCGGAGCATAAATTCTTTAGATCAAACAATTGGATTATAATATATCTAGCTCAAATATGGGATCATAATTTATCTAGCTCAAATATCGGAGCATAATTTATCTCGCTCAAATATTCGATCAATATTTATCTATTTCGAATATTTGATCATAAATTATCAAGCTCCAAAATCGGATCATAATTTATCTAGCGCAATTATCGGAGCATAATTTTTTGCTCAAATATTGGATCATAACTTAGCTAACTCAAATATTGGATCATAATTTATCTAGCTCAAATATCAGATCATAATTTGTCAAGCTCAAATATCGGATCATAAATTATCTAGCTCTAATGTCGGTTCATAATTTATCAAGCTTAAATATCGGATCATTATTTACCCCCAATCAAATATTCGATTAATATTTATCTAGTTCGAATATTCGATCATAATTTATCTAGCTAAAATATCGGATCAAAATTTATCTAGTTTAAATATTGGATCATAATTCATCTAGCTAAAATATCGTAGCATAATTTATCTGCATCAAATATTCGATCATATGTTATCTAGCCTAAATATCTGATCATAATTTACCTAGCTTAAATATCGGATCATAATTTATCTACATCAAATATTCGATGATAATTTACCTATCTTATATATCTGGTCATACGTTATCTAGCTCGAATATCGGATCATAATTTATCTACATCAAGTATTAGATAATAAGTTACATAGCTTAAATATTTGATCACAAATTATCTAGCTTTAGTATCCGATCGTAATTTATCTAGTTTAAATGTCTGATCTTAATTTATCTACATCAAATATTCGATCATAAGTTTTTTAGCTTAAATATTGGAAAATAATTTATTTACACAAATATTCGATAATAATAAATCTAGCTCAAATCTTGGATCATAATTTATCAAGCTTAAATATCGGATCATAATATATCTAGTTTTAATATCGGATCATAAATTATTTTGTTCAAATATCGGATTATAATTTATCTATCATAAATATTAGTCATAATTTATCTAGCTTAAATTTCGGATTATAATTTAGCTCACTCAAATATTTGATCAATATTTAGCTCGATCGAATATTTGAACATAAATCATCTAGCTCGAATATCGGATCGTGTTTTATCTAGCTCAAATTTCGGAGCATTTTTTTTTAGCTCAACCATTGGATCATAATATATATACCTCAAATAAGGGATCATAATTTTCTAGCTTGAATATCGGATGATAATATATCCTGATTTTATTTTCGATACATATTTATTTAGCTCGAATATTTGATCATAAATTATCTAGCTAAATATCGGATCATAAAATATCTAACTCAAAATATCCGAGCATATATTTTTGCTCAGATATTGGATCATATATGATATCTAATTCAAATATTGGATGATAATATATCAAGCTCAAATAGTGGATCATAATTTATCAAGCTCAAATATCAGATCATAAATTATCTAGCTCTAATATCTTATCATAATTTATCTAGCTTAAATAACGGATCATTATTTACCCTGATCAAATATTCGATCAATATTTATCTAGTTCAAATATTAGATCATAATTTATCTAGCTCAAATATCGGATCATAATTTAACGGGCTTAAATCACGTATTATAAGTTATTTAACTCGAATCTCGGATGATAATTTATCTAACTCAAATATCGGATCATAATTTATCTAGCTTCAATATCGCATCATAATGTATCAAGCTCAAATATCAGATCATAAATTATTTATCTTCAATATCGGATCATAATTTATTTAACTTATATATAGGATCATTATTTACCCCATATCAAATATTCGATCAATATTTATCTAGCTCGAATATTCGATCATAAGTTGTCTAGCTCAAATATCATATCATAATTTATCTAGCTTAAATATCGTGAGATAAATTATTTAGCTCAAATATTGGATCATAATTTATCTAGCTTAAATATCGGATCTTAATTTATATTTTTTAAATATCAGATCATAATTTATCTAGCTTAAATACTGGATCATAATTTCTCGAGATCAAATATTCGGTCAATATTTATCTAGCTCAAATATTTAATCATAAATTATCTGGCTCGAATATTGGATTATAATTTATATAGCTCAAATATTTGATCATAAATTATCGAGCTCGAATATCGGATCATATATAATTTATCTAACTCAAATATCAGACCATACATTTTTTTAGCTTAAATATTGTATTATAATTTATCTAGCCTAAATATCGTATCATAATTTATCTACCTTAAATATCGGATTATACTTTATCGAGCTTAAACATCAGATCATAATTTATCTGCCTAAAATATTGGTTCATATTTTATATAACTGAAATAGCAGAGCATAATTTATCTACCTCAAATATTTGATTAATATTTATCTAACTCGAATATTCGATGATAATTTATCTAGCTTAAATATTGCAGCGTAAATTTTTCAGTTCAAATATTTGATCATAATTTATCTAGTTAGATTATCGATCCTAACTTATCTAGCTTAAATATTGTTCGTAGCATAAATTATTTCGCTCAAATATCGGATCATAATTTATCTTGCTTAAATATCGTATCGTAATTTATCTAGCTTAACTATCGGATCATACTTTTTCTATCTTAAATATTGGATTATAGTTATCTAGCTTAAATATCAGAGCATAATATATCTAGCTTAACTATTCGATCATAATTTATCAGTCTTTAATGTTGTATCATGATTTTATCGAGCTTAAATATCGGATCATAATTTATCGATCTTAAATATCGTATCATAATTCATCTAGCTCAAATATTCCATCAATATTTATCTAGCTCAAATATTCGGTCATAATTTATCTAGTTAGATTATCGATCCTAACTTATCTAGCTTAAATATCGTTCGTAGCATAAATTATTTCGCTCATATATTGGATCATAATTTATCTAGCTCAAATATCGGATCATAATTTATCTAGCTTAAATATCGGATCATAATTAATCTAGCCTAAATAACAGATCGTAATTATATTGGTACATAAATTAAGGTCCCTTAGTCTTTCTTCATATGATCTATT
The DNA here is from genome assembly GCA_963969495.1 of Ceratothoa steindachneri. Lineage (NCBI taxonomy): Eukaryota > Metazoa > Arthropoda > Malacostraca > Isopoda > Cymothoidae > Ceratothoa > Ceratothoa steindachneri. The sequence goes on from OZ018327.1 coordinate 60,381,597, forward strand.
TCTACTTCTTCAATTCATTCCGTCGCTCCACGCGAGTCGACTTGCATTATTACCCTGTCTTTTGGCGCGTATGGAGACCATAATTGCACGGCATACTCCAAATGAGGTCTTGCAAGCGCTTTATATAAGGGAAGATTAATATATTTCGATTTGAACGCAAAATGTTTAGCTAGGTATTCTAGAACCCTAGTAACCTGTTATGAGGCTAGAGTTGATTGTCTCGGAAAATTAAAGTAATTCGAGAGTATGACATTTAGAACTTTTCCATGTTGACTGTATTTAAAATTTCACCATATACAGTAGCGGCCATAATATAAGGGTCTATAAGAACAAGTGTATTCATATATTTATTATAGAAGTTTAAAAAAATGTTGAGACTATATATTATAAGCATTTTTAGATATATTTAATATCTATCTTTCGTGAAATTCCAAGTGTATGTAATAAATATTTTATAAGTTAGGAAAAAAAAAACTTTTTACAAATTGCAGTGGCCAAAAGTTAAGGGTCACTTAGAAAAAATGAACTACCAACCTAAGTATTTGTGTTTAGGAGACTCTTGATGTGCTAGTTACTTCTTATGTTCATACATTATTGGAACAATCAATTTTCAAGATGGCGGCTTGTGAGAGGCGACCGGTGTCAGGTGATGAAAAACAAGGGATTGTATGCCTTCACCAAGAGGGCAAGTCAAATTCTGTGATAGCAACTACTGCAGGAAGGTCTAGAAGTGTTGTGCAACGAATTGTAGCGCGTTTTAAGTCATCAAGATCGACAGATGCTAAACTCAAAACCAGTAGACCTCGTAAAATGCTCCCAAGATAGGATCGTATTATGGTTAGAATGTCACTAAAGGATAGGTTTAAGAGTGCTCCTGAGATATCCCGCGAGTTCAGTTCCCCCTCCGATGTCAACGTATAGCGCAAAACAGTTTCCTGGGGGTTATGAGGTTCTGGGTTGCTTGATCTGGCACCGGTAAAGAAACCTCTGATCTCCAAGAACAACCAAAAGAGCCCATCTTCGTTACGCTCATGAAAATGTCATTTGGACAGTAGGCGTAGGTTCATTTTAGCGATGAATTGAAGTTGAATATGATTGTTTCCGATGGCGGGATTTACGTCCGACGAAGATGTAGCGTAAGGTTATTTCGTGCATGTGCGAAGAAGACAATGAAATATGGAGGAGAAAGTGTAATGGTTTGGGGAGTGATCTCTTCTGCTGGTCTTGGTCTACCTATTCGCCTACAAGGGACTGTCAATGCTGAAACCTACAAGCAGATTCTTAGACAGCATGCCCTTCCACATCTCCGATCCTCATCAGTTCAACCTCCTATATTCGTGCAGGATAACGCCCCCTTCCACACTGCGAAGAGAGTCAAAGATTTTTTGAGTGATGAAGGGGTTGATCTCATAGACTGTCAAGCTCCAAGTCTCGATCTCAACCCTATAGAAAACGTTGGGAAGATTATTGGAGATAAGAGTGAAGGAGAAATCCAAACGACCAAGATGAACTCTGAGAATTATTGAAAAATGAATGATGCAATATTACCACACCATTTTGCCATAAATTAATTCATTCCTTGGTAACAGATGTCGGGAGGTCATTGCTAGTAAAGGGATGTTCACAAAATATTAACAGTAAAGGTATCTTTTTTGTTCTTGTTCCATTTTACATTGTTTTTGTAAGTGACCCTTAACCTTTGGCCGCTGCAATTTGGAAGATAGTTTGTTTATTTCCTCATAACTTACGAAGTATTTATTCCATTCACTTGAAATTTTCACGAAAGATAGATATTTTATATATATAAATATGTGTATAATATAGAGTCTTAAAGTTTTGTTAAATTTCTTTAATAAATATTTAAATACACTTGTTCTTACTGGCTCTTATATTATGGCCGCTACTTTATATGGCAATCTATTCTGAGATTACATTTGGCCACGTTGAATCTATTCTGCCATCTTCGGGACCTTTTGACACCTATCTCCAAATCTTTTTGCAAGTTTTAATAACTATGATATTTTGCTCCTGTACCTTGTTTCGTGTCAGGATTACTTATGTACATTTAAAAAAAAAACAAAGGTCCGGTAAGAAATCCCTAAGGAACACCGATAGTGATAGCTTCCGATTATGAACTATTTGATAGAAAACTACACTCCACCCACCGTCAATCTATTGTAAAACACTGCCCACTATTCTATAAGCATTTCACATTATTGAAAGTCCTTTTAAATGGTTTCAACTAATTTCGCATTATTGTTCACAAATATTTCTAGAATATCCTGTTCGCTTGTCGGTTCGTCTCCATTTTTGTGTAAAATGTTATCTTTTATAAATTCTAAAAGTCGATTTCCTGCATTGCCTACCGCATAGAACCGTTATTTTTGTGTAATTAACTCAACAATCGTTTAAATAATATCTTATTTTTCCTCTTGCCTTGGTAGCCTATAAACCACAACAAAATTATTTTTTTTACCATTTTAGCACGAACTTGACCCTTAAAATCTCAGACGTAATACCTATATAAATGTCTTCCAATGTCGTGACTATTTTGTTATGTATAAAATAAATCCTGTAACTTTTTATCTTGACTTTTCCTTATTATAATTATGTAGTCAGGTAAGTTCAATTCTTTTATAATGTCTATCAAATTCTCCTGAAGCAACTAAGACAGATTCATTGATCTTGCCCCTGCTAGTGCGCGCGTTTGTGGAAAAATGACAACTTTCGCGCTATATTTCCATAATTTGATTGTGTGTCTTATATACCTTCTAGCGTCTGAGACGTCCTGTCATAAGATTTATCAAGGCATGATTTCAAATTCTAACAATTTGGGGACTCGCTCTTTTGTCCAACTAGTTACTTTGGCCTAGTTGTTTTAAGTCTAGAATTTTTCGGATTATCTTTTTTCTTTTATTAATTATGATGGATAAGTTCACGCGAAAAGTCTGCGTGCGGGGATACGTAACTTTTAATTTCAGGATGATGTCTCATTTTCTTTGTCACGTAGCACCACGAATAGCTTGCGTGATCTCTGCCATGTAGTCAATGTGAAGAAAAACAAACTTCCGATCCGGTTGTCAATCTATGCAGATAGCCTAACCTTCTTATTAGGGCTCGCCAGCAGTGTCTCCTGAGCGGCAGCTGCTTTGTAAAAGAGATTTGAATTGGAGCGAAATCGCTTCGATTGAGGTTAACGACCATCTTCTAGCCAAAGTCTGCTTTTGCTTCAGGAGAACACAGACCCATATCAAACGGCTAGAGGACATGGAAGCGTGAAATATTTTACATTCTGGACACAAATTTCCAGCTCTTCTACAATTTCCGATAAGAGACGGCTCCTAGGACTGACCGTGCAATCCTCTTTTATGAGATTATGTACCAGGCTGGTCCCCGAGAATGAAAAGGGGAAGCAGTACCCTGACTACGACTCGCCAGAACTACGCATCATCGAAACTGGATGACTGTTCAAAATATTTGGGCACAAGACAGAAGCTCTAATCGAGGTGTAGCTGAACTGCTAGCGTGAGAAAGGAGTTATTGGGAGGCAAAAGAATAACAGAGACTACGAGTGTTAATTGTTCACCCACAAGCCTGGACACGACCTCTAGTGAAGGTGTTTTAAATCTCTTTTACATCTGGTGGTTTGGCAGAAGAGGTGAACTTACAATGTTCTCCGGAAGGCAAACTACTAAAGGGGAACGGGAGGGGACGAGACATACAGCTTAATCCCTATAAGTATAGTGTCGACGGGAAATTCATTGAAAAAAGACTCCCGCCAAATCTACTTGGAAGACACTGGTGGCGTCCTCTTTGAGGAGAAGACCGACAAAGGGATGGCCGTGCATTGGTTAGATGCAGAGCTTCGAAGGTTATTGGCCTCTCCTTTACCTGCCTCGAATCCTTCGGCTATATTGGAGTACTTGAGCTAGGGGTTCTTTCTAATTTTCATTAGACCCCGTCGACTTATGGCAGTTGAGAGTGAGATGAGGATCCCTTATTGCTACCCTACTACCAGGTGGTAGACTCTGATTTGTCAAGACAATGGATTTGCGTCTACTTTTCTGAACTTTGTATCCTTCGAGTCAAGTGACTTAGTGGATGAGTGAAGCGGTCAAGCGGTATGAGAAAGCACCCAGGTATTAGCTGTAGCAGGGCTCGAGGCTTTATGGCTGACACCTAGACCAGGTTGAGGCTCGGTGTAGGTAGAACCAGCAGAATGGTTTCCAATTGGGGTGGAAGATACTGCCCTTGTAAGTCTGTAAAGGTCAGTAGCAGAGGTTGGTTTTTCTTTTCTCATTTTAAAGGGATACTAGAGGGACACGATCTAGTAGACCTGCGGAAAAAAATCAATCAGATTTGGACTCAGAAACTTCACTGTTCCTTTGTGACATTGGTTTGACATTCATATCTCTAAAAATGGCCGATTTAGCACTTGTAGCCACTAGGTGGCGCCACCTGGTGGTCAACTTATACCATCATTCAATTTATCCACATTCCACTTCAAAGACACACTATACATCGCATTTACCTCCAGACCTTCCATGATATTCACTTTTACAATTCCAACTGGACTCACATACTATTGACACTTCAAACTTCCATTCTTCTGTCAATCATTTCTATATCAGGGTGTTTTACAATACCATTTGCTCCCAAACACTTGTAACTTAATAACATATCAAACTTCTTGTTCATACCATATACCACAACCACACAAAGTTTATCCTCATTCATTCGAATAACCACAATCGAAACTCTCTCCAAACCTCGCAACAATTCAAAATTCTTCCCCTCCAATCCACTCAAATGATATCCACCATCGCTAACTTCACTTTCATCCTTTCAAATGCTTCGAAGTACACCGCACTTACCTTTCATCTCGGTGTGGATCCATGGGGGTGCTAGGGGGCTGAAGCCCCCAAATTTCAGATATGTTTATATTTCTTTTTTTTAAGCCACACCTGTATTCTGTTATTCAGAAAGAGTTATGTAATAATATAGAATATATATAAAAACAGTTTTTAAACCGATGTGATCGAATGTATCTTATATGATACATGTCTAAAATACAGGTAAATCTCAAAAAATAATGATTAAATTCAGTATTATACCTTATCTAATGTCCAAATACTACAATAAGCCACAATTCATAATTTTTGGATGTGTGGAACAAAATTCCGATATGACATGGTTCGTGCTCACTCCTTAATGAGATGCTGTTATTTATTATCAATACTGTCTATTATAACCCTTATTAATCATTAATTCCCCCTTTTTCAGACTCCTCAGAGGAAGAAATTCAGGTTATCCCTCCCCCTCCCGCATTTTTATCCTGGATCTGCCACCGCTTTCATCCCGTGTCAATCAGCGCACTTACTTCTCATTCTCGACATTTAACTTTAACATTTATACATATTGAGATGTTGTATCTGCTGTAATTCTTGTTATGTTGTTGCTCTTTTTTGTTGGTTATTTCTGTTATTCAGTATTAGGTTTCTTTTCTGTTTTCCTTAAATTCTGAAGTAATGGTTGATTTAACTGTATGGTGTGTGTGAAGCGTCCCCTCTCACATGTATCCATGTATTTTCGATATTTACACAGGTGTTCCGGAAGAAGGAGTCTAGAGTAGCATGGTAAATAATGCCGCAGGTAACATCTAGAGGATTGCATGCCTTACTGGCCCCAACCTTCGCAACGGTATTAATCTGCAGTTATATAACTTCCACACATTCTTAATTCATGTATCTTTCGTTTTATTTACAGATCCAACAAACTTCCTGGCATTTTCACATAATCCTCAATTTACGACTCTTTTTTTCATAAGAACCCCCTCTACCCCCTAAAAATAAATTGCATTTTAAGGTACCTCCTAAGACAAATTTCGAAAAACCGGTTTTTTAATACCGGTTTCCCATACCGCAATCGCCATGCGAAGCCCTGCACTTAACACTCCCGCAAAGCCCAGTTCCCTCGATTTTCTGAGTCGGTGCTAGGGGATGGGGGATGCTTTGGGGCTTTTTAAGGAAAGAAAGCGACTCCTTGTCCCTAATTTTCTCTTTAGGGAGTTCACTTTATGATGGGGGATTGCATTTTCTCCTGAAATTTATCGTTTCCTTTTGAGGGAAGAACTAATTTTGGTCCCGGGGCAGAGATGGTTTTCTTATCTAATGCCTAAATTACCGTTTTTAGCAGGGGGGGTACATTTCAAGTGAGCAGTCCCTTTCAATTGGTGACATCCTCTCACTTAGAAGATCCATACCTTTTCTCACCCTTTCCATTTTAATGCTGGGCCAAATTTAAAAAGAAAATAAAGAAAGAAAGTTCATCTGTATTCATATATGCCCCACTGAACGAATATTTCTTAATATTTCTTACACATTTTTTGACGGGGTCTTCGAGGTGAGAAAAAACATCCGCGAATGACATTCTTTATTCCTAGACGTCTTTGGACCGTGTTAAGTCATCTGTGGACTTCAATAGTACATATATATATATATATATATATATATATATATATATATATATATATATATATATATATATATATATATATATATATATTCTATATTATTACATAGCTCTTTCTAAATAGCAGAATAAAGTATGGCTTAAAAAGTAATACAAACATAAACGTGTTTAAACTTTGGGAGTTTCAGCCCCCTAGCCCCACCTCCCTGGATTCGCGCCTGATTTTGTGTGACATTAATCAACAATCTTACTGCACACCTTCAATTTTCCTTCAACCTTTCCCTACAACGAGTTTAGGTTGATCAAACGAACACGGACAATGGTATCCAGGATTACAGTGCTACGAGAGGGAGGGGGCCGATCTTGTTGATTTAATTCCCGCGTCAGGATCCGCTTTAATAAGCGAGTAGTCCGCGGTTGCCATGACAATCTGGATCAGACAGACCAGGCTCATTCGTTGAATTGTCTAACCATTGAATGCGCCTTCCTGAAGCATAACATTGAGCTATTAATATGGATGAATGGTCTAGGGATACATTAATGGTTACAGATTCTTTTAAGTTGTCATTTGAGAGTTCCTATCCCGATTGGTACACGACTAAAAAAAAATGGCCCAAACTTCGATCCTGGCTTCCATTTTAAATGGAACATGGTTCTCCCTAGGGCGGGGGGTTGTGCAAGAGTTATTTACACTCTGGATTTAATCTATTTTAAAGGTATTCGGAGTATCAACCAAGCAAAGAGTAAACACGTGACTAAAAATGGCCTTAGCTTTTTCCTCTGAGAGATTAAGGAAGTTTTCCTAGAGAGCTAAAATCCACAGGAGGCCAGTGAATTTTAAAGGACTCTCAACTGGGTGGAATTTAGTAATCAGCCTGGTTTGTTTAAATTTGTGACCTATTATCTATCATAACGATATATGTATTAAGTTTAGGAGTGTAAAAGTCAGAAGAAGAATCTAATTGTTAACATTAGTGTTAAAGAGAAAACATAACTGCCACAACAGATATGCACACATGCAAAGTAATTCCAGAAAAGCCGTTTATGTTGTGTTTTACAACCTATTTTCACCGTTGATTGTTAGATGCAAATCAGGGATCTTTACAACAATTTGGGACCAGCCTAAAGTTGAGTCACAGAGGTACTCTATATGGCAACTAAATATGGCAACTCAAATATGGCAACTAAATATGGCCACTAAAATATGGCAAAAAAAAGGCAACTTAACATAGACACTGTGAATGAACTCCGTTCAAATTGAGAGTGATATCGCCATTCGGCGAAAAAAAACGGCAAAAAAAAGTATTTTACGAGGAACTAATAATAATTTTACTTTTATGCAAAGGTTTATAAAAGATATCGAAAATAATAATAGCAAGACAAGCCATGGGTTCGCCCCCTCCCCTACAGGGAGAGCTTGCGCTTCGCCGCGCTCCGGTCTATTTGACCTTTGAAACAGCTTTTTTCAACCCAATTTCATTACGGTTATTTTTTTATTTTACTCTTTGTTTAAACGCCAATTGAATCGCTTTTAAAGTAAAAAGAAACAAAAAAAATATAATAAATACTTTATTTGTTATTTATTAACCCACACCCTATAAAATTCAGTCATTCTGAATTCCTTTCTTCAAATCGTTTCTTTCTTTAAATAACCGAGAATTCATCTCCTTCTTCTTCTTCTTCTCATTCTCACCTACCTACTCTTCTTATTCTCCTACTCTTATTCGTCTTCTTCTCCTCCTGCATTTCTTTCTGTTTAACCCATCCCTAAATTCCCGTTCTTAAAATATATTGTTAAGGACAAAAGGAGCGGCTTCTCCACTCCTCAATTTGCTCTACACGTTTTTAGGTGCCACCAAATATTTCCTCCTGATAAAGATTAAAATTTAAAATCTATTTTAGAAAAAACTCCGATCAAAATTTTGAATCTACCAAAAAATAAAATAAAAAATCAGCCATGGTTAAATTATTTGAAATTCTCGAAACTTCGCCAATTATAATAATAATAATAATAATAATAATAATAATAATAATAATAATAATAATAATAATAATAATAATAATAATAATAATATCTTGATTATAGAAAACTGCAAAAACCCTTTTTTCATTTCTTTCCCCCCAAACCCGTAGGTACTAAAAATATAGCTATGGCGAAAAATAAAATGACCCATATTACTAAAACAATAAATATCAGGAAATAGGGAGAAGAAAGGGAGAGAGGGAGAGAGTTTATTGGAGCAGAAAGGGAGAGAGAGAGTTTATAGGAGCAGAAAGAGATATAGAGTGTATTGGAGAGAAAGGGAGAGAGTTTATTAGAACAGAAAGGAAGAGAGAGTTTATTGGAACCGAAAGGGAGAGAGAGTGTACGGAGCAGAAAGAGAGAGAGTGTGAATTGGAGCCGAAAGGGAGCGTGGCTGCATGGAGCAAAGTATGAGTAGATGCTTGGAGCAAAAGGTGTTGTGTGCATTGGAACAGAAGGAAGAGAGCGTTCTTTGGATCATAAAAAGAGAGCGGCTGACGGTTGGAAAGAGGGGATCGGTTCTCACTCTCACTATTTCCCCTTGCTTCTTTCTTCCTAGCAATTTCTATAATAGGCCAGAGCGAATTGTATTTCTACCACACGTGTCACCACTCAGGTTTATATCTTTGCAAGAGTTATGCGCGTTTCCCTCCAGGTACTCCCCCCCCCCCTCTCTAACTAGCAGGTTCGAGATAAAAACACGATATAAGCGTATTCTCTCAGAATTCTCCCCTCAAGCTAGTTTGTACCACCTCAGACAAACAAGGTCTGCATTCTCACCTTACTTCATGCTTTTCCTATCAGGCTTACATACGCGGGCGAAGCGTTATAGAGTTTTCCCTTAACGCTTTCTCTCTACTCTTTAGGATGTTCACGTTGAAAAATATTCGACTCGTAGCCATGGTTACAAGCTGAATTTGGACTATACGAAGATGTGCCCGTTGAAAAAAAATCCGAGGCGTAACCATGGTTACAAGCTGGATTTGGACTATAGGAGGATGCTTACGTTGAAAGCAAATCCGAGTCGTAACCATGGTTACAAGCTGGATTTGGACTACAGGAAGATGTTCAGGTTAAAAACAGATCCGACTCGTAACCATGGGCTACACACCATCCAGACTAGTATTTGCGGGAACTGCTTCGCGTATAAGATCTGCGGTAGATGAAATTGTCTTCATGTCGAGGTGATGAATAGTTCGTCTGTAGAACAGTTCAAATCTACAAGGGATGATGTAATCCTTGAATATGTATAGAACGTAGGGTCAAGTAGATTATTAAAGTAAGTTAATTAGGCTTCAGCTTTTCTATTAAAATTCCTGATTGTGTCCTTTTTCACATCCCAATCTTTTCCGCTTTTTGTACCCGCAAAGGCGGGTGGGAGGGGAGAGGCTTCTCCTGTGCCCTGCTTTCAGTCATGCTGCATGTTAGGGCTTTCCAAAAATAGTACCTCCATGGTATGGACAGGATTGTCCTTTGAGGTACCATTATTCCTTGTGATACACTTGTGACTCTAAAACAACCTTTCAAATTATATAATTACCAAGGTCCTCCCAAGGGTAGTTAGGGAATTATTGAAAGTTTTCAAGGTCATATGGTCATAAGTCAGAATTATTTAGAGCACTCGACTTAGGTCTTTTGACCTTGTTTCCCTTAAGGACCACACCTCAGTCTTATTTTCACTCTTAAGATTAAAAACCTACGATTGAATTCAGCCTTATACACTTTAAAATTCAGGATTCCTTAAAAGATATTTTCAAAGTTTATTTTAATGAAAACTTCCTTTTGCATTTTTTTTTCCATTTTTTTAATATCTTTGCTCCCCTTCCCTCAAATTTCCGGGAACTTTTTGTTCTCGACTCCTTTATTTAGACGATAAAATTAATTTGAAGAGAGATTAGTAGGAAACCTCGTGATAACGGTAGCCTATCAACCCCCTCGTCGAGCCTATCTCCCAATAAATAACTTCTACACACTGTTAGATCGTCTGGTATTTATCTTTTGAGTATTAAAGAGAAAAGCTAACCTTACCTAACCTAACCTAACTAATTTTACCTAACCTAACATAACCTAATGTAAACTAACTTAACTTAACCTATCTGAATTAATTTGGAGAGAGAATAAACAGATCGTCCGTTATTCATTTTTTGAGTATTAATGAGAAGATTTACCCGATTTTAAATAATTTGGGCGGTGGGATTTATTGTCCTTCTAGAATCTTGTAAATTCCTCGCTCATAAACATTTCCAGAAGTTGATATTTGAATTAATTCGCAGAGGTAATCTAGTAGTCATCTTTCAACTATTTTAAATTTCATCCGTTTAGAAGCGCTTGACCGCCTCGAAGCTAGAATTTGCTCGAAGAAAAATTTAACCGTTTAAAACCACTTGACCGCCTAGAAGCTAGAATTTGCTCGAAAAAAATTTAACCGTTGAAAACCGCTCAACTGCCTAGAAGCTAGAATTCGCTCGAAGAAAAATTCAACCGTCTAAAACTGCTTGACCGCCTAGAAGCTAGGATTTGCTCGAAGAAAAATTGAACCGTTGAAAACCGCTTGACTGCCCAGAAGCTAAAATTTGCTCAAAGAAAAATTCAACTGTTTAAAACCTCTTGACCGCTTAGAAGCTAGGATTTGCTTAAAGAAAAATTCAACTGTCTAAAACCGCTTGAGCTCCTAGAAGCTACGATTTGCTCGAAGAAAAATTCAACTCTTTAAAACCACTTAATCACCTAGAAGCTAGAATTTACTCGAAAAAAAATGACCTGTTTAAAACCGCTGGCTCAACTAGAAGCTAGAATTTGCTCGAAGAAAAATTCAACCGTTTAAAACCACTTAACCACCTCGAAGCTAGAATTTGATCGAAGGAAAATTAAACTGTTTAAAACCGCTTGACCGCCTAGAAGCTATAATTTGCTCGAAGAAAAATTATACCGTTTAAAACCGTTTGACCGCCTCTAAGATAGAATTTGCTAGAAGAAAAATTGAACCGTTTAGAACTGCTTGACCGCCTAGAAGCTAGAATTTACTCGAAGAAAAATTGAACCGTTTAAAACCGCTTGTACGCCTAGAAGCTAGAATTTGCTCGAAGAAAAATTCAACCGTTTAAAACGGCTTGAGCTATAAGCTAGAATTTGCACGAAGAAAAATTGAACCATTTAAAACCGCTTGACCGCCTAGAAGCTAGAATTTGCTCGAAGAAAAATTCCACCGTATAAAACTGCTTACCGCCTAGAAGCTAGAATTTGCACGAAGAAAAATTTAAACATTTAAAACCCCTTGACCGCATAGAAGCTAGAATTTGCTCGAAGAAAAATTCAACCGTTTAAAACAACTTGACCGCCCAGAAGCTAGAATTTACTAGAAGAAAAATTCAACCATTTGAAACCGCGTGACCACCTGGAAGCTAAAATTTGCTCGAAGAAAAATTGCACCGTTTAAAACCGCTTGAGCGCCTAGAAGCTAGAATTTGCTCGAAGAAGAATTGAACCGTTTAAAACCGCTGACCGCCTAGAAGCTAAAATTTGCTTAAAGTAGAATTGAACCATTTAAAACCGCTTGACCGCCTAGAAGCTAGAATTTGCTCGAAGAAAAATTCAACTGTTTAAAACCGCTTGAGCGCCTAGAAGCTAAAATTTGCTTAAAGAAAAATTGAACGGTTTAAAACCACTTGAGCGCCTTGAAGCTAGAATTTGCTCGAAGAAAAATTGAACCATTTAAAACCGCCTGGGCGCCTAGAAGCAAAAATTTGCTCAAAGAAAAATTTAACCGTTTAAAACCGCTTGACCGTCTAGAAGCAAGAATTTGCAAAAAGTAAAATTGAACCATTTAAAACCGCTTGACCGCCTAGAAGCTAGAATTTGCTCGAAGAAAAATTCAACTGTTTAAAACCACTTGAGCGCATAGAAGCTAAAATTTGCTCAAAGAAAAATTGAACCGTTTAAAACCACTTGAGCGCCTTGAAGCTAGAATTTGCTCGAAGAAAAATTGAACCATTTAAAACCGCTTGAGCGCCTAGAAGCTAAAATTTGCTCAAAGAAAAATTTAACCGTTTAAAACCGCTTGGCCGCCTAGAAGCTAGAATTTGCTCGAAGGAAAATTGAACCGTTTAAAACCGCTTGACCGCAAGAAGCTAGAATTTGTTAAAAGAAAAATTCAACTGTTTAATACTGCTTGACTGCCTCGAAGCTAGATTTTGATCGAAGAAAAATTTAACCGTTTAAAACCGCTTGACCGCCTAAAAGCTAGAATTTTCTCGAAAAAAAATTGAACCGTTTAAAACCGCTTGACCGCCTAGAAGCTAGAATTTGCTCGAAGAAAAATTCAACCGTTTAAAACGGCTTGAGTTATAAGCTAGAAGTTGCACGAAGAAAAATTGAACCATTTAAAACCGCTTGACCGCCTAGAAGCTAGAATTTGCTCGAAGAAAAATTCCACCGTATAAAACTGCTTACCGCCTAGAAGCTAGAATTTGCACGAAGAAAAATTTAAACGTTTAAAACCGCTTGACCGCCTAGAAGCTAGAATTTGCTCGAAGAAAAATTCAACCGTTTAAAACAACTTGACCGCCCAGAAGCTAGAATTTACTAAAAGAAAAATTCAACCATTTAAAACCGCGTGACCATCTGGAAGCTAAAATTTGCACGAAGAAAAATTCAACCGTTTAAAACCGCTTGAGCGCCTAGAAGCTAGAATTTGCTCGAAGAAAAATTGAACCGTTTAAAACCACTTGAGCGCCTTGAAGCTAGAATTTGCTCGAAGAAAAATTGAACCATTTAAAACCGCTTGAGCGCCTACAAGCTAAAATTTGCTCGAAGAAAAATTTAACCGTTTAAAACCGCTTGACCGCATAGAAGCTAGAATTTGCTCGAAGGAAAAAATAACCGTTTAAAACCGCTTGACCGCCTAGAAGCTAGAATTTGTTAAAAGAAAAATTCAACTGTTTAAAACCGCTTGACTGCCTCGAAGCTAGATTTTGATCGAAGAAAAATTTAACCGTTTAAAACCGCTTGACCGCCTAGAAGCTAGAATTTACTCGAAGAAAAATTGAACCGTTTAAAACCGCTTGACCGCCTAGAAGCTAGAATTTGCTCGAAGAAAAATTCAACCGTTTAAAACGGCTTGAGCTATAAGATAGAATTTGCACGAAGAAAAATTGAACCATTTAAAACCGCTTGACCGCCTAGAAGCTAGAATTTGCTTGAAGAAAAATTCCACCGTATAAAACTGCTTACCACCTAGAAGCTAGAATTTGCACGAAGAAAAATTTAAACGTTTAAAACCCCTTGACCGCATAGAAGCTAGAATTTGCTCGAAGAAAAATTCAACCGTTTAAAACAACTTGACCGCCCAGAAGCTAGAATTTACTAGAAGAAAAATTCAACCATTTAAAACCGCGTGACCACCTGGAAGCTAAAATTTGCACGAAGAAAAATTCAACCGTTTAAAACCGCTTGAGCGCCTAGAAGCTAGAATTTGCTCGAAGAAAAATTGAACCGTTTAAAACCGCTGACCGCCTAGAAGCTAGAATTTGTTAAAAGAAAAATTCAACTGTTTAAAACTGCTTGACTGCCTCGAAGCTAGATTTTGATCGAAGAAAAATTGAACCGTTTAAAACCGCTTGACCGCCTAGAAGCTAGAATTTTCTCGAAGAAAAATTGAACCGTTTAAAACCGCTTGACCGCCTAGAAGCTAGAATTTGCTCGAAGAAAAATTCAACCGTTTAAAACGGCTTGAGTTATAAGCTAGAATTTGCACGAAGAAAAATTGAACCATTTAAAACCGCTTGACCGCCTAGAAGCTAGAATTTGCTCGAAGAAAATTCAACCGTTTAAAACTGCTTACTGCCTAGAAGCTAGAATTTGCACGAAGAAAAATTTAAACGTTTAAAACCTCTTGACCGCATAGAAGCTAGAATTTGCTCGAAGAAAAATTCAACCGTTTAAAACAACTTGACCGCCCAGAAGCTAGAATTTACTAGAAGAAAAATTCAACCATTTAAAACCGCGTGACCATCTGGAAGCTAAAATTTGCACGAAGAAAAATTCAACCGTTTAAAACTGCTTGAGCGCCTAGAAGCTAGAATTTGCTTGAAGAAAAATTGAACGATTTAAAACCACTTGAGCGCCTTGAAGCTAGAATTTGCTCGAAGAAAAATTGAACCATTTAAAACCGCTTGAGCGCCTAGAAGCTAAAGTTTGCTCAAAAAAAAATTTATCCGTTTAAAACCGCTTGACCGCCTAGAAGCTAGAGTTTGCTCAAAGGAAAATTTAACCGTTTAAAACTGCTTGACCGCCTCGAAGCTAGAATTTGTTAAAAGAAAAATTCAACTGTTTAAAACCGCTTGACTGCCTTGAAGCTAGATTTTGATCGAAGAAAAATTTAACCGTTTAAAACCACTTGTCCGCCTAGAAGCTAGAATTTACTCAAAGAAAAATTGAACCGTTTAAAACCGCTTGACCGCCTAGAAGGTAGAATTTGCTCGAAGAAAAATTCAACCGTTTAAAACGGCTTGAGCTATAAGATAGAATTTGCACGAAGAAAAATTGAACCATTTAAAACCGCTTGACCGCCTAGAAGCTAGAATTTACTCGAAGAAAAATTCCACCGTATAAAACTGCTTACCACCTAGAAGCTAGAATTTGCACGAAGAAAAATTTAAACGTTTAAAACCCCTTGACCACATAGAAGCTAGAATTTGCTCGAAGAAAAATTCAACCGTTTAAAACAACTTGACCGCCCAGAAGCTAGAATTTACTAGAAGAAAAATTCAACCATTTAAAACCGCGTGACCACCTGGAAGCTAAAATTTGCACGAAGAAAAATTCAACCGTTTAAAACCGCTTGAGCGCCTAGAAGCTAGAATTTGCTTGAAGAAAAATTGAACCGTTTAAAACCGCTGACCGCTTAGAAGCTAAAGTTTGCTCAAAGTAGAATTCAACCATTTAAAACCGCTTGACCGCCTAGAAGCTAGAATTTGCTCGAAGAAAAATTCAACTGTTTAAAACCGCTTGAGCGCCTAGAAGCTAAAATTTGCTCGAAGAAAAATTGAACCATTTAAAACCGCTTGAGCGCCTAGAAGCTAAAATTTGCTCGAAGAAAAATTTAACTGTTTAAAACCGCTTGACTGTCTAGAAGCAAGAATTTGCACGAAGTAAAATTCAACCGTTTAAAACCATTTGACCGTCTAGCAGCTAGAATTTGCTTGAAGAAAAATTTAACCGTTTAAAACCGCTTGACCGCCTCGAAGGTAGAATTTGCTCTAAAAAAAATTGAACCGTTTAAACCCGCTTGACCACCTAGAAGCTAGAATTTGCTCGAAGAAAAATTGAACCGTTTAAAACGGCTTGACCGCCTTAGAAGATAGAATTTGTTCGAAGTAAAATTGAACCGTTTAAAACCGCTTGACCGCCTAGAAGCTAGAATTTACTCGAAGATAAATTCAACCGTTTAAAACCGCTTGACCGTTTAGAAGCTAGAATTTGCTCGAAGAAAAATTGAACCGTTTAAAACCGCTTTACCGAATCGAAGATAGAATTTGCTCGAAGAAAAATTGAACCGATAAAAACTGCTTGACCGCCTAGAAGCTAGAATTTACTCGAAGAAAATTTGAACCGTTTAAAACTGCTTGCTCGACTAGAAGCTAGAATTTGCTCGAAGAAAAATTCAACCGTTTAAAACTGCTTGACCGCCTCGAAGCTAGAATTTAATCGAAGAAAAATTGAAGCGTTTAAAACCGCTTGACCGCCTAGAAGCTAGAATTTACTCGAAGATAAATTCAACCGTTTAAAACCGCTTGACCGTTTAGAAGCTAGAATTTGCTCGAAGAAAAATTGAACCGTTTAAAACCGCTTTACCGAATCGAAGATAGAATTTGCTCGAAGAAAAATTGAACCGATAAAAACTGCTTGACCGCCTAGAAGCTAGAATTTACTCGAAGAAAAATTGAACCGTTTAAAACCGCTTGCTCGACTAGAAGCTAGAATTTGCTCGAAGAAAAATTCAACCGTTTAAAACCGCTTGACCGCCTCGAAGCTAGAATTTGATCGAAGAAAAATTGAAGCGTTTAAAACCGCTTGACCGCTTAGAAGCTAGAATTTGCTCGAAGAAAAATTGAAACGTTTAAAACCGCTTGACCGCCTCAAAGCCCGAATTTGCATTAAGTAAAATTGAAGCGTTTAAAACCGCTTGACCGCTTAGAAGCTAGAATTTGCTCGAAGGAAAATTGAACCGTTTAAAACCGCTTGACCGCCTCAAAGCCCGAATTTGCATTAAGTAAAATTGAACCGTTTAAAACCACTTGACCGCCTAGAAGCTAGAATTTGCTCGAAGAAAAATTGAACCGTTTAAAACTGCTTGAGCGCCTAGAAGCTAGAATTTGCTCGAAGAAAAATTGAACCGTTTGTCTTTTGTTATTTCATTTTTCATCTCAAAATCCCCTAATTCCTTATTCCATCTAGAGCAGGGCTGGGGAAACCATCGCCCTCGAGCACAATTTTCATCACCGCCTGAGGGATATATTTGTATGCACAAAATTTCGATAATTAAATTTAAATAATATTTTTATGTCCAATTTCCGTGGTGACAGTCAATAAAAATATTGCGTATTAATTTTTGTTTAGATATTAATGCATTGGGACCTCCCCCGACGCAGGAGCTCGCTTACTTCTCACTTTCCTTTCCCTCTTTTTTTTTGGGGGGATGGCGGTTTTTTATCTTGAATTTTATTTTAAAGTAGCCTAGTCATAGGCCAGTTTTTAATACGGCGACTAATGCCCAAGTAGGCAGTCGCCAGTTGAGCTCTTTAAAAAAAACAAAAAAAAAACCTAGCCAGCGGCCTCCAGGCACTGCTTTTCAACCGAAAATTATTAACCATGGCTTAGAATACACAATAGGAAAATCAAGTATATCATCCTTAGCATAACTGTATCGTAAATATTAATTGTAGTTCTCTCTCTTATCCATATAAAAAAATTGGTTAAATACCTTCCGTGACTTATCATTTTCCAGTATTCAAAAACATCGCAATAGTGATAATAACTAAAATTGGTTCTTTGTTCGCTTTTCTAAATCTGCTTCTATAAGACACTCGGTCTATTCCTGCAGCCACAACGTTGTTTGCTCATAAATAACGGTCATTCACGCGTGCGCGTAAACTACCGGGCGTACGATGTGGAATATTTACTAATTCTAAGAATATGATAGGGAGATTGCGCAACTCTCCTGGATAATAATAATAATTAGCAAGTAAATATATATTTGCGCCACAATATGAGAATTTCAAACAATATACATCTGTATTTATTTGCAAGACTACTTTTGAGCCCGGGCAATGCCAGCTACCTATGCTAGTTTAAATTAAATAGTTATTATTCCTTCTTACTCGATTGATATGATCAGAAATAATTAATTAGTTTGATACTGAGTCAGATTGAAGTAGTCTACACTTTTATTCGATATAAATTCATCGTAATTAAAACTTAGGTAGACCATGAATTTCACAACATCCTAAACGTTTGTGGACAGTATAGTATATGCTCTTGCTGCGATTGAATCATTAATATATTTGTAATACATTTATAAGGACGTCCTATTTTATTTCCATCAACATGAACAAGGAGTTTAGAGATACATTTACTGAGCATTTACTGAATAGACAACTAATTAGTGCATAATGTTTTTTCTCTTTTGTGTCTGGTTGAAAGTATTAGTTTAGTTGCTCTAGCCCAATGGTTCTCAACCTTTTTTTACCCATGGCCCCTTTTCCTTTAAAAAACAATTTGGTGGCCCCAAAGCCCCCAAATTTTTCACTAATAAAAAAGCAAAGGAATAGTATCAATAAGTAAAAAAAAAAGTAAATAATTATGCTTATCTTGAAGGAAAACTTTAAGTATAAAATATTACAAATAAATTATTTAATAGTTAAATTCTATGGAGCATTTATGTACATTAGTAAATAATTCATAATATACCTTTAAAAAGATAGCTGAGTAATTAAATAAAAAATGTAGATTTATTCAATCAGATCCTTGTGACTGATGTTGCTCAGCGAGTTTTTTTATATTCGGCTCCATCGATGTCAATGATAGTCGAAGATCGACCCTTTGCACACTGTCGAGTCTATTGCGAGCTTTTGACAATAAGTGAGAAACACGACTAAATCCTGATTCAATGAGGCTTTCCTGTAAAGAAATGTCTACATCGGCAACATTAACTTCAAAAGGAATTGTCACCCAAGTTGGTATATCCATCATGAGTAAGTCACTAAACCGAGCTTGCATATCTTTGTGTATTTCTCTCTCTCTCTCTCTCTCTCTCTCTCTCTCTCTCTCTCTCTCTCTCTCTCTCTCTCTCTCTCTCTCTCTCTCTCTCTCTTTCTCCATTATCAGTAATAATAATAGTTCTGAAGTAGAATTGCTCTATGGCCAACCAAAATATCACCGTGGACCCCAATTCGTTATTTTATGTGTGTAGACCCCTAGTAATGTTACATTGCCCCCCTAGGGGCCATCAACAATACCACCTTATGGACCTGAGAACAGCCGTATGGAGGTGTATCTAGGAAAGGGTATTGGGGCACAACTGATCTTCCCATTAATCGTGCCCCAATGCCCAGTACCCCTCGAGTCCTATTCCCTTGCGACCTGTGAGCGTTGTTTATGGAGGTTCCAAAGCCTCTCTTCTGACACGGATGAGGTAGCTGGACATTTCCTTAAACCTTGACAAAGGGTTGAGGAAATAGTCATAAAACAAGGTCTGCTGGCCAAAGTCGCGTTTTCTCACTTATTCTGATTTATGAACTTACGACCTCCAAAACTTTCAATAATTCCCGGACTAACCTTGAGAGTACCTTGGCATTTATATCATTCGAAAGAGAATGTAAAACAACATAAGGGTTTTAAATTCCGTCAGAATCGACCAAATAGTTACAATGTTATTACAAAATAAAAGGAAACGGGGACCGACCGACTGACCTACATAGTGAGATATAGACTCGCACGCGACTAAAAAGAAAGCATGAGAGAGGGAATGAGGAGGAAGCGCACTCATATTTCATTGCCTCATGAGAGTTTAAGTCAGCCCAGTGATGGGGCTTCCTAATTTTCACTCAGGCTAGGGGATGTGTGGCTCCCCCAGGTACCAAGTGTAACAGTCAGCATAAGATAGATCCATGTGGGAAAGAGTCACAAGGAGTCACAGGAATTAGGGGGACTTCAAAGGATATTGTTTTCCACGCCAGAGAGTTTTTAGAGAAAGTCCTATTTTACAGCTTGAGGAAGAGCATAGTACAGATGAGGGTTCGCCCAACCCATCTCTCTCACCTTCAACTGCGGGTACGAAAATGCTGAAAAGATACTTGGTGGTGCAAAGAAGCAGATTTTTTTTTGATTTTTTTTTTTTTAAGAGCTCATCTGGCGACTGCCTACTTGGGCATTAGTCGCCGTATTAAAACTGGCCTAGTTCTAGGCTACTTTAAAATAAAATTAAAGAAAAAAAAACAAAAAAAACAACAACACCCCAAAAGGGGGAAAGGAAGCAAGCTGGTGCGTCGGGGAGAGGTCCCCCCGGCGCAAGAGCGTGCAACTAAAGGGAAAAAAAACAACAAAAAACAAGCAAAGAAGCAGAGAACAATCAGGAATTTTAATAGTAAATCTCAAAAGTTTTCTAACAATATTTTAAGGCTTATTTATATTTTGAGCTACACTCCAAGGCTTATGACTTTAGCATTTGCTATGGAACATTTCCTAATAAAAACAAGTATGTCAATGTTATACTTAAATTTCTCAATTCTGGTACTATCGACTACCTGTGTAGGTAGCTTGTTCTATATCTGTCATATCTTATAGGTGAAATAGTTGCCTACCAGTGTAGTCTTGAACCTTAAATGTTTAAGCTCCTAACTGGGGTTCTTGCTCCTACTGCGGTTAAGGGTAAACATCTTCTAGTGGTTAGTAGTCTCGAAGCCCCGAAGAATTTTGTGCATTTCTATCAGTTTTCCGCGCAGTCTCCTGGTCTCCAGGGAGAATAAATCTAGCTCTCGCAGGCGTGTCTGATACCCTCTGTGCCTAGTCGACGGGATTAGTTATGCGGCCCTGGCTTTCACACTCTCCAGCTGTTTGATATCTTTCCAAAGGCTTGAGGCCAAAACTGAATCGCATATTCTAAGTGAGGTCGCACCAACGAAGTTTACCAGGGCAGCACAATTTCCTCTTTCGAAATCTGAGCTGTCTTTTAATGTAACACAACAATCGCTGAGCCTTTTACTCGGCTTCAACACACTATCTTGAGAACTTTAAGTCACTTCTATTCCGCTACCTAAGTTCCTTTCCACGTATGTGGCCCTTTGATTCTGCTCTTGTAGCATATACTCTGACTTTGGGTTCCTGTGCCGAATGTGCATCACCTTACATTTATCTAAGATAAAAGGCATAATCCACGCACCTGACCACTCTCTTATCCTGTGCAGGTCAGCACCCAACCTCTCGATGCCATCAGGTGACGTTGCCCTTCCAGAATATCAATTCTGACACTTGTAAACTTGGCTATTTTTCCAAGGAATTTATCATCAATATTGCTTATGTAGATGATAAACAGCAGAGGGCCCAGCACGGAACCCTAAGGGACTCCCCTCGTCGCCGATGACCAGGGAGGGGCCCAGCTGTTGATTATAACCTCCTGTTGCCTTCCAGACAACCACTTATCGATCCAATGGTTTATTTTCACACCAATTTCCAACGCTTTAACCTTGGTTATCAATCTCAAGTGGGGTACTGTGTCGAACGCTTTTTGGAAGTCAGGGTATAGTATTTCTACCGCTTGGCTTCCATCATACTCGCTCATTATGTGAAAGAACTCAATCAAGTTGATCAGGAACGACCTCTTTCTACGATACCCGAACTGTGTTTCTCTTAGCGACTCATTGCTTTATTACAATTCTGTAATAGTTTAGAAACTCATTGCTTTCTTACAGTTCTGTAATGGTTTAGCAACTCATTGCTTTCTTACAGTTATGTAATGGTTTAGCAACTTATTGCTTTCTTACAGTTCTGTAATGGTTTAGCAACTCATTGCTTTCTTACATTTATGTGATGGTTTAGCGACTCATTGCTTTCTTGCAGTTCTGTAATGGTTTAGCAACTCATTGCTTTCTTACATTTTTGTGATGGTTTAGCAACTCATTGCTTTCTTACATTTCTGTGATGGTTTAGCGACTCATTGCTTTCTTACAGTTCTGTAATGGTTTAGCAACTCATTGCTTTCTTACATTTCTGTAATGGTTTAGCAACTCACTGCTTTCTTACAGTTATGTAATGGTGTTTGTAATGGTTATGTAATTATGTCAAGTTTCTAGGCCGGAAATTTCTTGCATAGCTGAGATCACTGTTCTTGTATATATATATATATATATATATATATATATATATATATATATATATATATATATATATATATATATATATATATATATAGAGAGAGAGAGAGAGAGAGAGAGAGAGAGAGAGAGAGAGAGAGAGAGAGAGCGAGAGAGAGAGGAGGAAGATAAAGTGGGCGAGATATAATAATAAAAATAATAATAATAATAATAATAATAATAATAATAATAGGTATTTATAATGCGCCTTTCATAGCTGTTAGCCCCCCAAAGTGCAGATTGTGTAGCAAGTGGGGATAAAGGGGAAGAGAATGAGAGAGAACATGGTGAAGGAGATAAATGGAGGGTGAGTGGAACAAGGAAGAGAGAGAGAGGATTATGGAGAGAAGGGGAATAGGGGAGAGGTGAGGGGGGTGGAGGGAGAGAGGGAGATTGGGCTGGAGGAAAATGTTAAGGAGGAAGATATGAAGGGTGAGGAGGAAGAGAGGGGTGAGAGGGAGGGAGGAAGAAGAGAGGGGGATGGTAGGAAAAGAGAGTGAGGGTGTAGGAGGGAGAGAGAGAGGTGAGAGGGGGTTAGGAATAGAGGGGATGTGAGGGAGATGGAAGGAGAAGGAGGGAGATAGAGGGAGAGAGTGGTGGTAGGGAGAGAAGGAGGGTGCAGGAGGAAGAAGGAGGTAGAGAGAGGGGTGATAGCGACGGAGGAAAAGAGGGTGATGTGAGGGAGGGAGAGAAAGAGGGGGAGAGTACAGGAGTGACAGAGAGAGGGGAGTAAGAAAGTGAGATGTGAGTGAGAGGAAGGGAGAGAGGGGCAAGGAAAAGGAGGGAGTAGGGAAAAGGAATGAGGGAGGGAGAGAGAGAGATAAATTGAAAGAGCGATAAAAAATGAGAGAGATAAACTTTGAGGGTAAAAAATTGAGAGAGAGAGATAGAAATTAAGATTGATAGAAATTGAGAGAGATTGAGATAAATGCTGAGAAAGAGAGAATAGAACACAGTTTGAAAGAGTTCGAAAATGTTGAGAGGTTAAGAGAGATACATAGATTGAGCGAGAGAGATTACATCGAGATTACATCGAAAATCTGGTAGCAACAGATCTACCGATCCTCACTAGGCTACCAGAAAGAGGGAGATATATATAAATATATATATATATATATATATATATATATATATATATATATATATATATATATATATATATATATATATATATATATATATTACATAGAGATTATATCGAAAGTCTAGTAACAACAGATCTACTGATCGTCACTAGGCTACCAGAAGGAGAGAGAGAGAGAGAGAGAGAGAGAGAGATATTACATCGAAAGTTTGGTAGAAATAGATCTACGGATCCTCAATAGGATACCAGAAGGATATATATATATATATATATATATATATATATATATATATATATATATATATATATATATATATATACGAGGGGCGGTCAATAAGTTTTGCAATTCGGATATAAGAAAACGAGATATGAGGAAAAGTGTTTTATTATTTTTCAATATAACTACCCTCGACTTCAATGCACTTGCGCCACTTGTCCCTGAGGCTTCGAATTCCCGACAACCAGAAATCTCCCGACTGCTCTTCAATCCACTCCTGGAAGGCGAGCTGGACATCTTCATCGTCCCCAAACAGGCGTCCATGCAGTGCAGCCTTGAGCTGGTGGAATAAAAAGTAGTCGCTAGGGGCCATATCTGGACTGTTGGGGGATGGTTGAGCTCCTCGAATCCGCACTCGCGCAGGGCAGCTTGGACAACTCTGACCTTGTGGACAGGGGCATTGTCGTGGAGGAGCAGGAAACCGTGTGTCAACTTGCCGCGCCGCTTCTGACGGATGCACTTCTTTAACCTAGCCAGTTCCTCGGCGTAATATTGGCCTGTGATGGTCCTTTCACGGGGCGCATAGTCCACCATCAACACTCCCTCAGAATCCCAGAAGATGGTGGCCATGATCTTCCCGGCTGAGGGTTGGGTCCGGAACTTGATGGGGGACGGAGGGCCCCTGTGCTTCCAGGCCATGCTTTCGAGCTTGGTCTCGGGATTCCAGTAATGGACCCACATTTCATCACCTGCCACTATGCGTGATTCGAATCCCGCTGGCTCTTGGTTGCACAGGAGCAGCAGCTCCTCCGAACTTTGACGACGTTGAAGTCGATCATGGAGGGTGAGGTTTCTAGGGACCCAACGGGCAGAGACCTTGGTCATGGCCAAATTGTCGTGGATGATGTTCATAACACTTCCATGTGATATTTCAAGTTCTCGATCGATTTCTTCGACCTTCACCCGTCGATTTTCGAGGGTCATCTTATCCAAAACGGGCCACATCGTCCTCGTTGGTGACGTCTGACGGGTGTCCTGGACCAGGGTCATCTTCAAGAGACTCACAACCCTGGCGCCACTTCCTATTCCAGCGAGCAAATGGTTGCATAGGAAGGGGCGGTGTCGATGTTCACTCCAACCATGCGTTCATGGATCTCTTTTGTATTCTTGCCTTCCTTGGAAAAAAATTTGATCACTGCGCGGTGCTTAACCTTCTCCATTGTTGAAAAAATCGTGACTGACGATCTGCGATCAGTTACTGCTTCTTAAATAGACGAAGCAAGAGCATGTGACTGCAGGTCCTGACTTGCCATAACTTGTCCTAACACCCCCACAAGCAACCACCCCCCTTCCTCTGTTTTGCGAATCGGTAAGGCAAAACGGAGGAAGGGGGATGGCTCTTTGTGGGGGTGTTAGGACAAGTTATGACAAGTCAAGACCTGCAGCCGCACGCTCCTGCCTCGTCTATTTAAGAAGCAGTAGCTGATCGCAGATCGTCGGTCACAAAATTTTCAACAATGGAGAAGGTTGAACACTGCGCAGTGATCAAATTTTTTACCAAGGAAGGCAAGAATGCAAAAGAGATCCATGAACGCATGGTTGCAGTGTAAACCAACACCGCCCCTTCCTATGCAACCATTGCTCGCTGGAATAGGGAGTTCCGCCACGGTCGTGAGTCCCTTGAAGATGACTCCCGTCCAGGATGCCCGTCAGACGTGACCAACGAGGACAATGTGGCCCGTGTGGGGAGGATGATCCTCGAAAATCGACGGGTGAAGGTCGAAGAAGTCAAGCGAGAACTTGGAATATCACATGGAAGTGTTATGAACATCATCCACGACAATTTGGCCATGACCAAGGTCTCTGCTCGTTGGGTCCCTAGAAACTTCACGCCCTATGATCGACTTCAACGTCGTCAAAGTCCACAAGGCCAGAGTTGCACAAGCTGCCCTGCGCGAGTGCGGAATCAAGGAGCTCAACCATCCCTCCTACAGTCCAGATCTGGCCCCTAGCGACTACTTTATATTCCACCAGCTCAAGGCTGCACTGCATGGGCGCCTGTTTGGGGACGATGAAGATGTCCAGCTCGCCGTCCAGGAGTGGATTGAACAGCAGTCGGGAGATTTCTGGTTGTCGGGAATTCGAAGCCTCAGTGATAAGTGGCGCAAGTCTATTGAAGTCGAGGGTAGTTATATTGAAAAATAATAAAACACTTTTCCTCATATATATATATATTACATCGAAAGTCTGGTAGCAATAGATCTACTGATCCTCACTAGGCTACCAGAGGGAGAGAGAGAGAGAGAGAGAGAGAGAGAGAGAGAGAGAGAGAGAGATTACATAGAGATTACATCCAAAGTCTGGTAGTAACAGATCTACTCATCATCACTAGGCTACCAGAAGGAGTAAGAGAGATGGAGAGAGATTACATCGAAAGTCTGGTAGCAACAGATCTACTGATCCTCACTAGGCTACCAGAAGGATTATGGAACAAGAAAGCTCTATGGAACGGCAAAGTGAAGAGGCAAGGCAGGAAAAAATTGATAAAGTAGATTGCAACTTTATAAGTTACTATTTTTCATCGCCCTTTTGTTATCTACTGTAAAACAAGTCTGGGTTAGGATTTGTCATCATCCATTTATCAAGGTTGTTTTTAAATGAAACTATACTAGCTGCGTTAACCATAGCATCTGGTAGATTAGTCCAGATTCTTATGGTTCTGTTTAAGAAGAATAATTTCGTTTCGTCTGCCCGAAAATGACTTTCCTCAAGCTTAAGGTTGTGACCACGCGTTGATTCATTTGATAGAAATATTAGAAATTTTGACTTGTTCACATTTTCAAAACCATGAACGATTTCAAATAACTCTATCCTGTCCACGCGTATGCGTCTCTATCTAAGAGAGAATAGATTCAGAGCTTTAAGACTGTCTTGGTAATTATTTGTTCGCAGGTGAGGAATCATTTTGGTCATTCGACGCTGGACTCTCTCTAATCTTTCTGTGTCGCACTCTTGATGTGGTGACCAACACTGCACGTAATATTGCAAATGTGGCCTAACAAGTGCATTATAAAGTGTTAGAATACATCTTTTAGACTTGTTTTGAAATGTACCAACTATGAGACCTAGTATCCCGTTTGTTTTTTTCACTGCCTCCATGCAGTGTTTACTTGATTTAAGGTCGCTGGAAATTTTTACACCAAGATCTGTTCTATGAAAACGTTTAGTATGTGGTTTCCGCCCAGTTTATAGTTGGTTCTCGCGTTGTTTTTACCATTGTGGAGGAAGATGCCCTTTGCGACGTTAAAATTCACTTGCCATTTGCTCGCCCATTCAAATCGATGCTGAGAATCTTTTATAAGGTTTTTCGTTTCCATGTGATTTACAATTTTGTCTCTCATTATTCTTTCAAATAGTTTTCCAACTACTGAGGTTAAACTAATAGGGGGTAGTTTTCGGCACGAGGGCGGTCTTCCTTTTTTAATATTGGTGTAACATTTGCTATTTTCCAATCTTTTGGTACAACACACGTTTCTAAACTTATATTGAATATATGTGTCAGGAAGATAGTGATTGTTTCGCGTATTTCAGATATAACGCGAGAGTGAATACCGTCTGGACCAGGAGAACTATTTACGTTAATTGCCTTCATGCTTTCTCTGACTTCGTTTTCAGAAATACAAAAGTCATTTAAATGTTGTTCATTGTTGTCGAACAATTCCACTGGAACTGGAACGTTGGTCTCATCTTCAGTGGTAAACACAGAATAAAAAAAAATATTAAAAATTTGAGCCATCTCCGCATTATCATCCACAGTGTCGTTATCTTGAGAGAGGAGCCGGCCAATCGATGGGGAGGTTGTCTTTTTACTATTCACATAGCTGAAGAATAACTTAGGATTGGTTTTTACTTGCTCAGCGATAGATTCTTCTAAGTCTTTTTTGGATGATTTTATCAGCATCTTCGTTTATTTTCTTAACTTTTTAAAGTTATTTTCATCTACAGTTGATTTTGTTCTCCGAAATCTAGTGTATGCGGCCTTCTTTTGTCCAAGAGCTCTTTGAATTTCTCTGATGAACCATCTTGGCTTTGCAGTTGTAGCTTTTTGCTTCCTTTTTGTGGGATGTATCTTGAGCAGTTTGTATTAATTATCGACAAAAAAGCATTCCAGCATTCTTTGGGATTATCGCTAGTAGTTAGGGTTGACCAATCCTGGTTTGGTAATTCCTTAACCATTAGGTCCCATTTGGCGTTA
This sequence comes from Ceratothoa steindachneri, assembly GCA_963969495.1. Classification (NCBI taxonomy): domain Eukaryota; kingdom Metazoa; phylum Arthropoda; class Malacostraca; order Isopoda; family Cymothoidae; genus Ceratothoa; species Ceratothoa steindachneri. Next base: position 60,409,053 of record OZ018327.1, read on the forward strand.
ACGAAATCCGATTTGAGGGGAGCATTGGTATCTTTGTTGTAATTAGAATTTACGTTGAAGTTTACTTTAAATTCTACCTGTCTGTGGTCACTGGTTGGGAAAAAGTAGCAGACATGAAGGTTGGTTACCATGTTAGGGTCGGGGATTAATACTAATTCAAGAATATTCGGGTCTCGTGTAGGCATGTCTACTACTTGGTAAAGGGGACCACTCAGAAGGCCTTGGTAGAGAGTATTTCCAGAGGCTGTAGAAAGCGCTTCACCCCAGTTTTTGCAGGGTAAATTAAAATCTCCTAAAATTAAAAAGTTGTGCCTACAAACTATATCATTAATAATTTCGCCTAAATTTGTATCAACTTCTACGACCTGCTTCGGGAGTCTATAGAAGACGGATAGTAGCAAACTATTCCTACATATATCTGTGATTTCGACAAAAACTGCATTAATGGTTTCACGGATTTCAAAAACTCTTTGGAGTGGGGAAAGTGATAATTTCACATATAAAATAACTCCTCCACTAGTGTCTACTAGTCTATTATTATAGAACATGGAATATACTGGGATTTGAAATTCTGCCTCAAAGTCTTTATTTGAAAAATTTAGTCACGATTCCGTGATGGACATTATATCATATTTGCTGGCCTGGTTTAAGGCCACAAGGTCATCGAAGTTGTTTCTCAAACTTCTCGCGTTAAGTAGGACACAGGACAGGTGCTGATGGTTGCTTGTATGGAAATAATTATTTATTTTTTTAGTGCGTGAAATCTCTTTAGTATCTGAAAATTTATGACTGCCTCTGTAAATAATCGTGACAACCTTGTTTAACCCATAGTGTTGAGGTGGAGTCCGTCTGGAAGAAAAATTTCCTTTATATTATAAAAGTCATTCCAGAAGTTTACAAATTCTACATCTTCACTCCTGCAGATAGTCTCAATGCAATTATTTGTGTAGTGACCTCTACTGAAGAAGCTATCTCTGCATTTGTTCCGTGGGAGAATGCCTGAAATAATAAGATTACTTGTTCCTACGTGCAGAACAAGTACTGCGTCCTTCTTGACCTCCTAAAAGAGAGAGTCTAGAGAATCTTTTATGTCCTCAATGGACTCACCCGATAGGCAAAAAAGTTTGCTTCTTTTAGGATTCGATCTACAAAAGGTGTCAAGTTGACCTCTTACTATAGAGTCTCCCACAATAGCGGATTCAACTTCAGTGTCCTCCTCCTCAGCTAAAACCTGAAAGGAATTGAAAGTTTTAATTGAGATGAATATTTTTTGCTGGGGTTTGCACCGTTTTTGATGTTGGAATGAGCTATTATTATTAGGATTATTAATAATATTACTACTTTTGTTATGGTGCTGGGTGTTCGGCTTCTTCTTTGGGGGTTAAGATGGTACCTTCTTCCCCTTTGCGGGTTGTGGGGCATCGGGTGTCGTTTTCTCCTTCGTGAGTTGGATCATGCATTGGCTCACAGCTACATTCCTCTCTACAAATTCCTGCAAAGAGGAGACCTCCTTTTCTAAATTAGTAAATGCCTCGATAGGAATATTTGCAGGAACATTGGAGGCAGTTGAGGTACTACGGGAACTTTTTAATTCGGCTAGTTCCTCTTTGAGTGCTGCTATCGTAGCTCTTAGTTTGTCCGTTTCCTCCTTGTGTTCATCTCTAATCTCACAGAATAGGCAAATGGAAGAGTCAGTTATGGCTGCATAACACCACTTTCTAAAGTCAATTGCCCAGCGGGTGCCTTCACAGTTAGGGCAAACCGCTTTCATCTTTTCTGCACCCAGCATAGCTGAAGGATCTAAGAAGTATGTAAGTACGAGTGAAAAGGAGAGAGAGAGAGGGGGAGGATTAGGGCGACTCACTTATGAGGTGGGGGAAGGAAATATAGGCCGAACTCTTTTAAATTATTGTCTAAAATTATATTATTTTTTATTATTTATTTATTTTTCAATGCACCTTACTTTTTCACAGTGTAAAATAGGAAGGAAAGGAGGACGATGGGAAAAGATAATTAAAGGGAGTCAGAGGAAGTGAGAACGAGGAAAGGAGAACAATAATGGTTAAAGCAAAGGAGATATAATGCAAAACTTAAAACTCGACTTATCTGGGCTTGGAATTCGTGCTGACGGAAATAGGGGATTTAACGTCCGGCTTCTTTAGAAAGAACTTAAACACGTATTTAATCATTTTTTGAAAGGCTGCACACTTATAAAGGCAAGTATTTGAATTAAAAAGGCAATAAAAACGACAGTGACTAACTAAAATGCTAGGCAACCTCACTATACTAGAAAAATAGAGAGGGAGAGATTTAGAGCGAGAATGAGAGTGATTCAGATATTGACAGCGAAAGAGAGAGAGAGAGAGAGAAAGACAGAGAGAGAGAGAGAGAGAGAGAGAGAGAGGCACGAATAATCGCTTTCTGCCCTGCATATAAAAAAAAACATGCAAATAGATGCAGCCCAAAAGTAACTGACTTTTTATTTACTTTATCTGTTGATTGTTTATCTTCGCTTAGCTTTCGATTGCCTCCAATCATCTTTTTTTTCATTCTCTCTACTAATTTCTATTTCTTTTTTATTCTGTATACTCATTTTTATTTTTTTTCATTCTCTCTACTCATTTCTATTTTTTTCATTATTTCTACTTATTTCTATTTTTGGTCATTCTTTCTACTCATTTCTATTTCTTTTTTCATTCTTTCTACTCATTTCTATTTTGTTTCATTCTTTCAACTAATTTTTATTTTTTTCATTCTTTCTACTCATTTCTATTTCTTTTTTATCCTTTCTACTCATTTTTATTTCTTTTTCATTCTTTCTACTCATTTTTATTTCTTTTTTCATTCTTTCTACACATTTCTATTTCTTTTTCATTCTCTTACTCATTTCTATACCGAACTCAGAAGATTTTCCTTCGTCTCGCTATCTTAGTTAATCTCATTATATGAAATCAATTTACTCTGCTGCTCTTTATGCCGTTCTCATTTTGCTAATAAATTAAGATAGACAATTAGGTAATCGTTATCTGCCTTGTTCTAAAAAACTTAGATAAAGTAAAAAGCTACCATATGTGATATATAAACATCTCGACTTATTACCCCCCCCCCAATACCCTATTTTGATTATATCACTCGATAGACTCTACTAAAATAAAAGGCCCTATTACGACCATAATTCGGATAATAAAGTACTTTCCTATAAAACGGTACATTTGCCACATTTTAAAGGTCACAAAAGAGGACCTTGTTGTATCTCTTCAATTCGCCTCGCTTTTAGCTACGAGCGACAGTCATTGATAGCTATCGTGTCCATTGAGTCGCCAATAACCCCCTTGTGGAGAGAGCGACAGGAGGCGATTTTACCTTGCTCCCTTGCCCACCGCCTCTGCCTCATCGTGGCGAATGAAAATATCGTCGACCAAACGTGGACGCGCTTCTCTCATATTCTATCGCCGACATTAATCTTATGTTATTAAGTTGGTTATTGTTAGTAGGTAAAGGCGCATTTGACAAATATCGAGGGAGGGCTTGTTCAGATAAGGGTGGCATATAATTCCGAGAATTTACGAGTACGTGATGCTGGAAAGTGCATGAAATGGGCCGTCACTGTATGAAATCATTTGGTTTTACCGATGATCTTTACTAAATTTCAGACTAATGTTTCAGTCTCGAACTACTGGTTAACGTGGGATCTGAACCCATGGGTTATTACAGCAATAGCCGCCGTCGAGTAGACCAAAGTCCGATGTGGTTTCGAATAATCCAGGGAGGGCCATATTTTAAGCAGCAGGCCACAGTGAAGCTTAAGTAAAGGTTTGCGGGCCTAACTTAAACAGCTAGATGCAAATTTCGAATACATATAAGTTAATTGCAATTACATATGTTCATATTTTGGCATATACTACATAGTCATAGATATAGCTATACATTAATAACTAAGGGTAATTTCTTTGCATAGTTTTGTCACCCCCTTTTAAACTGTTTCCAGACATATTAGAGTGGGGACTAACAGCTTAACGTGGAATCCGAACCATGATTCACAATTCTACATCATGTGATCATTATCCAGGGCCCAGTCATTTCCCATTCAAGTACTAACCACAATCAGTGTAGCTTAACTTCCGCGAGTGAAAGAGAGCGTGTATATAGAGGAAAAAGGAATAAATATGCAAAGAAATTACAAAATATTGAAAATTAATTATTGAACAGTTTACCAAAATCTCATCTTATTAATTTTTTGTGTAAGTTCTAGATTTTTAAATCAGTCATTTTCGAATATATTTCATTCTTAGATAAAATAATCTTTAAAAATACGATACTTTATAAATATTTATTGCTATTTCCTTTATATACACGCTCTCTTTCACTCGCGGAAGTTAAGCTACACTGATTGTGGTTAGTACTTGAATGGGAAATGACTGGGCCCTGGATAATGATCACATGATGTAGAATTGTGAATCATGGTTCGGATTCCACGTTAAGCTGTTAGTCCCCACTCTAATATGTCTGGAAACAGTTTAAAAGGGGGTGACAAAACTATGCAAAGAAATTACCCTTAGTTATTAATGTATAGCTATATCTATGACTATGTAGTATATGCCAAAATATGAAACTATGTAATTAAACCTCCAAGGAAAACCTCCAAGGGCCACATTCGTCCCGCGGGGGCAGTGTACCCATCTCTGATATAATCGGAAACGTTAATACTCAACTAAACCGACCCCCCTCCCCCAGTCTAAATGAAACTCTCATGTAGAAACCTAAGTCATCAATCATATATAAGTTCAATTGTATCCTTAGTACGCACATCAAATTTTCTCTGTGGAAATAAATGCAAACACAGGACACTAAAGAGAGAACAGAAGTATGTAATCGAATCATTTAGTACGTATGTCTAGAATTGGCACTATGTAATCGATCATTTAGTACATATGTCTAGAATTGGCACAATGTTCCGTTAAAAGCGTTATCTTCATCATCATCATCATCACTAACTCTATAATTTAAGCAGAGGATATTTTTGAGTATTTGAATAATATTTTCATCTTAGTTTGGTTATGACTTATGTTTTTTTATCAAATTTATTTCTAATAATTCTTTTATAATATCAAAAAACAAAATGGTGAAGTTCAGAAATAAATATAAGTATCGAAATTTTGTGAAATTTTAAAACCCAAAGAATTACAAATGGTGAAGTTCAGAAAATTTATTTTTATATATCTTCTCCTATAACTCTATATTTTAGCAACGTGATATTTTGAAAAAAGGGGGGGGGGGAGATTTAGTTTAGAGTTCCTTTTTAAAATTATTATAATTGGCGAAGTTCAGAAAATTTATAAAAATTTAACCATGGCTGCTTTTTTTTAGATTTTAAATTTTAATCTTAGGAGCGAAGCGCAAGCTCCCCCGTAGGGGAGAGTAGCGAAGCGCAAGCTGCCCTCGTAGGGGGCAGTGGCGAAGCCATCGCCTGGTTATTTATATTAATTTGGATTGTCTATTCTCGTTCTAAATAGGAAGGACAAATGGTTAAGGATTATCTTTGGATAGAGATGATTTCCACCCTCCGTATAGAAGGTAGGTTCTGTCGGTTCTCAATCCATTGCAGTTCTTCCCTCTATTTCTGAGGAGCAGAGCTCTCGGTAGCCGAGGGGATACGGCGTTGGGCCGCCAACGGCGCCTCACCGCCTTCAATCCCGGCATGAGCGAACAAAGATCTGGCTATTAAATGGTGGGCGCGCGAGGCTCAGCCCCATAATGGGGTGGTTAGATATTATGTTTCTCATCACACACATAGCCAATTACAGCACAACTTTCTTTCCTCTCCCGTCTTCGCAACACAACACACACTCTCTGTTCCAAGGAATCCTGCCGATGGGTATCTCTATCCACATACCTCTGACGCGGAACAGTTCCCTCTGCCCCGGGGCAACGAAGGGTCCACCTAAACGCTGTTTGTTTGGTGTACTGGAACCTCTCCACAAAGAGGACCGGCCTCTGGTGCCCTCGGGCTCACCAACGATTGTCCTACTGACCTTTATGTTTATTTCATTATCAGGTTGGGGATCCTCCAGGATAAAGGCGGGTTGGGGAACCACCACTAGTATTTCTTGCAAGCGATGCCTCTATGAGGGGAAATCTAGGAAAGGGAAATCTAAGAGTGAAATCTAGGGAGGGTACATCTAGGGATGGGAAATCTAGGGATGGGAAATCTAGGGATGAGAAATCTATGAAGGGAAACTAAGGGGGGGGGATCTAGGGGTGGGAAATCTATGAGGGGAAATATAGGGAGGCGAAATCTCGGAGGAGATATCTAGAGAGGCGAAATCTAGGAAAGGGAAATCTAAGAGTGAAATCTAGGGAGGGTACATCTAGGGATGGGAAATCTAGGGAAGGGAACTCTAGGGAGGGAAAATCTAGGGGGATCTAGAGAGAGGAAATCTAGGGATGGAAATCTATGGGGGGAAATCTAGGGATGTGAAATCTCGGAGGAGATATCTAGAGAGGCGAAATCTAGGATGGGAAATCTAGGGAGGGGAACTCTAGGGAGAGAAAATCTAGGGAGGGGAACTCTAGGGAGAGAAAATCTAGGATGGGAAATCTAGGGATGGGAAGTCTAGGGATGGGAAATCTAGGGATGGGAAATCTAAGAGCGGAAATATAGGGAGACGAAATCTAGGAGGGGAAATATAGAGAGGGGAACTCTAGGGAGGGGAAATCTAGGGAGAGGAAATCTAGGATGGGAAATCTAGGGATGGGAAATCTAGGGATGGGAAATTTAGGAATGCGAAGTCTAGGGAGGGAAAATGGAGGACTAATTAACTGAACACAGTTAGCCATAAACAGCAGACGCTGACCAAGACGACCCGGACGAAGACGCCATCTAAATATACTCTGCCTGAAAACAAGATTGAGAAGGGACAAAAGCGAAGTAGGCTAAATGTAAATAAAAATAGGCTCGCTGGCCGATGCTAGAGTAACCATAGCTGTACATATTGCGAATGACTGGTAAACCTCTGAGCTTGAAACAAGGTCAACAGATCAAATTCGCATGCTCTCAATTATTCTGACTTATGGCCTTATGACCATATGATCGTACGACCTTCAAAACTTCCAATAATTCCGGGACTAACCTTGAGAGGACTTTAGCAATTATATCATTCGAAAGAGAATGTAAAGCAACATAAGGGTTTCAGATTTCATTAGAATCGAAGGAATAGTTACGATGTTATTGCCAAATAATTCGTGGACTAACCTTGGGAGGACCTTGGCCATTATATCATTCAAAAGAGAATGTAAAGCAACATACGGGTTTCAAATTTTGTTAGAATCGGCCGAATAGTTCGGATGTTATTGCCAAAACCCCATTCAAAATTTAAATAACTCCCAGGCTAACCTTGGAGAGACTTTGATAATTATATCATTCGAAAGAGAATGTAAAACAACATAAGGGTTTCAATTCTCGTTAGAATCGGCCAAATAGTTACGATGTTATTGCAAAAAAACTCATTGAGAAGTAAAATGTTTACCATCCGACCGACGACCTACGGACCGACATAATAACTTATAGGAGTCGCGTGCACGCGACTAAAAACCATCATCTATCAGGAATCACGTCATAAAATGTACCGATGTCAATGCAGATCATTTTAAACTCCTAGCCTAATGCAACAATGTGATTTCCCTATGTATTTTAGAATCCATGTATATTAAAATGTTAAAACCTTTGCACAACAATGACTCCACTGCTGTTACACTCCTCTTTATTGAACTTACCGTCTGCACAACCATGTCTTCTTCTTGCCTACAATTCGTATTGCTTACTGAATTGCTTACCTAGTGAAAGTTAAGAGTCATGGCAGCCAAAGCTCATAAAGGGTGCCTCTTCTCTGTTCGGAGTCTCGCACTACTTATCGTAATTGTTTTTAGAGTTGTTTACACTGACTCGTTGCAACGTCCTCCGGGAGACTGTTCCATTTATTTACTACTCTCGAATTGAAGAAAAATGGGTTCTCTAAGTCCTTCTTTTTTCACGAGCTTTCGACTGTGACCTTTTGTATTCGGGTGGCTTTCGCCTCTTACTGTGTCGATACCATGTAGAATATTAAAGGTTTAGATCATGTCTCCCTTTAGTCTTCTCTCTTCAAGTGTGGTGAGGCCAAATCGGTCCAACCTTTGATGGTAAAATCAAATCGGATAAACCTGGGACCAATTTGGTGGCTCTCTGTTGGAACAATGTGTTCTTAGTCTTTCTGTATCGTGTTTTGACGAGCTTTAGACTGACCTCTTGTATTCGAGTGGCTTTCTCTTGATACTACTATCTTATCAAGTTGTTTCGTAGTTCAATTTGTAAATTATTAATGATCTTAAACAGATTAAATCATTAAATATTAAATTTGTCAAAACAATCTTGATTGAATGGATGGTATATGATGCCAAATTTACATTAGTGAAGACTAAACTAAATTTTGCATCATATACCGTCCATTCAATATTTTCTTTAGACAAATCTGTACATAATACTGTGATAAGTACTGTGCTAGCTAAAAGTGTTGTAAGTTTTATGTACAAGTGTTGTAATCTATCTATAAGTGTTTTACTGGGCTATCTACAGGTGATGTAATCTCCTATCTACACCTGTTATACTTTGTTATCTACAAGTGTTGTACCCTATTATTTACAAGTATTTCAATGTGCTATCTAAAGGCGCTTTGTTGTGCTATTTATAAGTGTTGCTATTTGCTATATAAAAGTGTTGTGCTGTGATATCTACAAATGTAGTAATCTGCTATCTACCTACAAGTGCTATACTCTGTATCTACAAATGCTTTACTCGTATATCTACAGGCGATGCACGGTGATATCTACAAGTGTTGCACTGTGCTATCTACAAGTGTTTTACTCTGCAATCTATAGGTATTGTACTGTGCTATCTGTAACTGTTGTAATCTGCTATCTACAAATGGTGTATTGTGCTATCTGCAAGTATTGTGATTTGCTATCTACAAGTTTTTACCGTTATATTTAGCTATTGTACTGGTCTAACTATAATGTTGTACAGTGTTATTTACAAGGGTGTCACTGCGATATATACAAGCGCTTTATGTACTCTGCTAGCTACAACTGCTGTACTGTGTTAAATTCAAGTGTTGTAATATTCTATCTACAAGTGTTGTTTTCTTTCTATTATTTACAAGTGATGTATTTTGCTATCTACGACTGTTGTAATTTGTTATTTATAAGTTTTGACTGTGTTATCTGCATGTGTTACACTGTGTTATCTACAAGTGCTATAGTGTGTTATCTATAGGTTTGTTATCTACTATGTATAAGTAATGTAGTGTACTATCTACAAGTGTTGGACTGTGTTATCTACAAGAGTTGTACTGTACTATATAAAAGTGTTGCACTGTTTTATCTACATATAAGTTCTGTAGTGTGATATCTACTAGTGCTGAAATGTATTATCTACAAGTGCTGCCCTGTGTTATCTACAAGTGCTAACTCTTTATCTGCAATCACTGTACTGTGATATCTACAAGTGTTGTAATGTGCTATCTACAAGTGCTAAACTGTTTTATCTACAAGTGTTGTACTGTGATATCTACAAGTTCTAAACCGTTTTATCTACAAGTGCTGTACTGTGATATCTATAAGTGTTAAACTGTTTTATCTACAAGTGCGCTACTGTGATATCTACAAGTGCTAAACTGTTTTATCTGCAAGTGCTGTACTGCGCTATCTACAAGTGATGACCTGTTTTATCTACAAGTGCTGAACTATTTTATCTACAAGTGCTGTACTGTTTTATCTACAAGTGCTGAACTGTTTTATCTACAAGTGCTGAACTGTTTTATCTACAAGTTCTGACCTGTTTTATCTACAAGTGCTGACCTGTTTTATCTACAAGTGCTTAACTGTGCTATCTACAAGTGCTTAACTGTGCTATCTACAAGTGCTGACCTGTTTTATCTACAAGCGCTAAAAAAATATCTACAAGGGCTTAACTGTTTTATCTACAAGTGCTGAACTGTTTTATCTATAAGTGCTAAACTGCGCTATCAAAAAGTGCTGACCTGTTTTATCTACAAGTGCTGACCTGTTTTATTTACAAGCGCTAAACTGTTTTATCTACAAGTGCTGAACTGTTAAATCCACAAGTGCTGCAATGTGCTGTATACAAGTGCTGACCTGTTTTATTTACAAGTGCTGCACTGCGCAAGCTACAAGTGCCTAACTGTTTTATCTACAAGTGCTGAACTGTTTTATCTACAATTGCTGAACTGTTTTATCTACAAGTGCTGAACTGTTTTATCTACAAGTGCTGAACGGTTTTATATACAAGCGCTGTACTGTGTTATCTACAAGTGCTGAACTGTTTAATCTACAAGTGCCTTACTGTTTTATCTACAAGTGCTAAACTGTTTTATCTACAAGTGCTGACCTGTTTTATCTACAAGTGCTGACCTGTTTTATCTACAAGTGCTGACCTGTTTTATCTACAAGCGCTAAACTGTTTTATCTACAAGTACTGAACTGTTTTATCTACAAGTGCTGCACTGTGATGTATACAAGTGCTGACCTGTTTTATTTACAAGTGCTGTACTGCGCTATCTACAAGTGCCTAACTGTTTTATCTACAAGTGCTGACCTGTTTTTTTCTACAATCATAATGTGAGCTTCTATTTCGCCGTCTCTGGGCGAGGCTAAACATTTCCCTCAAATCTTTCCTCACCAATTTGAAGTTTCTCGTAAGTAATATAATTAATCCGTCCCTTGAGAAAACTCGCTCTTAATACGCATTAAATTAATTATAGCCAGCTTTTAATTACTATCGTCAATGTATTTATTACACTTTGCCCTTTGGTAAATAACTAATGAGCCTCTTGTAGTCAATATTACCCAAAGCAAAAGGAAAAGAAGCTCGTAAATTGTTGCCAACTCATTTCCATCGATCGATCGGCGACGAAGAAATTGGGACACAAAATGGATTCCAAGCAAATCTCGAAGGAAGCGCACGAAATAGGTTTCGATGCCATATCTGCTTTTAGGGTAAATATGTCCCCATGCCATATCTGCTTTAATAGTAAATATGTCGACATGCCATATCTGCTTTTAGGGTAAATATGTCCCCATGCTATATCTTTTTCATATTATATATGCCCCCATGACATATCTGCTTTTATAGTAAATATGTCCCCATGCCATATCTGCTTTTAGGGTAAATATGCTCCCATGTCATATATTGTTTCATAAGTAACATGCATTATTGCCATATGTAGTTTCATATTTCCTTATGTTTCCATGTCTTATCTGGTTTCATATTAATTAATAGGGATGCCACATCTGCTTTTATAAAAAATAGGTCCCATGCCATATCTTGTTTGATATGAAATATGTACCTATGCCATATCTGGTTTCTTAAGAAATAGTTACCCATGCTATATCTAGTTTCATATCCAATATGTCCTCATATCATATCTGGTTTATATTAATATTTATACATGCCATATCTTGTGTTATAAGAAATGTATTTATGCCATATATATGAAATATCTCCTGATGCCATATCTAATTTAAAGAAATATGTAACAATGTCATATCTGGTTTCGTGTGAAAGATGTCCCAATGTCATATCTGATTTCATATTAAATATGTCACGATGCCATATCTGGTTTCATCAGAAATAGGCACCCATGCCATATCTAGTTTCTTAACCAATATATTCCCGTGTTATATCTAGTTTCATACTAATATATATCCATACTATATCTGGTGTATTAAGGAATAAGTCCCAATGCCATATATTGTTTGATACATTTTCCCATGCCATATCTAGTTTCATAGTAAAGATTTATAAATGCCATATCTAGTTTCATAAGAAATATTTGAACATGGCATATCTATTTTTATATATATGTTCCATTGCCATATTGGATTTCATAGGAAACATGTCCACATGCCATAAATGCTTTCATATTAAATAAGTCCCCTCATAATAAATAAGTCATCATGCTATATCTGGTTACATAACAAATATGTCACCATGCCATATCGCCATATCTCGTTTCATATTAAATATGACCCCAAGCCATAGCTCGTTTCATATTAAATATGTCTCCACGCCATATCTGCTTTTATAGTAAATATGTCCACATGCCATATCTGCCTTTATAGTAAATATGCCCACATGCCATATCTGTTTTAATAGTAAATATGTCTCGATGCCATATCTGCTTTTAGGGTAAATATGTCCCCATGCTATATCTTTTTTCATATTAAATATGCCCCCATGCCATATCTGCTTTTATAGTAAATATGTTCCCATGCCATATCTGCTTTCCTAGGAAATATGCCATATGTGGTAATATAGCGCCACCTATCTGAATAATAGACAATGTAAACTTTTGAGGCTATTTTAAGTGAGGGCGAGGCATAAATTACTGTTCGATGGACACAAGCATCGTTTCACGTGTTATTGTGATTTCTCTTTCATAACGAAGCCCGTGTCTCTCTCTTCCTATCGCTTTCATCTTCTCCATATAGGCACTTGCCTACACTCCTTTCCTTATAAGCTCTCTTAAGTATCCCCTTTATGGGGGCGATGGATGTGGATAGTAGCTGAGTGGTTAGCGCGGGTGCCTAAAAAAACGAGGAGGGTTCGGAGGCATAGGCTCGAACTGCGCCTATTATTTCACTTTGTTTAAAAGAGGCTCTCTCTCTCTCTCTCTCTCTCTCTCTCTCTCTCTCTCTCTCTCTCTCTCTCTCTCTCTCTCTCTCTCTCTCCTCTCTCTCTCTTTTCTGATTTCCTATGGTTTATCGAGGAGCATCTACCATCTTTATTTTTATTCCCTGTTCATATATATATATATATATATATATATATATATATATATATATATATATATATGGGATCTTGTAAAGATGAGTCATCTAAGGGTTTTTTTTACTCTAATTTAACCTAACATGACCTGACCTAACTTGGAGAGAGAGGGAGAAAATGTGTGTGTGTGTGTGTGTTGAGAGAAAGAAATGGGAAAGAGCAGCGAAAGTGAATGGAAGGAAATCGCCTTGTCATTATTTGAGCCGATTAAGACCCATTAATGATTGTGAGCTTGAATTTATCGGGGTCTTTACTGGCCTCCATAAATAAAATAAAAAAATAAGCATAAGGATAAGAAAGAACGAGAGAGCAAAATAGCGAGAGAACGAAATGAACCGAAAAAAAACAGAATAATGGAGATAATCATGGAGGAAAAGGACGTCAAATACTCTGGGTATTTAAGCCTCCAAGACCAAATTTGTACAACCATAAAAATAATACCAATAAACCCCGAAATTCTTTCTCTCGAACACCAAAAACAACAAACCACTAACGTGTGTAAGCTATAATAAACCAATTACCTGTAATTAATGGTATTTTTTTATTATATTTTATTTGTTTTTACTTATTACGATAAAATCTTCGATAATCTATAAACAGTTTATGGCGCCATTATCTCAGAAGTCGTATAACCTTTCTTTTTTTTTCCCTCCCACAAATTTTTATCTTTCAAATTTTTATTGGCCACATTAGAGCCATCATTTAAACCCGTTCCTTAACTAAGAACAATGTATAATTTATTTCAAAGAAAGATAGATAATTGAGTAGACAGAAAGACGGACAATGAAAGAGGAAAATGGTGATAAATGAATTAAGACGCTTGTTCTAACCGGGAGAGGAATGAAGGAAGGAAATGGAGGATCGATTGCCTGTTAAAGGTTGAAATTAAGCTCAGTGCTTCCAAACCTGACTCGATTTGAATTTATGCCGTGAAAAGCGAAAAGCTACTTTTGAACTAAGCGTGGATGTGAGTGAGAGAGAAATCAAAGAGAATAACGAATGATGGAGAACTATATGGAGTAGACCGTAATTAACCATTAGCATCTTTTAGTAACGAGCATGGGTTAATTACACCTGGGTCGTCGTCGCCCAATTGCATATTGATGTTTGCCGAAAGTTTCCTCCTTTGCTCATTTTAAGATTATCTTTTCCCCATTTCGATTGATTACAGCTATTTTGCTTAACGCAATCTCATATTTTAAAAACCTTAGTATAGAATCTAGGACAAATAGACTATATGAGTAGACTTACATATACGTGTTTTGTTGCACATGGAAAAGAATAATAAATATACATTTTGTGTGTGAATGAGGTAAATATTTGAATTCAAGCTTATAATTTTAAAATATTTTGCCTCTACATTTTTTGTTTTTATTCGCGTGCACGTGATTCTCTAAGTTACGATTTTGGTCCGTAATTCAGTCGGTCGGATGGTAACAATTTTACTTTGCAATGAGTTTGTTGACAATAACATCGTAACTATTCGGCTGATTCTAACGAAATTTGAAACCGCAAGGTTAGTCCGGGAATTATTTGGCAATAAAGTCGTAACTATTCGGCCGATTCTAACGAAATTTTAAACCCTTATGTTCTTTTACATTCACTTTCGAATTATATAATTGCCAAGTCCTTCAAAGGTTACTCCTGGAATTATTAAAATAAAACTAACTAGGGGTCGGATTGTCCCACCTGTTGGAAGTTTTGACGGTCATAAGGTCATAAGTAAAAATAATTCAGAGCACGCGACTAAGATCTGGTGACTTTGTTATTTTAAGACTTCCTCGTATTTTAAGAGTTCCTGGTAACATTGATTGGTACTCTACCTCATTAGGTATAGTTTTTCCTATGCAGAATTGCCTTATTCTTGTTCTTAATCGTCATTTATTCTTGTTCTTAATCCTTTTTTATCAATTTATCTCCTTTTGTATTTTTAATCCGGTCGATTTTTAGGCAAAAGAAGTTGATAAAGAATTTCTAGTATTGAGTACGAATTCCGCCAACCAGGATTTGCTGGTTAGCATTGAATCGATCCGCAGGGTAACGCTGGCGCACGAATGTCCTCTGCGGGGCGAGGGGGCGGGGGTTATTTGTGGTTTGGTTTCGGATTGAGACGATGGTTGGCTACCATTCTACCGTATGTTCTAAAATTAAGAATTTCCTCTTTCATATAATTCTCATCCTTCTTTGCTCTTAGGGTTAATGTGACTGTTTAATATCACAGTTGTAGTGCTCACCCTGTAGTGCTCATCCTTCTTTGCTCTTAGGGTTAATGTGACTGTTTAATATCACAGTTGTAGTGCTCACCGTGTACTGCTCATCCTTCTTTGCTCTTAGGATTAATGTGACTGTTTAATATCACAGTTGTAGTGCTCACCCTGTACTGCTCATCCTTCTTTGCTCTTAGGATTAATGTAACTGTTTAACATCACAGTTGTAGTGCTCACCCTGTAGTGCTCATCCTTCTTTGCTCTTAGGGTTAATGTGACTGTTTAATATCACAGTTGTAGTGCTCACCCTGTACTGCTCATCCTTCTTTGCTTTTAAGGTTAATGTGACTGTTTAATATCACAGTTGTAGTGCTCACCCTGTACTGCTCATCTTTCTTTGCTCTAAGGATTAATGTAACTGTTTAACATCACAGTTGTAGTGCTCACCCTGTAGTGCTCATCCTTCTTTGCCTTTAGGGTTAATGTGACTGTTTAATATCACAGTTGTAGTGCTCACCCTGTACTGCTCATCCTTCTTTGCTTTTAAGGTTAATGTGACTGTTTAATATCACAGTTGTAGTGCTCACCCTGTACTGCTCATCCTTCTTTGCTCTAAGGATTAATGTAACTGTTTAACATCACAGTTGTAGTGCTCACCCTGTACTGCTCATCCTTCTTTGCTCTTAGGGTTAATGTGACTGTTTAATATCACAGTTGTAGTGCTCACCCTGTACTGCTCATCCTTCTTTGCTCTTAGGGTTAATGTGACTGTTTAATATCAAAGTTGTAGTGTTCACCCTGTACTGTTCATCCTTCTTTGCTCTTAGGATTAATGTGACTGTTTAACATCACAGTTGTAGTGCTCACCCTGTAGTGCTCATCCTTCTTTGCTCTTAGGATTAATGTGACTGTTTAACATCACAGTTGTAGTGCTCACCCTGTAGTGCTCATCCTTCTTTGCTCTTAGGGTTAATGTGACTGTTTAATATCACAGTTGTAGTGCTCACCCTGTACTGCTCATCCTTCTTTGCTCTTAGGATTAATGTAACTGTTTAACATCACAGTTGTAGTGCTCACCCTGTAGTGCTCATCCTTCTTTGCTCTTAGGATTAATGTAACTGTTTAACATCACAGTTGTAGTGCTCACCCTGTACTGCTCATCCTTCTTTGCTCTTAGGGTTAATGTGACTGTTTAATATCACAGTTGTAGTGCTCACCCTGTACTGCTCATCCTTCTTTGCTCTTAGGATTAATGTGACTGTTTAATATCACAGTTGTAGTGCTCACCCTGTACTGCTCATCCTTCTTTGCTCTTAGGATTAATGTAACTGTTTAACATCACAGTTGTAGTGCTCACCCTGTAGTGCTCATCCTTTTTTGCTTTTAAGGTTAATGTGACTGTTTAATATCACAGTTGTAGTGCTCACCTTGTATGAATTCTCTAAAATATGAGAGAAATGTTAGGAAAAGTGTAAATTCTCGGTAAAGTCCTCTGCACAACCCTTGTTATTATTTCATTTACTATCATTAAAAAGACTCGATTGATCATTGCCCCAATTCTTCTAAAGTCGTCATCTATAAACGCTATGTCAATAAACGCGTTTTCACTTGAAGAAAAAAAAATCACTGTCTATCATTTTTCTATAAGAAGCATTCTTGTAACAAATTTAAGGTACCTCCCCCCCCCCTCCAAAAGTCCATTTTCATGTTTACATCTAAACCACTTCTATAGCTTGGTAGCTCATTGGTATCTATTTCATTGGAAAGTTAAATATCTTTAGAAATTTTACAAACACAGACTTTTTCAGTTCTATTTTGTTCACAAACACTCAAACAGGTTTTATTCAAATAGCAACCAAAAATAAAAAAGGGGCAAACTATACGTATGCAAAAGATGAATAAATCAATTATATACTTGTAATCCATTGGACAGGAAATGCATCCCGCACGTAATTTTTCTTTAATTCCAACTCCATTTGTATAATAAAAAAATAACATCTACCAAATATTATTGGCCGGTATCAGATTATATAGTTTAGAATGTTTTCGTTAGGGAGGTTGAGTTCTTCAACCCTCTTCAGGAGTGCCACCCTTACGATTGAGCAATCACCCATTTCTCTGAAAGAGAAATTCCAATAAGTCTTTTGTAGGAGTAGGCGTTTACTTTAACAGAAAACGAGAATTGTGGAAATTCTCGCGGATTAAAGAATTCTTACCATTGCCCCTACCTAACTGCATATATATATATATATATATATATATATATATTAAGGTGAAACAAAATTTTATTTAAATTATCTCCAAATAATAATTTTGCTGAATCATACACCTTTATTATTAATTAGCAGTTTTTAATTACATTCAAGAGACAGAAAATTAATTCTTCAAATTTAGATGACCTTATACAAACAAATCATATATAAGAGTGGAAATAAGTATTTGAACACTAGATAGAGAGAGACTAATATTTCGTTGCGACATCGATGTTTTTGATATAACTGCTGTCAAGCGTTTGTTCTTGATTTGACCTAGTCGAAGTAACATTGCATGGAAGTATCCACTCACTTTTCCTTACATATAGGTTTCATTAGGACGAAGGTTGCTGGTTTCCCTCTGTAGACCTATTCCTTCAATAATTGCCACAAATATCTGATCGGATTGAGTAGGTGACGGTAGAACATTAACATTGTTTTGCCGGAATCACTCGCATTTTGATTTCGCTGTGTGATTGGGAACTCTGTCTTGCTGGAACAACCATCATACTGCATCCCAAACTTATCTACAGTTTCCGTTAAATTATTGGACAATATTTAGCGATACTTGGCTTCATTCTTTATTGCATCGATTATATGAAGATCGCTAATCCCTTTAAAAGGATTATAGAGACATTACCTAGAGAATCTGCGGCGAAAATTACCGATTTAGCACCTCTAGCCACTAGATGGCGTTACCTGGTGGTCAACGAATATCATATTTAAACTCAGTGACTTCAATTACCTTTAAAGCATTGGCTTTAGCTGGCTACATTGAGCCAGCGATTCGTTAAGGACAGAAGATGAACACAACCCGAGATTTGAATAACCCATAGACCTTCTGTTTCGCGGCAGTTAAAAACAGACCTACACTCCAATGCTGCCGATCACAGCGCCAAACATGGCGAGCTATATCACGGCCAACGAGTTCAATTTTTATCTCATTAGACCAGAACAAATTCAAAATTGATCTGGCTTCTCTCTGTACTCCTGAGCAAACTTCCTTTGTATTAACAAATAATTTTTCATCATAAAAGGGGTCTTGGGTTGACATATTGTCCATTATCTTGTCACGAATGCTTGTCTATTGAGTTCATTACTAAATGTTCATTTCGTAATTGATGTCCCAGGCGGTCGCAAATCTTCTTGCAGCTATGTCCTCTTAATCTTAGGCTCCTTCGATGCCGATCTCAGCATCCGTTGATGACCTTGTTAGGATATTTTTCTCGGCCAAGCGAGGAAAGTTTGTATCAACTTGAGGGTATTCCATTTTAGAGCAATCCCACCTACAGTGCTGAGATAAACCTGTAATGCTGTGTGAGGGTATGGAACGTGCATACTCACATGCCGCCAGACAATCGTGGGAATGAAAGAAATTTTTCGTTTGAGTTGAACTTCGTCTCCTCTTCCCCCCTTCCCCCAACTGGCGACAAGAAGTCTGACGAAAGAAGGCCTATCTCACAGAGAAGCCTAAATTCTATTTGCCTTCTTTATGATACCATGGAGATTGTCCAGAAGGCGCTGCGATAAGCGAATTGTTGTGAATGGAATCTCTCTCTCGATTTCCCACAATCCGCGGTATAAATAACATCGCCGTTCATCTCTCTACAGCAGTGTCCCAAACCAACTCGCGTTTCGCGTAACTATCACGTTGAACGAGAGTCGTTGCCGTAACGTATCGACTGCCAACACGCTGTCGAGTCAACTTGGTCGCTGTCTCAAGGTGTTCCTGGAAGTAAATCCCTCCCCGCAGAGTCTGTGACAAGAAGAATACGCTATGTTGCTCAACGTAACTTGAGAAAGAAAAGGAACATCCAAATAGTTACTGGAAGTTACTATTTGTTAGTGTCACATCCAGTTAGGATTGAACTAACCGGAACTGCACTCAGCAGCCCCGAACCCGTCGTCTTATCCCCCCTTTCCCCGAGAACTCGTGTTAACGCCACCCGAACCACCCCGTCTGGACCTGAGTAGTCGTCTCTCCAATCCATCACAATTAATGGTACTCTGTCAATTCAGTGTCCCTCTATTCTTAAATTACCTAATTAATTAACCGTGATTGATACTCCCATTGAGTCATTATATTATAAATCTAGACGCTTAACGTCAGTATTTAATATTTAATCCTTAATTTTGCCCGTTTAACTATTGCTAATTATTATATTTGTGTAAAGTAAAGTTTATTTTTTGTACGTGTGTTTAGTTGTGGCTCCTCCCTTTTGACGTACCCTTGGCAAGACTTTAATTAAGAATCCCTTCGGCTAATTTATTCAACCTGTATTATGCACTCTTAGAATTCAACAATCACAAACCTCCCCCCAGTAACAAGTGGGACTTTTATAGTGAGAATCCTGGCTACGGCACAACCCGCCTCTAACCAGCTTTCGCACGTTCCGTAGGAATTAAAGCATATATATATATATATATATATATATATATATATATATATATGATCGCAGATTGAGTCATAGGGTCCATACCATCGACCTAAACAAAAGCGGTGTGTCCAGATCAAGGACTAGAATAATTATTGGACCAGACTATGAGCAATTCTACGACATGCTGTATAAATAAATATAGAGGTTTTACCTTCTTTGTAGTGCTCAATTATCTTGCTTTTCAAATCAGTTTAGAGCTCTTTATATTTAACTAGGATGCGACACTGGTGTAATACGATGGTCATATGCTAAATGAGGTATGCAAAAATAACATACCTATTTGATCATTCTAGATCTTTATAGAATATTATATACCTATATATATTCTGAAAATAGGCTGATATAAAGATATTTTCGATGATTCTAAATATCATACTTATTTCCACCTTTTTTTTTGTCTTTTCGACATTAAAATAAGGACGCAGCCCAAAGTTTTCGGACACTTCAAATTTTAGAAAATTACATAAATGCTGTTTTGTAAAGTTTGTACTTAAATATCAGTATGAATATAACAGTAAAATATGGAAGAATAAATAGCAATAAGTTATATATGGCTCAAACAAACAACAAGAATTTACTCAATACAAAATTGGGCAACATCAGCAACATATAACAAATAAGCAGATAAAGCTCTTTGAAATTTACAGCAACACCAAACTGATACATGAAGCTCAGTAGCGTGTCGAGACTCCCGTGGTAGTGATGAGAAGATTTATTTATCGATACATGCTCTCCAGGAGGAGGCGATACCTCAGGGGTATGATACTAGCCCAACCCTCGCTGATGACTACCTTCAGTTACGACCTCTTTCAGCTCCTGCCATAGGTTGTTCAATGGATTAATATCCTGAGACTGAGATAGCAAGTCCATCACGGTGATATTGTTGCCCCTGAACTACTGTATTGTAGACGCAGACTTGTGGTATGAGGGTATTGTCCAACTGGAAAATAACATACAGAGCATTTTTTAAAGAGGTCTTGGGCTAAGGACAGCATGTAATCTCTCAGGACAGCTTGGTACTTCACTGAATTCTTGGTGTCATCACAAACGGTGAGACGACCGAGCGGTCAACATGTTATACTGTTGACACTATACACTTTCGATTCTGCTGATCCCCTGTCCTTCTGCGGACTCTAAAGTTGTCCGGGGTCGATCACAACTTGAAGGTTGACTCGTCGAACCAAAAGACACGCACCCATACGCTGACGCATGGTCCAGATGCAGTAAGTACGTGGCCGAGCCAATATATTCATACACACCCAAGGAATAAGACAAATTCTAGGCGTTCGAAAACTTTTGGCCGTGACTGTATAATATACTTGTTAGTATAAAATTTACTGATTTTCTTTTTTTTAATAGATCAAAATACGTAACTTGTATGAATAAAATTCACTTCTAAAAGATGGAATACAATAGCATATTTCAAAATGTCCAAATATTTGTTTCACCTGAATATATATATATATATATATATATATATATATATATATATATATATATATATATATATATATATATATATATATATATATATACATGTAGGTTAAAGCCAGAACCAGTATTGGGAACATATATAATTTGGAACGTTACGAACATTAGCTATGTTCATCTTCAGCCTATAATGGAGTAAGACAATATGAAAACAAGCAAGCTTAGAATACATAAAGAGAGATAGGTATTAATGAATGACAATAAGATGGTGAATTTGAGAGAAAATAATGCGACAATGTAATCCTGAATAAATTTGGAGTTTAGTAAAACTTTTATTTTTTGCTTTGTTTTCTCAGTTTGTTTTATAATTTTGCAGTTTTTCTTTGTAAGTTTGCATTTTCCTCTCTCAGTAATATTTTGCATTGTTTTCTTGAAAGTTTTACTAAACTCTAAATTTATTCATGATTACATTGTCGCATTATTTTCTCTCAAATTCACCATCTTATTGTCATTCATTAATACCTATCTCTCTTTATGTATTCTAAGCTTGCTTGTTTTCATATTGTCTTACTCCATTATAGGCTGAAGATGAACATAGCTAATGTTCGTAACGTTCCAAATTATATATGTTCCCAATACTGGTTCTGGCTTTAACCTACATGTATATATATATATATATATATATATATATATATATATATATATATATATATATATATATATATATATATATATATATATATAAAGGGATAAAGGAGGATATAAGAGTGTCAACAAAGATATAGTTTTTCTTTAATTTGCTCGGCCACTTAGAGAGAATGAATTAGGAGAAGCCATAAACAACAAAACAGAAGCTTAATTAATGACGCTTTTAAAACACAAGCATTTTTATTGCTGGTTCCCTAACGAAGATATAGATAAAACGAAAGATAGAGAGATAAGGAGAGATAAAGAAGAAAGAAAAGGAGAAGAGGGAGGGTGAAATGGGAAGTGGGAAGTAGGAAAGAAGAGAGAAATAGAAAGAAAATGAGAAAAGAGAATGGGAGAGCGAGAGTGTGAGAGAAAGAGAACGAGAGAAAAAAAATGAGAGAAAGAGCATAAGAGAATATTAGAAAGAGAATATGAGACAGAAAAAGAGAAATAGAAAGAAAAGGAGAGAATGATAAATAAAAGATAGAAATATAAAGAAAAGAGAAAATGAGAGAAAACAGAATGATAAAGAAAGAAATAGAGAAAGAGAAATAAAGAATGAGAGATGAAGTGAGAGAAAGAGCCAGGGAAATAGAGAATGAGAGAGGAAAAGAAAGAATCAGAGAAAGATAAAGAGATAAAAATTAGAGAAATTTTATATAATGGAAAAAAGTGAAAGAGAGAATGAGAGATAGAGAAAGAATGAAAGAGATAGATGAAAATAGTAGAAAGAGATAAAAATAATAAGAATAGTCAAAGAGAGAATGACAGATAGAGAGCGAATGAAAGAGATAGATGAAAAGAGTACAAAGAGATAAAAATAATGAGAAAAAGTGAAAGAGAGAATGATAGATAGAGAGAGAATGAGAGGGAGAGAGAGAATGAAAGAGATAGATGAAAAGAGTAGAAATAGATAAAGATAATGAGAAAAGTGAAAGAGAGAATTATAGATAGAGAGAGAATGAAAGAGATAGTTGAAAAGAGTAGAAATAGATAAAGATAATGGGAAAAGTGAAAGAGAGAATGAAAGATAGAGAGAGAATGAAAGAGATAGATGAAAAGAGAGAGAGGGGGAGAGGGCAGAAAGAAGGGAACAAATGAACTTGGATTTCGCCTCCCTCATTCCTCCACTGAAAATTACCTCCCCTGCAACTGACCTTATTGGCTCCTTTCATTCTCTTTCCCTGGTCGTCTCCTCTTACTTATTCTCGTTTGCTCTCTTTACTTATCTATTTCCATTCATTCTTCTTGCCTGTCTACACCACTTAAGACCATCTAACCTCATTTACATCCATCCACATCTGCTCTGCTTTCACTCCGTATCTTTGCGTCTCATTTCTTGCCAGAGTCTTACGTTGGTAGCAGTATACTCTCTTGCAGCTTCCCGCATTCACTACACATTCAAACCTTTAGCATTCCCTAATACTCTAAGCGCCCCGAGAAATTCATGTAAAATTTAGAACAACTTACTGTATATTTTTGCTTTAAAATACTGTTTCGCTTTTTACTGTAAGTTACTGTAAAAACTGGTTTCCTAAGAGTTTGTTGGTAAGCGAAGGTCTGGTAATGTTAGTGTGCGCGACACACCAAAGTTTACTATTTACATTTTATTAAAGTTTTCACTTCATCATCATCATTATTACTAACTCTATAATTTAAGAAGGGGATTTTTCGGAGTATTTTAATAATAATTTCATCTTAGTTTGGTTATGACTTATTTTTTTTAGCAAACTTATCATCATCACTAACTATAATTTAAGGACTGGATTTTTCAGAGTATTTGAATAATAATTTCATCTTAGTTTGGTTATGGATTATTTTTTTTAGCAAAGTTATCATCATCACTAACTCTATAATTTAAGAACTGGATTTGGGGGAGTATTTGAATAATAATTTCATCTTAGTTTGGTTATGACTTATTTTTTTAGCAAAGTTATCATCATCACTAACTCTATAATTTAAGAACTGGATTTTGGGGAGTATTTGAATAATAATTTCATCTTAGTTTGGTTATGACTTATGTTTTTTAGCAAAGTTATCATTATCACTAACTATAATTTAAGAACTGGATTTTTCGGAGTATTTGAATAATAATTTTATCTTAGTTTGGTTATGACTTATGTATATTTTAAATTTTTATCGAGGTAATTTCTAAGAATTTCTTTAGAGTTTAAAAAAACAAAATAGTTTAGTTCAGATAAAGAAATATGATTATCCAATGTTTTATAATGTTTTAAAAGAAAATGAATTACAATTGATGAAGTTCAGTAAATTAATTAAAATTTAAGTAAGGTTGCTTTTTTATTTTATCTATAACTATATTTTAGCAACGTGATTTTTTGAAAGGGGGGCAAATAGTTTAGAGTTCCTTTATGAATTATTATAATTGGCTGCTTTTTTTAGATTTTAAATTTTAATCTTAGTAGCGAAGCGCAAGCTCCCCCCTAGGCGAAGCGATTGCCTGGTCATCCGTTATTATAAAATAATTTAGATTCGACGGCGAACTTTTTTTTATAAGCTTTCCTCTTTAAGGTTTTTTGTCTCACTCTCAATTAGGCCGGAGCTTCGCTCGCTATCCGAGTTTGACTAAATTTTTAATCTTCACTTATATAATGAATTAATAAATTCGAAACACGCAGATAATTACCTCACACTTGAAAAATCCAACTTTAATAAATAACTGCACTGCACATAATAACACACGGCAAAAGCGCTAATACATATTCCTCGATAGTACTTTAGGAAAACCAAGTACAGGCAATCTCCTTCCACAGGGTCTACTAAGAGCTGTTCGACCTAATAGTTTTTGGTTCAACAACAACGATTACATAAATAACCAAAAAATATGTTCGATACTTAATAACAAAAGGATATAACCTTATATTTTTTGGTCACGACTAATATCTAATTTGTTTTCCATCAGACATTTTTTGGAGGGGCATTTGATGAAAAAAATTAGACTTACTAAACAAACCACAATGAAATGGTACTATCTTCGACAGCAAGGCTTTCAGTGTAGCATTCCTTCCTATGGAAATTATCCTAGGTAAATACTATTATATATTAATTGTATAACATTTATTGATATTTCACTTTGTTCTTATAATTTTGCGCTTACAGAGAAAGAATCTAAAAAGAATCAATTTATTTCCTTTCGTCTTATTTTGGTCAGTGAAGCAAACGGCCTCCAGGGACCGAGTGCGTCCTCAGGTCTCTCAATTAAAGGATAGAGTGTGTTTCGTGTTGTGTGAGGATTTGTAAGTCAAGAAGGTGTTTAGCGCCATTTTGGTCATGGGTACTCGTGATGCATTTTGGTGATGGGGGGGGGAGAGGTTTATTTTGTGTTTGAACTTATGTAAAGTTGCCTGATCTAAGTTTGTTGTCTCTTTTGCGGGGGGAGGGGATCATTCAGATGTTTGGCGGGAGAGTACCCAAGTATCTCTGAGGGAGAGTAGTGTAGATGATTTTAATTGGGTTGTGGTTTAGAAGGAATGTGGTGGTATTGCTGAATGTTTGATATATTGTAAGGACCTGGTTTGGAAATTCTTGAAAGATTTGATGGGTAACCGAATGTTTTCTAGTGTGAAATAGGTGGAAGAGCTTGGTCGGGCTTTGGCTATTCATGTTTTTTGACATCTATTGATTTCTATGTTTTGTCAATGTTTGGGTGAGAAATAGCATTTTATAAGTATGTTTCTTTGGTGAAACTATTTTTTGTTGCATATAAACAACGACTCTCCTGTGAGGATCCGAGTTTAAGGTAGAGTATTTTCTTTAGGGTTCCTAGGGTTTACGTGAGTTCGTTTTGGATTGATGGATTATCGGTCATTCTTGTTGTGTATGTGCTCTGTCTTGTTTTAGTTTCTATCTTTTATGCAGGCTAAGATTTTTTTGAAGGTGAGCATGTATGTTTTCGTTTACTTCTGATTTAATTGCATATAATGCATGTGAACTTTTTTTCAAACGACTATCAGTTTACTCTCAAATAATGTATTTTATATTTTTTTTTAGAGAATTTACACAGGTCTTTCTCAAAAGGGTATAGAAGTTGAAAGGATAACAATACTCTAGCTAACATTTGGACGATTCTATCCCCTACTAACCCTAACTCCTACAGCTGCACTGATATGCGATTATATAACTTGCACACATTTTCACTTTCTGTATCTAAACTACCTGCCTTTACAGATCAATCTAACAAACTTTCTGACAAAAATGCCCTCCTTGGACACCCATTAACCCTTGAACACATATTAAACCGTCTTTAAACACCCAAAAATTCATCCCTTATTACTCATTGATCCCTCCATGAAGAAACATGGAGCTCTCACATAACACCCATTTAGCCCGCCCTAAACACAACTCGATCCATCCTGAACCTGACCTGTGAGGTATGGTTGAAATATCAAACATTCTGAACATGCCCTGAGCCCACTCTGAGCCATCACCAAACCCTACATATACTGTATTTTGCAGCAACACAACGTTTTACTGTTTTTTTTTACAGTTATCACTGTATTTTTTTAGTAGCCGGCAGTATGTTACTGTATAAATTATCGTAATGTATTGTATTAAAAGAGAGTAACATTAACATGATTATATCTTTTATACAGCGTGTTGTTAAAATATTTACAGTAACATACTGAATATAATACAATAACATGGATGTTACTGTATTGTATTATTTGTAGTTTGTTCTTTTTACAGTAACTTACTGTATAAAAAATATAGTAGCATGTATTGTTGTTGAAATAATTACAGTACGATACTGGCTGTTGAGCTGCCATTAAGTTCCTAGGAAAATAACTACATTTTTTACCGAGTACCATTTAAAACATTGCAGTAGTAATTTGCTTCTTCTGTATCACTATTATATTTTACCGAGTACCATTTAAAACATTGTAGTAGTAATTTGCTTCATCTGTATCACTATTATATTTTACCGAGTACCATTTAAAACATTGTAGTAGTAATTTGCTTCATCTGTATCACTATTATATTTTACCGAGTACCATTTAAAACATTGTAGTAGTAATTTGCTTCATCTGCATCACTATCATTTACACTGAATCCTAAGTACTCTACCCAGCAAAGTAAGAGAATGATTTTCCTTAATTAAAATATTTTTTTAAAATATGATGAGTAGGTAAAGGAAATTTCCATGGTACATAACGGCATGTTTCTTGAAATCATCTGGCAATATTTTGCTCAGTAGGTAAGAACTGTACAACCGTCATTGTTGAAGTTCTCATTCCGCAGAGATGCCACCACACGAGAAAGTGACCTCTGAGCTCCATCAGAGAAGTGGTCGTTTGAAGAATTCGGAGAGGACTCTTTCCGCGACTTCAAGAGAAGAAGGAAAGTCCAAGAGTGTGATTTCGTGCCTTCTGAAGTTATACAATGAAATCAAAACCTTGAAATCTCCTTCAAAGTCGGTCGCCCCCGCGTAACTACCGTCCGAGAATAGAGAGCTCTTATGCGCTTGACTCCTTTCAGAATTGTGGGAGAAATAATGCAACATAGAGTCAACATTGTAAGATAAATACTGCAACCTAAAGTCAAAATTGTGGGAGAAATAATGCAACATAGAGCCAATATTGTGAGAGAAATAATGCAACATAGAGTCAACAATGTGAGAGAGACAATGCAACATAGTTAAGATTTTGAGAGAGATAATGCAACATAGAGTCAATATTGGGAAAGAGATAATGCAACATAAAGTCAAAATTGTGGAAGAAATAGTGCAACATAGAGTCAACATTGGGAAAGAGATAATTCAACATATAGTCAAAATTGTGGGAAAATAATGCAACATATAGTCAACATTGTAAGATAAATAATGGAAAATAGAGTTAAAATTGTGGGGAAAATAGTGCAACATAGAGTCAAAATTGTGGAAGAAATAGTGCAACATAGATTCAATATTGTAAAATAAATAATGCAACATAGAATCAAAATTGTGGGAGAAATAGTGCAACATAGAGTCAACAGTGGGAGAGAGATAATGCAACATAGAGTAAAAATTGTGGGAGAAATAGTGCAACATAGAATCAACTTTGTGAGAGAAATAATGCAACATAGAGTCAACATTTTAAGATAAATAATGGAAAAAAGAGTCAAAATTGTAGGAGAAATAGGCCAACATAGACTCAACATTGTAAGATAAATAATGCAACATCGAGTCAAAATTGTGGGAGAAATAATGCAACATAGACTCAACTTTGTGAGAGAAATAATGCAGCATAGACTCAACATTGTGAGACTAATGCTGTAACATAGGGTCAACATCTCAGGTTTTACAACGTCCGTGGCATTGAATTTGGTGGGTTCACGACTGGACACCTTTGAGGACTCGAACTTTCTCCCACACAATTCACTACAAACGTTTGGAAAAGTCTTTTCTTTTGTCGGGGTCTTTGTCTTTTAACGGCATTGCTCATTAAGACAGATTTACAAGAAACAAATGATTATAAAAAGAAAAGTCCCCCCCCCCCAAGGAAAGGAATGTTTTGCGCGGGGGAAAGACTACAGAACTACAGAAACAAGGACCAGCAAAGACCCTAATTAGGTCCGCTCAAGGCCAGTCCGCTTACACAGACGTTGTTAAACTATCTAATGCTAGGGCATCATGTCTTTTTTAACATGCTGTTGTTTAACTATTTATCTACATGTGTACCCTTTGGGGGTTTTAGCACGATGTTTGTTTAACTATTTCAATCTACTATACAAACTTATGTAAATGTTTAACCTTTGAAGTTTTTAAATATGATGTTTTTTTAACAATTTCAATTCTACGGTACACACTTATCTACATGTGTGCCATTTGAGTTTTTTTAAATATTTCAATTTTACGGTACACACTTTTCTACACATGTCCCCTTTGGGGGGGGGTTAACATGATGTTTCTAACTATTTTAATTCTACGGTACACACTTATCTACATATGTACCCTTTGTTTTTTACGGGCTGTTTTTTAACTATTTCAATCTATGGTACACACTTATATACATGGGTACCTTTGGGGGTTTTAACAAGATGTTTTTTAACTATTTCATTTCTACAGTACATACTTATCTACAGATATACCCTTTGGGTTTTATAACATGACTTTCTTTTAACTATTTGTTCTACGGTACGAACTTATCTACATACGAGGGGCGGTCAATAAGTTTTGCAATTCAGATATAAGAAAACGAGATATGAGGAAAAGTGTTTTATTATTTTTCAATATAACTACCCTCGACTTCAATGCACTTGCGCCACTTGTCCCTGAGGCTTCGAATTCCCGACAACCTGAAATCTCCCGACTGCTGTTCAAACCACTCCTGGACGGCGAGCTGGACCTCTTCATCGTTCCCAAACAGGCGTCCACGCAGTGCAGCCTTGAGTGGTGGAATAAAAAGTAGTCGCTAGGGGTCAGATCTGGGCTGTAGGGGGATGGTTGAGCTCCTCGAATCCGCACTCGCGCAAGGCAGCTTATGCAACTCTGGCCTTGTGTACTTTGACGACGTTGAAGTCGATCATGGGGCGTGAGGTTTCTAGGGACCCAACGGGCAGAGACCTTGGTCATGGCCAAATTGTCGTGGATGATGTTGATAACACTTCCATGTGATATTCCAAGTTCTAGCTCGATTTCTTCGACCTTCATTCGTCGATTTTCGATGATCATCCTGTCCACACGGGCCACATTGTCGTCGTTGGTCACGTCTGACGGGCGTCCTGAACGGGGGTCATCTTCAAGGGACTCACGACCATGGCGGAACTCCCTATTCCAGCGAGCAATGGTTGCATAGGAAGGGCCGGTGTCGGTGTACACTGCAACGAAGCCTTCATGGATTGCTTTTGCATTCTTGCCTTCATTGGTTAAAAATTTGATCACTGCGCGGTGCTCAACATTCTCCATTGTTGAAAAATTTGTGACTGACGATCTGCGATTAGCTACTGCTTCTTAAATAGACGAGGCAGGAGCGTGCGGCTGCAGGTCCTGACTTGTCATAACTTGTTCTAACACCCCCACAAACAGCATCCCCCCTTCCTCTGCTTTGCCCTACCGATTCGCAAAACATATTGACCGCCCCTCGTATGTACGCTTTGGGTTTTTAACATAATGTTTTTTAACTAGTTCAATCTACAGTACACACTTATCTACATGTGTAACCCCTGAGTTTTTTAACTATTTCAATCTAAGATACACAATTATCTACACGTCTACCCTCTGAAGTTTTTTTAATATTATGAAGTCTTAACTATTTCACTTCTACGATAGACACTTATCTGCATATGTACCCTTTGGGTTTTTTACATGATGTTTTTTAACTATTTCAATCAACGGTACACCTTTATCTACATGTGAAACCCTTTTGTGTTTTAACATGATTTTTTTTAACTATTTCAATCTATGGTACACACTTATCTACATGTGTACCCTTTGTGGGGTTTAACATGATGTTTTTTTAACTATTTTTTTTATTATTTCAATTTGCGGTACACATATATCTACATATGTACTCTTCGGTTCTTTAACATAATGTTTTTAACTAGTTAAATCTACGGTACACACTTATCTACATGCGAATCCTTTTGTTTTTTTAACATGATGTTTTTAATCTATTTCAAATCTACGGTACACACTTATCTACATATTTACCCTTAGGTGGTTTTAGCATGATGTTTTTTAACTATTAAAATTTTACGGTATACACTTATCTACATATGTACCCATGGGGTATTCCATGATGTTTTTTCAACTATATCAATCTACACTGCACACTTATCTACATGTGTACCCTTTGGGGGTTTTAACAAGATGTTTTTTAACTAGTTCAATCTAAGGGTACTCATTTATCTACATGTGTACCCTTTGTTTTTTAACATGATTTTTTTAAACTATTTTAATTCTACGGTGCACACTTATCTACATGTGTACCCTATCACCTGCAGGTTCCAAACGTGAACCAAATAAATCTGATCACCCCGTTTTCGGGGGGTAGATCTTACATCTCTCACCTCACACATAGCCAATCACAACACTGCTTTCTTTCCCTTCCCGTCTTCACAGCGAGCGCAATACACACATACATACACACACTCTCTGTTCCAAGAAATCCTGCCGATGGCTATCTATATCCACGTACCTCTGACGTGGAACAGATCCCTCTGCCCCGGGGCAACGAAAGGTCCACCTAAACGCTGTTTGTTTGGTGTACTGGTACCTCTCCACAAAGAGGACTGGCCTCTGGTGCCCTCGGGCTCACCAGCGATTGTACTACTGACCTTTATGTATATTTAATCATCCGGTTGGGGATACTCCTAGATGGATAAAGGCAGGTTGGCGAATACGTCTTAACTCCTTTATGATTCTTGGATTTCGTTCATCTACCTATAGGAATAAATCCTTTTTCCTGGCAACTCGTGGACTCATAACTATGATGCCTCCTAATCTATAAAATGATTTAGTGTTATTTTATGGTTGCTGGACACGACTCTATAAGTCACTATGTTGGTCCTTAGGTCATCGGTCGGATGGTAACAATTTTACTTTTCAAGGAGTTTGTTTGCAATAACATCGTAACTATTCGGCCGATTCTAACAGAATTTTAAACCCTTATTTTTTTATATTCTCTTTCTAATGGTATAATTTTTAATCTCCTTCAAGGTTAGTCCTGGAATTAATGAAAGTTGGAAGGTCGTAAGGTCATAAGTCAGAATAATTGAGAGCACGCGACTTAGGTCTGTTGACTTTGTTTCATCTCTCTTTCCGGTGTGAATGATAACAATTCCTACTCATATATATATATATATATATATATATATATATATATATATATATATATATATATATATATATATATATATATATATATATATATATATATTATATATATATATATATATATATATATATATATATATATATATATATATATAGTTCTGTTTTACTAAATAAATCAGATTCAAATGTGGTTTACTATTATTTTTTTGCAAAAATGTATACACACTTTAAATAATTGTAAAGTAGGTGTTTATTAAAATACATTTCATTTTCATAATTTACAATTATTTACAATTACAATTATTTAAAGTGTGTATACAGTTTGGGGGTATACCATATATATATATATATATATATATATATATTATATATATATATATATATATATATATATATATATATATATATAGAGAGAGAGAGAGAGGGGGGGGGAGCTAGAATGTGGACATAACATTTGTTATTGGAATAATGGTAGTCTTTTGAGCGCCTTTCCGGCTTTAATTAGAACGAGGATCGTGAGGGAGCCACGAATCATCCCCAGAAAACAAAGACTCCAACGCCTTTTCCAGCCAATTAGTGAGGTTGTGGCCGAGCATTTATGTGTGAATGGCCAAAGGACAATGGCCATGGCCAGGTGGGGACCGCCCTCTCATTCATGGGCGATCGAAGAACCTACAATGTGGCCTTCCCTTTTACAGAGATCCGAACACTTTATGCGACAGGAGCCGAACACAGGGAGCCACGGGAGAAGCGATTGCGCTCCTCTCTCTTCTCTATGAATGGGATGGGAATCCTCCCACCCCCTTCCTTTATCAGTGCTATGGGTAATATATGGTGGGGTGACTAAAAGGGAAGCTGTCAGTTGGTGTCATCAAATGGGTTTAAAGTCCCATTACACTCGGTTTCATCGTTTTTATTCTTTCGTGCGTTTTCTTACGCAGACTTTTGCGTATCTACAGTTGTTTCTATACCTTTCTCTCTCCATGGCCTGAAGTAAGGCCATAGTCCTTAATGGCTTAATTTATTCGGGATGAACGTGAAAAAATGTTCTCCACCAAACTTGCATTCATTGAACTTTTTTTTTAACTTTGTTTCCTTACGTATTTCATTCATTTTCACTCTCAGACGAAAGGTGGCATAGGAGAATTGAGTAATTGTGCTCTTTGGCACAAATTATTGATGAATTTCAGTTAATATTGCCGGATTCCTCGCGCAATTGTTATTGGACATCTTTCGACGCCATTTTCTACAAAGGCGTATCATTGTCACTTTCAAAGAAGACCCCACTTCTCGCTTTCAGAGAAGAACCCACTTGTCGCTTACAGAATAGACCTTAATTGTGGTTTTCAGAGAAGACCCCACTTCTCACTTTCAGAAAAGACCCTACTTGTCGCTTTCAGAGAAGACCCAATTTCTTGCTTTCAGAGAAGACCTTACTTGTCGTTTTCAGAGAAGAACTCATTTTTCACTTTCAGAGAAGACACGACTCCTTACTTTGAGAGAAGACCTCAATTCTCGCTTTCCGAGAAGACCTCACTTTTCACTTTCGGAGAAGATCCCACTTCTCGCTTAAAGAGAAGGACGCATTTGTAGCTTGAAGAGAAGACCTTACTTGTCGTTTTCAGAGAAGACCTCACTTTTCACTTTCAGAGAAGACGCGACATCTCACTTTCAGAGAAGGCCTCACTTATAACTTTCAAAGAAGACCTCACTTTTCACTTTCAGAGAAGACCTCACTTCTCGCTTTCAGAGAAGACCTTACTTGTCGTTTTCAGAGAAGATCCTAATTCTCGCTTTCAGTTAAGATACCACTTCTCGCTTTCAGAGAAGACCTCACTTCTTACTTTCAGAGAAGAGCCCACTTTTCGCTTTAAGAGAAAGCCCCGCTTCTCGCTTCAAGAGAAGACCCCCCACTTCTTCCTTTCAGAGAAGACCCCTCTTCTTGCTTTCACAAAAGACCCAACTTCTCGCTTTTAGAGAAGACCTTACTTGTCGCTTTCAGAGAAGACCCCACTTTTCGCTTTAAGAGAAGGCCCCACTTCTCGCTTTAAGAGAAGACCCCCCACTTCTCCCTTTCAGAGAATACCCCTCTTCTCGCTTTCACAGAAGACCCCACTTCTCACTTTCAGAGAAGACCTTACTTGTCGCTTTCAGAGAAGACACCACTTTTCGCTTTAAGAAAAGACCCCCACTTCTCCTTTTCAGAGAAGACACTACTTTTCGCTTTCAGAGAATACCCCACTTCTCGCTTCCAGAGAACCCCGTATGGTCGCTTTCAGAGCAGGCCCTACTTGTCACTTTCAGAGAAGACCCTAGTTGTCGCTTTCAGAGAAGACCCTACTTGTCGCTTTCAGAGAATACCCTACTTGTCGCTTTCAGATAAGAAGCCACTTCTCTCTTTCAGAGAAGACCCCACTTCTCGCTTTCAGAGAAGTCCCCACTTCTTGCTTTCAGAGAAGACCCCCCCACTTCTTGCATTCAGAGAAAATCCCCCACTTCTCGCTTTGAGAGAAGACACCACGTCTCACTTTCAAAGAAGACCCCACTTCTCGCTTTCAGAGAAGACCCCACTTCTCACTTTCAGAGAAGACCCCACTTCTCGCTTTCAGATAAGACCCCACTTCTTACTTTCAGAGAAGACTCCACTTTTCGCTTTCACAGAAGACCCCACTTCTCACTTTCACAGAAGACCCTACTTCACAGAAACCAATTGGTGCCCACCAGTACACGATATGAACCTAATAAATCAGCCGAACACAAAATCAATCACATCCCTACATTACACCTAAACCACCGTTAGACACACTCAAAAAGGAATCCCAAGCACGCTCCGACAATAAACTTACCCTCTCGCCCCTAAATCACAAAACCTTCCGCCAAACATCACAAATAAACCACATCGCCAAATATTAAAATCACCTCACATGGCATAATTTTAGCGCCACTCAAATCATGTTAAACATCTTCACTCCAGCAATACAAACACAAGACAAACCTTTACTGAGCCTTGTTTCAACCTCACATAAGCATAAAACACACACACATTATTCTCTCCTTCCTTTCCATACTTTGGTACTCAATCCGAAAAACTTAAAAATGAATTGTTAAAACTGCTGACATCGGCAAATCTTTGATTATTACCCTGTACTGTTCTCATTAACGACGCAAGACTAGGTTCAATTTTAAGTTCAATTTTAAATTCAATTTAAGTTCAATTTTAAGTTCAATCTTAAGTTCACTTTAAGTTCAATTTTAAGTTCAATTTTAAGTTCAATTTAAGTTCAATTTTAAGTTCAACTTAAGTTCAATTAAATTTCAATTTTAAGTTCAATTTTAAGTTCAAAGATCAACCACCGACTATGATGCGATCTAAAGTTATATACAGTTTTCGTTGGCTGTGCAGTAGCACAGTATCATATTTAGAGGGAATGAGGCGCAAGCTTCACTCCCGTTGTATGCAGCATATGGTTAGATCTTAAAGAACTGGTCTTCACCCGAGTAAACCTGACCCATCCCGTATTTTGAAACCATCTCTCGCATTGTGGTTCTAGGGACACACTCGGGAAAGCTGTATACTTGATGAGGTAAGCGAAACCTCACACCTTGTTCTGCTAGAGTCGCTTTACATTAAAAAATGTGAACCCTCTTTTGAATAATACCTCTTTATCTGCTCCATTAAATCTAAGTCACACATTAACAAACATGTGAAATCGTTAGGAAAGTTCACATTTTGTAAAAAAAAAAATTCAATTTGGTTCCTATTTCATATCCATTCCCTCGTTAGTCTTCCTCATATCTTTCTCATTGTATATAATTATTTTCAAATATAAGCTTCATATTTCACGTTGTTTTTTTTCGTAGGCTTTAGAAACACGCGCTACTCACAAAGTAGCGCGTGAGTGAGCAATAAATACAAAATATCCCACGAGAAAATGAAAGGCGGATTCCAAGTACTTTCAAACTTGTTTAGTTCATTATTAAGAAATGAACTAAACAAGTTCGAAAATACTTGGAATCCGCCTTTCATTTTCCTGTGTGATTTATTGCATATATATATATATATATATATATATATATATATATATATATATATATATATATATATATATATATATATATATACACGAGGGTGGTCAATAAGTTTTGCGAATCGGTAGGGCAAAACAGAGGAAGGGGGATGGCTCTTTGTGGGGGTGTTAGGACAAGTTATGACAAGTCAGGACCTGCAGCCGCACGCTCCTGCCTCGTCTATTTAAGAAGCAGTAGCTGATCGCAGATCGTCAGTCACAAATTTTTCAATAATGGAGAAGGTTGAGCACTGCGCAGTGATCAAATTTTTGACCAAGGAAAGCAAGAATGCAAAAGAGATCCATGAACGCATGGTTGCAATGTACACCGACAGCGCCCCTTCCTATGCAACCATTGCTCGCTGGAATAGGGAGTTCCGCCATGGTCGTGAGTCCCTTGAAGATGACCCCCGTCCAGGACGCCCGTCAGACGTGACCAACGACGACAATGTGGCCCGTGTGGACAGGATGGTCATCGAAAATCGACGGGTGAAGGTCGAAGAAATCGAGCGAGAACTTGGAATATCACATGGAAGTGTTATCAACATCATCCACGACAATTTGGCCATGACCAAGGTCTCTGCCCGTTGGGTCCCTAGAAACCTCACGCCCCATGATCGACTTCAACGTCGTCAAAATCCACAAGGCCAGAGTTGCACAAGCTGCCCTGCGCGAGTGCGGATTCGAGGAGCTCAACCATCCTCCCTACAGTCCAGATCAGGCCCCCAGCGACTACTTTTTATGCCACCAGCTCAAGGCTGAACTGCGTGGACGCCGGTTTGGGGACGATGAAGATGTCCAGCTCGCCGTCCAGGAGTGGATTGAACAGCAGTCGGGAGATTTCTGGTTGTCGATAATTCGAAGCCTCAGGGACAAGTGGCGCAAGTGCATTTAAGTCGAGGGTAGTTATATTTAAAAATTATAAAACACTTTTCCTCATATCTCGTTTGTTTATATCCGAATTGCAAAACTTATTGACCGCCCCTCGTAATATATATGTAAGTAAAAGAACTCAATGGTGAGTTATGGTATATGATAGTGAAACTACTGTATAGGAGCCAAAAGTTTATTTTTCGAGCTAGTTTCGGTATGTAGTTTATCATACACTCTTCAGTTGTATACTGAAGAGTGTATGATAAACTACATACCGAAACTAGTCTCGTAAATTAAACTTTTGGCTCCTATACAATGGTTTCACTATCATATATATATATATATATATATATATATATATATATATATATATATATATATATATATATATATATATATATGTATGTATATATATATATATATATATATATATATATATATATATATATATATATATATATATATACATATATATATATATATATATATATGTATATATATATATATATATATATATATATATATATATATATATATATATATATATATATATGAATGCAATGTCCCGCAGGAAAAATGAAAAAGTGCTTCCAAGTACTTTCGAACCTTTTCATTTTTCCTGCAGGACATTGCATATATTTATGCATATATTTATATATACGACCACCTGAAGGTACCCAGGTTGCAATAATAATAATAAGGTAATATATTTCATAACATTACATTTCCTTACATTACAATACATATAAAAAAAATATACAATGATTAAACATTTTACCGTGCTCGCCCGGCAGTTTACGCGCACGCGTGAATGACCGTTAGTTATAAGCGCACAACATAGATAGATAGATAGATATATTACTCATAATAATAACAATAATAATAACAAAATAAAAACAAAATCAATAATAATAATAATAACAATAATAATACAAAATACTCCTAATAAAACTCTCTCCCTCCTAAATCTTACATCTTAACATCCACACGATTCTCTTACCCTTTTCTAATAGCTACACTTCCCACCTAACTTGTTCATGCCAATTGGTTGGCTACTGTGGTTAGCGGGATTGACCACGCCGGTAAAATCAATCATTCACACTTGCTCCATTCTCACTTCCACTCAGATTATGAAAACAACATATTTACATTTTGTTGTCTCTGCATCTTTACATACACTACCTTTAAGTTAAATTAAACTTACATACCTTTTACACTACTGAACCACAAATTCCTTCTTCTTTAGGTTTCCCCACACACTCTTAGTTGCTACACCTTTATTTTACCTCGCCATGCTTCTGTGCGATTTCTTCTTTGATTTCAGCTATGCCCTCATTAGTTGGCACTAATGCAAGATTACCACTTTACCTCTTCCGTCCACCATTGGGTATGGACTAGTTTACCACTAGTGAAGAAAAACACATGACCTCCTTATCTTCAAAGAGGTCTTTCAATAGATACCAACATTTCTAGTTTCATGTCCATTTTATACCCTTATACCCCTTCTTATATCCTTATAATGCCCTTTTTTACCCTTATAATACATTCTAATACCCTTCTTATACGATTCTTATACTTTTCTAATGCCTTTCTTATACTATTTTTACACCTTCTAATACCTTTTAATACCCTTCTTATACCCTTCTTATACCCTTTTTATACCCTCCTAATACGCTTCTTATACCCTTCTAATACACTTCTTATACCCTACTAATTACCTTCTTATACCCTTCTTATACGCTTCTAATACCCTTCTTATACCCTTCTAATACCATTCTTATACCCTTCTTATACCCCCCTAATACCTTTCATATACCCTTCTTATGACCTTCTAATACCCTTCTAATACCATTCTTATACCCTCCTAATACGCTTCTTATACATTTTAATACCCTTATTATACCCTTCTCATACCATTCTAATACCCTTTTGTACCCTTCTAATACCCTTTTGTATTTTTCTAATACCCCTCTTATACCCTTTTAATTCTCCTAGTATAGTCTTCTAATACCCTCTTTATACCCCTCATATACCCTTCCTATACCTTCTAATACTCCTCTAATACCCTTCTTATACCTTCTATACCCTTAGACCCTTTTTATACCCTCCGTATACACCTTTTTACCCTTTCTTCCCTAATTTAACATTTAACTTGTGAACCACTTCCCATTTTCATTTTTACTCTCTGACTATTCCATCCCACGAGGCAGCTAATTAATATGGAACTAGACACAAATTGCGCCAGATATCCGATTCCACTCCTCTATCCTCGAACAACCCAGGTAATTCACATCACACAGGACAAGTCCATCGCATATCATTAAATCTTCCTTTATTCTTCCTTTCCCCATGTGTATATGGAATCAGATCTCCTGATTTACGTTATTGCTTCCTCACAATTTCTCGTACCCAGTTCTCTTCCACAGTTCATCCCTCGCTACTCTAGCATAGGCCATTTTTTGCGTCAATAATGAGAGGATGAAGCCTCTTTTACTTTCCCCTGGAGTATTCCAGAACTAGCCTACCACCAACACTAGTTCTGCTCTTCCTAGACGTTCCCTACTCCCCTGCCGGCTAGAGGCTCCGTGAATGACTATGACCTAGAAGAACGCTCTATAATTACCTATTTAATGATTTTCTAGGGTAAAATAATCTAATTAACTGCAGGGAAGCAAAGCAGGTCTCTGGGTCATTCAAATCTCGTGTTGTGTTCATCTTCTGTCCTCAACGAATCGCTGGCTCAATGTAGCCAGCTAAAGCCAATGCTTCAAAGGTAATTGAAGTCACTAAGATTAAATATGATATTCATTGACCACCAGATGGCGCCACCTAGTGGCTAGAGGTGCTAAATCGGCCATTTTCACCGCAGGACCACTAGATCATGTCTTTCTAGTTCATTGATATTGGAACAAAATCAACGAAATTCAGGATTAATATTACATTATTTTCCAACTTCGTTGATAGAAATACATCTCTGATCCCGCGTTGAGCCAAATGCTGAAATAACATAACATAACATAACATAATTACACGGATGACAAAAGCCACAAGGGCCTATCAAAGGTCATCCGCTTCCGTCAAAACCCACCCACAAAAAGCACCATCACCAGGGAAAGACAAAATCAAAGTCCCCCACAATATAATATAACAGATGACAAAAGCCACAAGGGCTCATCATAGGTCATCCGAGTCAAACGGCCTCTTTTTTAAGGCACCCAAACTCCCAGGAAAACTACATCCAGAGGATTGCATCCAGAAACAAGGGTATCACCAATCAAGGCTTGTCAAGAACTAAATCATGCAGCTATAGATATATACAAACAATATTAATATATACAAAACTTAGGAACCATCACAACCTTCCCTCCCCATAAACTCATCCAACCTACTCTTAAATACATTTAGATTTGGACTACCTACTACCCTCCGCGGCAATTTGTTCCAGAAGTCTACCACTCTATTGGTGAAAAAATATTTTCTTAAATCCAACCTACACCCTTGCTTTTTAATTTTCAAGTGGTGACCTCTAGTCCGATTTCCATCATCTAACTCAAAAAACTTGCTAACATCCAATTTATCTATCCCGGAAAAAATTTTAAATTGCTCAATCATGTCCCCTCTCACACACCTCCTTTCGAACGAGAACATATGGTATAATAATCACTCTATATGAAAAGATAGTAGAAGGTAAAAAAAGTTGGTGAAAAATGGGGTAGGGTTGCCCTTGTTTTAGGGGCATCGCAGGCGTTTTTGTTTTCGTTTGTTGTCTTTTATGTTGCAGTTGGTTTGTTTTATTTGTCGGGTGTCTCTGTGATTGTGTCTCTTTAGTGTTCTTCTTATTGTTTGTCTTTATCGTGTTGTGTACTTATTTTTGTCGCGATTTCGAGCATTCGAGCCATTTTTAGTGCTCGATGTTGTTATGCACTTCGCGTTTGTGTACTGTTTACGTAGTTCTTCTTGTATTCTTGTATGTCTGGTGCTTGTATGATGGTTTTATTTTGTGTTTATGTGTATATGTGTTCTATGTGTTCCTCGGTGCAGTGTTTTGTGCTTGGGAAGCGTCGATTTCGGGCGACCTTCCCCCGCAATCTGGCCAGGATGTTGATCGTGCTGCCAGTTCTTCTTATTTCTGGGATTATATCATTGGCCATTGTTGACCAGACCTTTTTGGCCAGTTTTTGGGTGGCGATATTAATGGGCTCCAGTCTTTGTCTTTGGTGCAGTACCCTCTGCCGAATCTGCTCCCTTCTCCTCGTCTTGTTGATGCAGAGGGTTGCTGAATTCTGCACTCGCTGGAGTCTCTTCATAGTGGTCTTGTTGGCCATTTGAGTCACTACTGCAGGGTAGATGAGCTTAGCTCGGATGAACAGCAGGTATAACTTCCTGATGTTCGCCGAGCTAAGATCACGGAACCTATATAGCTTGGGGATCTCTCTCCTTGCCATAGCCTGCCTCTCCTTGTAGTGACTCGAGTATCCGCGGTCGGAGATCTTTAGGCCCAGGATGGTGCCTTCGGCGGAGTAGCCGTATCTCCTCCCATCTATTATGATGGGCCACGTAGACTCTCGGCTCAACGGGAGAATCTTAAACTTCTCCCGGTTTGTCCGGATCTTCCATTTTTGTTCATATTGGTTGATGTTACAGATCTCTGCAATTGTGTTGATTGCCTGATCCCTCGCTTTCCTGACCATGCTCGAGACGATCTGGGTGACGTCATCTGCATATTGCAGATACATCGTGTCCCGGTGTATAGGAGCAGGGAGGTCGATGGTAAAGACCAGGTAAAGCAGGGGACTCAGGCAGCTCCCCTGGGGAACGCCCGCTGTGAGTTCGAATTCAGGTCCTTTGTGCTCTTCAATCATGATGCATGCCCTTCTGTCCATGATGAAGTCACAAAGGATCCGTTCCAGGACCGGGTTTAGCTGGAGACCGAGTATTTTGTACTGTAGTCCGCTCAGCCAAACCTTGTCGAAGGCCTTCTGCACGTCCCTCATCACGATGTCCACATATTGACCCATTGCTCGGCAGTGAGCGATCTTTTCGGTTAGGAGCGCCAGGGCCGTTTCCGTGTCCCTTTTAGGTCTAAGCCCATGTTGTTGGGGGTTATGCGCTCCTAACTCATCGAGTTGACTTTGTAGCCTATTAGCTAAAATCTTCTCGAAGATCTTGCCGGAGAATTCTAGGAGAGAGATAGGGCGATAGTTGGCCACTTGGTCTGGGGGCTTGTTCCCCTTCAGAATAAAGATGATTTTTGCCACCTTATATCCGTCGGGGAAGTAGCCTGTATTCAGGG
Organism: Ceratothoa steindachneri; assembly: GCA_963969495.1. NCBI lineage: Eukaryota > Metazoa > Arthropoda > Malacostraca > Isopoda > Cymothoidae > Ceratothoa > Ceratothoa steindachneri. Next base: position 60,450,956 of record OZ018327.1, read on the forward strand.
ATGCATTCATGGTGTTCACCATGCCCTGAATAATTTGCCTTGGGGCATTCACTAGGTTATTCTTAGTGAGCCCAGACCATCCTGGAGCCCTCTGTTTGAAGGACTTTATGGTATTAATAGTCTCTTCAACAGTGATCGGGCGTCCGTGGTCAACCATCTCTCTCTCTCTAGAAACTTGAGGTTGTGGGTGGGTCCTATGTAACATCGGTCTGAGTTCGTCGAGCAGTCGGTCTTCGAAGTCCTGGTCGAAGTCGTCGTTTTCCTCAGGTGAGATTGCAAAGACCTATTTCCAATGATTTCTGAATTTTTCTTCCAGAATGTCCGGATCTTCTATGATAATATCGCCATCCTTGATCTTTATTCCTGGCCTGGGAGGCAATCCCCTAAGTCTTCGGACGCTGTTCCAAAAACTTACAGGATTAGTCTCCCGGTCTAGTTTGCCTATGATATTGTCCCAGATTTCTTTCTGCTTTTCGAGGATAGTGTTTTTCATTTCCTCGCTTAGTTGTCTCATTCTGGCTGCCCTTTCCCTGTTCGGGCCTGTCCTGCCGACTTCCTCATAAATGTCCCTGTGTTCCCTGGCGATATCCCTCATTTCATCCGTCCACCTAGGTTGCGGGAGCATTTTGTACGAGATTCTGGGCACGCATCTCTCGTCGGCTTGAGTGAGGAGACCAGTGATCTTGTCGATCTCCTCATCAATTTCCTCGAGATTAGCGTCGCTCAGGTCAGCTGGTTGATAGGTGCTGAGCATTTCTCGGTACAACTCCCAGTTAGCTTTCGCGTAACTTTTCCTAAGTGTGACGGGCTTGAGTATAGGCGCAAGCGAGATGGTAGTGATGATCGGGATATGATCGCTCGGGACCACAGGTCCTGGGGCATTGGCTATATTGAAGGGGAATTCTGGACTTGCTAACACTATGTCCGGTTTTGACACCGAATTATGTGTCACGAAAGTTGGGAAGTCTGGTCCAACTCTCTGGAGCTTCTTCCTATCAAGAAGCAGCTCCAGGTTTCGTCCTCTTGTATCGACCCGCCTGTAGCCGGATGCTCGGCAACAGGCGTTTAGATCTCCGCCCAACAATGCTAACCTTTTGTGCCCGAAGAGGGTATAAAAGTTGTTAATCGGCAGGTATTGTCTCCTGGGCGACTGATAGGCTGCCGCCACTGTAAGACCCCCAACCAGGGTAGGGATTTCGATAGCCACGAATGATTCATCTAAGTCCGGAAGTGTTTTGAATTTTATGTTCTTCTTGATCGCGATGGCGCAGCCATCGTATCTTGTTTGTGTATGATTTTTTTGTATGATTGTGTAGTTATGGATTTTTATTGTGTCAGTGTTTGTGTTTATTCCATGTTCTGAGATGAGAATGATGTCTGGGTCTTCTTTCCGGAAGATATTCCCGTAGAGAAGTGATTTTCTCTTGCATCCATTCACATTCAGTGTAAGTATTTTTAGCGCGTTGTTTCTGTTCTCCATGTTTTTCTTGTATTTGTGTGTTGGAGTTTGTTGTTTTTAAGTGTAATGTGTTTTTCCGTTTCTTACTTTTTTGAATTCTGCATCACTTAGGGTGATGCAGGATTCTTTATGTAGTTTTACGGCGCCTTCTAGTATTGCCTCTTCTACGTCTTTTTCTTTGTCTGTTGTTGTGTAGGTCCATTTGTAAATTTTCTGGTGGATACCCTGAAATATCTCCTTGGGGGAGAGTCTTTGAGGGTATTGGTTCACCTCGCTCGTTATGATCTTAAGGTCAATCTCCTCTCCGTCGTACTTGTAGGTACGCTTCAAGGTTTTTGACCTACTTCGCGAGCTAACAGGGCTTTTGGTTGCCCTGTCTTCGACCTCTTTAACTTCAGACTCCGAAGACGATTGACTGGTTAAGTTTCCTTCTGCTTCTTTCAACCTTCTGGCTGCTCTTTTTTCCCTCTTTTCTCGGCGTTTCTGTGCCTCCAGCCTAGGGTCAGCCATGGTGGGATTGGCTTTTGCCGCTAGGGCTTTTGCCTCCTTTACCAGACGTTCAACCTCTCTTTCCTGGGGAAATGGAGTCGCCGGTGCCTCGGTAGTCTCTTTTGGTTGAAACTGCAGCTGCAGCACGTCACCCGATGGGGGGTCGTCCGGAAACCACATCTCAGCCATGCCGTTTTTCTTTAGCATGAGATTGAGGGTTTTCGCGAACGTCCCCGGGTTGGTGAGATTATTCACGTGGGCGAATAGAATGCACGTGAGTATCTTTGTCGAATTTTCATTCTCAAGTTTGAGATATGTTTTCGACAACTGCTTGCCTGAGGTTGAAAGTGGCGAGGCTCTTGATGCAACAACTTGAGCATAGGAGGTGGAGCTCCTTATATTTGCCTCATTCTTTTTCATCTTAATGATTTCTTTTTTCTTTGGGCATGACATAGCCATTGCCCCGTGGTTAAGTCCACAGTTAGGGCATTTCTCCGTGGTGGCCCTACATTCACGCCAACCGTGGCCTTTCCCGCTACATTTGGAGCATGTGGCTACCTGTTCTCTGCAATCCTTTGTTGCATGTTGCTCCATCTTGTAGCACTTGAAGCAAATTAGGATTGGGGTAAATTCTTCTCTCTCAATTTGGTCTGCTGAGACTCTTGCATTGAAGAGGAGAAGCCCCCTTTCCTTGGCAGTTTGCGCCATCTTGGTGTCACTGAAGATCACCTTAAACACGTGTTGGTACTCGGTGTTGTCCCGCCTATTGCGGAACTTTAACACCTCCACCACGTTGGCCCACGGTTGATTACGGTTGATCTCTTCTTTGATCTGCTCCTTTGTGTGCTGCCCAATCCATGGATCGAGCTGCCTGCACACCACACTTCTGTGTGCCTGTATCTGAGGGGGGTGCTAGGCTGGAGGCCTATTTCCTTAAGCACCTTTTGACCCTCCTCCGTTGTCAGGGTTTCCACATCTGCCTCCTTCTCGCAGACTGCAGAATAGCCGACTGGGGTATCTATCAGCCTCGGGATACCCACACTCAGCTTCCCAAAGACCGTGGCAAACACCGTACCTCGGTCCGGTTTGGGGTGCCCACCTATGACCCTTAACGGGACTCTTGTGGCTGGGTGGGCCGCCATTTTAGTATTTCTGCAGCCCCTCTGTCCAGGGGGGGGGATGCAGATCTTCTTTGCTTAAGTGTTTGTTTCTGTGATGTGTGTATGTGTGTTTAAGTTCGTATGTGTATTAGGTGTATGGTTTATTACGTTTTTTAACCTTTGATGGAGAGAGGCCCCCCCACGCTCGCCGGCCGCCTGGATGAAAGTGAGAATTGCCTTTTTAAATGAAGGATGATGATGGATGGGATGAGTCCGGGTGGGATCCTCTCAGGGGTGTGATTGTATGGCGGACTTATTGACAACGCCGCCCCCCGAGGGTTTTGAATCGCGACCGCTCCCCAACATACCATAGAGACGGTTGTATGTCCCTATATGGTCCTGGAAGGGGCATTCGCCGTAATTGGCACCGAAGGTTGCAGTCCGTCCCTTGTCCGGAATGTTTCTGACATTGTCCTCTACTGTGGGCTAATCCTCAAACCAGCTTCTTCCAATGCCCCCAATTATGGTCAAGCAACTGCCTGACATAGTTGGGACGAAACGTGAATGGCAATCTCACTTCACATCTGACGGTGGTTCACGCAGGAGGGTTGGCCGAGGACTTAAGCAGTCATCTGCTTAAGTTGGGCCGCTGTAGATAAAGATGATGATGGTTAATAGGGAGTGAATGATGATGGGGGGTGGGGTGACACCAGGGTATAGCTCTCTTTCTTAATATTTGGCCCTAAAAATAGGAACCAAATTTTTGAAGGCGTGGGCAAAAATTGCCCAAAAATTTTCCTCCTTTGCCAAGCAAGGAGATGAGTGCCGCGAAGTATTTCTGCCCAAGATTTCCGATCAGTCGAGAGCATACAAATTACAAATTAGGTTAAAGTGGTGAAATTGTGTGGTAGGTATATAAAGGTGTGAATAAGTTTTCTAGTTTGCCCTGGTGTTAGGGCATCACTAGCATTCTTCATGTTGTGTATTTAAAAATTTTTTATTTCCTCCGTCAAAAAGTAGCTGGCTGTCATTGACAGCCAGTTTCCTCCGTCATAATATTTGTATTTCTTTTTAGGTATTTCCGCCTTCGAAGCATTCAAGCCTTTCAAGGTTGACTTTCTTGCTGAATGATTCTCGGTGTTGATTGCTTTGTAGTCTCTTAATATGGGCATTTAGCCTCTTTTCTTAGTTTGAATTTTGTTGACTTTTAGTTAATTTATTAACAGTTGGGTATTGGGAGTTGGGCACTTCGCCTCTTTTTATTCTTGACTTTTGATTATTATTAGTTTTGGGCACTTCGCCTCTTTTATATTTAAATTTAGTTTTATTTTATTAATTTTTTACTATATTTATTTATATTTGGGGGGGGGGGACTTTTAACGTGGGCACTACGCCTCTTTTTTCAATATGTTTCTTAAAATTTGTCAACTTGGTTGTCCAATCATCAAACTTTTTAGTCTTGGTATCTTAGGGTCACATAATTTAAGAGAAGTGGACTAGTACTACGTAAATATAGGTAGTACCACTTCTCTCGCGCAGGTTCTACTGCTTGGGAACAAAGCAGTTCTACCTATAGCGCGTCTCCGGTTTGCACGAATGGTTAAGTTTAGGTTTAAATTCGGGAGTATAGTTAGATCTATCTTGTCCCATGTCTTTCTCCCTAGCCTTTGGATCTCCGTATTGATCGGCTTTAGACCGATTCTCTGGTGAAGAGTCGATTGCCGAATACGGTCGATCCTTCGCGTGCCTGTAATCAGCAGCGTGGCTTTATTCTGCACTCTCTGCATCATTCTGAGAGAGGTACAGCTTGCCATCTGCGTGATCACGGCCGGGTACACCAGGACTGGGCGTACCAGGGCCATATACAGCTTCTTGCTGTTAGGCACGCTGAGGCCTCTGAAGCGGTAAAGTTTCTTCAGCTCTCGTTTGGCTAGGGAGACTCTGGTATTTATGTGGGTCTTATATCCAGATTTAAAGAGTCGTAAGCCCAGGACATTACCCTCATTGGAGTACGGATAGTGTTCATTATTGACGACAACGTCATCAGTTTTTCGGCGGTTCATTGGAACGATCGTGAACTTCTGGCGGTTGGTCTTTATTTTCCACTTTCTTTCATATCTATTGATATTTTCTATTTCGACAGCTGTCGCCCTCGCCTGGCTTCCAGCGTTCCTGAATGGACTCAGGACGATTTGGGTGATGTCGTCTGCATATTGCAGATACATCGAATCGTACCTCACTGGAGCAGGCAGGTCTATTGTGTACACGAGGTACAGCAGAGGGCTGAGACAGCTGCCTTGTGGAACTCCCGCTTCTAGTTCGAATTCGGGTCCTTTGCAGCCCTCGATTGAAATTTGGGCTCTCCTATCGGAGATGTAATTGCAAAGGATCCTTTCCAGGAGTGGGTTAAGCTGGAGGTTGAGGATCTTGTACTGTAATCCTCTCATCCAAACCTTATCGAAGGCCTTCTTAACATCACGCAGCACCACGTCTACGTACCGCCTCTCAGCTTTACTGCAAGCGAGTTTCTCCGCAAGAAGGGCGAGGGCTGTTTCCGTTCCTCGACCCTTGCGGAACCCGTGCTGCTGAGGGTTGTGGGCTCCCAGCTCGGCTAGTTGTTGTTGAAGCCTGTCAGCTAGGAGTCTCTCGTAGACTTTTGCAATGAACTCCAGCAGTGCGATTGGCCTGTAGTTTACCAGTTGATCAGGGGGTTTACCTCCCTTGGGTATGAAGATCATCTTCGCAATCTTGAGACCTTCCGGGAAGTAGCCCGTGTTCAGGGAAGCGTTGAAGATATTAACGATTCCCTGAATGATCTGCTGTGGGGCGTTAACCAAGTTGTTTCTGGTAATACCCGTCCAGCCTGGTGCCTTTTGTCGAAAGGCTTTTACAGTGGCCTTGACGTCCTCTGATGTTATGGGACGTCCGTGACCCGCCATCTCCCTGCCTTCGTTGACTTGCTGTAGTGGGTGTGTGCGATGCGTTTCCTGATTAAGTTGTTCAATCAGTTGGCCTTCGAATTCCTGGTCGAACTCAACGTTTTCCTCGGGTGTAATCCTGAAAACGTTTTTCCAGAAGTTCCTGAACATATCCTCGAGAACCACCGGGTTCTCAATGTAGTCTCCGTTCTCCATTATCCGAGTCTTGAGTCTTGGTGTAAGTCCCTTTAAGTTCCTGACTTGGCGCCAGAACTTGGCCGGGCTAAGTTCGCTGTCGACTTTGGCTATCAAGTTGTTCCATATTTCCCCCTGTTGGAGGTTGATAGCCTCTCTAAGCTCTGAGCTCAGGCGTCGGAGCAGCAAGCTCCTTTCCCGGCTGGGACCCTCCCGTCGTACTTCTTCGAACACTTCCCTGTGAACGCGAGCGATATCTCTCATCTCCTCTGTCCATCTGGGCTGAGGAGGTGTTTTATACCCTGTAACGGGTATGCTCTCGCGGTCCGCGTTTAGTATGAACGTTGTTATCCTCTCCAACTCCCTGTCGATCTCCTCTAACGACGCCGTGCTGAGGTCAGCTGGCGCATAGTCACTGAGTCGTTGCTTGTAACGATCCCAGTTGGCCATGGCGTAATTTTTCCGGAGAGGGGCTGGGAGCTGGATTGGTGCGAGAGATATTGTAGTGAGAATCGCTATGTGATCACTAGGGACTGCCGGGCCTGGCTCACTATGGTAGTTGAAAGGAAAGCCTTCACTTGTTAAGATTATGTCAGGCTTAGTTGCTGACCGGGAAGTGATATAGGTCGGAAAATCCGGCCCTATCCTTTGAATGTTCTTTCTTCCCATAATCAATTCCAAGTTTCGGCCTCTATTGTTGGTGTTACCATAGCCTGCCGCACGGCATCTGGCATTGAGGTCTCCCCCTAAGAATGCCATTCTGCGGTGCCCGAACAGTGTGTAGAAGTTGCATAACGGGAGATATGCTCGTCGAGGGGGTTGATATGCTGCAGCTATCACGAGGTCTCCGACCAGGGTGTGTACCTCGATTGCCACAAAGGACTCATCGAGTTCTGGTAGTTGTTTGAAGGAGATGTTCCTCTTGACAGCTATTGCAGCACCATCAAACCTTTCCTGGGAATGGTTCTTCATGATCACTCTGTAGCCCGGTATTTTAATGCGACCAGCTGTAGTGTCGATACCGTGCTCCGTGATGAGAATGATGTCAGGGTCGTGCACACGGAATATGTTACCATATGCCGTGGCTTTCTCCTCCCATCCATTCACGTTGAGTGTCAGAATCCTCATTCTGTTGCTTACTCTCTCCATCTATTTGTCACTTAGTGCTTCTGGGTGATGTTCTTTTTCCTCCCGTTTCTCTTCTTCCTAAACTCAGCGTTTGAGATCTGCTCGCATGTGCTGTGATGTAGAATCACATTTTGCGCGAGCAGGGCCTCCTCCACAGTCTCGGGATCTACTTCTGAGTCATATTCCCATTTGTAGATCTTAGACCTTATGCCCTGGAATATGCTCCTGGTTTCCATCTCCTCCGGGAAGGGGAATTGCTCACAGGCGTATATCCTAAGGTTGATGTAGTTTGCCCTTATCTTTTTCACTCTCTTCTTCTGTTCTTTCTTATCCTGGGGTTTGGGTGCATCAGTGTCTGAGAAATCTGAGGATTCCGAAGAACTGCTATTATCTGAGTTGATATTTTTTGCCGATTTTTGTTTACCATGGGTGTGAGCAGGAGTTGTCGCCTCGACTGCTACTTTCCGTGCTTTATTATTAGATTTCTTGGTTGTGTCCGTAAGAGTCGTGGTTGCAGTATTCTGTTCCTTCGGGGCCATCTGCAGATGCAGCACGTCCCCCGAGGGTGGGTTGTCCGGGAACCACATTTGTTCCATACCGTTCTTTGCCAACATTTGGTTTAGGACTGTTGCAAATGTACCCGGGCGGGCCAAGTTCATGACGTGTGCATGGAGAATGCATGTCATGATTTTGGTGGAGCCCTCGTTTTCTATTTTCAGATACGTCTTCTTGGCGTCCACCTCGGAGATGGCCGCCTTAGCCGCCTGGGCGTAGGACGTGTTCGCTCTACGCGTCTCCTCGTTCTTCTTGGCTTCCTGCTTTCTTCTCATAATTTCTTTTTTGGCGGGGCATGACATGGCCATAGTCCTATGACCTTGCCCACAGCTTATACACTTCACCGTGTTACTGTCACAGTTGCGCCAATTGTGGCCCTTCTGACTGCATTTGGAACAGGATTCTTGGGGCTCCTTACAGTCTTTGGTGGGGTGAGACTCCATCTGGAAGCACTTGAAGCAGAACTGTACTGGGGTGTATTCCCCCTTTTCCACCTGTTCTCCGCTGATCTTGGCATTGAACATTAGTAGTCCTTGTTCCTTTGCCTTATGTGCCATGGTAGTCTCCGTGAAGACCACCTTGAACACATGCGTGTATTCACCGCCGTCCCTTCTATTAAGAAACTTAATAACCTCGGCAACCTTGGCCCAGGCTTGCCGAAGCTCAATCTCCTCTCGGATCTCCTCCGCGGTATGCTGCCCAATCCATGGGTCGATTCGACGACACACCACGCTCCTATGGGCCAGAATCTGGGGGGGTACTGCTGGCTGTAGTCCAATGGCTCGCAGCGCTTCTACTGCCTTTTCTTTGGTTATCTCCTCGATATCTTTTTCCCTCTCGCAAATGGCGATATAACCTGAGGGGATATCCAGCAGCCTAACCATAGCTATGCCCAGTGCTCCATACACGGCCTCAAAAGTGGATTCTCTGCTGGGTTTGGGTTGTCCGTCGACAACCCGCAGAGGAATCCTGGTCGTGTGGTCCTGGGCCATCTCTTCACAAGAGTGGCCCTTCAGTCCAGTGAATAGCTTGTCTTCGTTTGCTCTCGATGTGGGTGATTGGTGTTTCTTGAGATTGGTGCTCCTTCTCTTCTTGGATTGTTAATTGGGGTAGTTGGTGACTCCCGCTACTTCATCACTAAGCTTACGTGAACTGAACTGCCAAATGGGGGGGGTGAATGATGGAAGGTGGACCCGGGCGAGGCCCCTCAGATGGGTGATGAGTGGCGGACTTGATGATGGGTGGTGATAGAATCAACTACCACCCCCCGGGGGTGCCGCCCCATCTGGGGTTTGGATATCGATGCTGTTTCCAACTTACACAGGGACGGTTGTATGTCCCCCTGTGGTCTTGGCCGGAAGTTACCCTTAGAGATTAGAGCGAACTCTTCCCCAAAGCTTTCAGCATCGCCTCGTAACCGGGCGGTCTCTTCCGTAGAGTTCCACAGTGGGCTAATCCTCAAACCTGCTTTCCTTTACGTCCCCAATTATGTCTATCAAAGTGGACCGACATAGTTGTGGCGAGACTAGATGAGTGGCAGATCAGTTCATTTCAGCTTCGCGACTCCGTAGTGGGAGGGGGGGGGTTAGCACGACATCAAATCTTCTTAGTGCCGGTATAAAATTCGTAAAAGAATTCTCCCCGTAAGGTTGATGAGGCAACAAAAACTTGGCGTTTTGAGCCTCCCTTGCCTTTGGCTTTTCCTCCTTTACCAAAAATGAGATCTTCTCAGCGTCGACTTTTGAAATGAAATTCTGCTGCCTTCTCGATAGCATATTTAATACCCTCAGTCTATTTATATATTCAAGGTGCCTCAGGGAAGGAATAATCTTTGTTGCCCTCCGTTGCACTGACTCGAGAAGGTTAATATCGTGTCTAAAATGTGGTGACCATGCCTGTATACAGTACTCTAGATGAGGCCTAACATAAGAGTTATAGAGTTTAAGAATAACCTCCTTACTTTTGTAACTGACATTTCTCTTAATGAAAGCCAGCACTCTATTTGCCCTATTTCTTGCTTCAATACACTGCTTAGAAAACCTTAATGACTTATCTATTACTACTCCTAGATCTTTCTCATCCTCTACTGAGCTCAGCCAATGCCCAT